>CM035414.1:7118183-7718183 GCA_020310875.1 Ceratopteris richardii
TCAAATGAAGGTGGGAAGGGTTATTGGAGGGAATCAATTAACTTTTCTACAATCTAAGAAAAGTGAAGATCTAGTTTGATCTACTTTTAGGTGATTGATTGAATGCAAATCACCCACCAAAAATTTGTGGAAGTCGATATCTCTCTTTCTACTTTTACATGTGTAGAGCCCAAAGCTTTTACAATGGTAAAAGATCCATGAAGAATCTTTCAAAACAAATACAATAAATGAGCATAAGTAAAAGAACTCTCCAACGGATATTCTTTCGATGCGATAGCCTTTGATGTAGATCAAATCCACCTCAAGCATAGTGTAAGCTTGATGTTCCAATAGCTTCCCCTCAAGCTAAATTATGCTTAAGACTTCGTTCTCTAATAGATTGAATACATACCATAGTTTTGAATCTACAAAGCTTTATTCCATCAAGTGCCTTCGTCATCATATCTGCTACTTGCTTTTTAGTTGGAACAAAAGAAATGTCAATCTCCTTTGCCATAAGCTTCTCCTGCATGAAGTGGTAATGAACCTCTATGTGTTTGGTTCTCGCATGGAAAATAGGGTTTGCCGCTAGATGCATGGAACTTACATTATCTCCAAATATGTGAGGTTTGGAACTCACAAGTCCCAAATCTATATACAATGCCTTTAACCATATTGCCTCTTGAGTTGCTATGGTCAAACCTTTCTACTATGCTTCAGTTGAGGATAAAGCAATTGTAGGTTGCCTCTTGGAATGACACTAGCTTCGAACCTGCAAATGCTAAGTAACCAGAAGTACTTTTTCTATCATCCTTAGCTCCTACCCAATCTGCATCTGAATAGATTTTGATATCCAAATATGAAGAGTAAGGATAGAATATACCTTCATTGATTGTACCTTTGAGATACTTAAGTACTCCCTTAGCTGCATCCATATGTGGTCTTCTTGGTGAGTGCATGAATTGACTAAGCACTCCCACACTATATGAGATGTCTGCCCTTGTATGAGTAGCAGATATCAAGCTACCTACCAAGCTTGATACTCTTTAATGTCTTCAATTTTCTCACCTTCATAAACACTAAGTTTATGATAAATCCATAAAATTTTGATAGCATGTAGAATACTTTGTGCTGGTTCCAACAAGCTATAGATCTTTGAAGTTGGTGAAGAAATGAGTGAGATATGATCTCCACAAGTTGATAGAATTTCAGGGACTATGACAGAGAACTCGGAAATGAACAATGTAGATATATGTATTAATGAACACTGTTGTACAATGCCATAGGCATGAAGATCATTGCCTAATGGTGTAGATAGGTGTGAGCTAGAGTATAGGCCTCACACACACTCAGAGATGATAATGAGAAGCTTGGAAAGTGACTCTTCTACCCACGACTTTTTGAGTTGATCTTTTATAGGAGTTGAGTTCAAAGTTTGAATTTGAATTCAAACTTTTGGCTCTCTATAATCATGCTCCTACATCCTAGGAGATATTCTCTTAATTTATTTTACAACTAATAAAATCCACGACTCCCTTGGGTAGGTGGTTACAAAGATTCTAAGTCAAATATGACTTTTACAAGGAGTAAATGAGTAATTATCTTCTAGCATTGGTTCCCATGCTTCTCCATATGTGTATGGACTACAAGCCAAAATGTGTAGGCTTGTGAATTACACCAACATTTATGGTATTGTTGGCCTCTTGATTGAAAAGTTGTCCAAGAAAGATATTGAAGTCTAGAGTTTGCACATCCATGATGAGATCATAAGCCGTCATGAAGGATTGCCATTGCTTATCACTTCGAATGCCATTGAGAATTTGACTCATGATGACCTCTTCTTCAATCAGCTCTCCAATCAATGGTAACTCATGTGCAACCTCCTTGACCTTGGTAACAAACTCCGTGATGGTTTGCTTAGGTGTCTTCTTCATTTGGTTGAAATCATTCCAAAGATGATTCTTTCTTGCTTTGGTATTAGCAGAAAAAAAGTCTCGAGGACATCCCAAGTCTCTTTAGATGTCTTGCATCCTCTAATATGTGGTAATAGAAAGTCACAGATAGAGTTTAGTATGTACGATCTTGCTTGAGCATCCCTTGTGCACCCAATTGTGAGCTTATCTGTCTCCTCTTGTGTAGGTCCTCCTTTAGATCTTGGAATAGGCATAACTTCATCACCTGCTACAATTCCGTAAAGATCTCTACCTTGCAAATAGGCCTCCATTCTGATTTGCCAAGCCACGTAGTTGTGTCGATCAAGCTTCTCAATCATCAAGGGAAAGCCATCACCCATCTTGATCTAGCTCTGATACCATTGAAAGAACTTGGAGAAGCTTGTAGGAGGTAGAAAGTTGAGTTTTGAACCAACAAAGTTTGGTCCATCCAATTCGCACAAGACCAACCCTTGAGCTTATGCAGACTGAAATAGACCTTACAGGCATGCGATAAGTGCAAAGAAATGCTTTTGGCAGCAGCAGTCAAGGCATTGAAGGACTCACAAGACAAGGAAGCCAAAGAAGGGAGCCAGAGCGGAGAGAAGGCACAAGCATACTAAGTAGTCACCGAAGATCTGGCAAGTAGGCCATTCAAATTTTTCCAAAACAACATCTTCATAACAGTGATTCTCATCACTACAAATCATTGTAAATACCATTTCACCTTTTTGTAACTCCATTTTGTGCAAGCTGAGGAGTCCTCGAGCTTGAGGAGTATTAGAAGTATCGTCGTACCAATTTTCATTATTTTTAGACTCCGTTTGAGCCTCCAAATAGGCCCTAGAACCTAATGTTTAACTAGGCCAGACACTAGGTCTGGACATGGCTAAAAGCTAGTAAAAAACTATAAATAGAGCTAGAGAACTCATTTTTGAGGTTAGCTTGTAATAGATTTGAACTTGTATGAACACTTTTTGAAGTAATAAAAAAGAACTCCATTGTCTTCCTCTTTGTCTTGCCGTGTGTGCGCGTGTGCGTGTATGTGTGTGCATGTTAGTGTTCTTCTCACTCACGCATTTGTGCCTTCACTTGCTTGAGGTCTTCATACCATCCTCACGTCTTCCCGGATTGACATTAAAGGAGGTGCTACTCATCACTGAGCTACACCTAATTTTGGCGCCGTTTCGGGGATCGAGCTTTGAGGACGAGCGTGTGATGGTAAGACGTAGAGTTGAGGCATTGGAGTTATAGGTATTTCCTTCACTTTTATCTATTTTCTTTTGTTTTCTTCACCATCTTCATCACCACCATTATCATCACCATCTTCCACCTCCATCTCCATCATCGCGAAAAATTTCAGTTTTTGCTCATATCACCATACTCATACCATTCCCCTCATTTCACTTGTGAGAGAGAGCGAGAGAGCGTTTGTGTGCTTGTGATTTTTCTGTGTTTTTTGAGATTTTCTGCAGGAACCAGCATCCCCAGCAGCTGCACCAGCTCCAGTAGGTAAAAAATTTTTGACTATGCAGGTCCCGAGGCGTTGACCTCTGTCAATCGGGACCGACAGAAAAGTTGACTATTTTACAAAACAAAGTGCATAACCATGATGTGTAGGCCTAGGGCATCCTAAATGTGTGTTTGAAATTTTAAAATTCCTCAGTTTTCTATCAATCACGATCGACAAACGACAACGGACACCTGCCGACCGACCTGTCAATCGCGATGGACACATCAATCGCGACCGACAGAGTCAACGACCGACAGAACCTACGCATGACACGTGTCAATCGTGATCGAGCCATCAATCGCGACTGACAACCCCGACGGACGTGTCAATCGCGACCGACCCAGTCAACAACTGTTTGACCACGATCGACAGAACCCTCGTGACGGACCTGTCAATCGCGATCGAGCCATCAATCGCGATCGACAGAGTCAACGATCCTTTGACAACGACGGACTGAATTTTCGGGCCACGTGTCAATCTCGATTGACCCATCAATTGCGAGTGACAGCCACGATGGACCTGTCAATCGCGACTGATACGTCGATCGCGACTGACATATCAATCGCGATTGATGGGCAAATTCGGCATTTTTTAGGGCATAAATATATGGTTTATTTTAGGTCAAATTTTGGGAAAAAACACTAGGGTTTACCATTGCATTGTGAGGCCGCAACAAAAGTAATTTGAGAATTCCTATTTGCCTGTTAACCTGTTTTAAATCGTGTTTTAGCCCCAAAACCCTGAATTGGCATAACTTTCTCATACGAAATCCCTTTGTTGTGATTTTTGTTTTGTTGGAAAGCTCATGGGGAGTACAACCAAAACTTCCACTGGTTATGGTAAAATTAATATCAGGATTATTAGATAGGGTAATTTGAAGTTGACCATATCCCGGGGTAGGAAAACTAAGGGTCCCTTGGGATTGTTTTCCATAAAGGCATAAGACAATTTGGTCTGTGAAGTACATGCATGAAAGTGATCTGTTTATCAACTGAATTCAATTCTTGAGCTAATTTTGGGCCTTTTACAGGTCCTTTGAGAGCATCGAAGGGTACTCGAAGCAAGAGTAAGTGCAAGCTTGGGAACACGCTTCCTGGACACACCAGGGCAACAACACAAGGACAGAAACTCAAGGTTGGAAATTCTCAACACCCTCTGTCAATCCCTAGCTTAGGCTAAGTATGGATAGAGGTTGTGATCAATTAGGGATACGTTAAGCAGGACCAAGTCCAAGAACTCAAATCACTCAAGTGCAAGTACCAGGAGATTACATTTGCGAAACAACCTAAGGGAAAAGAATTTAAATCGAGCGACCACACTCAAAGTACGATAAAGCTTAAGTGTTCCTTGTGACGAAGATTAATTGGACAAGAGGTGACACCCTAAGGAAAATTTAAAAAGAACAAGTGACTAATACAAAAGAACTCAGCAACGAAAATTGTATTTGGGAAATCTGGGATTATTCAATTGGGCTTATGAACCGTAGATCAGGACAACACCTAGGAAGAGATAGACAAAGTCTTAGGTCTTTAGAGGCTAGTGTCAACCATACTGCTAGGTCTTGGGCCTTGCAGCTGAGCCATTATTCACACTACCCTAGCTCTGAAACTAGTGAGTCAGAGATGTCCCACGGTATGGAGAGACCTACAGGGAGTTCAGGTGTGCCATATCTACATAGGGTAGAAGGTCCCTACAAGACGCAACTGTAATACCTTAGGACCAACCGATTAGGTGCTAGCATCTATGAGGACGGCCTAGGAAGATCTGTGGTCCAGATTAAAAACCCTGACCAACCCATTGGAATTGAACATCCTGCTGTCAAGTTTGAAAATGGAGCATACTTGGACAAAGAAGGAACCATATATGTAGTCACCAGTCAACCAGATAGGACAGATGAATTCAGGAATGTGATCCTAGAAACGGACTTAGGTGACCTAGAGCAAGGGAACATGGGTGTAGAACCTAAAACTCCTCGAGGCAAATCAATTCTCACTAGAATTCTCACACTCGAATGGATCCCCCAGGACAACAAGAGCATAGATCTACTCTTGAACCGAGAAACCAATGAAGCCTTCTGGAGGTATAAGCCTAATCAACCTAATGAGGTAGGAATCACAATCTATGAGTTCAAAGATCCTGATAGCCCAGGCAAAGTGACCTATCTAGACGGTACTTCAGAGAGGATCTTTGTGGTCACAGAACATGGTAGACATGCCTACACTTGGAAGGGGGAATTATTTTTCCCCAACCAAGATCTAATGTCTCTTTTGGCCACCAAGGGGCTGGAACATCCCAAGCTCATGGCGCTCCAAGGGATAGAAGTAGAGATAGGCCAGAAGTGAGCTTTGCCAACCCAATAGGAAGAGAACGAATGCAAACAGAGACGAATAGAGAAGAAACAGAGAGAATTAGAGTTCCAAGGAACTTAAGAAATGCTGAGGATTTTCCCTTATCGAGGCCCAGAGAGCAGACGAGGACTTTGAGACCTACACAACTAGTTAAGTCCATGAAGAACTACTTCGATGGCACTGGAGACCCTTATGATCATGTGGCCGAATTTAGGCAAGTCTTGAAAGCTGAACAAGTGGAGGATCTATTCACGCAGTACAATGCCTTTGGTCTAACCCTTAGGAACACCGCTCTTATGTGGTTTCAACCACTAAATGAGAGGCACTTCAGAAACATAGACCAAATTCTAGAGGCATTCATTATTAAATTCTCTAAGAGTGGCATAAGGCATAATACTTCCTCATTGATTCATAACTTCAAGAAAACCCCTCAAGAGATGGTTAGACTTGCAGGAAGAAGGTTTAGGCAATATTTAGAGAGATGCCCTATTTCTGAGTTACCCACACCTGCCAAACAAGTGGCTTTATTCCTAGATGGACTGCTAAGTACCAAATTGAGATCTTATGTGTACTTGAAGGACCCTAGAACCATAGAAGAGTGTGTACACATGTGCATTGACATTGAAGATAACCTAGGGGAGGAGTTGGAGCTTTCAAAAATCTACAGAGATTCAGATATTTCTACTAGCCTCTCGTCCACGCAATCCACATCTATTGAAGAACTCGCTGAGAAAGTAGCTCAAAAACTAGGTGTCTCTAGCAAACAATTCCAAGATTTGCCCTAGTTAAACGGTGCTATACTTGTGGAGGTGACCATATGGCGAACGTATGTCCCATCATGGCTCAACTCCAAGTGAATCCTAGTAGCCAGTACTGCACCATAGAACGGAGATACACTAATCACACTGCCCAAGATTGCCCCTACAATAAGCAAGCGGTTAGGCAAACTTACCCTCAACCATATCCACAACAGGGCAGATATCAGAACCAGTACTCACCACAACAATATGGCAGACCTTAACAACCCTATCAACAGCCCTACCAAACTCAGCAAAGACCTCAGCCTGTGTTAGCTCAACAACCTCTAGCTCTAGCCAATGTGATCCCAGTAAAGTATGCAGCTGCAGAAGAGAACCTGAATAGAGCCATAGTGCCCATGACACCATTGCTGTCAAAAAGTGACCCCAGTAGCCCCCAGGCTTACTATATGCAGTCTCCTAAACATGGTGAATCCTACTATAGTGCAGAACCGAGTGAACCTAGTTGGGATCTAGAGTATGTAAACGTCATGTACACAAATCCCAACACTAGACCTCAACCTAGGCAGGTAAGACCCTCATTCCCTAGAGGACCATGCTATAGATGTCAAGGAGATCACCTCATTCGTGATTGCCCAATGCCGCACCTACACAACCCCAATCGGTAACCATCCAAGGCTTCTGTCAAGATTGCAGAAAGGAGCATCTCTTACGAGATTGCCCAAAGAATCCCAATAATATGCCAAAAATCACTCCAATTAATGTTATTGGGTTAGTAGTAGATGCTACAGGAAGTGTAACTTCCACTGCACCAATATAGGTGGTCACTAGAGCTCAGGCTTTGCAGCAGAACCAAGGGTTAGGCCAAGAAAAGAGTGCAGAGGTTAGTGAAACTGAGAGCATAACCAAGAGACAGCGGAGAGCCTGAAAGGATAGCCGAGAGAGAATGAAAAGACAATGGTCCAAAAAGATGAGCAACTTAGAAGAAAGCATAAGAGAAACAAAAGCCAAAATTGTTGAACTCACCTCTCAAACAAACTCTCACATACCACCACCACCTTCATTCCTATCACCATCTAACCCACCATCTTTCTACCCACCTCAGACCATCCCACCACCCCCTAGAGTAGGGTCAGTATTAGCAGACCCCACTCCTGAAGACATAGACATGATGCTTAAGGCATATCAGGCCAGAATCCAAGAAGGGCCAAATGTGACGGATCATGACAAGTGCTACCCTAGAGCTGACCTAGAGATAGAAAGAACCAAGCTTTGCATAAAAATGGTCGCATTGGCTCAGACCATGTTTGAAGCCAGTCGCCTCTTCAACTACTCTGGCTTAGCTAAGACACAATTGCACTTGGATGGACTATTAGAGAAGTTAGAGAGCATACTTGCAAGATCTACCAAGGAAGAAAAAAACCAAGGAAGAGATGAGGCAAGTAAAAGAATAAGCATTCCCCCACAGGAATCTTTCGTGCCCAATTCCACTGAACGAGACACCTCCTCTTCTATGAATAGATATTCCCCAGAATTCTTGCGAGAGATTCAAGAAGAAAAATGGGCAAAAGAGAGTGAAGTCCACCCTCCCATTAAACTGGTGGATGACGCACATGACCAATTCCCGCAAGATATTCCCTCCATTTATGGAGAGCAGGAGAGTGCACAAAGTCAAGAGAGATTAGACTTCGAGTCTAATTCTTTACAGGAATTACCCCACTTCACAGGCCCATGGAAAGCCAAGTCTACTTGTATGAGAGCACCCACGGTCATGGTAAGAAACGAAGACTTAGTCATACCTAGGAATACGGAGGTAGTGAAAAACACTAAAGTGCAGTGCAACCTCACTTTAGAAGAGCTACTCAAAGTTAGGCCAGAGTTATGGAAACATGTAGCTAACCAAGTGCCAGAAGCAGTGAAACCCCGATCCTAGGTAGGTTCTCTTAGAACGGTGCCGGAAATTCCTCTGTACAAGATAAGAGATATGAGTGAAGGTGAAGAAGGAAACACCTATCTTCCCATTACCCATCAGGGGTACACAACCAAGGCAATTCTAGACTCAGGTGCAGGAGTTGCTATTGCTACCACTTCTCTATGGAAGCGTTGGGGCAAGCCAGCACTCAGGCCCACGAGGATGAAATTGCAGATGGCCGATGGTCACATAGAAAGACCCTTAGGCTTGCTGGAAGGAATAACTCTCACTACATGTGGTGTTGAGTTTGAGCATACTTTTGCCATATGTGATTTCAGCAAGAACCATGCCTATGAGATGATTTTGGGAAGACCATTTATGCGATAGTTGCAGGTGGTACAGGATTGGCCTTGTATTTGCAACACTTAGGTGTTACGACTAAAGTCAATCCTCCTGGATGCATGAAGACACTCACTTATGGATGTGTAAAGTAGCAGTAGAAGAAGAGAAGAGAGAAAAGGTCAAAGAGATAGGTGCAAAAGAAACCCATAGATCAATTCAAGACCCAACCTACGCACCTGTAGTATTTCCTAATGAAGAATTTGAACCTCATGGTTGGGCATAAATTTTAGCAACAATGGATGTAGCCATCAATGAGGAACAATGGACACCCCACTGTGATGAGGATGGCTATGACATTTCAGTCTTCTCCATAGAACCAATCATGGGAGATGCAGTTCTGGAAGAATGCGAACCTAACCCTGATGCATTTGAAGATGCAAGTGACTCCAATCTAGAGTCAATCATTATGGACCCACCATTTGCATCATATGAAGAATACTTCTATGAAGTTGAAGCTCACCCTCAGAGACATGGAGAGCTCACCAATGACGTAAGGTTAACCACACAAGTGACCCCTAAGGATGAAGGAAAGAAAAGAAAGAAGAGGGAAGTCACACGAGAAGAGGAAGAATCCTTGTTTGAGGTCCCTGAGAATTTCAAAAAGTATGAGATAGACGATAGGAGAGTCGTGGTAAGAATGCCAAAATGCGAGGCACGAGCAGGAGAGGCCTATGATAACAAAGAAACTACCAAGAAAGTAGTCGTAGCCATAGAAGAAGGAGAAGAAAGGTGCACATACATAGGCCATGACCTGACAGAGGAAGAAGAGCATGATCTAATAGCCTTGCTGAGAGAATACAGAGATGTATTCACTTGGAGTTACAAGGATTTAAAAGGTGTCGACCCTGACATATGCTCACACACTATCCCCATGACCTCAGATGCCAAACCCTCCAAGCAAAAGCCATACACATACAATGATAATTATGCTGCCAAGATCAAAGAAGAGATAGATCACTTGGTCGAAGCTGGATTCATTTATGAAATTGAGCACATTGAGTGGGTATCCCCCATTGTATTTGTGCCCAAGAAGAATGGAAAGCTACGTGTGTGCATTAATTTGAAGAAGGTTAATGCTGCCACTATTCGAGATAATTATCCGCTTCCTATCACTGAGCATCTACTAGAAAGAGTAGCAAGCAAGGTAGTATACAGTTTTCTTGATGGATTTTCTGGCTACAATCAGGTAGCCATTGCTCCGGAAGACCAGCATAAGACTGCTTTTGCCACAGAATGGGGCATATTTGCCTTTAGGGTAATGCCATTTGGGCTTACCAATGCTCCTCCAACCTTTCAGAGACTGATGTGCCACGTATTTAAAGAATTCATGAGGAAGAATTTAGAGGTCTATGTTGATGATCTTTGTGCTCATTCCAACATTAGACAAACATATATACCTGAACTGAGGCAAATCTTTGACAAATGTAGAGAATATCAAGTCTACTTGAACCCAGAAAAGTGCGTTTTCATGGTCAGGCAAGGCAAGATTCTAGGACACATAGTGTCAAAGAATGGCATATCCACCGATGAAGAGAAAGTAAGAGCCATAGCAAAGTTACCTAGGCCAAAGAATGTCAAGGAAGTACAAGCTTTCATGGGGCATTGTGGCTATTACCGATGCTTTATACACATGTACGCCATCATTGCCAAACCATTGTACGGACTTTTGACCAACTTTGAGTGGACTAATGAATGTGAGGACTCCTTCAATGAGCTCAAAAGAAGATTGTGTTCAGCACCAATCTTGACCACACCAGATTGGAATAAGCCATTTCATGTTCGCGTGGACACATCCAATTATGCGATTGGATTCGTACTCGCACAACCTACAAGCGAAGGTAATATGGATCTTCCAATTGCCTATGCTAGTAGACAGTTGAATGCAGCTGAACGAAATTATACCACCACTGAACGAGAAGGATTAGGCATGGTATATGCAGTTAAAAAGTTTAGACACTATTTGCTTGCAAATAAGTTTAAATTTTTTACTGATCATCAAGCACTGTTGTACTTGGTAAACAAGCCATGCAATACAAGTAGATTAGTAATATGGTTTCTCTCACTAATGGAATACGACTTTGAAGTTGTGGTGAGGAAAGGGAAGACTCACTTGAGAGTAGACCATCTCTCTAGGCTCACATCTGGAGAAGCACCACAAGGAGTATCAGATGACCTTCCTGATGCTTACTTGTTTAATTTGGAGGTTGTACCTCAGTGGGCTAAGCCATTAGTGCCAGTATTGACATACAGGCCTAACCACCCAGTCATAAACATTCAAGATAGGGAGGTGGTAAAAGCCCAGAAGTATCATATCATGGCAGGAAGCATGTACAAACAAACAGATCAAGGGATATTGGCTTGTTGTGTGGAAGAGGACGAGAACGCCAAGTGGTTGCAATCTGCACATGTAGGTGCATTAGAGCAACACCATTCGAGGCAAAGGACTTTATAGACACTAAGGAGATTCGGAGTGCATTGGCCTGCTATGGAAGCTGATGTACATAAAATGTGTAAAGAATGCCCAATCTGTTGCACTAAACCACCCGTGGAGCATGCCACTCTTTATCAAGTGACCTTAGTGCCAGATTGGAGTGAACCACTAGTAGCCTTCCTGAGGACGAGAACATTCCCAAAAGATATGACATGGGCCAGACAAAGAAGTCTAGAACAAGAAGCCCTAGATTACTCACTCATTGGTGATAATCTATACAAGCGTGGTAAAGATGGTATCTCCGATTATGTGTCCATGAGAGCGAATATCTTAAGATCTTGGAGACTGCTCACCAGGGTGTAGCAGGAGGACACTTTGGACCAGATCGGTTGATCAAGGCAATCCTATTTGCAGGAATTTGGTGGCGGACCCTTCACATGGACGCACATACCTATGTGAAGTGGTGTGATGTCTGTCAGCGAACTCAGTATCCTATACGCAAAGATGAGATGCCACTGAAACCTACGATGGGTGGACGTGCATTCTCCAAGTGGGGAATAGACTTTGTAGGTCCTATTAATCCCCCATCTAAGGGTTCACATGCTGAATATATCATTGTGGCCACAAACTATCTAACCAAGTGGGTAGAGGTAAAAGCTAAGACAAAGAATGATGCTCAGACGACCGCTAAGTTCTTATTTGAGAATGTGTTCACTAGATACGGGCTACCTATAGAGCTAGTTAGTGATAGGGGGACTCACTTCTTGAATGAAGTTATTGAAAATCTGCTCCAAGAATTCTTGGTTATACACAAGAAGTCTGCCCCCTATCATCCACAAGCTAATGGGCAAGCTGAAAGCACAAATAAGATTCTATGCAATGTGCTCACTAAATTGGTGAATCATAAACGCTCTGATTGGGACAAACAGCTACACCATGCTGTTTGGGCATACAGAGTTGCCTATAAAACGGTACTCCAAGCCACACCCTTTCAGATGGTATTTGGCCAAAATGCGGTGCTACCGTTGGACTTCTTGATTCCTACATTGAGAATAGCACATGAGCATGAGTGGACGGGCCATGAGCTCTCCTCTAGGATTTTTGACCTTGAGCGATTAGGAGAAACAAGACTAAGGGCGGCCGCAGGAATATATGCAGCTAAAAAACGAGAGAAGGCGTACTTTGATGCCCATGTTAAGGATAAAGGATTGAAGGCTGGAGACTTAGTTTTAGTGTATACCCTGAAACAACATGCGAGAAAATTAGAGAAGAGAGGCTATGGACCTATGATCATAAATAGGATCTCGACTAGTGGAGCAGTCCAATTAGCTACACCCAAAGGCGATGTTCTCCGTAGCTACATAAGCAGATGCAGAGTCAAGTTATATCAGGAACCTCTCACTGAGGAAATGCTCAATTGACTCAACACTGCCAAAAAACGTAAAGAAGAGGAAAAACGAGTTCGAGAAGAAGCACAGGCAGAAGCCTTGGAACACATCCAAAAAATGAAGATGAGAAGATAAGGACGAGATCAGCCTAGGACAAATGACTATGCGGACCCAGGATATCATATGGCTATGTGTGAAGTCTCAAGTATAAGCCCCCATAGAATAGTTGACCGACGTCCTTTTGTAACCTTGGAGATAGGACAAGGAAATAGTGCAAAAAAGTGTACGGGCCTTAATTGACTCAGGTGCAGCCACTAATGCTATTGTTAGAAGAAGTATTTTTTGAAGTATTTTTGGTGGAAAATAATTGTAAAATGCCAAAAAATTGTAAAAATATTTATGCAAATGATGTAAAAATAAGGAAGAGTCTTCCTTATGAAGAGTAGAATTATATGTATTTTTTCTAGAATTTTTGGAAACTCCTAGATAGCATATTTTTAGATTAGAAGAGGAAAGGACCAAAATTCAAGTGTGAAAAGGGACACTTGAAAATGTATAAAAGACAATTTCCTCTACTATGAGAGGGTTGGTTATTTGTATTACATGCTATCCAAGCAAAGAGAGAGAGTTTCCTGCAGAAAATCGTGTTTCTTCCTTTTGTGTGATTTCTTTGATTTGTTGAGTCTATTCTATGTGTATCCATGGAGATTTGCAAGCTTCTATTGTGTATTTCTGATGAATGTGTATGAAGAGAGTTGATTACTGATGTATTGAGTGAGAAATGGATGAAGAATGGTGCTGTAGATGAAAATCGTCTGATTTCACAGAATCACGATTGTCTCGTCTGAAGGTTACAGGTATCATTTTTGAATTTTGACTTTATGATGTTCTGCTGAGAAAATAACATGCTTTAGACACCAAGATTATTGAAAATGATGGAGTATTGCTCAAGATAATCCAAACCCTAGAAATTCCTCTTCATCTTCATTAATCTGGATATATTGAGCAACCAAGACCTGTACTTGTGCAACAACCTCCACTACCAACAAATGTGGTACCAGTTAAATACACACCAATAGAGGAGGGAAACTTAAGAGTAAGATCACCTTACAAGGAAGATTATCAATGGAATGAAGGATATCAGGAAGAGTGGGAAGGATATGAGGTGAGAGAACCAGAATTACAAGTCCTAGATTTGGGAAATGGGAGAATTGAGATGGATACAGCCACATTCATGTATATAATCAATCATTATATGTCCAATCAGAAACCTCAGTTCCAGGGAGCCAAAAGATAACTTGTTATAGATGTGGGGGAGAACATTTCATTAGAGACTGTCCACAACCTCCTACATTAAGAATAGAAGGAGCTTATTACAAGGATTGTGGCAGGGATCATTTAATAAAGGATTGTCCAAAAAATCCTCAAAAACAAAAAAACACATCTAATAACATACCATTGAAAACAGTCAACATCATGGAGCAAGAAGAAGTGAGTGATAGTGACCAAGTAAATGTAAATGCCATAACAAGGGCATAAGCTAAACAACAAGAAACACCTAAAGAACAAAATAAAGGTTCAGTTTCAAAGGTGAAGAAAAACAGACAAAAAGGGAAATGGGAAAGGAAAAAAAGAATGCTTAAAAGTTTGGAAGAAGAGAATATGGAACAATCAAACAGTAGTCCTCCTCAAAAGACACAAACCCAGTCAGAGATAAGAAATTCACAGAGTCTAGACACCTTGATAAAAGCATACAAGGGAAGAATTCAAGAGGGACCAAATCCTACAGACCATGTAATGGCTTATCCTATGCCAGATATAGAACATGAAAGGATGGAAAAATGCAAACAAATCATACAAGAAGCACAACTCAAACTGGGGGAATTAGACAATTCTCAAACAACAGTTGGGGAGTCAAAGGCAACAAGAATAAGAGAAACAATTAATCAAGAAGATAACCCACAAATTACATTCCAGGTAAATATAGATAAACAATGTACAATCTTATACCACACCACATTGGAGGAATTGGTAAAACAGAATCCTCACTTACAATACAAAATGGAAAAATGGGAAGCAATACCCGAAAATCTTGATTCACAGCCACAAGAATTGGATGAATTATGGTACATTCCTATTGATAAGATAGGAGGATATTGTGAAGGAGAAGAAGGGAACTCAACCTTGAGGATACACTTTGATACAAATCATGCTCAAGCCATATTAGATAGTGGATCAGGTGTGGCTATCATGACTAAACAAACATGGGAAAGATGGGGAAAGAGTGAATTGATACCCACTAAAATGAGATTGCAACTGACGGATGGACACATAGAAAAACCTTTAGGAATATGGGAAAAGGTGATTGTGGACATATGTGGAACAGAAATAGAGCATACTTTTGCCATAGTTGAATTTCCACAATCCACATCATATGAAATTATCCTAGGAAGACCATTTATGAGACAAATGCAAATTGTGCGAGATTGGGGTAATGATTGTCTATATCTTCAGAGCAAAGGAAGGATAACCAGAGTGAATCTAAGAAATGGTCATTATTGTGACATATCTCCTCAAGAATGGTTCAAAATACATCAAAATCAAGAATTAAGTGAAGAATCAGAGTTGGAAGATCAGAATGAAATTGAATCATCAATGTGGAAGTGCAATGTGATAAGAAACCTTATAAATGGAAAAAGAAGATTAAGAAGAGAAGATTGTGTAGAAGGGAGAAAATTACAAGATGAGAGCTGTATACCCCAAAAATTCAAAGATGAAGAATTTGAGCCTTATGGTTGGAACCAGATTTTGGCTACAATGGATCTAGCTAAGGATGAGTACGTGGGAGTAAGATTTCAAAATGAAGAAGGGTATGATGTTTTTCACATAGGAATACAAATGATAAAGGTATCAAAAATAGAAGAGGACCAAGAAAAAGAAATGATATTGAAAAATGGGAAAACACAATATTTGGAAGAAGTAAAAGTTGAAGATGCAATAAAAGATAAAATCTCAGGCAAATATAAGAAAAACAAACACAAGGAAATTGAAAAAGACCAAGAGGATGAAAAAAATGAGAAAATGATAAACAAAGATCAACAGTTTGATGTACCAGCAAATTTCAAGACTTATGAAGTAGAAGACAGATTACTTCTAAAAAGGAAACCAAAGAGAGAAAAGAGAAAAGGGGAGGCATATGACAATGAAGAACAAACTAAAAAGGTTATGATCACTCAGGAAGATGGGGAAGAAAGACATATTGTAATAGCTGATGACATGACAATTCAAGAAGAGGAGGCATTAAGAAATTTGGCGAGAAGCTATAGGGATGTGTTTGCTTATAGTTATAAAGATTTGAAAGGAATTGATCCTAAAATCTGTGAGCATAAGATTCCTATTACACCTCATGCAAAGCCAAGCAAACAAAGACATTAAACATTCAATGATAAATACTCTCCTAAAATAAAGGAAGAAATTGACAAGCTACTGGCTGCCAATTTCATCTATGAGATTGAGTATACATAATGGATATCTCCTATAGTTGTAGTACCAAAAAAGAATGGGAAACTGAGGGTATGCATTAACTTGAAAAAGGTGAATGTAGCAACTATAAGGGATAGCTATCCATTGCCTATAACAGACCATCTTCTAGAAAGAGTTGCAGGGAAAGAGGTGTATAGTTTTTTGGATGGTTTTTTAGGATACAGTCAGGTACCCATAGTATTAGAGGACCAACAGAAAACTGCCTTTTCCACAGAATGGGGAATTTATGCTTTTAGGGTTATGCCCTTTGGGTTAACTAATGCCCCAGCAACTTTTCAAAGATTGATGTGTCATATCATCAAAGAATTCTTGAGGAATGCAATGGAAATTTATGTAGATGATCTGTGTACTTTTTCATTAAAAAGAGAGGATCGTTTGAAAGATTTAGAAAACATATTCACGAAATGCAGAACATACATAGTATGTTTAAATCCAGAAAAGTGTGTATTCTTTGTAAGACAAGGAAGAATGTTAGGTCACATAATCTCCAAAAATGGAATTTCAACTGATGAGAAAAAAATAAAGGCCATAGTAGAACTTCCAAGACCAACAAATGTAAAGGAACTTCAAACTTTCATGGGACATTGCGGTATTATAGAAAATTTGTACACAAGTTTGCTGATATAGCTAAACCTTTATATGCTTTGATCACAAAATTTGAGTGGACCAGAGAGTGTGACCAAGCTTTTGAGATCTAAAAACTTGTTTGGTAACAGCACCAATTCTGAAAACACCCCAGTGGGATAAAATTTTTCATGTTCATGTGGATGCTTCAAATTATGCTTTGGGATGTGTGTTAGCACAACCAATAGAAGGGAGAAAATTAGATTTTCCAGTTGCTTATGCTAGTAGGCAACTGAATTCAGCAGAGAAAAATTACACAACCACTGAGAGGGAAGGGTTGGGGATGATATTTGCTGTGAAAAAATATAGATATTACCTTTTGGCAAACAAGTTTAAGTTTTTTGTGGATCATCAAGCTTTACTCTACTTAGTAAATAAACCTTGTCACACTGGTAGAATAGTCAGATGGTTTCTTTTACTGATGGAGTTTGAGTTTGAAGTGGTGGTAAGACAAGGAAAAACACATTTGAGAGCAGATCATTTGTCTAGAATCCAGGCTAAAGAACCAAGTTCACCTTTAGATGATGACCTGCCAGATATATATCTATTCAAAGTAGAAAGTGTTCCTGAGTGGGCCATGCCCTTAATACCTTTGCTAACCATGGGACCTTGCAGAACAGTTGGAAACAGCATACATTTAGTATTACAAAGCAGGAACTTTATGTTACTAGCTGGGCAATTGTATCACCTCAACCATACAGGCATATTGGAATATTGTACTCCAGAAGAGGAGCAACAGGAATATTTGAAAAGAGCTCATTGTTGGAACCCTTGTACTCATGCTTCCAGAGTAGTCACCCTAAGTAATTTCAATAGGATGGGGGTACATTGGCCTAATAAGATTCAAGATGTAACAAAATATAATGCTAACTGCTGGGAATGCCAATCCTTGCAAAACTCAGAACTTATAACTCTATATTGGTTTCAGAAAAATCTAGAATGGAGTGAGAACATCATTGAGGAATTGAAAAGGAAGAAGAAAGGAAAACAAGTAAGAGCTAGTGCAGACTCAAAAAATCTACAAATGATCTCTGAAGAATATCAACTGATAGGAGAACAATTGTATAAGAGAGGGATGGATGAATATTTAAGAATTTGTGTTCTTGAAGATAGATATCTAGAAATGTTGGAAATGGCACATTCTGGAGTGGTAGGAGGACATTTTTCAAGTGACAGAACTGCTAAACTCATATTATATTCTAGCTTTTGGTGGCCAACCCTATTTCTTGATGCGGGAACATATGTGAAAAGATGTGACATTTGTCAGAGGGTGAGTCAACCAAATAAAAGAGACAATATGCCATTAGTTCCATTAATTTCAGCCAGAGCATTTAGTAAATGGGGGTTGGATTTCATTGGACCCATACATCCTCCAGCAAGACAATCCCATGCTGAATACATACTAGTAGCTACAGATTACCTGACAAAATGGGCTGAGGCCAAAGCTACAAAAAGAAATGATGCTCATACTACTGCTAGATTTCTCTATGAAAATATCATCACCAGATTTGGACTTCCAATTGAATTGGTAAGTGATAGGGGGACTCATTTCTTGAACCAAATCATAGAAAACATAACTGAATATTTCATGATTAGTCATAGAAAGTCAGCCCCATATCACCCACAAGCCAATGGGTTAGTAGAAAGTACTAATAAAGTACTTTGTACTGTATTGTCAAAATTAGTAAGCACAAACAGGAATGATTGGGATTTACAACTTAATCATGTCCTATGGGCCTATAGAGTGGCATACAAAACTGCATTAGGAACCACACCATTCAATCTGGTATATGGACAAAATGCAGTTCTGCCCTTAGAATTCCTTATTCCAACACTGAAGGTGGGTAGTCAATACAATTGGACCGGACATGAATTGTCTGAGAGAGTAATAGAATTGGAAAAACTGGGAGCTTCTAGACTCCAAGCAATCATGAGCATCTATGCAGACAAGAAAAGACAAAAAGCTTATCATGATGTTCATATTAAAGAAAAAGATCTACAAGAAGGAGATCTAGTTCTGGCATATACAATAAAGGAACATCAGAAGAAATTTCAGAAAAAAGGACATGGGCCTTATATTATACATCAGATTAGTAATAGTGGATCTATCCAACTAGCTAACATAGATGGAGAAATCATGCCAAACTTCATAAGTGGATGCAGAGTTAAAAGGTATGACTTTCCATTAACTGCTTCTGAATGGAGAATATTACGCCAAACTCAAAATAGGAAAAAAGAAGAGGAAAACATTAGAAAAGAGGCTCAACAGGAGGCAAAGGAAAGGATAAGAAAAACCAAAAACCTTAGAGAAGTCCTTTTGTGTGAAACACCTTTAAAACAAAAAGAACATTTGCCTGTCATAACTACGGATTGTTAGGATGAAAAAATCAGGGTTTTAATAGATTCAGGTGCACAAGTGAATTTGATTAGTTTAGCTTTGTTGAATAAATTTAACCTAAAAAGGACTAAAAGCAAAACCTTTATCAAAACTTTGGAAGGACAAATGATACAAAGCATGTCTTCACCTTCTCTTAAAGTTAAGTTCAATACAGAATATATGAAAATAGATTGTGAAGAATGGCCAGATCACTTGATGACTGAAAAATTGATTTTGGGACAACCATGGTTAAGGCAAGGTAGAGTAATACTGGATTTTGAAAAAATGAAGCTCAAATTAATAGTAAATGACAAAAGGTTTTTAATATTCTTGTGGAGTACTGAAAAACAGGAAGATCAATAGGAGCTTCATAATTCAGAGTTGGAAGGATTTACTTTCTCATTAAAAGACACACAGACATTATCAATACAATTACTAAAGGATCAAGCTTCATTTAATCAAAACCAGCAACAAATTGAAGAAGCAAAAGAGGGTGAAGAGATAGAAGCAAGGTGGCAATTAGGGTATAATGAGAAGTATCAGGACATCAAAACAAGAAGGATGTGGAAAGGAAGTACACACAAGGCCTGCTCATCAAAACAAATTCCCAGAACAAAATGGATATGGAAGCCAAAAAATTTCAACCACAGCTCATCAAATGAAGACGGGTGTATTCCCAGAATAGGGTCAGCTGGCAGAACAATTGAGGATTGTAAAGGAGAAAAATGAGGAATTAACACATAGGATAATTTCTTTGGAGGAATTAGAGGTACAACAACAAAATAAAATCCAATATCTTGAAGAAAAGTGTGCAAAATAGACAGAGCATAGTAGTAAAATGGAGATGGAGTTGAGAAAAATTGAAGGGAGATATAGAACCTTGCAGAATTCATATCAAATTATGGCCAAGGCAAATGAGGAAATAAACAAATTATTAATGGAAGAAGGCCAGTTGAAGGAAGAGAGCAAGACTGCTCAGGTGACACAAGAGGAGAAGGAAGATTTGCACAAGGAAATCATGAGATTGCAAACAGAGCTGAAAGAAGCCAAGGAGTTGGAAAAACAAGCTAGTATACATGCTGCTACCTCAATGAGGGGGTACAATAAGTTACATATGGATATAGAAAAGGAGAGAAGTGATTGGCAGATGAGTATAGAAAAGGAAAGAAATGAGTGGAAAGCAGAAAGAGAGATGTGGACCTCCCAAAATAAAAGTTTAATGCTGTCATTAGAAGAACTACAGAAAAGATTGGAAAAACCACAAACCGGGGAGCAAGAGCAGGTAGAGACTACACAAACAGAAGAATATGAAGTAGGAGATGATGACATAACCCAACATGGTGGTGAACAGGAAAACAAAGCACCAGAAGAAGAATATTCAGAGGAATTTGTTCACAAAATTCTGACAGACAGAGAATCCAGAATGGAATTCATTAGAAAAATGCATGATGAATATGAGGAACAGATTGTTAATTTTTCTTTGAATAAAGGGATAAATCTTGATCAACATCATTGGGCTACAGATGGCTTAGGAATACCCTTGTGCATGATCATGGAAAGTATTAAAAACTATCAGTTGGCAAGGTGTTGGCAGTATACGAGAAGAGGCAAGTACGAGCATACAAGCAGATCTAGCACTAAGGCAACCCTTTATTTTTTTCAAAACCCTTACACCATTTAAAAGTGATTCTCATCACTAAAAACCCCTATAAATACCATTTTCACCTTTTTGTAGCTCCATTTTGTACAAGCCGAGGAGTCCTTGAGCTTGAGGAGCCTTAGAAGTAGTTGCCTACCGATTTTCGTATTTTTTAGACCTCGTTTGAGCCCTCAAATAAGCCCTGGAACCTAATTTTTAACTAGGCCGGACACTAGGTCTAGACAGGGCCAAAGCTAGTCAAAAACTATAAATAGAGCTAGAGAGCTCATTTTTGGGGCAAACTTCTTGTAGTTTTGAGCTTGTATGAGAACTTGGTTGCAATAGAAGTGATTCCATTGTCTTACTCTCTTTGTTCTTGCCGTGTGTGCGCGTGTGTGTGTATGTGTGTGCATGTTAGTGTGCTTCTCACTCACACATTTGTGCCTTCACTTGCTTGAGGTCTTCATACCATCCTCATGTCTTCCCGGATTGACATTAAAGGAGGTGCTACTCATCACTGAGCTACACCAAATTTTGGCGCCGTTGCCGGGGATTCGAGCTTTGAGGACGAGCGTGTGATGGTAAGACGTAGAGAGGACGCGTTGGAATGGTAAGTAGTCTGTAAATTTCTGATTTTTCTCCATCTCCATCTCCATCTTCACCTCCTTCTCCATCTCCACCTCCACCTCCTTCTCCACTACATATCCCCTCTTCCTTGTCATTCCCCTCATTTGTTGTGTGCGAGTTTGAGAGAGAGCGAGCGTGTGTGTTCTTGTTTTGTGTGTTTTTGCATGTTTCTTGCAGGTTGCAGCTCCATCATCATCTCCAGCAAGCTCAGCAGGTACGGAATCTGTCTGCACAGTCCTCGAGGCGTCGAGCTCGAGCTATCGCGACACTCCGAAAACTTCGACTAATCGCGTTTCTGAGTGCACCACGACACTGCGCAGGCCTAGAGCTCCCAGGATCACTAGACAGAACAGAAAAATTCACCATATCCCGAGCTATCGCGACACCTCGAGGTATCGCGACACTCACGACCTATCGCGACACCTCACGAGCTATCGCGACACTTGGGAGTATCGCGACACCTCACGACCTATCGCGACACCTCACGAGCTATCGCGACACTTGGGAGTATCGCGACACCTCACGACCTATCGTGACACCTCACGAGCTATCGCGACACTTGGGAGTATCGCGACACCTCATGACCTATCGCAACACCTCACGACCTATCGCGACACTTCACGACCTATCACGACATCGCGACACCTCACGAGCTATCACGACACTTGGGAGCTATCGCGACACTTCGACCCGACCTATCGCGATACATGGGCTTAACGCATGAAAATTTAGAGTAATTTAATTGACTGAATTAAGGTATCCTTGGGCTTAATCTTGGACACATTGGGAGGATATGAGAGCCTTAGGAGTGGGAAAAAGATCTAGAAACCAGGGAGGAATTTCCTGAACCCTAAGAGCCTGTTTGGACCCCTAAGTGCCTGAAGGGTCATAACTTCACCATACGAACTCCGATTAATGAGATTTTTGATCTCGTTGGAAAGCTTGTTGAAAATCCTACGTGGACCTCGACTGGTTTTTTGTAGAATCATACGTGGAGTTTTAGAACATGTATTTTCAAGTTGGCCTTTAGGTGAGACTAGGTGGTCCTAAGATTGAGGGGGTACAGTGAGTTACTCCAGGAGGGACTGAAAATATTGATGTGTGTCTTTCAATTACTTGTGGTAATAGAGCAATACTGACTGGTGAGCTTTTGCAGGAACATTGTGTGCACTCAAGGCAATCCAAAGAAAGCTAGCAAGGGTGAGTACCAAGCTTGGGAGAAGGCTTCCTGGGCTTGTGTAGCAGTCTGGTCAACCAGCTAATTGAGGTTGGAAGATCTCTCAACCCTCCTTTGTCAATTCCTAGCCTAGGCTAAGTACGACTTAGGTGTGGTAATTAATTAGGGCAACGTTAGGCACGAATCAAGTCCAAGAGTATTAATCAACCAAGTGCAAGAATTAAGTAGGTCTTAAGTGCGAAAACTCTAAGGGACAAAAGGTAAACTGGAGTCGATCACTTATCAAGTGCGGAAATTCACTTAAGTACTCCTGACGATGCGATTTCAGACAAGACCATAAACATAATATTCAACTCAAAAGAACAAAGTGATTGGTGCAAATTAACCTGCAACGAGAGTGTGCTTAGGTCCAAGGGGGTAGATAAATCAGGCATATGAACCTTAGATCAGGCAGACACTTAGGCCGAGACAGACAAAGCCTCAGATCTTCTGAAGCTAGTGTCAATCACACTGCCAGGTCTTGGGCCCAACAGTTGAGTGATTACCCATACACTCCTAGATCAGAAACAAGTGATTCTGAGATGTCCTATCACATGGAGAGACCAGTAGGTAGTTCAGGGTTGGCTTATCTAGAAAAGCCAGAAGGACCATACAAGACTCAACTGGAATACATCAGGACTAATTGTCTAGGTGCTCGCATCTATGAAGATGGCCTGAGAAGATCGGTGGTCCAGATTAAGAACCCCGATCAACCCCATGGATTAGACCACCCGGTAGTTAAGTTTGAGAATGGAGCATACCTAGATAAAGAGGGGACTATATATGTAGTCACCACTCTTCCTGATAGAACTGATGAGTTTGGAAATGTGATTGCTGAGATCGACATGGGTGATATAGAGCAAGGGAACTTAGAGAAAGAGCCAAGAACCCCCCGTGGTAAATCTGTCTTGACCAGAATCATGACTCCAGAGTGGATTCCACAGGATAATAAAAGCATAGATCTGCTTTTAAACCGAGAAACCGATGAGGCTTTTTGGAGATATAAATCTGCTCAACCTCAGGAAGTGAGTGCCCTCACAATCTATGAGTTTAAACACCCTGATAGCCCAGGCCAAGTAACCTACCTAGACAATGCATCAGAGAGAATCTTCATGGTCACTAAGCATGGCAGACATGCCTACACATGGAAGGGTGAATTTGTTTTTCCCCAACCAAGGTCTAATGTGTCCTTTGGTCACCAAGGAGCTGGGACCTCCCAAGCTCATGGAGCTCAAAGAGATAGAAGTAGAGGCAAACCTGAGGTAAGTTTTGCCAACTCCCTCGGAAGAGAAAGAACGGGAACGGAAAGGAATAGAGTGGAACCTGAGAGACATAGAACCCCATGGAATCAAGGGAATGCTGACGATTTTCCTTTGCCAAGGCCGAGAGAACACACTAGGACCCTACGACCAACTCAACTGGTGAAGTCCATGAAGAATTATTTCGATGGCACGGGAGACCCTTATGACCATGTGGCAGAATTTCGGCAAGTATTGAAAGCTGAACAGGTAGAGGACCTATTCACACAATATAATGCTTTTGGTCTAACCCTTAGGAACACTGCCCTTACGTGGTTTCAACCACTAAACGAGAGGCATTTCAGAAACATAGACCAGCTCTTAGAGGCATTTATCATTGAGTTTTCTAAGAGTGGAATCAGGCACAACACTTCCTCACTAATTCATAGCTTCAAACAAACACCTCAAGAGACGGTCAGACTAGCTGGAAGAAGATTTAGGCAGTACCTGGAGAGATGCCCGATGCCGGAGTTACCCACACCAGCCAAACAAGTGGCCTTGTTCTTAGATGGATTGTTGAGCACCAAGCTCAGGTCATATGTGTATCTGAAGGACCCCAGAACGATAGAAGAGTGCGTGCGCATGTGCATAGACATTGAGGACAATCTAGGTGAGGAATTAGAACTATCAAAAATCTATAAGGATTCTGATAGCTCTAGTAGCCTCACATCTGGTCAATCCACATCCATTGAGGAACTTGCAGAGAAGGTAGCTCAAAAACTAGGTGTCTCTAGCAAACAAATTCCGAGATTTGCCCCAGTTAAGCGGTGTTATACTTGTGGCGGTGACCATATGGCAAATGTATGTCCCATTATGGCCCGACCCCAGGTGAATCCTAGTAGCCAATACTGCACCATAGAGCGCAGGTACACCAACCACACTGCACAAGACTGCCCATATAACAAACAAACTGTTAGGCAAAATTACCCTCAGCCATATCCACAACAGGGTAGATACTAGAATCAGTACCCACCACAACAATACAACAGACCACAGCAAACTTATCAGCCACCTTATCAAGGGCAGCAGAGACCTCAACCAGTCCTAGTGCAGCAACCCCCTGCTCCAACCAATGTGATCCCAGTGAAATATGCATCTGCTGAAGAAAATCCGAATAGAGCCATAGTCCCAGTCACCCCATTGCTATCAGACAGTGATCCAAGTGACCATAGTTTTGACTCCACACATATTGATAGCCCACAGGCTTACTACATGCAGTCACCCGAGCATAACGAGTCATACTATTATGAGGACCCAAGTGAAAGTAGTGGGGAACCTGAGTATGCTAATGTCATGTACACAAACCCCAACTCTAGACCTCAACCTAGGCAGGTACGACCCCCATTTCCTAGAGGACCATGCTTCAGATGTCAGGGAGATCACCTTATACGTGATTGTCCACTGCCTGCCCCTACACAACCTCAACCAGTAACCATTCAGGGTTTCTGTCAAGACTGCGGGAAAGAGCATCTCCTACGAGATTGCCCAAAGAACCCTAATAACATGCCTAAAATCACTCCTATCAATGTTGTTGGGTTAGTTGTAGACTCCACAGGGAGTGTGACTTCCACTGCACCTGTGCAAGTGATCACAAGAGCCCAGTCACTACAACAAAACCAAGGTGTTGGTCAGGAAAAGAGCCCCGAGGTGAGTGAAACAGAGAGCATAACCAAAAAGAGGACTAGAGCCTGGAAGGATAGTCGTGAAAGAATGAAAAGGCAATGGGCAAAAAAGATGAGCGAACTTGAAGAAAGCTTGAGAGAAACCAAAGCAAAAATCATAGAGATCACATCTCAACCGCACTCTCACACATTCCCACCGCTACCATCCCCATCACCCTCCATCCCTCCACCCTCTAATACACCCCACGTAACCCACCCACCACCCCGAGTAGGATCAGTATTAGCCGATCCCACTCCTGAAGACATAGACATGATGCTTAAAGCATATCAGGCCAGAATCCAAGAAGGGCCAAATGTAACGGATCATGACAAGTGCTACCCTAGAGCTGACCTAGAGATAGAAAGAACCAAGCTTTGCGCGAAAATGGTCGCATTGGCTCAAACTATGTTTGAAGCCAGTCGCCTTTTCAATTACTCGGGCTCAGCCAAGACACAATTACACTTGGATGGACTTCTAGAGAAGTTAGAGGGCATAATTGCAAGATCTGCCAAGGAAGAAAAAAATCAAGAAAGAGATAAAGCAAGCAAAAACATGACCCATTCCCCACCGAAAGCTTATGTGCCCAATTCCACTGGACCAGACAACCCCCCCTCCCTAGAAAGAATAGAGAATCTAATGGCACAATCACAAAAGGGACTCGCCCCTCAACACCATGACAAGGCTAGTGAAAGAGCAGGTCATCCTACCCAGAAAGCCTATGTGCCTGAGGCCTACGTGCCTAACTCTACGGAGCCAGACACCTCTTCTTCTATGAATCAATACACACCAGAATTCTTGCGAGAGATTCAAGAAGAGAAATGGGCTAAAGAGAGTGAAGTTCCTCCTCCCATTGAGCTGGTGGATGACACACACGATCAATTCCCACAAGACCTTACTTCCATTTATGGAGAGCAAGAGAGTGCCCAATCTCAAGAAAGATTAGACTTCGAGTCTAATTCTTTACAAGAACTACCCCATTTCACAGGCCCATGGGAAGCAAAGTGCGCCTGTATGAGAGCACCTACAGTCATGGTAAAAAATGAGGACTCAGTCTTACCTAGGAACACAGAGGTAGTGAAAAACACTAAAGTGCAGTGCAATCTCAAGTTAGAAGAGCTACTCAAGGTTAGACCTGAATTATGGAAACATGTCGCCAAACAAGTACCAGCGATAGTGAAACCTCATTCCCAGGTAGGATCACATAGGACAGTGCCAGAGATACCCTTGGATAAGATAGGAGATATGTGTGAAGGTGAAGAAGGGAACACCTATCTTCCCATTACCTACCAGGAGTACACCACCAAGGCAATTTTGGACTCAGGTGCAGAAGTTGCAATTGCTACAACTTCCCTATGGAAGCGATGGGGCAAGCCAGCACTCCAACCAACGAGAATGAAATTGCAGATGGCTGATGGTCATATTGAAAGGCCCTTAGGATTGCTAGAAGGAATAACTCTCACTACATGTGGGGTTGAGTTTGAGCATACTTTTGCTATATGCGACTTTAGCAAAAACCAAGCCTACGAGATGATTTTGGGAAGGCCATTTATGCGGCAATTGCAAGTAGTCCAGGATTGGGGAACCAATTCCTTGTATTTGCAACATCTAGGTGTTACAACCAAAGTCAATCTTAAGGATTACTCTCATAGAGACGTACCGCCTATTCAATGGAATCCCATCCATAGAGCCAAAGATGAGACTGAGTCTGTGCATTCCATAGAATCCGGATCCTCGTGGATGCATGAAGACACCCACTTATGGATGTGTAAGGTAGCAGTAGACGTAGAGAAGAGAGAGAAAGCCAGAGAGGTAGGTGCAAAAGAAAACCATAGATCAATTCAAGACCCAGCCTATGCACCTGTAGTCTTTCCTGATGAGGAATTTGAACCCCATGGCTGGGCAGAAATCCTAGCAACAATGGATGTAGCCATCAATGAAGAGCAGTGGACACCTCATTGTGATGAGGATGGCTATGACATTTCAGTCTTTTCAATAGAGCCAATCATGGGAGATGCAGTTTTAGAAGAATGCGAACCTATCCTTGATGCATTTGAGGATGCGAGTGACTCCGATCTAGAGTCAATCATCATGGACCCACCTTTTGCATCAGATGAAGAACCAATGGTTGAAGCGGCCACTCAGCTTAAGCAAGAGTATAAGCTATTAGAAGAAAATAACACAGAGCTGTGCAATCTCTCGGCTCAACTCCAGGCACGAGTCGATGCCTTGGAACTAGGTAATACAACACTACAACACCAGGTGACTGACCTCCAACAATCGAAGACACAACTTGAAGCTAAGTATGCAGAGACAGGCAAAGCTATGGACGAACAACTCAGAGAACAAATGGGCCGCAATGCGAGACTTCAACGCAATATGGCCCTACTACGTCGTCATCTAGCAACGGCTCAAGAAGAGAACCGAAGGCTACAACAACAAAACCAGGAGAACCTAGAAGCGGCCATGGAAAACACCCCGGGAGCACCTATAGACCCTGCAAAATTCCAAGCTGTCCCCTCATAGCATATTCAACAGATTTTAGAAGGTTATGCAACCCTCTTGGAAGCCCATGATCAGTTGGCAGATCAGATAAAGGAATTACAAGGATCCAAAGTACCGACAACACACCCACCCACACCTAAAGAGACGGTCGATGCCACTACTTCGCCAGAACCTGAACCTTCAACGAACAGTGAGGTACTTGAGCTACGGCAACAGATTGCAGAGTTGAAAATCAAGTTGTTACAATATGAACGACCTCCTTCCCCACCTGAGCAACCCATAGAAGAAGAAGGAGTTATTATTCCAGTGGAGGAAGCATTTGAAGAGAACTATGAGCCTCAACTACTTCCAGGAGGACGAATCACGGAGGAAGGGCAAGATACCTATGAGGAACCCCCATCAGCCTGGATGAAACAAGTAGAAGAAATGGGGAAAACTCATCAGGAACGTGTCTCCACTCAGATGCTAGCAATGAAGGCCATTGAGGAAACCATACTTCAATCTGAGTATTTCAGGCACCTTGCTCCTAGACGACTCATCACGAGCTCAGAATTACAATATAAACCATATTTTGTATTGTTGGCCGACTACAACGTAGAGATCAAAAGAGTCACCAACAAGTGCCCTACTTTCGCCACCCAGTTCGAACCAGAAGATATACCAGAGGCAGCCAGAAAAGGGGCAATATTCCAACCTACTTGGAGGCAAAGATTACTTGAAACATACCCGGAAATGCTTAGAACATGGGATCACGCTCCCATGCATTTGAAGTATAACCCTTGTTATGGGCCAGTACAAAGAAGAAGATCATGGAAAGCCTTCGCCATCAAGGTTCAGAACAATGTAAACTGTAGAGAATGGCTCAATTACCCCGCCATTGCACCCCCAACCGGCACCCCCATAGTATCATACATGATAGCAACCATCAGACATTGGATGCCACGCCTCCACCCCATGCAAGATGTAGCTACCCAGATGATGCTCAAGATATTCGATATGATGCACATTGTACTCAAAACTTTCCGCAATGTATGCCATATTCAGCCTTCGATTCCCGGGTTTGTTAATGGTAATTATGACCTGCTATATGATATGAGCACCACCCCGAGCATACGCGTTGCTTATGCATGGCACGCACGCATCAGATATCTCCCTGCCTGCTATAAGCAAACTTTCGATGATATGTTCACCACAGGGTTCTGGGAAGCACACTCAGAGGTGTTCGCGCCAAGGCCCACCCATTTGTTACACCTCTTTGCATGCGAACAAACGATGCACTCAGAACTTTACACAACGCCACAACCGGACATACTGATGGTGAATGTTAATCTCCAAAAGAACAACCTACTCTTGTGATTAGAGCACCTCTATACCAAGAGTAAGTCAAAACTCTCACTAATTTAGAGGATCAATTACTAACTATCAAAAGATTAACAAATCTGTGAAGAAGATGAAACACAGAAAAGTCTGCTGCACTATTTCTCCACATTACCCTATCAAACATGTAACGTTTTTGATGAAATTTTGTACAAAGTATCTCCTAGAGATTGCGCATCTCCTCCAAGTTGAATTACTTCAAAAGCTTTAGTATAACTTGAGAAATCAACTTCACAAGTTACCTATGCCAGAAACTGTCATTCAAAACAGTCGATTTTACACCTGCAACTTTTAAGACTTGATTCTCCTTGAATAGAACCCGTTTAAGCAAATGCTTCTAGCCATGAGTAGCTTATCTTCCAACTTAAAGATTAAGCCCTCACTCATGCAAAACTTTAAACTGTGCTAGGAGAAATGATCAAAACATTAAGTTCGAAATCTGCGCCTGTTTTAGGAACCTGTGAACACACTTCACATATGAATGTTCCTACACTTAATTCTCTAAGCCTGATTACAATTGGAAGCTAAAACTTTGTACAGAGGTCAAGCAACTCTCAACTTAGACTTGTACAAAAGCATTTCACAATTGATCTACTGTAGACGGAGAAGACGCAGAAACATCGGGCGCAAATATTTTCAATTACTCAGAAGAAATACAGTTGAGTGATGAGAGCTAACTCAACTAACTTTTTCTCTATCTCATGACATCTAATTTCCTCATTCTTGACTTCTAACTATTGTCACATATGCTCTCATACTTGCCTCGACTTTTCTCAAAGTATTTATAGATAAATTTGTACATGATTCTTACTAAACAAAAAATCTAAGTCAGCTATGACTATATTAATGTACATATGTGTACACTTCTCTTATCCTCTGAATGTAATCTTCTTCCAAACTTTTTGAATTGATTCTTCCTTCATCCTTTAATCTTCCAAGCCTTCAATTGGTGATTGGTTTGCACCAACAGCTCCCCCTCAATCATCAATTGAGGTTTTCTCTATCTTCTTTATACTTGCCATGTCTTTGAACCTTTGCAACTTAGGTCCATCCAAGCTCTTTGTCATCATATCTGCCACTTGTTCTTTTGTTGGAGTGTACATCACTTCAATCTCTTTATCTAGTACCTTTTCCCTCAAGAAATGATACTGAATCTCTATATGCTTAGTCCTGGCATGAAAAACAGGGTTAGCTGCCAAATACAAAGAACTCATATTGTCTCCAAAAATTATTGGAATACTATGATCAATCTCAAAACTTTTCATCAAGGTCTTCAACCATATCACTTCCTTTGCAGCTTCTACCATTCCCTTATACTCAGCTTCTGTGGATGATAAAGCAACTGTATGTTGCTTCTTTGAACACCAAGAAACTAGCTTATCTCCAACATAACAAAGATACCCATGAGTAGACCTTCTATCATCTGAGTCACCTGCCCAATCTGCATCACTAAACACTTTGATTCTTGTGTCAGAAGTGAAACCATAATACAAACCTTCACTTAGGGTTCCTTTGATATATCTGAGTACCCTTTGGGCTGCAATCCAATGAGTCTTCTTTGGACAATGCATAAATTGTGACAACACACCTACTGCATATGATAGATCTGGCCTTGTCAAGGTAGCATAGATTAAACTACCTACCAAACTCTGATATTTCTTCATGTCATTGAACTCTTCACCTCCATACCTGCTTAATTTATGATTTACCTCCAATGGTGTAGTTGAGGTCTTGCAATCTTCCATGTTAAACTTGACTAGAAGATTCTTCAAGTATCTCTCTTGTGAAACATATACTCCATGTTGAGTATACACAATCTGCATTCCTAGAAAATAAGATAAGTTTCCCAAATCACTTATCTTAAACTCCTTCTCTATTTGTCTTTTGAGTTCATTGATTCCTTGAGCATCTGTTCCTGTAACAATAATATCATCAACATAAATGCACATGTAAATGTAACCATTTTCACTTGCCTTCACTAGCAAGCTATTATCTGCTTTTGATGCTTGAAATCCACATTCATTCAAGAACTTGACCAATCTATAATTCCAAGCTCTTGGGGCTTGCTTCAACCCATATAAAGCTCTCTTGAGCTTACACACATAATCTGATCCAATTGATTCCATGAAGCCTTCTGGTTGCTCCATATATACTTCATCTGCAATATATCCATTTAAAAATGCATTTTTCACATCCAATTGTGATAATTTCCATCCCTTACAAGTAGCAATAGCAATCAATGTCCTAATTGTAGTCATCTTAGCAACAGGACTAAAGGTTTCATCATAATCTACCCCATAAGTTTGGGCATAACCTTTGGCCACAAGTCTAGCCTTATATCTAGACACCTTGCCATCTGCAAACCTCTTTGTTTTATATACCCACTTACATCCAATGACCTTCTGATTCTTTGGTCTTGGTACTAGTTCCCAAGTTTCATTTTCAAGTAGAGCATCATACTCTTCCTGCATTGCCTTCTCCCAATTCTGTTTACCTTTGGCTTCTTCATAAGTAGTTGGATCTTCTTCTGTTTTCACAATGTAGGCATAATCTTTTGTTGTTAGGAAAGATGTATCATAACTATACCTTATAGGTTCTTTCCTTTCCCTTGTAGATCTTCTGATTTCTGCACTTCTTGAAGTTTCAGCCTCATTTGATTCTGGATCAAATCTTGGCCCTTCTTCTACATGATCCTGCACTCTACTTCTAGAGTCAACTTCATCAACAATTTCTTCACATACTTTTACCTTTGCCTTTCCTTTCCTTTGTATCTCTTCAACACCTGCAAACTCATTTGGTGATCCTATATACCACATATTTTGCTCATCAAATGTCACATCTTTAGTAACAAGAAATTGCTTTGTGGATGGACTCCACAACCTGTAACCCATCTGTCTATCATCATATCCAATGAACACATACTTCTCTGCTTTTGGTTCTAGCTTATGTCTTAATTGTGAAGGAACATAAGCATATGCAATACATCCAAATACTTTACAATGATCAAGGGTAGGTTTCTTACCCCACCATGCTTCATAAGGGGTTCCTCCATCCAAAGCTTTGCAAGGCAACCTATTCACAAGGTATGTTGCAGTGTTAATGGCTTCTGCCCATAAGTAATTTGGACAATTCTTTTCCTTCATCATGGCTCTTGCAAACTCTACAAGAGTCCTATTCCTCCTTTCTGCTACTCCATTCTGTTGAGGGGAGTACCTGCAAGTTACTTCTCTTTTTATACCTGCATTCCACAAATAATCATCAAAATCTTTAGAGAAATACTCTCCCCCTCCATCTGATCTTAGCCTCTTGAGCTTTTGCCCTGTGATCCTTTCTGCATAAGCATGAAAATGTTTGAATGTCTTGAAAACTTCTGATTTATCCTTGATTACATACAAAGTAATCCACCTGGTTGCATCATCAACAAACAACACATAATATCTGGATCCATTTATGCTATAGTCCCTTGAGGGACCCCATACATCTGTATGAACCAATTCAAGCATATGTGAATGCTTGTACCCTGATTTGTTATAAGAACTCTTATGTGCTTTACCTAATTGACAAGCTTCACACTTGTACACCATATGTTGCCCTTCAATGTTTGGCAATCCAAGCACCACCTGATTCTTTGACATCTCCTTTATAGCTCTCTCATTGAAATGACCTAGCCTTTTATGCCATAGGTCTAATTCAGATACCTTTTGACTTCCATAGGTAAATAATGCATGTCCCACATTACCTTGGACTTTGAGAGTGAACAATCTTCCTTCCTTTTTACCTGCAATTATGTTTCTATATCCCTGATTTGGATCTTGTACATAAACACCATCATTTGTGAATCTTACCTCATATCCTTTCTCCACAATTTGCCCTACACTTATCAAATTTTTAGGAATAGTAGGAACATAAAGTACCTTGCTCAGAAGTGTACTTCCACTCTTTGTCTTCACTGATCCAATGCTCTCCACTTTATGTTTAGTATTGTCACCTGTCTGAACTGTATGTCCATTCACCCTTGCTTCCATATCAGTCATCAAAGATAGATTCCCACTCAGATGGTTGCTACACCCTGAGTCAATATAAAACACTCTTTGATCTTCTCCCATTGATTCATGAGTTGCATTCAAGATAAGAGTCATGTCATCCTTCTGATCTGATGCATAATTGTAATAATTATTGTTGTAGGACTGAGATTGGAAGTTTCTTCCACCTCCTCTACCATATGATGTCCTACCACCTCTTCCTCTGAAGTTGCCTCTTTGGTTTCTGCCTCCTCTACCTCTTTGATTATAATTCTGATTATTGCTTCCACCATTTTGATTGTTATACCAACAATCATTTGCCAAATGATTTGTTCTGCCACAAATCCAACAAGCTTTAGCATTATCTTTGTTCTTACCTCCTCTTCCTTTACCTCTGAAATTTGTCTTCCCTTTTGTGAAGTTAGCTTGATTTGAATTCCCTTCATCATCATTTGATTGCTTTCCCTTGCCATTCTTTTTCTTGTCCTGGGAATACATAGCTTGACTTGTACTTCTGTCATTGTCTCCTTTAAGATCCTGCTCAAAGGTTAGCATGTGTCCTAGCAATTGATTAAGGTCAGGAGTAAAGTGATCAAGTGACAACTCTATGGACAATATAAAAGGCTTCCACTTCTCATCTCCTCTCAAACCTGTAAGTATTTGTCTTACCAACTTTTCCTCTTCAATGTCTTCATCCACTGCTCCCAAGCTATCTGCAATATCTTTCATCCTTGCCACATAATCTGAAATTGATTGTGAACTCTTCTTCTTGAAGGTTGTGAACTCAGCCCATAGTGAGGACTTCCTTGACTTAGTTGTATTTTGGAAATGCTCTTCCAAGGCATTCCAAACATCTGTAGCACTTTCCAAACCTCTGATGTGAGGTGAAAGATAATCATTTACAGCCATGTAGATGATACTCCTTGCTTGAGCATCCTTTCTCATCCAAGTCTTCAACATTGCAAGCTCTTCCCTAGTAGGAATACTAGGATCTGCAAACTCAGGTTTTTCTTCATCTCCTGTAATAAATGATATAAGATCTTTGCTCATGAGGTGTGCTTCCATCCTCATGGACCATGCTGGATAGTTCTCCCTATCTAGCTTATCAATCTGCAAGCTTTCTCCCATCTTATGTCCACCAGTGTATTGAAATCTTCAAGCTTTACAAACAATGTATGTACCTTTACTTCGAATTAAACTCCTTTTGCCTTTCTTGATGTCAAATAGTCTTCTCCTCAAGCTTTGACTCCAAGCTTTCACTTCTTAGTCCTTCAAGTGTTGAATTTCTTGAATCTGCAGCAGTCGGGATCCTCCTTTCCTTAATTTGATGTCTCCTGCTCTGATACCACTGATGGAGAATGTTAATCTCCAAAAGAACAACCTACTCTTGTGATTAGAGCACCTCTATACCAAGAGTAAGTCAAAACTCTCACTAATTTAGAGGATCAATTACTAACTATCAAAAGATTAACAAATCTGTGAAGAAGATGAAACACAGAAAAGTCTGCTGCACTATTTCTCCACATTACCCTATCAAACATGTAAAGTTTTTGATGAAATTTTGTACAAAGTATCTCCTAGAGATTGCGCATCTCCTCCAAGTTGAATTACTTCAAAAGCTTTAGTATAACTTGAGAAATCAACTTCACAAGTTACCTATGCTAGAAACTGTCATTCAAAACAGTCGATTTTACACCTGCAACTTTTAAGACTTGGTTCTCCTTGAATAGAACCCGTTTAAGCAAATGCTTCTAGCCATGAGTAGCTTATCTTCCAACTTAAAGATTCAGCCCTCACTCATGCAAAACTTTAAACTGTGCTAGGAGAAATGATCAAAACATTAAGTTCGAAATCTGCGCCTGTTTTAGGAACCTGTGAACACACTTCACATATGAATGTTCCTACACTTAATTCTCTAAGCCTGATTACAATTGGAAGCTAAAACTTTGTACAGAGGTCAAGCAACTCTCAACTTAGACTTGTACAAAAGCATTTCACAATTGATCTACTGTAGACGGAGAAGACGCAGAAACATCGGGCGCAAATATTTTCAATTACTCAGAAGAAATACAGTTGAGTGATGAGAGCTAACTCAACTAACTTTTTCTCTATCTCATGACATCTAATTTCCTCATTCTTGACTTCTAACTATTGTCACATATGCTCTCATACTTGCCCCGACTTTTCTCAAAGTATTTATAGATAAATTTGTACATGATTCTTACTAAACAAAAAATCTAAGTCAGCTATGACTATATTAATGTACATATGTGTACACTTCTCTTATCCTCTGAATGTAATCTTCTTCCAAACTTTTTGAATTGATTCTTCCTTCATCCTTTAATCTTCCAAGCCTTCAATTGGTGATTGGTTTGCACCAACACATACCGGGTGCAGTCAATTGGGATACCCTTCAGAGAGACCTGATCCGAGGGCTGCGAATCAAAGAACATGATGTGGCAGCTGACATTCTCTAGGACTATATTGACCAAACCGCAGATCAAAGGTCTGTCAGAGGCGACAGACGCTAGGGGGGGGAGAGTGTTGGCAGTATATGAGAAGAGGCAAGTACGAGCATACAAGCAGATCTAGCACTAAGGCAACCCTTTATTTTTTTCAAAACCCTTACACCATTTAAAAGTGATTCTCATCACTAAAAACCCCTGTAAATACCATTTTCACCTTTTTGTAGCTCCATTTTGTACAAGCCGAGGAGTCCTTGAGCTTGAGGAGCCTTAGAAGTAGTTGCCTACCGATTTTCGTATTTTTTAGACCTCGTTTGAGCCCTCAAATAAGCCCTGGAACCTAATTTTTAACTAGGCCGGACACTAGGTCTGGACAGGGCCAAAGCTAGTCAAAAACTATAAATAGAGCTAGAGAGCTCATTTTTGGGGCAAACTTCTTGTAGTTTTGAGCTTGTATGAGAACTTGGTTGCAATAGAAGTGATTCCATTGTCTTACTCTCTTTGTTCTTGTCGTGTGTGCGCGTGTGTGTGTATGTGTGTGCATGTTAGTGTGCTTCTCACTCACACATTTGTGCCTTCACTTGCTCGAGGTCTTCATACCATCCTCATGTCTTCCCGGATTGACATTAAAGGAGGTGCTACTCATCACTGAGCTACACAAGGGTAGGATTACCTCCGAACAAGTATTTAGAATATGAAGAAGATATCAATGTGACAAAGGAGCTATTTGAAAAAGCTAATCCCAAATGGAGGAATATGTGGTTGGATGCTGATAAGGAATGCAGAAAAATATGGAAGGAAGCACCTATTCAGCTGAAGATCAATTCAGCATACTGCCCAGTAGCAAGGAGGAGGGAGTGGACAGTCTTTTGGGAAAGAAGGAAAGAAGGACAGATTCCATCCAAATGGTTGAATTTTCCAAAGATAGCAGGACTGAAGGCAGGAAGATGGCCTACAAAGAAGTATATGGTGGACACAGCTGAATCTGTCATAGCCACATACAAAGATGTTAATGACCCAACATGTATTTTACTAATCAGAGTAATGAGACTCATATTAGCATGTATAGAGACTTTTACAGATACAGATGTTAGAGTTCTCAATTACATTGGCTTCAATTCACCGACTGATGCTTTAATCTTTGATCTCAGTGAAACACTTGACAGGATATGTTTGATGGCTTATTATAGCAGAATAATATTTTTGGGCAGCCATTATCTCGAGATTTTTGAAGATGCATTTGATTATGGGTTTTTTGAAAGGGAATCGAAAATATTTGGAAATTTGTCAGTTGTAAGAAAATCTCGACTCACTGCTTATGAAGCTGCATACACAGAGTACTTGAAAAAAGATGTAATTGATAAACCAGAGGGTGCTGTGCAATGGAGAAAAGCACTATTTGAGATGGTGAATAACTTCAATGTTACAGAAAGAAAAAGCCATGACCTACTGTCACAAGTGTATCAGAGAAAAAAGAAGTGAAGGCAGCATTTATGAATTATCAGTAAGAATGTCTTTTGTCAGGAGCCAAAAGGTCTAGGAGGGGAAGAATGTTAGAAGAAGTATTTTTTGAAGTATTTTTGCTGGAAAATAATTGTAAAATGCCAAAAACTTGTAAAAATATTTATGCAAATGATGTAAAAATAAGGAAGAGTCTTCCTTATGAAGAGTAGAATTATATGTATTTTTTCTAGAATTTTTGGAAACTCCTAGATAGCAAATTTTTAGATCAGAAGAGGAAAGGACCAAATTCAAGTGTGAAAAGGGACACTTGAAAATGTATAAAAGACAATTTCCTTTACTATGAGAGGGTTGGTTATTTGTATTACATGCTATCCAAGCAAAGAGAGAGAGTTTCTTGCAGAAAATCGTGTTTCTTCCTTTTGTGTGATTTCTTTGATTTGTTGAGTCTATTCTATGTGTATCCATGGAGATTTGAAAGCTTCTATTGTGTATTCTAATGAATGTGTATGAAGAGAGTTGATTACTGATGTATTGAGTGAGAAATGGATGAAGAATAGTGCTGTAGATGAAAATCGTCTGATTTCACAGAATCACGATTGTCTTTTCTGAAGGTTACAGGTATCATTTTTGAATTTTGACTTTTATGATTATGTTCTGCTGAGAAAATAACATGCTTTAGACACAAAGATTATTGAAAATGATGGAGTATTGCTCAAGATAATCCAAACCCTAGAAATTTCCCTTCATCTTTATTAATCCTCAGAAATCCAACCAGTTTTCTCTTATTTCTTGGATTCTATCATCTAGAAGGGGTTGTGGTCTCATGTATACTTCCAGGATTGACAAAAATAAGATGTATTGTTGATTCTTTATGCTAAATGATTGGAGAGGACAACTCCAAAGAACAACAAACAGCTGTTAAACTTTCTTACTGTCGAGAGTTGAAATTAAATGTCCATCCTATAGAAGCATATCTCATAGGATTGGGAGGCGTGGAAACCCCTTGCATGGCGAGGTGGAACTTCCCCTCTACATTGAAGATGTTCTAATGACAGTTAAAGTACTAGCATGTCAAGATGAGGATCTCACTAAACCTCTTGTCTTGGGTCAAGACTGGATCTATGATCATGCAGTCAACCTAAACCTAAGAAGTGGACTTCTTCAGGTATGGGTGAATCAGAATCGAATTACAATTGAGTTAGACAATGGAGCACTCAAGGAGCTAGGAAAGGCACACACACCTAGTCCTTCCAGGACTACACATGAAGATAACGATGCTATTCTTGTCCAAAACTATGTGATGCAGAGGGATGATTATCGCAACACAGAAGTCAAGGGTGCAATGGAACTCCCTTCTTTTCCAAAGGCCATCGGGATGCAGCAACCAAAGACAGATAAAAGGCAGAAGAAGCAGACCCACTAATAAGAAGTCCAAGAATTCTTCAGTAAAAGTAAAATCTATCTGGGTACCCAAGAAGTCGATGAAGGTTGACCCACAATCCAGACAAATTTGGGTGCCTAAGGCTTGCTTGCGGGCTCAAGTAGCTACACACAGATCACACCATGCACGACATGGGTCACTCACTCGAACCGCCCAAGCCCCCTTTTATTTGATACACACAAATACATATTTGTCCATGAACACGAGCAAAATCACTTGTAAATGGGTTCCTAAAAAGCCTCATTTCTAAGTGGACACTCTTATACAGCCTTCCAGAGTCTCCACAAAGCCAAAACCTAAAGTCATTCACTGTGTTTGGCAGCCCAAAGCTTGTAATAAACCCCCCAATCCCATTTGTACATTCATCTCCACCTACTAACTGCATCATTCTCACACTGCATCCTTTCACTTAGCTCATAGGACTAACAACACACACACTAACTCATCATTCACCTTATGTTAATGTTGTAACGGGGACAAAAATTGTTCTACCTTGTCCTTTACAATGTTAACACATGCTTCTATATTCTCACAGAACTAGCAAGCAAGTTGTAACATGGCAGAAGTCGGAGGCACCAGTTCCCAGGCAGGGTCTAGCGCCCAGATAGTGGACATCGAAACCCTCCTTCTGGAACCACAACTCACTGAGAGACCTCAAGAACTTAGAGTTGTGCATGTGCTTCCTATTCAAGACCCGCCTCGGGGCACACTTCTCAAGTGGGGAAACACACACATTGGTTCAGTGATGTCGTAGGGCCATTAGGGGATGGCACCTACTTTTGGGAGGCAGAACTTGAGTTTAATGGCAAATGGGGACTATATCACTTCTTTACCCACGAATTTGAGAAGTATCAGAATGCAGAAGTAATGCGATCAGTATGGACCAAAGCGAGCTTGGATGGCTATTTCCGGGCATATTTACCTAAGCCAATTTTCTTGCGCTGTTCTTACTTTATCAGTACCATCACCCCTAGCAGGGCTAAAGGAGGAGATAGTACCTTCGTGCTACCCTCATTGACACCAGGCCACGAGCTCAAAAGATTCAAACTGACCCTCAACCTAGTACGAGAAGCATTGAACATGCAAGGTATGCATATTCCCACTGAGAAGGAAACAATGATTCCAGGTAGGATGAAGCATAAGGATCTCAACAAATTGAAGGACATGGTAGCAATGACACGAACCATCACTCTCCACCTACGAACGATCATGTAGCACTTTGCTTTCCTTGCCCAAGAACGCTTCACAATGCCACCAAAAAAGATATGGTTCAGCTTGTACTTGGTAGAGACAGAGAATCTCACCATCAATCTGCCACACTGGATCATCCATCAAATCCACCTAGCCCATCAACGATGGAATAAGAAACAGAAGAATGTGCTTCATGGATGTTGTGCTCTGACAAAAATAATTTACAGGTGCTTGGCTTACGACGTGCCCATTCAAAGAGCACTAGTATGGTCTAGGGCCCAGGAATTCCAAAGACGGCTATCAACAGCGGGTCCTCCATCGAAGAAAATGAGAGGGCGAGTGCAATTACCATGTGCCCAAGCAAGGGGAGCCACCACCACACCAGAGGTGACCCCTCCACAAATGCGACGTGTCCAACCATTTACCATTCGCCTACCCAGACCAAGTGCAGAAGGACCCAATCTGGTGTTCCCTCCGATTCCATCGGACTTGGAGTTCCCACAAGGCTACACCCTAGCCGATTTGATAGATGAAGAAATTTCCCGCATGATCAATGAATCTAAACTGGAGACAGAAGCAGAGCAGACCCAAGGACCACAACCCACTACTACAACTTCAGCCCCGAACCAACCGGAAGTAGTAGAAGTAGAAGAGGATGAAGAAGAGACAGAAGAAGAAGAAGCAAATGAGGAACAGGATCAAGAATATGATGAACTTTCATAACTAGCAAGTGCCCCAGCCTACTCGGCCCAAATAAAAAGATTGTATGAAACCATGAAGCGAGTCCAAGAACAACACAAGCTGTCGTTTGAAACAGGAAAGGTGCTCATGAGCCAAATGTTAGCAGAGGAAGGTGTGGATGACATGTTTATTGAATCAATGAACCTGCACGCAGACGCGGTAGGCTTAGATGAATCCGTTCATGTAGTTATGGCTTATATTCATCGCTTTGAGAAACGAGTGCCTACCCGTCCCATGCACTCCGGCAAGCAAATTCACATCAATGTATCAGAACCAGGAGATAACACACAAACCAAAGAACATTAGGAGGAACCACTCTCACCACACACCTCACCTCTCACTATATAACTCACCTCACCACATGGCACTACCACCCCCATTTCCGCCATTACCACATATGTCATGGGAATTCCTCTCTCTCCCGACATCCAATTCGGAGGAGTTACCATGCCCACTTTCACAACACTATTCATGAACATCACATCCACCCCACCCACTGTCCCCATCTACACAGTCACACACACGTTTGACACCATGGAAACATCACCAGCCACAACACCACTCCCTCCCCCCACACAACCTCAATCCCCCATACCCCCTCCACCGACCTCACCACTTGACTCCACATCATTCAAGACTTCCTTTCCCCTCCCCATTCCCCCGGCATCCTCTCCTTTCCCTGCCTTCTTTAATGTAAATAATATGTTTTCAACGTTGCATCAATGTGTGTACCAACTACAAAGTGAGTATCAGGCTACTTACAACTATAGAAGATGAAAATGCTGACCTCAATCAACGCTATACCACACTCGAGCAGGCCCATCAAACCCTCCTAGAGACACCCCAACCATCACAATTGCTAGGCGTCAAACAACTCGAAGCTTTACTTGAAGTCTACCAAGCAGATAATCTACGAGTCCGACGTAATTTGACCCTACTCAGAAAACACATGGCTACCGCCCTTGAAGAGAACAAGCGTCTACAGAAGCAAAACAAAGAAAACCTAGAAGCTGCAATGGAAGGCTCCCCGCACGAGATCGACCCAGAGCAATTTAAAGCAGCCCCCTCAGATACCATGAAGACAATCCTGGAAAGCTATGCCGATCTATTAGAAGCACATGATGATTTGGAAAAGGAACGGGATGCACTACGCCGCCAGCTCAGGGAACAAGAGGAACAACCCAAGGTCATAGAGACAACCACGACTTTAGAGGAGGTAAAGGCATTAACAGAGCAGGTGGCAGAATTGTAGAAAAAGTTACTAGAATATGAAAGACAACCCTCTCCAGTTATAGAACCAGAGCCAGATGAATTCGTACCCATTGAGGTGGATGAGTCGTATGAGGAACCATATGTTCCTATGCCGATGCCAGGAGGTCAGCAAACCTTGGAAGGAATGGACACCCTGGAAGTCGAAGCACCCGAATGGCTTCAGACACTCGAAAAGACAACTAAAACCCATGAAGATCGAGTGGCAGTCCAAATCCAATCAATGGCCAAATTAGAAGACACTATCATAAAGTCAGAGTATTTCCGCAGTATGTCTCACCACAGATGGATAGGCACCAACGATGATCAGTATGTGCCATATTGTGTACTCTTGGCAGATTATAACGCAGAGATTAAACAACGATGTGGCAAGGCTCCAACCTTTGCCACACAATTTGGCCCTGACGATATCCCGGAGAGTGCTAAAAAAGGATCCATTCATCAAGCCACCTGGCGGATACGACTTTTAGAAACTTACCTTGAAATGGTTCGTACCTGGAACAACATGCCGCTATTTATCAAATACAACCCTTGTTATGTTCCAGTCCTCCGAAGACTCATGTGGCCCAAGTTTACCATTGCTGTAAAGAACGTCAAAGGCTGTGCAAAGTGGTTAAATTATGTCTATCTAGCACCTCCACAAGGACCTCCCACAGTTGCTTATATGATTTCTACAATCCGTCACTGGAGCCTTCGACTACGGAACACACCTGATGTGATGGCACAAATGTGGATGAAAATCTTTGAATTAATGCTTATCACATTCAGGACATTCAAGCGGCAGGAACGCGTAGAGAGGGACGAGGAAATGGAGGACAAAGTGGAGAGCGAAAGAGAGAGAGAGAGAGAGAGAGAGAGAGAGAGAGAGAGAGAGAGAGAGAGAGAGAGAGAGAGAGAGAGAGAGAGAGAGAGAGAGAGAGAGAGAGAGAGAGAGAGAGAGAGAGAGAGAGAGAGAGAGAGAGAGAGAGAGAGAGAGGCCGCATTGCACAGACAAAAGCGGATAGATAGAGATTTGGCGGCACATAGACGATACGCAAAGGGGAGAGAGAGAGAGAGAGAGAGAGAGAGAGAGAGAGAGAGAGAGAGAGAGAGAGAGAGAGAGAGAGAGAGAGAGAGAGAGAGAGAGAGAGAGAGAGAGAGAGAGAGAGAGAGAGAGAGAGAGTCGATATGCAAAGGGGAGAGAGAGAGAGAGGATATGCAAAGGAGAGAGAGAGAGAGGGGGGTAAGGTGCTGCAGAGATTCAATGTAGGAGGCCCCACGCAAGAGAATTCGGAGGAGTGGCGGTATTGACGGCTCTATCCACCGAGAAGGGGAGAGAGATGTGTTGACGTGCACACGTGGAGGAGCAATAACCATAGAGAGATGGTCTGGTCGATGAAAATTGTGCGTACATGAGGAGAGAGAAGAGCAGGTGATAATAGTGGTGGTCGACGACAGAGACACATAGAGAAAAGTTGGGTAGGATACGATGCACGTATGAGAAAGACGAAAGGAGATGCACGCACAGAAGGAGAGTCATCTGGGCTGCGCTGATTGGTGGTGAGTCTGAGAGCCAAGAGAAAGACACCAAGAGATTGACTGTCAAGAGAGAGAGAGAGAAAGAGAGAGAAAATGCGACGGAATCAAAACCTTTTCAAAAAAGAAAACAGGGAAATGGCCCTTGATTTTTCTCGATGCATGAATTTGTGAGTGGAAGTCTTTGGCGACCAAGTTTTCAGACTACCAGGGGGATTAGATATGACATTGACGTCAATGCATGCCTTTGGGACACTGTAATGTTTGGATTTCTGAACTACAAGAACATGGAAGCAGTCCGTTCCAATAAGGAAAATATAGCCGATGCACTTCAAAAGCTCCTGGTGGAGGATGAGGAATTTAGAAGCTATCTTATCTCCAACCCAAGGGCTCTAAAACTTTGAACGCACAGACAAACAATCCATCACCATCATCACCAAAGAGAAAGAGGGAGAGAGAGAGAGAGAGAGAGAGAGAGAGAGAGAGAGAGAGAGAGAGAGAAAGGAAAGAGGGAAATGAAAGAAAGAAGAGAAGAAGGAGGGGAGAAGAGAAAGAAAAAGAGAAAGAAACCTAGAAAGGAAGAGAAATGACTCTGAGATAGTGAAAGGGGTTTATGCTCAAATCGAGCCCTAGGAAAAGAGGGTAGAAACCTTTGTTTTGGGTTGGATTTTTTATGATAAATTGTTGCATATGGAATTACTAGAAAAGAGAAATTAAAGAGGATAAATGTAGATGAAAGTTTCATGATATTTCTAATTGTAAGAACATGATTTTTTTCCCCACCCCCGTGACATTTCTATGGATCTTCTTTCCATATTGATGATTCCAGAGATTATATGAAGTGATTGCAGACTATTGAAGTAAAGTGAAGTAAAGCTATTGTCGAGAAGACTTGAAGAGAAGCTTTGATTAAAGACTCAAGACATAAAGTAAAGGAAGGATCCATCCGCAAAGACCAGAAAACGAGTCCCGTGGACGCCTTCTCACACTCTAGTGGGAGGCCTACCTTATATTTGGGCGATACGCACTGTAACTATTGGAACATCAAGCTTACACTATGCTTGAGGTGGATTTGATCTACATCAAAGGCTATTGTGTCGAAAGAATATCCGTTGGAGAGTTCTTTTCCATATGCTCATTTATTGTATTTTTTTGAGAAAATTTTTATGGTTCATTTACCGTTGTAAAAGCCTTGAGCTTTATACATGTAAAGGTAGAAATAGAGAGCCAAAATCCCACGAATTTGTGGTGGTTGAAGTTACATTCAATCAAGCAATCAATCACCTAAAAGTAGATCAAACTAGATCTTCACTTTTCCTAGATTGTAGGAAAGTGAATTGATTCCCTCCAACAACCATTCCCACCTTCATTTGAATTCAAAATCCACTTGTAAAAGTCGTGGAACACTCCTAGAGTCTATATAAAGACTTGGAATTACTTGTACAATACATGGAAGCAATATACATACACTTGTGACCATCATTGTCTTGCTCCTTCAATTCTGTGCATCATCTTCTTCACCAACAGTAATCTTGGAGAGGCTGCTGCTCTCTCTCCAAAGCTCTAAATTGAATGCAAGATGGCTCATTGGAAAGATATTAGTGTCTAGTTTATGCTTATAAATTTTCATAGAATTGGGTTCATTAGATTGGGAGGAATCTGAGTTTTTCTGTCTCGGTGTCAATCTCTGCATATTCTTGAAAAATAGGAAGTACCACCGGTGAATGTTGCATTCATTCCTATAGCATATTTTTCTTATTCCTTATACATTTGTGCATTCCATACACTCAACCCTATGTGTATCAATCCCATAAAAGTATTTTTTCTAATTGTAATCACGCTGGTCGCTATGGGCATTTGAAGTTCATTGTCTCTTCCATAGATAATAAGTTTTTTGAGCTAGTCGACCCGCGAACCTATCTGTTTTGTATCGACTCATTCTCCTTGATGCTCCAAAGTACATAGTGTGTTTCTTTGCATTTATTGCATGCCTATAAGGTCTATTTGAGTCTCCATAAGCTCAAGGGCTGTTCTTGTGCTGGTTGGCTTGAACAAACTTCGTCGCTTCGAAACACACTTTTCTACCTTCTACAAGCTTCTCCAAGTTCTTTCAGTGGTATTAGATCAAGATGGGTGACGGCTTTCCTTCAATGATTGAGAAGCTTGATCGACACAACTACGTGGCTTGGAAAATCAGGATGGAGGCCTATTTGCAAGGTATAAATCTTTATGGAATTGTAGGAGGTGATGAATGTTGGCGAAAACTTCGGCTCTAGCGCCTACTGTTGCGGAAATACTTTCGCCCTGAAGGTGAGTTTCGCGACAAAGCTTGAACTCTGTCAGGCCTGCGGAAATTGCCGCGCCACTGTGATAGGATGCTAAACTAGAGTGATTTAGAACACCTCTGTAATCAACAGTAGCTTAGCCTAAATAACGTCGCTTTAACTATGTTATTCTGCGACTCAGGTTCCACTAGAACTTCACCAGACTGTCGCTTGGACGTCACCGAAATCTTACCGGAACTTCACCGAAATAAACTTAGTTCTGCTCGTAATTGCTTCAGATGAACTTATGTGAAGTAAGGAAGTAGTGTGTGAGCTTCCTTCACCGAATGAGCTTCCTTCTGGAAACTTCACAGTTCTGAAGTGCTATTTTCCAGTTAACTTTTGTACTGTGTGTACATCTTCATTCCACCGGAAACTGTGATCAGCTTAAAGTAGAGGCGTCTAGCTACAAGATGAGCTATCTCTCATACAAAGCTTCGAACTCTGCTATGAGTTATACTTCGTTGTTCTACCGGAAAATCCTGATTTCTGAGAAACTGTAACTGACCGAGAATTACTGAAATATGTTTTACTGAGTAAACTGTTATTCACCTAAACATGCGTTTACAGAGAAGGTACTGAAGCACGTTTAGTAACGAGTCGTGATAGTTAACGATAAACTAAGCTTCCTACCGTAATACGAAATAACTTCAGATTCTTCACAAGTAAAGATTGCACGCAGACATCCACATGAACATGTGTTTTCGATTAGAGAAGATGTGTACAAGTAAGCTTGGCCTCTTCTTGCTCAAGTTACAGAAACTCTCCTACAGTAAGTAGTTTCTTATTACCATCTCTCTTCAGATGAAAAGACCCGACACTTCAGGCTTGTGTTATTCATCTGTACATACGCGATCTATGGCGTCTTCTGAGAACTTCTAAATCTCTCTTCACTCATACGCGATCTATGGCGTCTTCTCTCAGTCTCTCGTTCTCCTCTGTGTATCATCTACGATTCCCTCTCCGTGTATATCTCGTCGCGTTCTTCAAATCTTGCTGTATATATATACAATTTCTTTGGCGCTCCTCTGCCCTGTCATTCTTCAATTCGTGTTATGCGCGCCTTACGCACCCGCCGCGGTTAATTGCTCTGTTATGCGCACACCGCGCACTAACTTCGCATACTGTACACCTGTGCATAGATTTTCCGAAAGATTCTGTTTCTCTCTTGTTTGTTGCGTCAAATTCGTGAGTGTTTCCTTAACAGCTCCCCCTCAATCACTAATTTGACCTCTTCCGGTCTTTCATATATCTTTCTTTCTTTTATTCCTGCCATCTCTTTGAATCTGTTTGTTTTTGTTCCATCCAAGCTCTTTGTCAGAATATCTGCAATCTGATCTTTCGTAGGAGTGTAGACTATTTCTATCTCTTTCTCCATTACTTTTTCTCTTAGGAAATGGTACTGAATCTCTATGTGTTTTGTTCTTGCATGAAACACAGGATTCGCTGCAAGATACAGCGAGCTCATATTATCTCCATGTATGATCGGTATTCTTTGATCTATACCCATGCTTCTAAGTAAAGTCTGCATCCATATTACTTCTTTTGATGCTTCTACCAGTCCTTTGTATTCTGCTTCTGTTGATGATAAAGCTACTGTGTGTTGTTTCTTCGAACACCAGCTTACCAGCTTATCTCCTAGGTATATCATATACCCATGCGTTGATCTTCGGTCATCTTGACTTCCTGCCCAATCTGAGTCACTATATGCTCTGAGCTTTATATCTGACGTAAAAGGATAATATAATCCTTCCTTTATAGTTCTTTTGATATATCTGAGAACTCTTTGTCCTGCAACCCAATGTTGCTCTGTCGGACAATGCATAAACTGTGAGAGAACTCCCACCGGAAAACTGAGATCCGGTCTTGTTAGCGTAGCATATATTAAGCTTCCTACTAACGATTGATACTTCTTCATATCTTTAAACTCTGTACCACTATATTTACTGAGTTTATGGTTTACTTCAAGCGGTGTTGAAGCTTCTCTGCAATTTTCCATGTTGAACTTCTTCAGTAAGTTCAGGAGATACCTCTCTTGTGTGACATATACACCATGATCTGTATATGTGATTTCCATTCCTAGAAAGTATGATAATTTTCCTAGGTCACTGATCTTGAATTCCTTTTCTAGCAGTTTCTTTACCTCTGTGATTCCTGCATCTGAGGTTCCTATAATTATTATGTCATCTACATAGATACAAATGTAGATCATTCCTTCTTCTGTTCTTTTGATGAGTAGACTTGCATCTGCCTTCGAACTTTGGTATCCAAGTTCGTTCAGATACTTCACGAGTCTGTAGTTCCAAGCTCTTGGAGCTTGCTTCAGTCCATAAAGAGCTTTTCTTAACCTGCAAACAAAGGTTGGGTATCTGGAACTTATAAACCCTTCCGGTTGTTCCATATATACTTCATCTGATATATATCCATTCAGGAATGCATTCTTTATATCTAGCTGACTTAGCTTCCATCCTTTTGATGCTGCTATAGCAATCACTGTTCTTATGGTTGACATCTTTGCCACCGGACTGAACGTCTCGTCATAGTCTATGCCATGCGTCTGAGCATAGCCCTTGATAACCAGTCTCGCCTTATGTCTGGCTATCCTTCCATCTGCAAGTTTCTTAACTTTGAACACCCATTTATTTCCAATTACTTTCTTACCGTTCGGTTTAGGAACAAGCTCCCATGTCTTGTTCTCTTCCAGTGCGGTGAATTCTTCTTTCATTGCTTCTTGCCATTGCTTCTTGCCTTTAGCTTCGTCATAGCTCTGAGGTTCCTCCTCTTCTTTAACCATATATGCATAATCTTGTTGAGTTATATATGACGTATCATACGAGTATCTTTCCGGTTGTCTTCTTACTCTGTTTGACCTTCTTAGCTCATATTCTTCGTGTGTGTCTGAGTACCCGTCTTCATCTTCGTTCCTTATACCTGTTCCGGTCCTGGACGTACTTGCCTCTTCATCTTTGTTTACCTGAACAATTGATTTTCCTTTCTCTCTTCTTTTTATCTCTTCTTCAAATTCTTCAACTGTATGACTCTGATCTGCATACCAGCTTTTCTGTTCATCAAATGTTACATCCCTGGAAACAGTAAAATGTTTGGTTAGAGGGCTCCATAACCTGTAACCCATCTGTTTCTCCTCATATCCGACAAATACATATTTCTCTGCTTTTGGTTCAAGCTTATGTCTCAGTTGAGACGGTACATAAGCATACGCTACTGATCCAAACACTTTGCAGTGATCAAGTGTTGGCTTCTTTCCCCACCAAGCTTCATAAGGGGTCATTCCTTCTAACGCTGTACATGGTAACCTGTTTACCAAGTATGTAGTTGTATTTACAGCTTCAGCCCAAAGATAATCCGGGCAATTCTTTTCTTTTAGCATAGCTCGTGCAAACTCGACTAGAGTTCGGTTTCTCCTTTCTGCTACACCATTCTGTTGTGGTGTATACCTGCAGGTTATTTCTCTCTTAATACCTGCATTCCAAAGATAGTCATTGAATTCTCGGGAGAAGTATTCTCCCCCTCCATCAGACCTCAGTCTTTTAAGTTTTCGTCCGGTGAGTCTTTCAGCATATGCATGAAAATGCCTGAAAGCTCCAAACACTTCTGACTTTTCCTTCAAAACATAAAGAGTTATCCACCTTGTTGCGTCATCAATGAATAAAACATAGTACCTTGATCCGCTGATTGATCCTTCTTTCGTTGGTCCCCATACATCTGTATGTATGAGTTCTAGCACGCCATCATGTTTGAATCCTTTCTTCTGGAAAGGTAACCTGTGGGCTTTTCCCATTTGACAGGCTTCGCATTTGTGAATCATATGTTGGTTCTGTACGTTCGGTAATCCCAGTACAGACTGGTTCGCTATCATAGCTTTAATTCCTTTTTCGTGAAAGTGACCTAATCTCTTGTGCCAGAGATCAAGTTCTGTAATTACCTTTTCATCATGTGTGAGCAGCGCTTGGCCAATGTTCCCTTGTACTCTTAAGGTAAAGAGTCTGCCTTCTTTCTTACCAGAAACGATCTGATAATATCCGTTCTTGGGATCTTCTACAAATACTCCTTTGTTTGTAAATCTGACCTGAAAGCCTTTTTCGACTATCTGTCCCACACTGATCAGATTTTTCGGTATTGTTGGAACATACAAAACATTGGTTAGCAAATCTGCTCCACTCTTGCATTTCACTTTTCCGATTGATTGTACTTTGTGTCTTGTATTGTCACCTGTTTGAACAGTGTGACTAGAACTACCTTTCTCTAGTTCTGACATTAGTTCTATATTTCCTGACAAATGATTAGAGCATCCAGAATCAATGTAAAATACCTTTAGGTCTTCATTTTCTGATGTGCTGATTGAGTTCATCATCAATGATGTATGACTTTCATTCTGTGTGTCATTTGCGTAGTTGTTGTAGGTGGTGTTGTAGGATTGGCTCTGTCCCCAACTTCTTACTCCACCTCTACCGTAGCCTCCTCTTTGGCTTTGTCTTCCTCTTTGGAAGTTACTTTGATTTCTTCCGCTACTGCCTCTGCTATTGTTGTTTTGATTTTGATTTGATCCTTGTTGATTGTGCCAACAATCATGCGCTAGATGGTTACTTAGTCCACAAATCCAGCAAGCTTTCTTGGTGGTATTCTGGCGGCTTCTTCCTCTTGCTCTTCCTCTGCCAGTGCCTTTACCTCTTGCGTAATAGGCCTGAGAACTCGACTCTTCTTCGTCTTTTGACTTACCCTTTTCTTTCTTCTTGTTCTTCATATACATTGCTGAGCTATGTCCTTTGTCTGCGTCTCCTTTCAGGTCTTGCTCATATGTGAGCATCAAACCAAGCAACTGATTTAACTCTGGTACAAAATGATTTAGGGAGAGTTCAGTTGATAGTACGAAAGGTTTCCACCTTTCATCTCCTCTCAACCCTGTGAGCACTTGCGCTATCAATCTATGATCTTCGACTTCTTCATTTATGGATCCAAGACTATCTGCTAGATCCTTCATTTTAGTGATGTAGTCACTCATGCTTTGACTCGGCTTCTTTTTGAACGTTGTGAACTCGGACCATAGGCTGGCTTTCCTAGCTTTCGTAGTATTCTGGAAGTGATCTTCCAATGCGCTCCATATGTCCTCTGCTTTCTCCAGACCTCTAATGTGCGGTAGTAGATGATCTGACACAGTGTTGTAGATGTAGGCTCTTGCCGTTGCATCTTTCTTCTGCCATAGCTTTAGGGCGTCTAGTTCTTCTTTTTCCGGTTGACTATCATCTTCGAAAGTGGGTTTCTTTTCTTCTCCGGTCACGTACGTCATTAAGTCCTTACTCATAAGTAAGGCTTCCATGCGCATTACCCATGCAGGATAATTATCTCTGTCCAGTTTATCAATTTGGACATGATCTGCCATGATCTTCTTCCTCTCGTGGAATGATCCACCTCTTATACCGATTCTTGGGAAAACTAACCTGCTCTGATACCAATTGTTGGCGAAAACTTCGGCTCTAACGCCTACTGTTGCGGGAATACTTTCGCCCTGAAGGTGAGTTTCGCGACAAAGCTTGAACTCTGTCAGGCCTGCGGAAATTGCCGCGCCACTGTGATAGGATGCTAAACTAGAGTGATTTAGAACACCTCTGTAATCAACAGTAGCTTAGCCTAAATAACGTCGCTTTAACTATGTTATTCTGCGACTCAGGTTCCACTAGAACTTCACCAGACTGTCGCTTGGACGTCACCGAAATCTTACCGGAACTTCACCGAAATAAACTTAGTTCTGCTCGTAATTGCTTCAGATGAACTTATGTGAAGTAAGGAAGTAGTGTGTGAGCTTCCTTCACCGAATGAGCTTCCTTCTGGAAACTTCACAGTTCTGAAGTGCTATTTTCCAGTTAACTTTTGTACTGTGTGTACATCTTCATTCCACCGGAAACTGTGATCAGCTTAAAGTAGAGGCGTCTAGCTACAAGATGAGCTATCTCTCATACAAAGCTTCGAACTCTGCTATGAGTTATACTTCGTTGTTCTACCGGAAAATCCTGATTTCTGAGAAACTGTAACTGACCGAGAATTACTGAAATATGTTTTACTGAGTAAACTGTTATTCACCTAAACATGCATTTACAGAGAAGGTACTGAAGCACGTTTAGTAACGAGTCGTGATAGTTAACGATAAACTAAGCTTCCTACCGTAATACGAAATAACTTCAGATTCTTCACAAGTAAAGATTGCACGCAGACATCCACATGAACATGTGTTTTCGATTAGAGAAGATGTGTACAAGTAAGCTTGGCCTCTTCTTGCTCAAGTTACAGAAACTCTCCTACAGTAAGTAGTTTCTTATTACCATCTCTCTTCAGATGAAAAGACCCGACACTTCAGGCTTGTGTTATTCATCTGTACATACGCGATCTATGGCGTCTTCTGAGAACTTCTAAATCTCTCTTCACTCATACGCGATCTATGGCGTCTTCTCTCAGTCTCTCGTTCTCCTCTGTGTATCATCTACGATTCCCTCTCCGTGTATATCTCGTCGCGTTCTTCAAATCTTGCTGTATATATATACAATTTCTTTGGCGCTCCTCTGCCCTGTCATTCTTCAATTCGCGTTATGCGCGCCTTACGCACCCGCCGCGGTTAATTGCTCTGTTATGCGCACACCGCGCACTAACTTCGCATACTGTACACCTGTGCATAGATTTTCCGGAAGATTCTGTTTCTCTCTTGTTTGTTGCGTCAAATTCGTGAGTGTTTCCTTAACAGCTCCCCCTCAATCACTAATTTGACCTCTTCCGGTCTTTCATATATCTTTCTTTCTTTTATTCCTGCCATCTCTTTGAATCTGTTTGTTTTTGTTCCATCCAAGCTCTTTGTCAGAATATCTGCAATCTGATCTTTCGTAGGAGTGTAGACTATTTCTATCTCTTTCTCCATTACTTTTTCTCTTAGGAAATGGTACTGAATCTCTATGTGTTTTGTTCTTGCATGAAATACAGGATTCGCTGCAAGATACAGCGAGCTCATATTATCTCCATGTATGATCGGTATTCTTTGATCTATACCCATGCTTTTAAGTAAAGTCTGCATCCATATTACTTCTTTTGATGCTTCTACCAGTCCTTTGTATTCTGCTTCTGTTGATGATAAAGCTACTGTGTGTTGTTTCTTCGAACACCAGCTTACCAGCTTATCTCCTAGGTATATCATATACCCATGCGTTGATCTTCGGTCATCTTGACTTCCTGCCCAATCTGAGTCACTATATGCTCTGAGCTTTATATCTGACGTAAAAGGATAATATAATCCTTCCTTTATAGTTCTTTTGATATATCTGAGAACTCTTTGTCCTGCAACCCAATGTTGCTCTGTCGGACAATGCATAAACTGTGAGAGAACTCCCACCGGAAAACTGAGATCCGGTCTTGTTAGCGTAGCATATATTAAGCTTCCTACTAACGGTTGATACTTCTTCATATCTTTAAACTCTGTACCACTATATTTACTGAGTTTATGGTTTACTTCAAGCGGTGTTGAAGCCTCTCTGCAATTTTCCATGTTGAACTTCTTCAGTAAGTTCAGGAGATACCTCTCTTGTGTGACATATACACCATGATCTGTATATGTGATTTCCATTCCTAGAAAGTATGATAATTTTCCTAGGTCACTGATCTTGAATTCCTTTTCTAGCAGTTTCTTTACCTCTGTGATTCCTGCATCTGAGGTTCCTATAATTATTATGTCATCTACATAGATACAAATGTAGATCATTCCTTCTTCTGTTCTTTTGATGAGTAGACTTGCATCTGCCTTCGAACTTCGGTATCCAAGTTCGTTCAGATACTTCACGAGTCTGTAGTTCCAAGCTCTTGGAGCTTGCTTCAGTCCATAAAGAGCTTTTCTTAACCTGCAAACAAAGGTTGGGTATCTGGAACTTATAAACCCTTTCGGTTGTTCCATATATACTTCATCTGATATATATCCATTCAGGAATGCATTCTTTATATCTAGCTGACTTAGCTTCCATCCTTTTGATGCTGCTATAGCAATCACTGTTCTTATGGTTGACATCTTTGCCACCGGACTGAACGTCTCGTCATAGTCTATGCCATGCGTCTGAGCATAGCCCTTGATAACCAGTCTCGCCTTATGTCTGGCTATCCTTCCATCTGCAAGTTTCTTAACTTTGAACACCCATTTATTTCCAATTACTTTCTTACCGTTCGGTTTAGGAACAAGCTCCCATGTCTTGTTCTCTTCCAGTGCGGTGAATTCTTCTTTCATTGCTTCTTGCCATTGCTTCTTGCCTTTAGCTTCGTCATAGCTCTGAGGTTCCTCCTCTTCTTTAACCATATATGCATAATCTTGTTGAGTTATATATGACGTATCATACGAGTATCTTTCCGGTTGTCTTCTTACTCTGTTTGACCTTCTTAGCTCATATTCTTCGTGTGTGTCTGAGTACCCGTCTTCATCTTCGTTCCTTATACCTGTTCCGGTCCTGGACGTACTTGCCTCTTCATCTTTGTTTACCTGAACAATTGATTTTCCTTTCTCTCTTCTTTTTATCTCTTCTTCAAATTCTTCAGCTGTATGACTCTGATCTGCATACCAGCTTTTCTGTTCATCAAATGTTACATCCCTGGAAACAGTAAAATATTTGGTTAGAGGGCTCCATAACCTGTAACCCATCTGTTTCTCATCATATCCGACGAATACATATTTCTCTGCTTTTGGTTCAAGCTTATGTCTCAGTTGAGACGGTACATAAGCATACGCTACTGATCCAAACACTTTGCAGTGATCAAGTGTTGGCTTCTTTCCCCACCAAGCTTCATAAGGGGTCATTCCTTCTAACGTTGTACATGGTAACCTGTTTACCAAGTATGTAGCTGTATTTACAGCTTCAGCCCAAAGATAATCCGGGCAATTCTTTTCTTTTAGCATAGCTCGTGCAAACTCGACTAGAGTTCGGTTTCTCCTTTCTGCTACACCATTCTGTTGTGGTGTATACCTGCAGGTTATTTCTCTCTTAATACCTGCATTCCAAAGATAGTCATTGAATTCTCGGGAGAAGTATTCTCCCCCTCCATCAGACCTCAGTCTTTTAAGTTTTCGTCCGGTGAGTCTTTCAGCATATGCATGAAAATGCCTGAAAGCTCCAAACACTTCTGACTTTTCCTTCAAAACATAAAGAGTTATCCACCTTGTTGCGTCATCAATGAATAAAACATAGTACCTTGATCCGCTGATTGATCCTTCTTTCGTTGGTCCCCATACATCTGTATGTATGAGTTCTAGCACGCCATCATGTTTGAATCCTTTCTTCTGGAAAGGTAACCTGTGGGCTTTTCCCATTTGACAGGCTTCGCATTTGTGAATCATATGTTGGTTCTGTACGTTCGGTAATCCCAGTACAGACTGGTTCGCTATCATAGCTTTAATTCCTTTTTCGTGAAAGTGACCTAATCTCTTGTGCCAGAGATCAAGTTCTGTAATTACCTTTTCATCATGTGTGAGCAGCGCTTGGCCAATGTTCCCTTGTACTCTTAAGGTAAAGAGTCTGCCTTCTTTCTTACCAGAAACGATCTGATAATATCCGTTCTTGGGATCTTCTACAAATACTCCTTTGTTTGTAAATCTGACCTGAAAGCCTTTTTCGACTATCTGTCCCACACTGATCAGATTTTTCGGTATTGTTGGAACATACAAAAAATTGGTTAGCAAATCTGCTCCACTCTTGCATTTCACTTTTCCGATTGATTGTACTTTGTGTCTTGTATTGTCACCTGTTTGAACAGTGTGACTAGAACTACCTTTCTCTAGTTCTGACATTAGTTCTATATTTCCTGACAAATGATTAGAGCATCCAGAATCAATGTAAAATACCTTTAGGTCTTCATTTTCTGATGTGCTGATTGAGTTCATCATCAATGATGTATGACTTTCATTCTGTGTGTCATTTGCGTAGTTGTTGTAGGTGGTGTTGTAGGATTGGCTCTGTCCCCAACTTCTTACTCCACCTCTACCGTAGCCTCCTCTTTGGCTTTGTCTTCCTCTTTGGAAGTTACTTTGATTTCTTCCGCTACTGCCTCTGCTATTGTTGTTTTGATTTTGATTTGATCCTTGTTGATTGTGCCAACAATCATGCGCCAGATGGTTACTTAGTCCACAAATCCAGCAAGCTTTCTTGGTGGTATTCTGGCGGCTTCTTCCTCTTGCTCTTCCTCTGCCAGTGCCTTTACCTCTTGCGTAATAGGCCTGAGAACTCGACTCTTCTTCGTCTTTTGACTTACCCTTTTCTTTCTTCTTGTTCTTCATATACATTGCTGAGCTATGTCCTTTGTCTGCGTCTCCTTTCAGGTCTTGCTCATATGTGAGCATCAAACCAAGCAACTGATTTAACTCTGGTACAAAATGATTTAGGGAGAGTTCAGTTGATAGTACGAAAGGTTTCCACCTTTCATCTCCTCTCAACCCTGTGAGCACTTGCGCTATCAATCTATGATCTTCGACTTCTTCATTTATGGATCCAAGACTATCTGCTAGATCCTTCATTTTAGTGACGTAGTCACTGATGCTTTGACTCGGCTTCTTTTTGAACGTTGTGAACTCGGACCATAGGCTGGCTTTCCTAGCTTTCGTAGTATTCTGGAAGTGATCTTCCAATGCGCTCCATATGTCCTCTGCTTTCTCCAGACCTCTAATGTGCGGTAGTAGATGATCTGACACAGTGTTGTAGATGTAGGCTCTTGCCGTTGCATCTTTCTTCTGCCATAGCTTTAGGGCGTCTAGTTCTTCTTTTTCCGGTTGACTATCATCTTCGAAAGTGGGTTTCTTTTCTTCTCCGGTCACGTACGTCATTAAGTCCTTACTCATAAGTAAGGCTTCCATGCGCATTACCCATGCAGGATAATTATCTCTGTCCAGTTTATCAATTTGGACATGATCTGCCATGATCTTCTTCCTCTCGTGGAATGATCCGCCTCTTATACCGATTCTTGGGAAAGCTAACCTGCTCTGATACCAATTGTTGGCGAAAACTTCGGCTCTAACGCCTACTGTTGCGGAAATACTTTCGCCCTAAAGGTGAGTTTCGCGACAAAGCTTGAACTCTGTCAGGCCTGCGGAAATTGCCGCGCCACTGTGATAGGATGCTAAACTAGAGTGATTTAGAACACCTCTGTAATCAACAGTAGCTTAGCCTAAATAACGTCGCTTTAACTATGTTATTCTGCGACTCAGGTTCCACTAGAACTTCACCAGACTGTCGCTTGGACGTCACCGAAATCTTACCGGAACTTCACCGAAATAAACTTAGTTCTGCTCGTAATTGCTTCAGATGAACTTATGTGAAGTAAGGAAGTAGTGTGTGAGCTTCCTTCACCGAATGAGCTTCCTTCTGGAAACTTCACAGTTCTGAAGTGCTATTTTCCAGTTAACTTTTGTACTGTGTGTACATCTTCATTCCACCGGAAACTGTGATCAGCTTAAAGTAGAGGCGTCTAGCTACAAGATGAGCTATCTCTCATACAAAGCTTCGAACTCTGCTATGAGTTATACTTCGTTGTTCTACCGGAAAATCCTGATTTCTGAGAAACTGTAACTGACCGAGAATTACTGAAATATGTTTTACTGAGTAAACTGTTATTCACCTAAACATGCGTTTACAGAGAAGGTACTGAAGCACGTTTAGTAATGAGTCGTGATAGTTAACGATAAACTAAGCTTCCTACCGTAATACGAAATAACTTCAGATTCTTCACAAGTAAAGATTGCACGCAGACATCCACATGAACATGTGTTTTCGATTAGAGAAGATGTGTACAAGTAAGCTTGGCCTCTTCTTGCTCAAGTTACAGAAACTCTCCTACAGTAAGTAGTTTCTTATTACCATCTCTCTTCAGATGAAAAGACCCGACACTTCAGGCTTGTGTTATTCATCTGTACATACGCGATCTATGGCGTCTTCTGAGAACTTCTAAATCTCTCTTCACTCATACGCGATCTATGGCGTCTTCTCTCAGTCTCTCGTTCTCCTCTGTGTATCATCTACGATTCCCTCTCCGTGTATATCTCGTCGCGTTCTTCAAATCTTGCTGTATATATACAATTTCTTTGGCGCTCCTCTGCCCTGTCATTCTTCAATTCGCGTTATGCGCGCCTTACGCACCCGCCGCGGTTAATTGCTCTGTTATGCGCACACCGCGCACTAACTTCGCATACTGTACACCTGTGCATAGATTTTCCGGAAGATTCTGTTTCTCTCTTGTTTGTTGCGTCAAATTCGTGAGTGTTTCCTTAACAATGAAGCTATGCCTATTCCAAGATCCCAAGGAGGACCTACACAAGAGGAGACAGATAAGCTCGCACTTTGGTGTGCAAGGGATGCTCAAGCAAGGTCGTACATACTAAAATCTATCTCTGACTTTGATCCCAAGAGACTTGGGATTTCCTCGAGACTTTCTTTTCTGCTAGTACCAAAGCAAGAAAGAATCATCTTTGGAACGAGTTCAACCAAATGAAGAAGACACCTAAACAAACCATCACAGAGTTTGTTACCAAGGTCAAGGAGGTTGCGGATCAGTTAGCATCCTATGGAGAGCTGATTGAAGAAGAGGTCATCATGAGGCAAATTCTCAATGGCATTTGAAGTGATAAGCAATGGCAATCCTTCACGACGGCTTATGATCTCATCATGGATGTGCAAACTCTAGACTTCAACATCTTTCTTGGACAACTCTTCAATCAAGAAGCCAACAATAGCATAAAGGAAGGTAACTCTGATCATGGTAATTCAACTAGTGCTTATATGCAGATAAGAAGGATAAGAAGCAGAAAGGCAAGAAGAAGGAAGAAGATGAAGAAGAGACCTCCCAAGCCAACTTTGCAAGCAAGAGCAAGTGGAAAGGTAAGAAGAAAGGACCAAAGCAAGACAAAGCCAAAGGTCAGAATGTTCAACCTTGTGCCATATGCAATAAGACCAACCACACCACTCAGAATTGCTAGTTCAATGGGAAGACCCAGAAAGGAAGTGGAAGAGGTGGATATGGCAACAATAGAGGCAGAGGTGGACACAACTTCAACAATAACAATAGAAGCTATAATATAAGGGACTACAACAATTATTCAGAAGATCAACCACATGAAGACTCATTGCTTCTTATGAATCTAAGCCAGAAAGAAGGTAAAGAAGATGATCATTTGTTCTACATAGATTTAGGATGTTCGAATCATGTTGCAGGCAACATTGCTCTTCTATCTGATTTGGAAAGTCCAAAGCATAGACATGAAGTGAAAATAGGGGATGACAGAAAGCACAATGTGGAGAAGATTGGTAATGTCAAAGCTTCCAATGGTAGGACAAACATTTTGAGTAAGGTTCTCTATGGACCCACTATCACTAAAAACCTAATAAGTGTAGGCCAAATAGTTGAAAAAGGCTTGCAAGTTAGGTTCACCCAACATGGAGCTTTTGTGGAAGATCCATGTCAAGGCTTCAAAAAGATAGCCCGAGGTGGGAAGCATGGTAGGCTCTTTACTTTTGAAGTAGGAGAAACTAGGAACATAGCTCTATTCAACTTTGGGTCTCAAACCCTAAGTGAGCTTGAAGTGTGGCATAAGAGACTTGCTCATGTGAATGAAAGAACCTTGAAGGATATATGCAGGGATCAAAGTGTTCTAGGACTGTCGAACATATCAAAGCAACACATGATCAACAAGTGTGATGCATGTCAGATTGGGAAGGCACAAAGACAACCATTCAACCACAAAGGCTACATCCACAACAACTTATTGGACTTAGTACATACAGATGTATGGGGACCAAGTCAAGAACCTTCATTGGCAGGATCAAGGTATTATGTCTCATTTATTGATGACCATAGTAGATGGACTGTTCTATACTTTATCAAGAGTAAGAATGAAGTGTTTGATTGCTTCAAGAAGTATCTTGCACATGTGGAGAATCATACAGGTAGATCACTAAAGAAGCTCAGATATGATGGAGGGGGAGAATACTTCTCCAAAGATTTTGATGAGTTCTTGTAGGAAAAAGGTCTCAAAGGGAAGTGACTACTAGGTTCTCTCCTCAACTAGATGGAGTTGCAGAGAGGAGAAACAAGACATTGGTTGGATTAGCCCGAACAATGCTTGCAGAGAAGAAGTTGCCACATTATCTATGGGCAGAAGTTATTTCAACTGCTGTGTACCTTGTCAATAGACTACCATCCAAATCACTTCAAGATATGACTCCTTATGAAGCATGGCATGGAAGAAAACCTAGTCTTGGACATTGCAAGGTTTTTGGTTGTTTAGCTTATGTTCATGTACCATCACAAATAAGAGGTAAGAAGGTAACACTACCATATGATCTTGATTCTAACTCTCATCAATTAGGAAGCAAGCATGATACACAGGTCTAGGATCCAAGAAGTGATATAGACGATGACCAAGATGAAAGAGAAAAGGATTACAAGCTATGGAAGTCAAGAGGCAAAGCAAAGATGCAAGAGGTTGGAGAATGCTCCAAACAAGCACCTAGAAGATCAGCAAGAGAGAAGAAACAACCAAAAAGGAATGGATATGATTCCACATTTGTTACGAAGCATTCAATCTACTTGGCAAAAGACTCTATTTCAGAGGTAGCCTCAACCTTTGAAAACCCTAATTGGGAAAAGGCCATGAACGAAGAGATAGATGCATTGAAGGAGATGGACACTTGGGATTTGGTTCCAATATCGCCAAATCAAAAGGTACTTGATTGCAGATGGGTATATAAAGTTAAAAGAAACTCAGATGGATCAGTTTGCAGGTACAAGGCAAGATTAGTTGCCAAAGGATGCTCACAAACTCATGGTATAGACTATGAGGAAACATTCTCACCAGTTGCAAAGATGACTACAATCAGGACATTGATAAGTGTCGCTGCTGCAAGGAATTGGAGACTCCTCCAACTTGATGTGAAAATGCATTCTTAAATGGTTGGATAAGTGAAAAGGTATACATGTCACAACCACCAGGTTTTGAAAACCCTAATCATCCATCTTATGTTTGCAGACTTAAGAAAGCATTGTATGGATTGAAACAAGCTCCTAGAGCTTGGAATTACAGGTTGGTTACATATCTTCAAGATCAAGGGTTCAAAGCTAGCAGCTCAGATCCTTCTCTATTCATCAAAAGGGATCACAATGAGGTTATCTATCTATGTATATATGTAGATGATATTATTGTGATAGGTGATGATCTAAATGGCATTCAAAAGATCGAGACACATGCAAGAGGAGTTCAAAATCAATGACCTAGGTGAGCTCACATATTTCCTAGGTATGCAGGTGATATATACAGATGAAGGAATGTATTTGACTCAAAGAAGATACATTTAGGATCTTCTTCTGAAGTTCAAAATGTAGAAAACTAAACCTGCAGGTACACATTTGGAGATGAATCATAAACTAAGTCTTTATGAAGGTGAGAAAATTGAAGACATTAAAGAATATCAAAGCTTGGTAGGTAGATTGATATATGCTACTCATACAAGGGCAGATATCTCATATAGTGTGGGAGTGCTTAGTCAGTTCATGCACTCACTGAGAAGAACACACACGGATGTAGCTAAGAGAGAGTACTTAAGTATCCCAAAGGTACAATCAACGAAGGCATATTCTATCCTTACTCTTCAGATTCGGATATCAAAATGTACTCAGATGCAGATTGGGCAAGAGCTAAGGATGATAGAAAAAGTACATCTGGTTACTTAGCATTTGCAGGTTCGAAGCTAGTGTCATGGAGTTCCAAGAAGCAACCAACAGTTGCTTTATCCTCAACTGAAGTAGAGTACAGAGGCTTGACCATAGCAACTCAAGAGGCAATATGGTTAAAAGCATTGTATATAGATTTGGGACTTGTGAGTTCCAAACCTCATATATTTGGAGATAATGTAAGTTCCATGCATCTAGCGGCAAATCCTATTTTCATGCAAGAACCAAGCACATAGAAGTCCATTACCACTTCATTACGGAGAAGCTCATGGCAAAAAAGATTGACATTTCTTTTGTTCCAACTGAAAAGCAAGTAGTAGATATGATGACGAAGGTAGTTGATGGAGTAAAGCTTTGTAGATTCAAAGCTATGGCAGGTATTCAACCTATCAGAGAATGAAAAGCTATTGCATCGAAAGAATATCTGTTGGAGAGTTCTTTTTCATATACTCATTTATTGTATTTTTTTGAGAGATTTTTGATGGTTCATTTACCATTGTAAAAGCTTTGAGCTTTACACATGTAAAGGTAGAAATATAGACCCAAAATCCCAACGAATTTGTGGTGGTTGAAGTTACATTCAATCAAGCAATCAATCACCTAAAAGTAGATCAAACTAGATCTTCACTTTTCCTAGATTGTAGGAAAGTGAATTGATTCCCTCCAACAACCATTCCCACATTCATTTGAATTCAAAATCCACTTTCAGAAGTCGTGGAACACTCCTAGAGTCTATATGAAGACTTGGAATTACTTTTACAATACATGGAAGCAATATACATACATTTGTGACCATCATTGTCTTGCTCCTTCAATTCTCTGCATCATCTTCTTCGCCAATAGTAATTTGTAGAGGCTGCTGCTCTCTCTCCAAAGCTCTAAACTACGTGCAAGACATTGCATTTGAAAGATATCAGTGTCTAGTTTATGCCTATAAATTTTCATAGCATTTAGTTCAGTAGATTGGGAGAAATCTGAGTGTTTCTATCTCGCGGTCAATCTCTACGTATTCCTGAAAAATAGAAAGTACCACCGGTGAATGTCGCATTCATTCCTATAGCATATTTTTCTTATTCCTTATACTTTTGTGCATTCCATACACTCACCCCTATGTGTATCACTCCCATAAAAGGAGTTTTTCTTATTGTAATCACGCTGGTCGCTATGGGCATTTGAAGTTCATTGTCTCTTCCATAGATAGTAAGTTTTTTGAGCTAGTCGACCCGCGAACCTATCTGTTTTGTATCGACTCATTCTCCTTGATGCTCCAAAGTACACAGTGTGTTTCTTTGCACTTATTGCATGCCTATAAGGTCTATTTGAGTCTCCATAAGCTCAAGGGCTGGTCTTGTGCTAGTTGGCTTGACCAAAATTCGTCGCTTCGAAACACACTTTTCTACCTTCTACAAGCTTCTCCAAGTTCTTTTAGTAACGGCGGCATATATTTGTATTCACTTGTTCCGCACTGTAGTGGATTTCTGTATTACCGACCTGCACTGTAGCGGGCATCACTGTATTACCAAGATTTTATTGGACGACTTCAGTCATATTTGCATTGTATCATTGAACTTGTCTGCACACCAATCCGGTGACTTTCCTGTTTTACCACGATACTTGGATTTTCTCGCTCCTGACACCTACGGTCTTACACGTACGCATGTTCGCTCGTCTCCTCCGAGAGGGTAGGGGCCTTACGATGATCGCCATGCCAGAGAGAGGAGGAGGTGCCCAGCACGTAGATGCCGCTCGCCGAACATGGCAACCGTGCACACCGGGGGCCTGATCCGACCCTGCACCGGCTCTTCCCATTCACCTGCTTCCTTCTCCGATATCACACAGATGCCGCTCATCGGATGTGGGAACGATGCACAACAGGGGCCTGATCCAACCCCACGTTGGCTCTTCCCATCACCCGTTTCCTTCCCGATAGCGAGTTAGTATTCCCTCCATCATGAACAAATGTAAACACTAGCCGTCACAATGTTGGGACATCCTTGGCCCATGGTACTCAAAGAGAGAATAACAAAGAGAAACCAGAAGTAAGTTTCACGCACCCCATAGGGAGGGATAGAACCACCATGGACATCGATCAATTGGAAAGATAAAGGGAACCAAGGATACCAGGTGGTAGAGCTGATTTTCATCTACCTAGACCATGTGAGCACCCCAGGATACTAAGACCCACTCAATTAGTAAATTCCATGAAGAACTACCTTGATGGGACATGAGATCCCTATGACCATGTTGTGGAATTTAAGCAGGTGCTACGCCTAGAGCAAGTAGAAGACATGTTCACGCAATACAATGCGTTTGGACTCGTGTTGAAGAACACAACTTTAACTTGGTTCCAACCATTGCAAAAAAGGCAATTTAGAGATATTCATCACTTTTTAGAGTCATTCATCACGAAATTCTCTAAAAGTGGAATCAGACATGATATTTCTTTGTTAATTCATAGCTTCAAACAGACCCCTCAAGAAATAGTTTCAACAAGAACATAATAATAGTACTCAAGATATCTGCAAGTCTGCACACGATCTTCTCGACACAGTCACCCAGATAGAGTCTGGCGAACCCATCTCTCTCATGCTGAAGAACCACCGTAATGCCTTTTCATTAATGGGTAAAAAGTCACAACTATTCACTACGCCTTTTTGATGCGTGCGACTATGGAAATAAAATTACATTATTCCCATCCGGCGGCCTAACAAGTGGTATCAAGCATAACCCATCATCCTTGATCCACAGCTTCAAGCAGACACCCCAAGAAACAACGCGACTAGTAGGAAGAAGGTTGAGACAGTACATAGAAAGATGCCCTATTCCGGAATTACCCACACCGGCCAAACAAGTGGCCTTGTTTTTAGATGCCTTACTAAGCACCAAATTAAGATCATACGTGTACTTGAAAGAGCCAAGATCCATAGAGGAGTGTGTGCGTATGTGCATTGACATAGAAGACAACTCGGGTGAGGAGTTAGGACTGTCCAAACTCTATAAGGATTCTGATAGTTCTACTAGTCATACTTTGAGAATCTCCACAGAAATAGATGAGATAGCTGAGCAAGTTGCCAAGAAGCTAGGAGTCCAAAATAGCCAAACGCCAAGAGTCACCTCATTGAATCGATGTTCTACTTGTAGAGGGGACCACATGGCTAATGTTTGCCCAATGCAAAACCCAAACATAAGATAAAGGAATGCTCCATATTGCATGATTCAGAGAAAATACACAAACCATACGGCTCAAGATTTTCCTTACAATAGGCACACTGTTAGAAAAACTTATCAACAATCTTACCAACAAGGTACGTATCAAAACCAATACCAACAACCATATTATAGACCACAACAACAATATCAAGCACCATATAGGCCCCGACCAGTCCTAGGAAACCAGCCACCAGCTCTTGCTAATGTAATTCCAATTAAGTATGTAGTGGCAGAGGAGAACCTTAGTAGAGCATTGGTGCTAGTGCCTCCACTAGTCTTAGAGAATGACCATTATGCTAAGAGTTCTGACTACTCCTATGAAGATAGTCCACAAGCTTATAACATAGAGTCACTTGAGCATAGTGAGACTTATTCGTATCAATATGAGGCACCACCTATGGAAACAAATTGGGAGCCTGAATACTCCAATGTCATGTACACGAATCCTAATCCTAGGCCCCAAGCGAGACAAGTGAGACCACAAGCCCCTAGAGGACCATGTTTCTGATGTCAGGGCGACCATTTCATTCATGAATACCCCCATTCACCAACTCTAGGACAAGGACAGGGCATCACAATACAAACCTTTTGTCCTGAGTGTGGCAAGGACCATCTCCCTAGAGATTGTCCAAGGAACCCCTCTAGTGCACCCAAGGTTACACCCATTAATGTGGTAGGCCTAGTGGTGGATTCACGTTCAAGTAGTAGTAATGTGGCCCCCATATAGGCAGTTACCAAGGCATAAGCTTTACAACAAGCTAAACCAACCGAACAATAAGAGTCAAGTGAATCTGGAGAGCCTAGTAAGAGGAAAACAAGAACATGGAAGGATACTAGAGAGAAGAACAATCGCAAGTGGAATAGAAAATTACCTGAACTAGAAGAAAGCTTGAAAGATGCAAAAACAAAAATAGAAGACATTGCATCTCAAAACCCCTCGCATGCCGAAACTTCACTCACTCCACCGCATCCCACCCCACCAGCGAGTGTACGTAAACCATGACCAAGGTCTGTTCTAGCATATCCAACCCCAAAAGGCTTAGACATGATTTTCAAAACCTATCAGGCTCGACTTCAAGAAGGGCCAATAGCTACAAACCTAGACAAGAGTTACCCTAGAGCAGATTTAGAGATTGAACAGACAAAAATGTGCATGAAAATGGTAGAACTAGCTCATGCTATGTTTGAGACTAGTCAAATGTTCAATCAGACAAACTCTATCAAACCTGATTTGCATCGGGGCTTACTAGAAAGATAAGAGCAGTTGGTAAACAAACCACAAGTTTATTTACCCCCATAGGCTCAACCAGTTGTTGAAAGAAGAAGCTCACCACCAACGAAAGTTTATGTTCCTGATTCCATAGATGATGGAACACCTCTTTCAATTCAACAGTACTCTCAAGAGTTCTTGCGAGAAATACAAGAAGAGAAATGGGCCAAAGAGAAGGACAATCCCCCTCCTATTCCTAAAATTGATGACCTTCATGATCAATTTCCCCAAGAAATTCCATCTATTTATGATGAACAAGTACAGCAACAAGAAGATGAGAGACTAGATTTTGAATCTATATCTTTACAAGATTTGCCACAATTCACAGGCCCATGGGAATCTGTATCTCTCTAGATTAGAGCTCCCACAATACTCGTAAGAAATGAAGATTCAGTGGTTCCAAGGAACAATGATGTTGTAAAGGACACTAAGGTTCAGTGTCATCTCACCGTAGAAGACCTGCTCAAAGTAAAACCAAAGCTATGGAAGCATGTGGCGAATTAGGTTCCTGAACTTAGCTCCAATGTATCGAAAGCAGGCTCTAAGCAAAAAGTACCAGAGATACCTCTAGACAAAATAGGAGACATGAGTGAAGGTGAAGAAGGTAATACTTATCTTCCAATCACCTACCAAGGTTACACAATGAAAGCGATTGTAGACTCAAGTGCTGGTGTTGCTATTGCGACCACCTCCTTGTGGAAGCAATGGGGCAAACCAACATAAAGACCAACTAGAATGAAGCTTCAAATGGCCGATGGCCATGTTGAAAGACCTCTAGGATTGATAGAAGGGATAACTCTAACCACTTGTGGAGTAGAGTTTGAACATACATTTGCTATATGTGACTTTGAAAAAAATAATGTCTATGAGATGATCCTAGGAAGGCCCTTCCTATGACAATTGAAAATAGTATATGATTGGGGAACCAACTCCTTGTACTTACAACACTTAGGGGTCACCACCAAGGTCAATCTAAAGGATTATACTTTCAGAGATGTACCACCCCTACAGTGGAATCCTATCCATAAAGCAAAAGAAGATTCTATCTCTGTGCATTCTGGAAGTTCACCTGATCCATCGTGGATGCATGAAGATACTCACTTGTGGATGTGAAAGTTCACAGAGGAAGAGGAAAGATTCCTAAAAGCGAGAGAAGAAGGAACTTCTCAAGGAGAAAGACCAGTTAAAGACCCAGCCTATACACCAATGATCTTTCCAAATGAGGAATTTGAGCCTCACGGTTGGGCAGAAATCTTCGCCACCATGGACATTGTTGTTAATGAAGAACAGTGGATACCTCATTGTGATGAAGAGGGTTATGATATTTTAGTGTTCATGTGTCAACCCTCGTTGGAAGAATGAGACCTTAGTGAGGTCATAAAAGAAGAAGAGGATGATGATGATCTAGAGTCCATTGTGATGGATAGTTGCTTTCATTCAGAGGAGCACTATCTAGAAGACGTAGGTGTATTTACCAAAGGAAGAAGAACCTCTCAAAAGTATCAAAATAGTAAATTCAAAGGATGGAAGTGGAGGTCAAAAGAAAAAGAAAAGAAAAGTAGTGAAACAAGAAGAGGAGGAATCATTGTTTGAAGTACTAAAAAATTTCAAGAAATATGAAGTCGAAGACCGAAAAAATTTGGTAGGAATGCCTAAGAGAGAGGCTGTTATAGGAGAGGCATATGACAATAAAGAAAAGACCAAAAAGATTGTAGTGACCATTGAAGAGAACGAAAAGAGATGTACGTACATAGGAGATTACCTAAATTCAAAAGAAGAAGCAGAGCTTCTAGCTCTATTAAGGGAATATAGGGATGTGTCTGCATGGCATTATAGATATTTGAAGGGAGTAGATCCAAAGATTTGCTCTCATACTATCCCCATGACCACTGATGCCAAACCCACCAAACAAAAGTCCTACACATATAATGACACACTGCAAAAATAAAAGAAGAAGTTGAAAGGCTGATTGAAGCCAGATTTATCTATGAAATTGAGCATATTGAATGGGTGTCCCACATTGTAGTGGTGCCCAAGAAGAATGGAAAGTTCTGAGTGTGCATTAACCTTAAAAAAGTTAATGCTGCTACGATTCAAGATAGTTACCCGCTTCTAATCACTGAACATCTATTGGAGCGTGTTCCAGATAAGGAAGTTTATAGCTTTTTTGATGGATTTTCAGGTTAGAACCAAGTAGCCATTGCCCTAGAAGATCAACACAAATCAGCTTTTGCCATAGAGTGGGGAAACTTTGCATTCCGTGTGATGCCATATGGCTCACCAATGCACCTGCAACCTTCCAAAGGCTCATGTGTCATGTCTTCAAAGAGTTATTGCAAAAGAGCTTAGAAATATATGTGGATGATTTATGTGCTCATTCCCAAGAAAGAAGATACCACATCCCTGAGCTCAGACAAATCTTCAACAAGTGAAGAGAATATCGAGTGTGTCTGAACCCACAAAAGTGTGTTCATGGTACGTCAAGGTAAGATCTTAGGTCATATTGTTTCTAAGAATGGGATATCAACAGATGAGGATAAAGTAAGAGCCATAGTTGAGTTGACGAGGCCAAGGAACGTTAAAGAGGTACAAGCCTTTATGGGCCATTGTGGATATTATCGCAGGTTCATCCACATGTATGCAATCATAGCCAAACCTCTTTATGCCTTGCTAACAAAATTTGAGTGGAACAATGAATGCGAAAATTCCTTCAATGAACTGAAGAGACATTTGTGCACAACACCAATATTGAACACTCCTGATTGGAACAAGCCATTCCATGTCCACGTGGATGCATCCAATTATGCAATAGGATGTGTGTTGTCACAACCCACAGGAGAAGGAAGTCTAGATTTGCCTATAGCATATGCTAGCAGACAGTTAAACGCGGCTGAACGAAACTATATCAGAACTGAAAGAGAAGGTTTATGCATGGTATATGCCGTGAAGAAGTTTAGACACTACCTATTAGCAAATAAGTTCAAGTTTTTCACTGATCATCAAGCTTTATTATATTTGGTCAACAAGCCTTGCAATAGAGGATGCTTAGTAAGATGGTTCCTCTTACTAATGGAATACGACTTTGAAGTGGTTGTTAGGAAAGGTAGGACCCACCTTAGGGCAAATCACCTTCCTCACATAACTTCTGGAGAGTCACCACAAGCAGTGTCTGATGAATTGCCCGACACTTATCTATTCAATTTGGAATTTGCTCCTAAATGGGAAAATAAGTTGGTACCTATCCTAACCTTTAGACCTGCAAATAAGAATGTGAAAACCAAATGAGCAGAAATTATACAATCACAAAACTATCAAATATTGGCAGGCACATGTACAAACAAGATACAGAGGGTGTATTAGCTTGTTGTGTTGAGGATAATGAACATAGAAGCTGGTTGCAACAACCCCATGAAGGATTTCTAGGAAATCACTATTCTAAACAACGAACATTGCAAAATTTGAAATGTTTAGGAGTGCATTGGCCTAGCATGGACAAAGAAATACATGAATGGATTACGAATTATCCGATATGTCAAGAGAGGCCCCCAGTGGAGCATGCCACTCTTTATCACGTGCCATTAATTCCGGATTGGAGTGCTCCATTGGTAGACTTTATGGATCACAAACACTACCCAGCAAGCCTATTCTAGCAAAAAATTGAAGCATGGAGCAAGAGGCTCAAGACTATGCCGTAGTTGGAGACAACCTATACCGAAGAGGAAAAGATGGTTACCTAAGATTGTGCATTCATGAATCAGACTATTTGAAAGTCTTTGAAACTGCACATAGTGGTGTTGTAGGTGGACACTTCGGTCCTGATCGAGTAATTAAGAACATTCTATTCTTAGGACTTTGGTGGCCCACTCTTCATGTGGATGCACATACCTATGTGAAGAAATGTGAAACATGCCAAGGTGCACAATATCCGATCAAAAAAGACGACATGCCTCTGAGACCAATGAAGGGAGGACGTGCATTCTCAAAGTGGGGTATAGACTTTGTAGGTCCTATTAACCCCCCCAGCTAGAAACTCCCATGCAGAGTACATTATTGTAGCAATGGATTACCTTACATAGTGGGTAGAAGTAAAAGCCACGACAAAGAATGCTGCTCAAATGACTACTAAGTCCTTATTGGAGAACGTGTTCATGAGATATGGATTACCAATAGAGTTAGTGAGCGATAGAAGCACATACTTCTTGAATCAAGACATTGAAAATCTTCTCCAAGAATTCTTGGTGATACATAAGAAGTCTGCCCCCTATCATCCACAAGCTAATGGACAAGCCAAGAGCACAAATAAGATCCTATGTAATGTATTGACAAAACTGGTCAATAATAAATGCTCTGATTGGGACAAACAGCTTCATCATGTTGTTTGGGCTTATTCGAGTTGCCTATAAAATGGTACTCAATGCCACCCCATTTCATATTCTTCGGACAGAATGTTTTGCTACCTTTGGGCTTCCTAATATTAGCCTTAAAAGTAGCACAATGTTGGAGAAACAATCACTAATTAGACATATATTTGAAGGTCAAATCTTAGAAAGAAAACCCCATGCCTATGTGAAGGGACAAATTCACAAGTGTATCATACTTGTAAAGTTAGTTCACTTTAGTTCTAGAAGTTTTTTAAAAATCACGGGAATGAGAAAATCTATATAAGTTAGTTAGTATTAACTGACGCGATGAGAGAGAGAGTGAAGAAGAAGGAGGAAGACAATGAGAAAGTGAGAAGAATTCATTTTTGTATGACTGAGTATAGTCGGGCTTCTCTGAGTGAGAAAGCATCTGTAAAACTTTTGAGTTTTTATAGTTATGAGAAGAACTGAGTAAAGTTCTGTGTATGAGCCTCTCTCCATCATTTCCATGATTACCTACTGTGTGATGAATTCAAAAGTTCAAGTTTTCTGAGCAATTCGATGCCTGGCATCGAATCTTGGCTGATAAGTCATTTTTTCATTCTCTGTGTGTTAACTATTGTTGAATCTTTTAAAAATATGAAGTTTGTGGAGCAACTCGATGCCTGGCATCGAGTTTGAGCATAAAGTTGATGCCTGGCATCGACTTCTAGCATACAAGTCTTCTTCTTCATGTGTGTGTAAAAGAGAGTATTTCTGGTGCAGAAAAAGGGCCTAAAAAAGCTCAAAGTCGATGCCCGGCATCGACTTGGACTGAAATTCGATGCCAGGCATCGAATTTTTTATTTTTGGACATCAGGAATACTAAAACAGGCAAGATTTCCAGTTTTGGAAGGTCATACAGGGTCATCTTGTGAGGGCCATAACTTGAGTTCTAGAGCTCCGTTTGATGCATATGATAGCTTGTTGGAAAGCTCTACTCTTCTAGTTTCAGCCTATAAAGTTTCATGAAGAAAGCATACTTGAGCTAGGAGAAATTAGCAAAATACTGAAGGTATGTCATTTCGGTGACTAGGAATTTCTGTAGAAGCAAAGTTCTCACTTTAAGCTATCATTTCTCAAAGTTTGGAGTGGCAATGAGTTAATGGTGACCATAGAGGTGTTCTAGTGTCACATTAATTCATTTCTTGTGGTGTTTTATACATCAACAAGTGGTATCAGAGCAGAAAGATTCTCGAGAGCAGAAGACGACAAAGGTACGAGAAGTTTTGTAAAGTTTTCCATTAAAGTTTTTAAAGGTGAAGCATTTGAAGACACAAGGCATCAAAAGATCACTTTCGAAGTATCCTCATACACAAAGAACTTCAAAAGGTATTATCCTTTATCCTTTAAGCTCACAGGTTGCAGCAAAAGGAAAGAACTATGGCAGATCATATCTCCATTGACAAACTGGACAGAGATAATTACCCCGCATGGGTAATGAGAATGGAAGCCTTACTTATGAGTAAGGATCTCATGGTATATGTAACAGGTGAAGAAGAGAAGCCAGTATTTGAAGATGAAAGCCGACCAAAGAAAGAGGAACTTGATGCTTTAAAGCATTGGCAGAAGAAGGATGCAAGTGCAAAAGCCTACATCTACAATACAATCTCAGATCATTTGCTACCACACATCAGAGGATTGGAATCATCAGAAGATATATGGAATGCATTGGAATGTCATTTCCAAAGCACTACTAAAGCACGGAAAGCAAGTCTATGGTCAGAGTTTACAACATTCAAGAAGAAGCCAAGTCAAACCATTAGTGATTATGTCACTAAGATGAAGGATCTAGCAGATAGTCTTGGATCCATAGATGAAGATGTTGAAGATCACAGATTGATTGCTCAACTACTTGCAGGCTTGAGAGGGGATGAAAGGTGGAAACCTTTTGTCTTATCAACAGAACTTTCATTAAATCATTATGTTCCAGATTTGAACCAGTTGCTTGGTTTGATGCTCACATATGAGCAAGACTTGAAGGGAGATGGAGATAAAGGTCAAAGTTCTGCAATGTACATGAAGAATAAGAAGAAAGGAGATAAAGGTAAAGCAAAGGATGAAGAGGAGTCTAATTCTCAAGCTTATTATGCAAGAGGTAAAGGCACTGGCAGAGGAAGAGCAAGAGGTTTTGGAAGAGGTAGAGGTAATCAAAATAATAACAAAAAGGCTTGCTGGATCTGTGGATTGAGTAATCATTTGGCTCATGACTGTTGGCACAACCAACAAGGATCAAACCAGAATCAAAACAACAATAGCAGAGGCCGAGGTGGAAGATATCAAAGTAATTTTCAAAGAGGTAGACAAAGTCAAAGAGGAGGCTATGGTAGAGGTGGAGGAAGAAGTTGGGGACAGAATCAATCCTACAACACCACCTACTACAACTATGCAAATGACACACAGAATGAAAGTCATACATCATTGATGATGAATTCAATCAGCACATCAGACAAAGAAGATCTAAAGGTATTTTACATTGACTCTGGATGTTCTAATCATTTGTCAGGAAACATAGAATTGATGTCAGATTTGGAAAAAGGCATTTCTAGTCACACAGTTCAAACTGGTGATAATACAAGACATAGTGTACATTCAATTGGAAAAGTGAAATGCAAGAGTGGAGCAGATTTGCTAACCAATGTTTTGTATGTTCCTACAATACCTAAAAACTTGATTAGTGTGGGACAGATAGTTGAAAAAGGTTTTCAAGTCAGGTTTACAAATGAAGGAGTATTTGTGGAAGATCCAGAGAATGGATATAATCAGATTGTCTCTGGTAAGAAAGAAGGTAGACTCTTTACTTTAAGAGTGCAAGGGAACATTGGTCAAGCTTTGCTCACACATGGTGAAGCAGTGATTACAGAACTTGATCTCTGGCATAAGAGATTAGGTCATTTCAATGAAAGAGGAATTAAAGCTATGGTTGCTAATCAGTCTGTACTAGGATTACCAAATGTGCAAAGTCAACATATGGTTTATAAATGTGAAGCATGTCAAATGGGTAAAGCACACAGGTTACCATTTCAAAAGAAAGGTTTCAAACATGATGGGGTACTTGAGCTCATTCATACAGATGTATGGGGACCAACAAAAGAAGGATCTATCAGTGGCTCAAGGTATTATGTTCTTTTCATTGATGATGCTACAAGATGGATAACATTATATGTTTTGAAGGAAAGATCAGAAGTGTTTGGAGCTTTCAAGCATTTTCATGCATATGCAGAGAGAGTCACAGGTCAAAAGCTTAAGAGACTGAGGTCTGATGGAGGGGGAGAATATTTCTCCCAAGAGTTCAATGATTATCTTTGGAATGCAGGTATTAAGAGAGAAATAACTTGCAGGTATACACCACAACAAAATGGTGTAGCAGAAAGAAGGAACAGGACTTTGGTTGAGTTTGCTAGAGCTATGCTAAAGGAGAAGAATTGTCCAAATTATCTTTGGGCTGAGGCTGTAAATACAGCTACATATCTTGTGAATAGATTACCATGTGCAGCTTTGAATGGAATGACTCCATATGAAGCTTGGTGGGGTAAGAAACCAACACTAGATCATTGTAGAGTGTTTGGATCAATTGCATATGCTTATGTGCCATCACAACTTAGGCATAAACTTGAACCAAAGGCAGAAAAATTTGTGTTCATTGGTTATGATGAAAAGCAGATGGGTTACAGATTGTGGAATCCTCTAACCAAACAATTTATTGTTTCTAGAGATGTTACATTTGATGAACAGAAAAGTTGGTATGCAGATCAAAGTCATACAGCTGAAGAATTTGAAGAAGAGGTAAGAAGATGTGAGAAAGGAAAATCAATTGTGCAGGTAAATAGAGATGAAGACTATATGCAAGCAAGTACATCCAGAAGTGGATTAACAAGAAGGAATGAAGAAGCTCCTATATTTGATGAAGAAGTGTATCCAGACACATATGAAGAATGTGAACCAAGAAGGTCAAGCAGGACTAGAAGACAACCAGAAAGGTATTCTTATGATACTTCTTACATAACTCAGAAGAACTATGCATATATGGTCAAAGATGATGAAGAACCTCAGAACTATGATGAAGCTAAAGGTAAAAAGCAATGGGAAGAAGCAATGAAGGAAGAGTTCAATGCACTGGAGGAGAACAAGACATGGGAACTTGTTCCTAAACCAAATGGTAAGAAAGTTATTGGAAATAAATGGGTTTATAAAGTGAAGAAGCTTGCAGATGGAAGTATAGCCAGATACAAAGCTAGATTGGTGGTGAAAGGCTATGCCCAGACCTATGGCATAGATTATGATGAGACATTCAGTCCTGTAGCTAAGATGTCAACTATAAGGACAATCATTGCTATTGCAGCTTCAAAAGGATGGACCCTAAGTCAATTGGATATAAAAAATGCATTCTTGAATGGATACATATCAGATGAGGTATACATGGAACAACCTCAAGGGTTTATAGATTCCAGGTATCCAAATTTTGTTTGCAGGTTGAGAAGAGCATTGTATGGATTGAAGCAAGCTCCAAGAGCTTGGAACTATAGATTGGTGAAGTATCTCAATGATCTTGGATATCAAAGTTCAAAAGCAGATTCAAGTCTACTTATCAAAAGAACAGAGGAAGGTACAATCTACATTTGTATTTATGTAGATGACATTATAATCACAGGTACTTCAGATGAAGGAATCAAGGAGGTAAAGAGATTACTTGAGAAAGAGTTTAAGATCAGTGACCTAGGAAAGTTATCATACTTTCTTGGAATGGAAGTTACTTATACAGATCATGGCATATATGTGTCACAAGAAAGGTATCTTCTGAATTTATTGAAGAAGTTTGATATGGAAAATTGCAGAGAAGCTTCAACTCCACTTGAAGTTAATCACAAGCTCAGTAAATATGATGGTGCAGAATACAAAGATATGAGGAAGTATCAATCTCTTGTGGGTAGTTTGATTTATGCTACACTAACAAGACCTGATCTTAGTTATGCAGTGGGAGTTTTGTCACAATTCATGCATTTTCCAAAGGACCCACATTGGATTGCAGGTCAAAGAGTTCTCAGATATATCAAAGGAACTATAAAGGAAGGATTATATTATCCTTTTACATCAGATTTGAAGTTGAGAGCCTACAGTGACTCAGACTGGGCAGGTAATCAAGATGACAGGAGATCAACTCATGGTTACATGATATACATTGGTGATAAGCTTGTAAGTTGGTGTTCCAAGAAACAACATACAGTAGCATTATCATCAACTGAAGCAGAGTACAAAGGACTTGTGGAAGCAGCTAAGGAAGTCATATGGATGCAGACATTGTTCAAGAGCTTAGGCATTGATCAAGGTACACCTACAATACATGGAGATAATATGAGTTCACTTTATCTTGCAGCAAATCCAGTATTTCATGCAAGGACAAAGCACATAGAGATACAGTATCATTTTCTCAGAGAAAAGGTAATGGAGAAGGAGATTGAAGTGGAGTACATTTCTACTAAAGATCAGTTAGCAGACATAATGGCAAAGAGCTTGGATGGTGTGAAGACCAGCAGATTCAAAAGCATGGCAGGAGTAAAAGAAAAGAAGAAGATATGAAGAAACAGGGAATGTCAATTAGTGATTGAGGGGGAGCTGTTGGAGAAACAATCACTAATTAGACATATATTTGAAGGTCAAATCTTAGAAAGAAAACCCCATGCCTATGTGAAGGGACAAATTCACAAGTGTATCATACTTGTAAAGTTAGTTCACTTTAGTTCTAGAAGTTTTTTAAAAATCACGGGAATGAGAAAATCTATATAAGTTAGTTAGTATTAACTGACGCGATGAGAGAGAGAGTGAAGAAGAAGGAGGAAGACAATGAGAAAGTGAGAAGAATTCATTTTTGTATGACTGAGTATAGTCGGGCTTCTCTGAGTGAGAAAGCATCTGTAAAACTTTTGAGTTTTTATAGTTATGAGAAGAACTGAGTAAAGTTCTGTGTATGAGCCTCTCTCCATCATTTCCATGATTACCTACTGTGTGATGAATTCAAAAGTTCAAGTTTTCTGAGCAATTCGATGCCTGGCATCGAATCTTGGCTGATAAGTCATTTTTTCATTCTCTGTGTGTTAACTATTGTTGAATCTTTTAAAAATATGAAGTTTGTGGAGCAACTCGATGCCTGGCATCGAGTTTGAGCATAAAGTCGATGCCTGGCATCGACTTCTAGCATACAAGTCTTCTTCTTCATGTGTGTGTAAAAGAGAGTATTTCTGGTGCAGAAAAAGGGCCTAAAAAAGCTCAAAGTCGATGCCCGGCATCGACTTGGACTGAAATTCGATGCCAGGCATCGAATTTTTTATTTTTGGACATCAGGAATACTAAAACAGGCAAGAGTTCCAGTTTTGGAAGGTCATACAGGGTCATCTTGTGAGGGCCATAACTTGAGTTCTAGAGCTCCGTTTGATGCATATGATAGCTTGTTGGAAAGCTCTACTCTTCTAGTTTCAGCCTATAAAGTTTCATGAAGAAAGCATACTTGAGCTAGGAGAAATTAGCAAAATACTGAAGGTATGTCATTTCGGTGACTAGGAATTTCTGTAGAAGCAAAGTTCTCACTTTAAGCTATCATTTCTCAACGTTTGGAGTGGCAATGAGTTAATGGTGACCATAGAGGTGTTCTAGTGTCACATTAATTCATTTCTTGTGGTGTTTTATACATCAACACACAAGAGCATGAGTGGAATGGACACGAGTTGTCCTCTAGGATCTTTGATCTAGAACGCTTAGGTGAGACGAGGCTAAGAGCGGTAGTAGGCATTTACATTGCAAAGAAAAGACAAAAGGCATACTTTCATGCACATATCAAGGATAAAGGATTGAAGGAGGGAGACCTAGTTTTGTTTTATACCCTCAAACAACATGCTCGTAAATTGGAAAAGTGAGGATATGGACCCATGATCATTCATAGAATTTCCACTAGCGGTGTTGTTCAATTGGCCACTTTAGAAGCTGATATCTTGCCAAACTATATAAGTGGTTGTCGAGTCAAGTTATACCAAGAACCTCTTACAGAGCATATGCTAATGAGACTCAACATTGCTAAGAAGCAAAAAGAAGAGGAGTTAAAGGTTAGAGAAGAAGCACATGCATGTTGAAAATTATGGAACATGTCCAAGCTCCAATTGTGAGGCTTGGCACATACTCACCTCTCATTATGTACCTCTTCATCATTTATGTATTTTTTGTAAGACCAAAATGTAGTTAGACCCTAAAAATATAAAGGGCACACTCATAACCTTAGAGTAGAGTGTTGAATTAAAAAGGGCTAATGTATTGAGGGCTTATATAAAAGCCAAAATATAATTAAAGAGATGGAATCCTCAAAAAATACGTGAACTTATCCATATGGAGTGATTTGGAGCACCAAAAGTCACTCAAGCAAATGGAAGTGCAGAGGACATGAAGTGAAAGATCAAGAGGTGAGAGAAGATGCAAGGGTAGGTGAAAAGTCCCATGCCCATACATCTATATATAGATGTCATTTGAACGTGAGAATTTATGTAGATGACAAGGACATGGTGCAGAAGCATATGCTGGTCATTCTCTCACCAATGGAGATCATAAGGTACCTTATTTGGATGCTAGAAGGCACAAAGGTATTCCAGCCACATACCTTGTTTGTACACAGCCACCTTGTGAAGCTCATATCTCTCTATGTACTTACCCAATCAATGCATATGATATCTTGTTAGAAAGATTATCTTGCATACTCTAAGTATATCAAATATCTATGTCAGATCATTCTCCAGTGCTTACTGGGAGCATTTCCTGTGAACCTCAGTTTTTTGCATAGCCTGAGATGACAGGTAGTCTAACTTTGTGCAATCGGTTACCTATCCAAATGAACTCCAAATGGAGTGTTCTATAGCTTTGTAAAAAGCTATACGTGTCTACTGTGTGTGGCCCAATTTGCAGAGCCATTGGATCTTTGAGCTATGACTGAATCAGGTTTTAGTAAGCATGTGTCTTATAGGGCAGATTCTAGAAGAGGTTCTCTAAATTCCACTGCGTGTATTGGAGTGTATTGGAGTGAAATTTCTCCACATTTTGGTATCAGAGCTTTGTTTGCAAAGCACTGGGAGTGGATCCCATGGATGTGCAAAGAGATCTTGAAGAAGATGCAGAGATATCAATGGAAAGGTTGGAGCTATCATGCTCATTGGAAAGCTATGGAGATGAAGCTTTTGGTATGTAAGAGAATTTTTTCGCTTTACGTTATTTGAAGTGATACATGTTAAAAGTCAAGCTTCAAGCAAAAAATTCGTGGGGAATCTTTTATGGACATGTGGAGCAATCAAAGGAAGCCAAAAGCCACGAGATTCCATCAAGAAAAGTCACTCAACCACTCCCCAAGTCATCTCAACTAATTCCTCCAAGTTAGGAGGCTGATTTGGAAAGGTAGTTCCTAGATTTTAGGGGCACACCTCTCACTATAAAAGGAGCATGTATCCCGACTTCTTTTGGGCCATCTTCTTGGAGTTTTAGCTCATGTAAAGTGAGCACTAAGTGCTGGAGTTGTGATAAGCAAGCCCCTTGCTTAAGCAACCCCCTTGCTTGCTTGTTTGTTTTCTTTTAGTAGGCATATCTATGTGTGTGCGCAGGCAGTGTTGCAACTCTCTACCCCTGAGTTGTTAGCATTGGTTCTCCCTCATATGGTATCCATTTGATGTAATTCTTGTCTCATTGGATAGCTATAAGAGTCTATTTTATGCTTACCAATTCTCTGGAGCATTCTCTGAGTAAGCTGGGAGCAACATTCATTTTAGTGAAGTTGTGTGATTGATATCTCTCTCTTTGTGTAGGCTCTGTTGGAAATATTTTGCTCTCTGTTGTAAGGGCTGGTTCTCCTTCTCTATGTATCCATTTGCTATGATTTTGGTGTCATTGGGTAGCTATTAGAGTCCTCTTAAGTTGACATAAGTTTGAGATTCATTCTCTGTATAATCTCTGAGAAAAGTTTGCTGGAGTGAAGTGAGGTCTCTGCTTGACTAGCAGTTGTGAGCATTCAACTAGCTCATGTTGTAGACATTGTTTCTCTTTGTGTAAGCATCCATTTCAAGTGAAATTTGTTTTGTTGGAAAGCCCTTGGTGTCTACTACAGGTCTACAAAAGCTCACTGGAGTTCTCTGCATAAGCTCTGAGTAAGAGCATTTTTGGTGTGCAGAGGTCAAAGAAGGATACCTGTGGAGGTCATTCGCGCTTCATCGTTGCTTAGGGGTTGAGATACTTCCCCCATCAGTGGTATCAGAGCATTTGGGCATCTTGGAGGTATCACATACAAGCAAGAAGACCTCTTGGAGTTGGTGGTTGAAGAGTTGCATCAACAAAAGCTTCTTGGAGGTAGCTCACATCAAGGGGGAGCTATTCTACTCAAATTTGCAAGAGCACAAGGTGTCCATCTAAGGAAAGCTTTGGATTGAGGTAACCTCAGAGCCTCATTTTCATTTTACACACATTGGAGCATTAGCCAAGGGCTAGGTCAAGTATCAAAGACTAGATATGGGAGACTTCAACACTCAAATTGAAAAGCTAGACAAAGGTAACTATCAACCATGGAGATTTAGGGTCTCCAACTATCTTATGGGCAAGGGCCTTTGGGGGTTGATTAGTGGAAGTGAACCAAGACCTAGGTTGGATGAGAATCCAACCAATGACCAGAGAAGGACCTTTAGGGAATGGAATGAAAGAGACAAGAGGGTTATCTTTATTCTTTCCCAACACATTAGCAATAGCATGATCGGCCATATCCAAGACCTGGATTCAAGCATGAAGGTATGGGAGACACTTGAAAGGCTTTATTCAACAAGCACCAAAGCAAGGAAGATCCAACTCAAGAATGAGCTCAACAACCTTAGGAAGAGCTCAGGGAGTAGCATAAATGACTACATACTTAAGGTCAAGGAGTTATCAGATGCATTGGGATCCATTGGAAGCCACGTAGACGATGACGATCTTGTGGCTTATACTCTCAATGGTTTGAGAGATGATGAGAAGTGGAAACCCTTTACCACTTCAGTTTATGTAAGGGATAATCTTCCCGATTTTGAGCAATTGGTTGCTCTCATGGTCACCGAAGAAATGAACATAGGTGGAAGTTCAACTAAAAGCAAAGATGCACAAGTTTTCTATGCAGGTAATCAAAGGGGCAAAGGAAGACAAGGACAAGGAAGGGGCAAAGGAAGGTTTGGAGGAAGGCAAGGCCACTCAAGAAATCAAGGACATGACCAAGGCACCTCATCACAAAGAGGGAGAGGAAGATCAAGAGGAAGAGAAGGACGACATCAACAAAACAGGAATCAAGATGGCGAAGGATGTTACATATGTGGCAAGTTTGGCCACTATGCTAGAGATTGCTACCAAGGAGGAAACCAAAGGAACTATAATCAAGGTTCTTCATACAAAGGCCAAGGTAATTATGCTTCTACAAGTTCAGAAAATGACAATCTCTTGATGATGCACATGAATGGGAATTCAAGCAAAGTAGATAACACTTGGTATATTGATAGTGGATGTAGCAACCATATGAGTTGCAATGCTTCTTGGTTTACTAATCTACATGTTCCCAAAGGTAAAGGACATGTAGAAACAGGTGATGATACAGCCCATGAGATCTCCCATGTTGGAGATGTAGCTTTGGATGACAAGGAGGAAGGAAGATGTCTCAAGGATGTCTTGCATGTACCTACCATCACAAAGAACTTGGTGTCCGTTGGGCAAATGGTTGAAAGAGGCTATCAAGTAAGGTTCAACAAAGGTGGATGCTTTGTGGAGAACCCTAAGCAAGGTTACAAGGTCATAGCAAGAGGAAAGAAGCAAGGGAGACTCTTCACTTTGGAGGTAAATTCTCATTCTACTCAACATGTCTACTTCACATATGGAAACAAGAGGATTTCGGAGTTGGACTTGTGGCACAAGAGGATAGGTCACATCAACATACAAAGAATGAAGGAAATGCAATTCAAGAGGCTGGTTGAAGGTCTTCCCAACTTCCAAGGACAAGGTATGAAGCATTTATGTGAATCTTGTCAACTAGGGAAGCAAGCGAGACTTCCATTCAAGAAGAGTGGCTACATAAGCCAACATCCATTGGAGTTGATACATACAGATGTGTGGGGGCCAACGAAAGAGCAATCCATTGGAGGTAACAAGTACTTTGTCACTTTTATAGATGATTGCACAAGGATGGTTTGGGTTTATTTCATCAAAAACAAATCAGATGTGTTTACATGTTTCAAAGCATTCAAGGCAATGGTAGAGAAGGAAACAGGTACATATATCAAGAAGCTAAGGTCCGATGGAGGGGGAGAATATTTCTCAAATGAGTTTTCTGATTTTTTAATGGATCAAGGCATCAAGAGGCAAGTAACATGCAGGTACACACCCCAACAAAATGGAGTAGCAGAGAGAAAGAATAGATACATTGCCGAGATCGCTAGAGCAATGCTTAATGAGATGAATGTACCTAACATGTTTTGGAGTGATGCAGCAAATACCGCCGTGTATCTAATGAATAGGGCTCCTACCTCAGGGATCCATGGCTTGACACCATATCAAGCCTATTATGGTAAGAAACCTGATCTTTCCCACTTGAAGATATTTGGATGTACTTGTTATGTACATGTGCCAAGTGAATTGAGGCACAAGCTACAACCAAAGGCAGAAAAGTGTGTGTTTCTAGGATATTCAAATGATCATAAAGGTTACAGGTGCTTCAACCCAAACACAAAGGACTTGAGGATATCAAGGGATGTAGCATTTGATGAGCTACTCCCTTGGTATAAGAAGTATGATTGTATGCAGGACTATGAAGAAGAAAAGCATGGACATGATGAAGAACAAATCGACCAAGAGCTAAGCGGCCCAAGGTGTTCCATCAATGAAGATAGTTCAAGCATGAACTCACCATGGAGGGGGAGATCTTCATCAAGCTATGAAGCACAATCAATCAACAAAGGCAAAGCAACATTGGTGGAGTTGGATGAAGAAGGTAATGAAGTTGAAGATGATGAAGGACACATGATGGAGAAAGAAGCCACGTCAAAGAAAGAGATCAAGTTCCCAAGGCAAAGGAGGTTTATTCCTCCAAAAGGTGAAGAAAGGAAGTCTTCTAGAGTTAAGTATCCAACTCAAAGGTTTACTTATGATTCATACATGGCAACACATTATGCATATATGAACAAAGTAGTAGAAGATCATGAGCCCGATTGCTATGAAGATGCAAGCAGGTACACCGAATGGAAAGAGGCAATGCAAGAAGAGATCGACGCACTTGAGGAAAATCAAACATGGACTCTAGTGCCCAAGAAGGAGAACATGAAGGTAATAGGTAATAAGTGGGTGTATAAAGTAAAGAGGAATTCAGATGGATCTATTTCTAGGTTCAAAGCAAGATTGGTGGCTAAGGGTTTTGCACAAACCTATGGAGTGGACTTTGAAGAGACATTCAGCCCCGTGGCAAAGATGAGCACCATTAGGACACTCATTGCAATGGCTGCTAGCAAAGGATGGAAGCTCTTCCAATTGGATATCAAGAATGCCTTTCTCAATGGAGACTTGGAAGAAGAGGTATACATGGAGCAACCACTAGGTTTTGTTCATAAAGAGTTTCCACATCATGTTTGTAGGTTGAAGAAGGCACTTTATGGCCTAAAGCAAGCTCCAAGGGCTTGGAACCAAAGATTGGTGGACTATTTGATCAAATGTGGTTACAATCAATGCAAGGCGGATCCATCTCTCTTCATCAAACAAAGAGGAGAACTTGTGGTCTACATGTGTGTGTATGTAGATGATCTTATCATTACAGGTAATGATACAAAGGGCATTGAGGAGATCAAGGCAAAGCTTGGAAAGGAGTTTAGGATCTCTGATCTTGGAGATCTTAGGTATTTTCTTGGCATTGAAGTTGTATACAAAGAAGAAGGTATTATGCTCATACAAAGGAAGTATATTCTAGACCTACTTGAGAGGTTTGGGATGCTACATTGCAAGCCTATTTCAAATCCCATGGAAGTTAATGTAAAGCTAAGCTCCATTGATGGAGAGCCATTAGAGGATGTAACTTTGTATCGATCTATTGTAGGCTCTTTCAATTATGCCACAATAACCAGGCCTGACATAGCATATGGAGTTGGAGTGTTATCACAATTTATGCATAGTCCAAGGACTACACACTTGCAAGCTGCAAGAAGAATGTTGCGATATCTCAAAGCCACTATAAATGAAGGATTGTTCTACTCATTTGATGATGATATGCAGGTCAAAGCTTATTCCGATGCCGATTGGGCCGGTTCGAAGGAAGATAGAAGGAGTACAAGTGGTTACCTAGTCATGCTAGGTAGCAAGATCATCTCATGGATTTCAAAGAAGCAACCCACGGTGGCATTATCTTCCACCGAGGCTGAGTATAGAGCTTTGGCTCAAGTCACATGTGAGCTAATGTGGATTAAGAAGTTATTTATGGAGCTTAATTTGCAGGTTGACACATATCCAATTTTTTGTGACAACATGAGTAGCATTCATCTAGCATCGAACCCTGTCTATCATGCTAGAACCAAGCATATTGAAGTGCACTATCACTTCATAAGGGAAAAGGTGATATCCAAGGAAGTTTCAGTACATCATATTGGTACTAAGGACCAAGTTGCGGACATGTTTACAAAGGCTTTGGATGGGATGAAGATTTCAAAATTCAAGCAATGCATCAACATGAAGGAGCTTGGATGAGGATGAAGAATTGAAGCTTGAGGGGGAGTGTTAAAAGTCAAGCTTCAAGCAAAAAATTCGTGGGGAATCTTTTATGGACATGTGGAGCAATCAAAGGAAGCCAAAAGCCACGAGATTCCATCAAGAAAAGTCACTCAACCACTCCCCAAGTCATCTCAACTAATTCCTCCAAGTTAGGAGGCTGATTTGGAAAGGTAGTTCCTAGATTTTAGGGGCACACCTCTCACTATAAAAGGAGCATGTATCCCGACTTCTTTTGGGCCATCTTCTTGGAGTTTTAGCTCATGTAAAGTGAGCACTAAGTGCTGGAGTTGTGATAAGCAAGCCCCTTGCTTAAGCAACCCCCTTGCTTGCTTGTTTGTTTTCTTTTAGTAGGCATATCTATGTGTGTGCGCAGGCAGTGTTGCAACTCTCTACCCCTGAGTTGTTAGCATTGGTTCTCCCTCATATGGTATCCATTTGATGTAATTCTTGTCTCATTGGATAGCTATAAGAGTCTATTTTATGCTTACCAATTCTCTGGAGCATTCTCTGAGTAAGCTGGGAGCAACATTCATTTTAGTGAAGTTGTGTGATTGATATCTCTCTCTTTGTGTAGGCTCTGTTGGAAATATTTTGCTCTCTGTTGTAAGGGCTGGTTCTCCTTCTCTATGTATCCATTTGCTATGATTTTGGTGTCATTGGGTAGCTATTAGAGTCCTCTTAAGTTGACATAAGTTTGAGATTCATTCTCTGTATAATCTCTGAGAAAAGTTTGCTGGAGTGAAGTGAGGTCTCTGCTTGACTAGCAGTTGTGAGCATTCAACTAGCTCATGTTGTAGACATTGTTTCTCTTTGTGTAAGCATCCATTTCAAGTGAAATTTGTTTTGTTGGAAAGCCCTTGGTGTCTACTACAGGTCTACAAAAGCTCACTGGAGTTCTCTGCATAAGCTCTGAGTAAGAGCATTTTTGGTGTGCAGAGGTCAAAGAAGGATACCTGTGGAGGTCATTCGCGCTTCATCGTTGCTTAGGGGTTGAGATACTTCCCCCATCAATACACTCTCTTGTCCTACTCTCGAGTAAATATGTTGGTCATGGAGGCATGCGATAAGTGATACTAATCACTTGAATTAGGATTTATGAGCAGCCAATGGAAGGAGATGAAGATTCAAGCAAAGAATCTTGGATGAGCAACTATGTATAGTTGCATGTGAAGATTGTATGCATGTTTGAGATGTTGCACTCAATTGAATGAAGTGCAAGTTTTGATTATGTAAAGGGCTGAAGGTTTAAGCTTATATGTAAGCTTGAAGATTGTTATATACTTATGCAATGAAGATGTCTATGTATGCATGCGTATGAAGTTTGTTCTCAATGTATATGACAATTGTGGACAGCCATGCTTAGGCTGAATATAAGTTGAAGTTTGAGTTCATGATTGATGTCTATCATGCACAAATGTATGAACATGTGGTTAAGGAGAATATATACACATGTTGGATAAGTAATAGGCTATTTTATAAAGCCTATACAGGCTGAAATTTGCAGGTTTGTGTAGCCATATTGATTGGCATAAAGTGAGGTGAATATATGCTCAAATTGTTGTTGATTTGTATACATGATTATGTCATATTGTTAGCATGATATATATGCTTTGAAGGTTGGTCATGTTCAGCCATAGATGAGGTCAAATCACATGTGTTTGGATGCCAAAAATATTGATAAGATGCAAGGCTGCCATGTATGAAATTTGTAGATGTATCTTCTTGTGGATAAAACCCATTGAGGTAAATTTTACAAAATCAAGTTTGTATGCCTTTTTTATGATAACTAAAAGAACTTGTTCTTGAGTTTAGATACATCAATTAAATGCAATGCTCCTATTTACACAAGCCAAAGAAAGGTGTGCAAAGCTTGGACAAAGCAAGGACACAAAGCTTGGAGCCAAAGTGAAGGAAGGAGCCCAAGCTAAAAGGTTGTCAAACACTTGAAGATTGAAGCCAAAGCTGAAGGTGGACAAGGGTTGAAGCCTATGATTGAGCTTCCCAACAAAGGAGGAGTAGAAGACTCCAAGGTAAGGGCTGCGATGAAGTGTTGAAAACTCAAGGACTTGAAGACACCCCCAAGGTTGCAAGGAGCAACAAGCAAGACAAAAGAAGGTAAAGTCACTCATGCAAAGTGTGACAAAATGGCTGAAGTTGAAGAAGGTAAAGAAGAAAATTTGCAATGCTAAGGGCTGATGTAAAGGGTAAGAAAAATCCACATTGTTTGTGGTGGTAAGTTCCAAGCATATACCATGTGAATGTATAGTCAAAGTGTGAGGCTAGTAAAACCACCAAAAGAGAGTGGCAAGCCAATGTAAAGACAAGTAAGACCATCCCAAGAGGAATGACAAGTCTATGTGAGGCAAGTAAGACCATTCAAAGAGGAATGGCAAGCCTATGTGGAGGAAAGTAAGACCACCCAAGAGGAGTGGCAAGCCTATGGCAAGTAAGACCATTCAAAGAGGAATGGCAAGCCTATACAAGGGCAAGTAAGACCATCCCAAGAGGCATGGCAACCCTTGTTAGGTGCAAGAGCCACCATTGATCACATTCACATTTCTTGTGTTGTTTTGTAGATGATGAAGAAAGCTTGGAAGGTGTGGAAGCTATGAATGCTTCACATAAAGAGGAACTCATGAAAGAGTTCATATATGATCAGCCCATTGTTGATTTTGTAGGTCTTAATTCAGCCATGAATAATGAATCAAAGATCATGAAGCAAGGGGGAGTTAGCTTGCAAGGATTGGAAGATCCTAGAAGAGTCCAAAGACGACAAAGTTGATCCAAACCAAATTTCAGATTTGGAAGAGCCAAAGGAAGCGTAAGAGCAGCCATCAAAGGTAAATTGAAAGCATGAGTAGGAGCCACCACTATGGAAGGAGTTTTAAGAAAGCAAGGAGCAGCCATGATGCACAAAAGAAGGCATGAAGGAAAAAGGAAGCATGACAACCATGACGACGTCAAAAGGAGATGCAAAGATTACACCCAAAGACAAAGTAAAAAATGATCCAAAGACAAAGGAGGATCAAAGAGAAGCATGCAAAGAAGAGAGAATTCATGATGGCATGAAGCCATGAAGACATGAAGCCATGAAGGTAAAGAAAAAGAGAGATCCCAAAGAGAGGACAACAAAGAGGAAGAGTGAAGCAATGAAGATAAGTACAAGGTGATCTCATTTCATTATATGAGTTTGTACGAAGCATGTTACTTGATAGGATTAAAGAAGAGCCCTTGCAAAGAGCCAAAGAAGCAAACATGAAGCTGAAGAGAAGCCAAAGGAGCTTGGAAGAAAAGAAGAAAGATCACCAACCCATTGAACGAAGAGACATGAGGGCAAACGAAGCAAATACAAAGAGGACAAGAATTGGAGAGTAGCATGGACTCCCAATTGTAGCTTGAGGGGGAGTGTTGAAAATTATGGAACATGTGCAAGCTCCAATTGTGAGGCTTGGCACATACTCACCTCTCGTTATGTACCTCTTCATCATTTATGTATTTGTTGTAAGCCCAAAATGAAGTTAGACCCTAAAAATATAAAGGGTACACTCATAACCTTAGAGTAGAGTGCTGAATTAAAAAGGGCTAATGTATTGAAGGCTTATATAAATGCCAAAATATATTTAGAGAGATGGAATACTAAAAAAATACGTGACCTTATCCATATGGAGTGATTTGGAGCACCAAAATTCACTCAAGAAAATGGAAGCACAAAGGACATGAAGTGAAAGATCAAGAGGTGAGAGAAGATGCAAGGGTAGGTGAAAAGTCCCATGCCCATACATCTATATATAGATGTCATTTGAACGTGAGAATTTGTGGAGATGACAAGGACATGGTGTAGAAGCATATGCTGGTCATTCTCTCACCAATGGAGATCAAAAGGTACCTTTTTGGGATGCTAGAAGGCACAAAGGTATTCCAGCCACATACCTTATTTGTACACAGCCACCTTGTGAAGGTCATATCTCTCTACGTACTTATCCAATTAATGCATATGATATCTTGTTGGAAATCTTATCTTGCATTCTCACGGTATCTCAAATATCTCTATCAGATCATTCTCTATTAGTTATTGGGAGCATTTCTTGTGAACCTCAGTTTTCTGCATAACCTGAGATGGCAGGTAGTCTAACTTTGTGCAGTCGGTTACCTAGTCAAGTGAACTCCAAATGGAGTTTTCTATAGCTTGTTAGAAAGCTATAAGTGTCTACTATGTGTGGACCAAGTTTCAGAGCCATTGAATCTCTAAGCTGTGACTGAATTAGTGTTTAGTAAGCATGTGTCTTATAGGGTAGATTCTAGAAGAGGTTCTCTAAATTCCGATGCGTGTATTGGAGTGTATTGGAGTGAAATTTCTCCACAAGGCAGAGGCTAGAGAGCACATAAGGCAAAATAATTTAAGGGACTAGGCCTAGATGTCAACTCAAAAGCCCCTAAATATCACGTGGACATGTGCAAAAAATCAGGCATAATTACTTCTCAAATAATCGATCGACACCCCTTTATGACCATAGAGGTAGGACGAGGAAAGAGTGTAAGGAATGTGAGAGCATTGATTGACTCAGGTGCAGCAACTAGTGCACTTAGATTTTTATACTGCCAAGACCTGCAATTGAACATCAAGCCCATAGAAGCCTATCTTATAGGATTAGGAGGTGTGGAAACCCCTTGTTTGGGTGAGGTGGACCTTCCCATCTATCTTCAAGATGTTCGAATGAGAGTCAAAATGCTAGTGTGTCAAGATGAGGACCTCACAAAACCACTCTTGGGTCAAGACTAGATCTATGACCATGCAGTCAACTTAAACCTAAGAAGTCAAATTCTTCAAGTTTGGGCTCATGAAAAATGCATTACATTAGAATTAGGTAAGTGCATGCTCACAAATCCAGGTGTCACGCATTCTCTTAGTTCTTCTAAAACGAATCTTATAGAAGAAGAGGTTGTATGTGTCAAACGCTCTATGATACAGAAGGAGTCAACCATGGAAGAACAGACTCGAAGGCAAGTGGATCTCTCTTCCTCTTCAAAGACCAATGCAGCCACAATAGTTCCACCACACAGGCAAGCACAACAATTCAAGACAACTGCTATATCGATGAGAAAGACACCATTCAACAAGAAAGCAGTTCGGGGCATGACAAAGATCTCGGTACAAAAAGGAGGACAACCAATAGCCTTGCCTCCATAATTCCCATCCTGACAAGCCAACAAGGCGAGAAGACGAACGAAGAAACTAGGAAAAGCTCAACCACAATGTATCCGACAAGTGTGGGTTCCTAAGAAATTAGCTGCAGCTCAACAAGGACAATTACAAATATGGGTACCCAAGAAGCTCTTACATACACAAAAGCTATGCTCTCTCACATGAGAAAAGTCTAAACAAAGAAGCCAAGGCAAGGCAAGGGTCAGAAGCAAACACCAGGACCACAAGTAGATGAACTCACCTCTTCAACAAGAGTCAGAAGACAATCATCAAGGATATGGGTTTAGAATCCAAAAGCACTAACGACCCCTACAAAACCAAAGCGCCAACCACAAGGGACACAACAATCAAGAAACCAGCCATGGATGAATAGGCCAAAGGTGCTCACTACAGAGTCGTAGACCGTTCTCAAATGGATCCTCATAAGGAAGAAGGGCCAGTTGTCATTCAACAATCAATCGCTTACATCAATTCAAGGTCCAATGGATACCTCCACCAAAGACGGCATCAACATTTGCAAGTAACATCGGAAGCCTCAATGAGTGAAAACCATGTGCTCCTTGCACAACCTTGTCTTTTGCACCATTCAAGTCATGCATTTCCAAAGTATGCATTAATATAGGGACACATAACACGGCCATGCATAGACACAATTGTGAATCCCAGGCACATGAGACACATTTGACATAAGTAACATATTTTATTGATACTAACATCTTTCTTTTTGTTTTTTGACAAAAAAACAAAAAAAAAGAAAAAAAGGAGCTTGTTCCCATGTTTGGAACATGAATAAGTCATGCTTATTTGGAGGTGGAACCATCGATTACTGGGCATTTATCAGTTTGGATAGAAGTATGTCTTAGCTAGCAGATGATATTATTGATGCCTTATCTGGGAGATGTCCAGAACTTGGCATCCATAACTATTGTTCCCCCTCACCATGGTAGGAGGGAAGATCTTGAAGGTCCGTAACTTGAGTGATGCTTAACTATTGTATGTACGAGAGCATCCAAGGAGATAACTGCAAGGGGTAGTTCTGGTACCCTACAAATCCTTGTATGTATAGTGGATGAGAAGCCTCCTCCTTAGGGTGAGCAAAAGAGAATATGTGAAACTAAGCTTGGTGTAGTTACCCAATGCTGTTTGTCAAGGAATAAAGAAATTCAATTCTCAGCATTTGGCAAATGTTGCTTTGAAGAGAGGGGACAGGACCAGGCATTCAAAGAATCTCATCAGCGCCTCATCAAGATGGACATACATCAACCACGGAAGATATGCCATTGGTCAATCACTATGATAGGAGTACAACACGAAGAGCGAAATATCGATCGACCTTTCATGGTAAGAATCCTTTACTTGGGTATCATGACAACACTGATAGATTAGGAAACCTCTGCTTCAGCATACCCTTGAGCACTTAGCTCAAGACCTAGAAACATTTTTGCACCATATGTTTTGAAATGCATTACCGAAGTAAGCATGCATAGGGCCGTATCACAAGGCCACACACAAGGCACATATTTTCTTCAACCCATGCACGAACACACTTACCCATCATTCATTATGGGTTACATCTACTTGGCATGAAAACTATGAAAGACATCTTTGAAAGAACCTGAGGACACCAAGGTGTCAATAGCAAGATCAAGGAACCAATCCATCATTGAGAGCTGCTCACAATCAACATTGACAACCTCTTTTGAGCAGCTCACAATCTTTGAAAGTGCACAATGACCATCAAGCTAGAATCCAAAGAAGATGTACATACCAAGGGACTACAACTTGCAAAGGCTCCTAGTGACAAATGAAGAACTGGACAACCGACTTTGCTACATTTGGAAGATAGATGGCTCTTGTTCATACAGGATGGACACTACCTCTCAACGCACTACATGGAACAACCACTACAACAAGGGTCTATCAAGGATGAAAGACTCGAGGGGGGGGGGGGGAAGTGTTGGAACTCAAGGTCAAACACAAGCATGGAAGCACATCACAAAAGTGGACACACAAGAAGAGGGAGCAAGTAGGCAACTCCAAGAAGTGTATGTCAAATGTTCAAAAGAATCCTCTACAAAAACAGTGATTTTGATCACTCAAGCCATTGTAAATATCATTTCACCTTCTTGATACTCCATTTTGTTCAAGTGAAGGAGTCTTCAAACTTGAGGAGTATTTGAAGTATCATCCTACCAATTTTCATAATTTTTAGCCCTCATTTGAGCCCTCAAATAAGTCCTAGAACCTAATTTTTAACTAGGCTGGACACTAGGTATGGTCAGGGCCAAAACTAGTCCAAAAAACTATAAAAAGATCTAGAGAGCTCATTTTAGGGGTTAGCTTGTTAGAGAGTTGGCTTGTTAGAGATTGAAGCTTTGTAAGAGAGTTCTTTGTAATAGAAGTTTTCCATTGTTCCTCTCTTTGATCTTACCTTGTGCAGGTGTGTGTGTGTATGTGTGTGCATGTTTGTGTGCTTTCACTCACGCACTTGTGCATTCACTTGCTCATGGTCTTCATACCAAACCTCACGTCTTTGCGGATTGAAAAGGGGGTGGTGCTTATGCTTGAGCTACACCAAATTCTGGTGTAGCTCAAGCGTAAGCACCACCTCCCCGACAACGACACCAAAATTTGGTGTACCTCAAGCGTAAGCACCACCTCCTTTACTTGTCAATCCATGGAGATGTGAGGACTGGTATGAAGACCATGAGCAAGTGAAGGCACAAGTGCATGAGTGAAAGCACACAAACATGCACACACACACACACACTTGCACAAGGTAAGATCAAAGAGAGGAACAATGGAAAGCTTCTACTACAAAGAACTCTCTTACAAAGCTTCAATCTCTAACAAGCTAACCCCTAAAATGAGCTCTCTAGCTCTTTTTATAGTTTTTGGACTAGTTTTGGCCCTCTCCATACCTAGTGTCTAGCCTAGTTAAAAATTAGGTTCCAAGGCTTATTTGACGGCTCAAATGAAGTCTAAAAATTATGAAAATTGGTAGGATGATACTTCACATACTCTTCAAGCTTGAGGACTCCTTGGCTTCAACAAAATGGAGTTACAAGAAGGTGATTATATTTACAATGGTTTGAGTTGTCAAAATCACTAGTTTTGTAGGGTATTCTTCTCAACATTGGACATACACTTCTTGGAGCTCCCTACTTGCTTCCTCTTCTTGTGTGTCCACTTTTGTGATGTGCTTCCATGCTTGTGCTTGACCTTGAGTTCCAGCATATTTTCCAAAGAAGGGCTACCGTAAAGTTTTGAAGACTCAACAAGGACTTGAAGTCACTCCCCAAGGTTCAAGGAGCACAAGCAAAGTGCAAGGTAGAAGGAAGAGTCACTCATGTCCTGGAAGAAGGTAAGTAGTCCATGGTTCCAAGGTATAGGAGCTTGCTTCAATCCGTATAGTGCTTTCTTGAGTTTACATACATACTCAGGATGTGATTCATCTAGAAATCCAAGAGGTTGTGCCATGTACACCTTTTCAGAAATCCAACCATTCAAGAATGCATTTTTGACATCCATCTGATAGATGTTCCAATTCTTTGAGGTACCTACACTCATGAGTACTCTGATAGTAGGCATCTTTGCCACAGGAGAGAAAGTTTCTTCATAATCTATTCTGTGGGCTTGAGAAAAACCTTTACCTACAAGCCTTGCTTTATACCTATTAATTGATCCATCTAAGTTTTTCTTTATGTGATAGATCCATCTAGATCCAATGGTCTTCGTGGATGGATTCTTGGGAGCCAAATGTCATGTCTCATTCTCTTGAAGAGATTATATCTCTTCTTCCATAGCTTTTGCAAATGTTGATGGTTCTTTTGAGTTGATATCCTGAGCAATATATGTGATGAGAGAAGTGTGTAATCCATACCTTTCTGGCTTCCTTTTTTCTCTAGTTGATCTTCTTTTTGTTTGTTGAGAAGATTCTGCAACATCTCTCAACTTCTCTATCTTTCCTTTACCTTTGTTGTTCCAAGCATTGATATTCCTCCTTGGTGTCTTCTGATTATCATCAGAATCACTTGATTCTTCATGTAAGTGATCATTCCCATTTTGCAATGTTGGGAAGTCCTCCTCTGGGTCATAAGATAACTTAACTTTCCTGCAATCATCTTCAAACCAAGAGTTGTTATCATCAAAGACAACATCTCTACTAATAATAAACCTTTAGTTCTTTGATTATATAACCTATACCTTTTTTTATTTAGGTCATATCCAATGAACATAGACTTCTATGCTTTGGGATCCATCTTACCTCTTATTTGTGATGAAATATGTGCATAGGCTAGGCACACAAATATCCTGCAATGATCAAGGTTAGGTCTTCTTCCATTCCATGCTTAATAGGGTTTGATCCCATCCCATGCTTTTGATGGGAGTCTATTGATGAGATAGGTGGTTGTGGATACAGCCTCTACCTACAAATAGTTTGATAATCTTTTCTCATTAAGCATAGACCTTGTAGTTTCAACTATGGTCCTATTCCTTCTCTTTTCCACTCCATTTTGCTTTGGAGTGTACTTGGTTGTGATCTCTCCCTTGATACCCCTCTCTTGAAGATAAGTATCAAATTCACGAGAGAAATATTCTCCCCCTCCATTTGACCTTAGCCTTTTTAGTGTTTTACCCGTTTGATTTTCAACAAGAGCACGATACTTCTTGAAACATGAGAAGACTCCATCCTTATGCTTCATAACGTATAGGATGGTCCATCTGTGATAGTCATCAATAAAGGATACATAGTACCTAGATCCTGAAAATGATGGTTCCTTGCTAGCTTCCCAAAAATGTGTGTGGACTAGCTCCAACAAGTCACCATGAATGTATCCTGTCTTCATAAATGGTTGTCTATGTGTTGGGGGATTCTTGGACAAGAAGGGATTTGAGTGTTTGTAGGAGAAAAGGGAAAGACAAGAAGAAAGATACACACTGGAAGCCTCTCTCGATTGATTATAAGAAGACAAATAAAATGGTGATGCACAATACAATCCAATGCTTCTATGCAAAATCCCACAGAATGCTCAATCACAAAATACCAAATATATTGCTCTCAGCCTTCTCTGCACCAGACCTCCACCTTCTCCAAGCCTACACTTGTGCACACCTTGCACCAAGCTTCCAATAAGGGGGAGGGATGCACACCTTCTGTCGGCATGCGCACAACTTCAATGGGACCTTGGGATCCTTGGGATCCTTGGGGGACTAGCTTAGCACTCTCTGCACACTTCCTTGGTCACTCTTCATGCACACCTTGCACTTAACTTCTCTGCCTCGCACACTGTGTGTCTCTTGCACTTCTCTCTTGCCTAGCTTAGACTATGCCCACCTTGCTTAGTTCTCCAAGAATAGTCATTGCCTTGCTTTGAGTGTCGATTCACGTATGCTCCTAATTGCAAGAGGATCTTGGTGCTCATTTTGATGTCCCAAGATTGTCTCCCAAAGTGGGCACCCAACGAATCCCTGTTTTGTCCTGTAGTGACTTTAGATTAAAACAAAAATTTTAATTCGGGGGCCATACTTTCACTTCTGAGTAGACTACCGCTTCACATACCTTCACATTTTGCCTTTTAGTTCTTCACTTGTGCACCTAAGAGAGGGTTCACCTAAACCTTCCAAAACACTTTAAAAACACTTTGAACCTTAGAGAAATTAGAGAAATAACTCTGCAACCTGCAACCAACTTTATCCAATTTTACCCTTTGTGAACAATCAATTGTGCACTACCTGTGCTCTTTGACCCTCCAACATTGAACACATTGACTTCATCCATGTTTACTTTGACCTTGAACATGTTGACTTTGACTGATTTGACTTTGATTATAGTTGACTTTGACCAATATGACTTTTATGGGCTCAACAGTTTCCCACCACCTAATGTGCTCTCCGTCCCAGAGACCTACAACCAAAATTCTGAGCATAGAGGACACCATGATTCTTGTGGTGCAAAATCTTGAAAAGGACACTGGAACAGTAACCAAGTTCACCATAAGCAGTAGCGAACAAACACCAGAGAATAACCAAAAGTGGGATTTCTTCATGGGAAAGCAAAGGAGGGTGATGGGAGGGTAGAAAGGAGGGTGAAGGGAGGGCTGAGGGGGTTGAGATGGATAGGGCAGGGAGTGGTAAGGATTGTGCTGGGCAGAAGGGTAGAGAGAGGATGAGGGAGTAGGATTATGGGGTCTGAAGAGGGCCGAAATGACCAAACAATAGAGGGGGGGAGGGGGGGCAAGGAGAGAGAGAGAGAGAGAGAGAGAGAGAGAGAGCATGTATAATTTTTTGATCTCGATATGATGTATAATTTGTCAAATCTTTGATTTTTCCAATGGTAATTTATTATAATTTTAAAGTTCTGAGAATTTATTTTTTCTATTGTGTAGATGTGGTGTATCTTATTCTGCTTAATGATTCTGTTCAATTTTTTTATGAGCCAAAGTTTTTTTTGGAGAGTTCTGTGCATGATTCTTTCATTTGAAAATATCAGTTTTAGGTTTAAAATGGATCCCACTCACTTAAAAATTTTGAAACTACTATAAAAGCAACACTTATTCTGTCATTTCTCACTTTTGTAACCAAGAAGAGCTAGAAGCACTCATAGAGCACGCACACAAGCTAGTATCATGCACAATGGCTGCATCAACCTCCACTACCCTACAACCCAAACATCCTCGAGAACTCTTCAATGAGTTCTTAGAATCAACTGAGTTCAAAGGTCAAACACACTTGTATGACCTATTGTCTAGAGTCCCTGATCTAGACAAAACAAGTCAACTAAACTCTGCTGTGCTCAAGGAAATCATAGAGTTCCTTGAGTACTACATCTTGTGTTACTCTATAGAAATACCACCTTATGAGGGTAAATGGGTCCCATGTGATGTTTTACTCTACATACACAAAGGCGGTGAAGCCTTCATGAAGCGCCTTAAGTGCTTCATGGCAATTGCTGAAAATGTAGTGCACTTATTAGATGACTATGTGCCATTAATAAAGAAACTTAACAAAAAGAAGAGAATGGGTACAAAGTACCTTTCCTACATTGTAACAACATATTTTATCATCAATGAGAAGCCTGAACCTACACCCGTCAATCTCCCCAACCTTGTCACAGGGGGCTTTGTTAAGGAGAAGAATGAACCTCAACCAAAGGCCATAAGTTTTGCAAAAGAAAGCATTATAATCCACCAAGACTTCCTTGGTGGTGTTGAGGACAAACTACGTGAGCTATCAAGCATGAAGGAGGCCCCCCTTCAAATCTCACCCCCTCTGAGCCCACATTACCAAAGGTGGAAATTGAATATCTCTCCATCATTGTTGTGGATGGAGAGGAGTTTATTTTTCTTCATGATATTGATAAGGCATTCGGTCTACATTTGGACGAATGCCTAAGTAATTTGTCCACAATGTCAGATGTTCCACTTGACAACACATCTGACATACTTGAAAAGAAGGCCATCCCATTTGGAGATTATGTGGCAGACACCATAGCAATGGTGTATGCAGATATCTTAAAAGATGACAACAATTATACTACTATGGAGGAGTTCAGCGTAGTGCGGGAGAGGATAATAAAGTAGAAAGTTCCTAGATCCCCCGTAGTAGAGCAGAGTGGCTTGACCCACTCTAGCATTGATCTTGATGCCCCTGGAAGAGGGGAGGAAGAAGACAAGCTTCACGATGTAAGTGGTAATTAAATTAAATAAATGAATAATTTAAATTAACAAAGTAAGAGCTTGAATTCTCCTTTTTTCTTAACAAAAGAAATTAAGCTGGATACGTTTGCTAGAAGATCTAGTGGGGATCGAGCTTCTCGTGGGAGTGGTTCATCCTTGGCAAACAACATTGAAAAGTTGCCAAAGGATGATTTTGTTATCATACATAAAAACTAGAGTCCGGATGGGCACTTCATGACTTGGTGCTTGAAGACCCTTAGCAAAATTTTGTGTCTATGTACAATTACCCAAGGCACTAATTGTGTCATTTTGGTTAGGAAATCCTTAGTTGTAACTAAATTAGGACTTAACTTTAGAGGAAAAGTACTAGGGCAAATAGGTATTGACATGGGTCTACGAATGCAAGACCCCCATGTAATATCAAGATCTGTATTGACTTACCAGCTGCCTCAATCTCTCTAAAGGAGAAAGAAACTTGTAGGAAAATTTAAGGCAGCTCAAAAATTATGTAAATGTTTGGATAATACAAACTTTAGTTTTTCCTATTTTGTCTAGTGTTGTGTATGAAATGTGCTTCATAAATTGAACCTACCATTATCTCCACAAATTCTATTTAAGTTTTTTTCTTCATCTAAGTGTTGCCTATGGTCTGTGGTATCTTAAAAAGCATAAAATAGGCCAAAAAGCCCAAGCCAAAGAAACACAAGAATCAGCGTTGCAAAAATTTTGGAGGGCTGACTCCCATGTTTCTATGGCTGGGGCTTTTTTGGTCTTTTTTAGTGTTTATGAGAGTTCCAAAGTGTAGGATAATATGATATTATTCAATTTCTCTTGCTTATGGGTGGCATCAACTATACACAGAAGTTTGAGCAAGCCAAAGATTAGCTGGAGTGACTAACCTCTGTATTATACACTCTTAACATCTCATCTATACATAGGGTGCATAAACAAGGCCATAAAATGCAAAAAAAAACCTAGCCACCAAAACGCGGGATTCAACCCTCCAAAAAATTTGCAAGGTTGAATCCCACCTTTCTGTGGCTGGGGTTTTTTTGCATGAAAATGACCTCTAGGGTAATATTATGTACAACATGTACATATCTAGACAAAACACAATAGGCAAATGCATGTAGGTTCAACTCATTCATATATAACTGACTGAAGCAAAAGTTATTTGCATACACTTATGGTGGAGAGTCAAAGATAGAGAGAGTGAGAGAGGGAGAAAAAAAAGACACAAAGAACATATAGGTAAAAACAAAAATTTCTATTAGTCATTGTATTACATTGCAAAGTAAGCCTATCAAAGGGTACAATATACACCTGTCATGGGTTATTTCCTCTAATTCTTCTTGGTAGCTGAATGTCCTTGGGTTGTATGGTTACTCTCTTGGCATGGATATCACACAGGTTAGAGTCCTCAAGCATGGAGATGAGGTAGGCCCAGCTACCTCTTGAAGCACTTCAAGTGTTATCCCTTGTATTCGTAGACCTACATAGTAGCTTTGTAGTTCTTCTTTTACTATCCTTGCAAAAGCTCTTTGTGGTATGAGTAGTTCAATGAACTTTTAGTATTGTTGTATCTCTACAAAAGCCCTGCAATGCCTCCTTTGTCTTTGTGGAGCTCTTGCATTGGGAGGTATGTTCATCTGTCGTTGAGGTCTACATCATGGTTGATAGTTTTTCTTTCTCGGTTGTACATGATGTGAGGGTCTAGCTTCATCTTGCACATTTTGTTGTCGATGTGGTTGTTGACTTTGCTCCCCTTCCTCATCTATTGGTATTTTCCCTTGTCCTTCTGGAAGTGTCTTGCCTCCATGTGTCACCCTATGGATCACTGGAATTTACATATCATTCCATGGTGGTTGATTGCTGCTTTCGTCATTAGGGGATGACTCCTCATCGCTCTCTAATACAACCCTTCTCATTAGCTTTTGTTTGGGTCTTGCCTCGATGGGTGTCCTTGTTGGTGGCTCATCATCTGAATCTGACTCTGATCGTCTTGGAGTGAAATACTCTTGTCTATTGACACTTCATGTTCTCATGATGGATTGCTCCCAGGTAATGTGCCATCATGTGACATAGGCACATATGTGCTCTAGGAACCACTTCGGGGTCTTTGGGGGGGGGGGGGGGGGGGGGAGGTTGCAACCATGGTGGGCATTGTGTCCCTAGATGAGGGCTAGGAAAGAACACACAATCTTTCTTTGCAGTTTGCTTGGTGCATGCCATTCTCTTGAGTTGCAAAAAGTGTGAAATGAAGTGATTTCTCTCTATTTATAGAGTTTTTTTTAAACTATTATTCACACTAGAATGGACAAAACCTGTTAGAAAACATAAAAAATATTATAATATAAATAATAACACATTGAAACCAAGATTACAATAATCATAGGTTTTACCACATAGTGGGAAATAATGAATTCACTTTACTTCCAAACTAAGCCTTCTTGTAGTCTCCTAGCACGCCACTCAGCATGATGAAGAGGTCCTAATGATGACTTCCATTTCTCACTGGCAATGTTGTGTTGCATCCTTCTCGCAAGTTTTGCAAATTTTGAATCCCTAAGTCATTCCACAAAAAACTTTCTCGAGAATGTAGTGCAGTAAAACCAATTAAACATCTCCTCCATGTAGTTTGATTGCATTTGACCACCACCATGTCGTGTGTTTTTGAAGTAGACACCCCTCGCTTTGTAGTGTGACTTTTCCATTCCTTGGGTACTGAAAATCTCTAATGAGCCATATCGTTGCATGAATAAGATCCATGTGCAAATAAAATATGCTAAAACTTTTTAAGTACATTGGAAAACGGTAAGTGCAATGAACACTTTTAGACGAAGATTACACTTACAATGTAGTGTGTTATATTAATCTCTCCCCAAGATTGAATGAAACACTTGGTGAACTCCACTAATGTCTCTTGAAACAATTGACGTTCAATAGCACTAGACCTAGTCAGACCCATTAAGCCTACCAACTTATCAAAGCTTGACCAAACCTTCTTTCTCTTATTACAAAGATCAACTTGAGAGTCATTGTCTATTGTGATCATGCATAGGTCTTTCCACAGCTCATAATGTTCATTATTTTGAGTGCTAGTACCTCTTCTAAAAAAATGTATTGCCTTATTCCTTGTCATTGACACTTGTTGCAAACTATCTTGAGATTCTCCAACTTTCTTTACAATTAGGGTTACATTTCCACCATGAAAACCAATTGAATTAAGTAGTTCCTCCAATTTCTTTATAGCTTGAAACGATTTATCAACTAGCTTCATGGCAAATGCATATTCTATATGGAGCTTCAATAGTCTATCAAAAATTCTCATGAAGGCATGCAAGGTGCAAACATTGACACTAACTAAAGGGAATGAAATAATGGGATTCCAATCCTTATCTGACGTGTCACGATTAGGTGTACCTAACATGGGACACCTCATTAAAGGTATATCACATTCGGTAGATAGAGATGCATCTATGTCATCAGCTAAATCTTCTATGTTGTTTTGTTTTCTCTTTGCTTGTTTATAAGCTCCTGTGCAATATGGAAAAGGATAGAGAGTAGAGGCGCCTTTTTTGCACCCTAAAATGCATTTGATAGTCTTTAAGTCTTCACCTAAGTGCCACTCTACTTCAAAATCACCTAGGCCTTCTACAATGCTTTTGGCACCATGAATATGAGAAGTTATCACCTCTATGATCCATGGGGTCCTACTGAAAATCCATGTAAGAACATCATTGGATTCTTTAGGTCCTTCAATAGCACCTAACCACCATATATCTTTCTTGAATTGGACACTATATATAAAGTGATGGGTAGATTCTTCACTTTCATCAATAATGGCATGGGCCATAGCTTTGTTCATGAGTGTCACACTAAGTCTCTCCATACGTCATCCCTTTATGATTTGACATTCTTCTAGCTTCAATACAAACTTGAGTTTGGAACCACAATCTACATCAAATAACAAACATTATATTAATAAAAATACTATGAATATCATTATAACAACAATGGGTATACCTTGAATTGTGGATTTGTAAAATTTAACCATTTCCTTTTGAAGCCTCTCCAAATTGACAAATATATTGGTGTACTCTGTGTAGATGAATCCCTTTCTAGATGTGTTTTTCAACTCTTTCTTTGATGTAGATGAATGATAAATGGATGCAGGCATAACATCCTCTATATGCAGCTAATTGCCAAGAGTACTGGCTACATCCTCGTTGGTCATCTTCTTCTTCAGAGATACATTGTAAGGGCATGGAAAAATGCTTTGGAAAATACCTTTGTTTTGCACAACCTGCTTCAAAAGAGTGTAGAATGCACTGTATGCTCTAGTACTAACACCTACTTCATCACATACCATCTGTACCTCACTAAGACTAATAATATCTTCTAAGTTACCTCCAAGACCTTTAATCACTTGAGTATTGATGTGATTTCCTATTGGTGAATCCAAAATCATAAGCACATATTTGTTGCTAAGACAAGAATTTAGAAACTTGAATTGATCCTCCATTGTTGAGGAAGCACTAGCATCTTCAACAAATGACCTTCATAATAAGAAACTCAATCTAAAAGTCTTTTAACATAAATAAACAAGCAAAACACATACCTAAATGCATAAACACGTCGCTTTCGTGCTCCACCACTAGTTGAAAGATCTTGAAAGGATGATAATGGTCGCCTCCTATATCTCATCCCAAGTGGAGTCTCTTTTAGTTGTGTAAGATTGGCTTTTAACTTTGTAATTGTGCTCTCCTTTTCTTCCACATCTTTTTGGAATCTATTATTGTGCTCATCCAAAGATTTGATAGCACTTTCTAAAGTGTGTATAACACTCTCTAAACTATGTATCTCGAAATGGTTATGATGACATTGTTGCATCCAATAATTTGCTATAGATGTAGAATGGTTAGACAATCGCTTGCAATAGCCTAGCAGTCGATCTTCACCGCTACCAAGGAATTGTAGAAATGTGGAGATACTATGGAGTCTAGGATGAACATTAGACATTGGATCTAAGGGATACAAAGCACCATTTACCCAAAGATCAATATTCTTCTCTCGAGCTGCACGTCGTTCATCTTGAGAATCTATGTCATTGCTACCTCTAGTTGTTGGTGCAAATTCTATTGGAACACGAACATGTACACTCTTTGAGTGAAGAGCACGCGTTGGTGCTGGTGTCATGTTCCTAATACATGTGAGCACCATGATGTTCCAAAACTCTAGCACCGAATAAGAAGAAGCACAGAGATGGTTGGAATGGATTGTACAATAGTTGTTTGTAAGAAAAAAAGTGTGTTCGAGTATGTAGATAAGTCAAAATGACTTCTTTCAGTGTGTAAGAGGGAAAATAAGCTTTTTTCCAAAAATTCATGTTTTAGGGTAACCAAAGTTATGAGTTTGATGATGGCACTTAACTTTTGGAGGGATTTTGAAAAGTATGTTTTTTAAAAATATTTTTTATAAAAACAAGACTAAAAAAAGTAACTTCTTAGATATACATAAAAGTATGGGCCATTTTGAATAAATAATAGCAAGAAAAAGAGACTTTTTTAGAAAAGTCATTTTTTTATTCATAAAGATGGACGGATTTGATGAGGTGGAAAGTGGTTTTTCTCTCTCTATATGTGCAAAAGAGAGAGAAGATCCTAGCTCAGCCTTAAAAAAAGCCTACTTCAGCCTACTAAAAAGTGCTCTATTAAATGCACTTTGTCCCCTTAACAAAGTACAAGATTAAGATTAATCCTTGAAAATTAGGAATCCTTACAAGGCCCATGCAGGGTTCACTTTTTTTCCTAACGTTTGAGTATTAAGCACAATTACCAAACCATCAAGCTTTGGTGGACAGATTCAAAGACAACATCGAGCTAACTCCTCACTTGACTTTCATACAATTGCTACTTCCATTTGATCCCATCGAGTCTTTGTGTGAGTGATAAACACCTCTACAATCTCCCCATCAACAAACCTTTTTGCTGTTAGCTTATTCTCTAAGTTCTTATCTGTGTCTAATTACAAATTTCATGTTGATTTCCCAATATGTTCTAATGGTTCACAAGCCTTGGTAGTATGTTGAATGAGAGTCAAAACATTATCAATAGTACTTGTAACTAGAGAACAGAGTGCATATGGGTTTTATGTTTCCAAGCACATAGAATATTAGTATTAGGATGAATCATGCTACAAGGATTATTTGGATAAGAAATTTTTATTGTCATCATGTTCAATCCCAAAAATAGTCTCTAGAAGCTCATATGAATCAAGGGTAGAGATGGTTTTAAATGTCCATAGGGTATATTTCATGCCATCAATCTTACCTTCCATGAAGGCTGGTGGTCATATCTGCAACATTGGGATGACGAGCATCATTGCTTCTCGTGCTTGTGCTCGAGCTTCTCCTACTGAAGAATCGCCTTGATTCCTAGTAGTAGATGATGATGCACAACTTGACGTCTTCTCTCTTTTTTCCTTGAAGCCTCCAAAACCTCTGTGTTTTTTATTTTGCACCACTAAGAGCCCCTTGAGCTCTGATACGATGTAAGAAATAACATCACAACGAAATAGACTACTAGACAAAGTTGAAAGAAAAATCCAAACAAAGATAGATGCAAAATGAGAGATAGAGAACTCAAATACTCATATTCGCAAGAGTAATATAGCTACAATGACCACTCATGTGCTCTCAATGTGGAGCTTAGATGGCAATCTAGAAATACTTTAGATGAGGGCTTACTAGTGTCCAATGCTATGTAAAGCTACGCATGGGTCATGCTTATATACCAGTTACTGTTGATACATTTGGCAAGCCTAGATGCTTGACCAAATGATTAGGACTTCTCATACCTACATTGGACTCACTAAAGACTAGCATATGAACATCTCTTGTAAAAGTCATGGGCTTTATCTCATTGGATAAAAGTAAAAGGTAATAACAAAATAGAATCTCTTGATGATAGGAGCTAAGAACCATGGATAATTGGTGGTTAGAATCCAATCAATCAATACTTAAAGTGTAGGAACACTTTTAGGTAGGAGATCTTTTTCAAACTTCAAATTCTTTTTATGAGTATAAATAGGAGTGACTCTTAGTCACGTGATATGATAGAGAAGATAGAGCCATTGAACCTCATGGGTGAGCATACATTGAGCTCACATATGTATGACTAATTCTAACACATCTCCTTTGTATCATACATTCATTAGCATATACAATTTGAGTCATTAGTTCATGGCAACCTTTGTCTACTATTCTCTATTGCTATCTCATCATTTTAGTGATTTTGTTTGATCGCATTCTCTATGTATAATTAATTATGTGACTTGTTTTAACTTTGGATAGGTAGGAAAATAGTTCTAGTTGCTACATATCAATTTTTATTACATGTGGATCACTAGAACTTGAGGTATGATTCATACAAGCTACTTGTGTCTACATACTATCATCCTCCTAAAAAGTTGGAATTATACCCCCAAATTCATAAACTCATTCCTCAGTGTATACTGACTCTAAATTAGTGAAATAACTTGAAATAGTTAGCTAAGCTCTTCAATTAGATGTTTCTAAAAGGTCTTGGGTCAATTTTTATCACAGAGTGAGAACTGAGCATTTTTTTGAGATGTTCAAGTCCACAAATAGCAAGTTTTTTAGAGTTCCTTTATGTGCAAGTTATCTATTTTGGCACAATTACTTGGCAATGATGCTCCAAGGTACATAGTGGATCGAAATTCATATTTGGGAAGCTAAAGATGTCTACTAAGGGGCCTTGAAGTCACATTGTGTATAGTAGGATTATTGCAACAACACCTCATCTTTGGATTGTGTCCAACCATCGCCTCATAGTGGTATCAGAGCTACATCAAATCCACATGGGAGATGAATTTCCTTCATCCATTCACAAATTGGATCAAGGTAATTACTCAGCTTTGTCACTTAGAAAGTGGAAGCATATCTTCAAGGAAGAAATATCTATGGTTATATCTCTGGAGATGAGATGATGCCAATCCTTAGAAGCAAAGGACAACCAACTCAAGAAGAACAAGAGAGGTTAACTACATGGTGTTCAAAGGATGCTCTAGCCAGGTCTTACATTCTTACCTCAATCTCTAATTTTTTTACTTCCACAGATTAGGAGTTGGAAGCCCTCATAAGAGACATGGAATTCCCTTGAAGTATTCTTCTCATCAAGCACTAGAGCTAGGAAGAACCAACTCTAGATGGAGTTCACAACACTCAAGAAGATACCCACACAAAGTGTGACTAATTTTGTCACCAAGATGGACTTAGTAGATCAACTTAGAAGCATTGGAGACGTCATTGAAGAAGAGCAAATTTGAGACAAATAATCAATGGAATCAAAGAAAATGATAAATGGGAAGCTTTCACCATAGCAATGGACCTATACATGGACATGTAGGTACCTAACTTCAACACTCTCATGGGACAATTGTTCACACATGAGGAAAAGCTTATGAAGAATGGAGACAACTCAAAAGGTAATGATTCCTCTGCTATAGCAAAGGCAAAAAGATCTGATGATGAAGGTATTACCTCCCAAGAAAAATCTTCAGATAGAGGTAAAGATTCAAGAGGAAGAGCTAGAGGAGGTAGACAAGGTAAGGGGAGATTTCAAAGGTCTTACCCATGTGCCATATGTGGCCTAACTAATCATACAACTATGAATTGTTTTAGGAATCCCAGAAATCAGAGAAGAAGAGACTTCAATAGAGGAGGCTATGGAAGTGCAAGAGGCAAATCAAATAACTTCAATGGCTACAACAATAACAATTTCAACAATACAAATCATCAAGGAGGATATAGAAGAAGGAGAGATTACAACTACATTGAAGAGCAAACTCAAGAGGACTCATGTCTATTGATGAATATGAGTATGGAGCAAGGTAAAGAAGATGAGCATGTATTTTATATAGATTCTAGTTGTTCAAATCATGTAGCAAGGAATGTGGCTCTACTTTTAGAATTAGAAGATCCAATAAATAGACATGAGGTTCAAATAGGAGATGACACTAGACACTCAATGAAAAATATTGGAAATGTGTAGACTCGAGATGGAAACATGAATCTACTTAGCAAGGTATTGTATGTACCTACCATAACAAAGAATCTCATAAGTGTTGGACAAATTGTAGAGAAAGGATTGCAAGTAAGGTTCACAAGAAATGGAGCCTTTGTTGAAGATCCACAAGAAGGATTCGAAAGAATTTCAAAAGATGAAAAGATAGGTAAGATCTTTACATTTGAACTCCAAGACACTAGAAATATAGCTTTGTTCGATTATGGTGTTCAGACCTTATCTGAATTAGAGATGTGGCACAAAAGGGCTCACATAGGTGAAAGGAATTTAAAGCAAATGTGTAGGGATAAAAGTGTGCTTGGCCTACCAAATATATCCAAGCAACACATGATATATAAGTGCAGTGCATGTAAACTTGGGAAATCACATAGTGTTGATCCCATAGAAGTCATATTGGTCAACGTCAATCATAGTCAAAGTCAACTCCAATCAAAGTCAAAAGGTTAAAGTCAAATCCATCAAAGTCAACATGTTCAAGGCAAAGTCAACATGGGTGAAGTCAAAGTGTTCAAAGTTGGAGGGTCAAAGTGCACAGGTAGTGCACAATTAATTGTTCACAAAGGGTAAAATTGGAGAAAGTTGGTTGCAGGTTGGAGAGGTATTTCTCTAATTTCTCTAAGGTTCAAAGTGTTTTTAAATTGTTTTTAAAGTGTTTTGGAAGGTTCACGTGAACCCTCTCTTAGGTGCACAAGTGAAGAATTAAAAGGCAAAATGTGAAGGTATATGAAGTGGTAGCGTATACAAGTGAAAGTATGGCCCCCCAATTAAAATTTTTTGTTTTAGTCTAAAGTCACCAAGATACTCTTGCAGTTAGGAGCGTACATGAATCGACACTTAAAGCAAGGCAAGGACTATTCTTGGAGAACTAAGCAAGACTAAGCAAGGTGGGCATAGTCTAAGCTAGGTGGTGTAGCTCAGTGATGAGTAGCACCTCCTTTAATGTCAATCCAGGAAGATGTGAGGATGGTATGAAGACCTCGAGCAAGTGGAGGCACAAGTGCGTGAGTGAGAAGCACACAAGCATGCACACACATACACACACACACGCGCACACGGCAAGACAAGGAATGAGAAGCAATGGAGTTCTTAGATTGCTTTTAAAAGGCTCTTACAAGTTCATTTCAATTACAAGCTAACCCCCAAAAATGAGCTCTCTAGCTCCTTTTATAGTTTTTGACTAGCTTTGGCCCTGTCCAGACCTAGTGTCCGGCCTAGTTAAAAATTAGGTTCCAGGGCTTATTTGAGGGCTCAAATGAGATCTAAAAAATACGAAAATTGGTAAGCAACTACTTCTAAGGCTCCTCAAGCTCGAGGACTCCTCGGCTTGCACAAAATGGAGCCACAAAAAAAGGTGAACATGGTATTTACAGGGGTTGTTAGTGATGAGAATCACTTTTTAATTGGTGTAAGGGTTTTGAAAAATTAAAGGTTGCCTTAGTGCTAGATCTGCGTGAATGCTCGTACTTGCTTCTTCATGAAGAAAATTATTGGCCTACTTGCCAGATCTTCTTTGACTGCCATGTCTGCTTGTGTTGTCCCTTCGCTCTGACTCTCTTCGTCTTGTGGCTCCCTCGGTTCCCTGACTACTGCCAACACCCCCCCCCCCCCCACTCTCGCGTCTGTCGCCCCTGACAGACCCTTGTCTAGAGGATTTTTGAACATAATATTGGACGACATCGGAGGCTAGGTGGTGTTCTTCGAGTCGTAAGCCGCGTGCTAGATCTGTGAGCAAATCATCCCAATTCACAGGTCCGGGAACATCCGGATGAGGCACCCTCAATTGTTCTGAATGAATAGTTCTCTCCACAGCAAATAATTCGAGGAGATGTGATGGCCTGGGTATAAAGATTTCGGAGTGGTATTCCCAGAATCCTGTGATGAACATCTCCTCAAATGTCTGTTTAAAGCAGGCTGGGAGGTACTTGATTCTGGCGTGCCAAGCATATATTACTTCAATTGATGGGGTGGTACTCATATCGTACACTAGATCCTGGTTTCCTGTCACAAAGCCTGCTCCTGAGAAGTGGGGGTCCTTAATGTTCTTAAACGTTCTGAAAGTGATCAGCATTAATTCGAATATTTTCATACACATTTGGGCCATCACATCGGGATTATTGCGTAGCCGAATACTCCAGTGACAGATTGTAGAAATCATGTAGTTCACCGTGGGGGGTCCTCGTGGAGGTGCTAGATAAACGTAATTTAACCATTTTGCGCAGGCTTTGATGTCTCTGACGGCAATAGTGAATTCAGGCCAGGTGCGTCGTCGAAGAACTAGAATGTAACAAGGATTATATTTAATAAACAACGGCATATTATTCCAGGTTCGGACCATTTCAGGATATGTTTCCAGAAGCCTGATTCTCCAGGTGGGTTGATGGATGGACCCACGCTTAGCACTTTCCGGTATATCATCTGGACCAAATTGTGTAGCAAATGTGGGAGGCTTGCCGCATCGTCGTTGAATCTCGGCGTTGTAATCGGCCAAAAGTATGCAGTATGGCACATATTGGTCATTATTGGTGCCGATCCATCTATGATGAGACATGCTTCTGAAATATTCTAACTTTATGACAGTTTCTTCTAGGTTCGCTAGTGATTGGATTTGAATGGACACCCATTCTTCGTGGGTGTTCGCTGTCCTTTCCAGTGTCTGAAGCCACTCGGGTGCTTCCACTTCCAAGGTGTCTAGTCCCTCTGAGGTTCGTTGCCCGCCTGGCATTGGCATAGGAACATACGGTTCTTCGTACGAATCATCTACCTCAATAGGGACCAACTCTTCTGGCTCTGGTTCTACTACTGGAGAGGGCTGCCTCTCGTATGTCAATAACCTCTTTTGTAATTCTGCTACCTGCTCAGTTAAGGCCTTTACTTCATCTGAGGTAGAGGTTGATGGGACACTCTTCGGTTGTTCTTCCTGTTCCTTAAGTCTGCTGTGTAGTGTGTCACGTTCTCTTTCCAAGTCATCATGGGCTTCCAGAAGATCTGCATAGCTTTCCAAAATGGTTTTCATCGTCTCCGTGGGAACTGCTTTGAACTGCTCTGGATCTATCTCGTGGGGAGAGCCTTCCATTGCCGCTTCCAGATTCGCTTCATTTTGTTTTTGCAGTCTCTTGTTCTCTTCCAGTGCTGTGGCCATATGTTTCCTGAGTAGCGCCAAGTTACGTCTGACTCATAGGTTATCGGCCTGGTATACTTCGAGCAAGGCTTCTAATTGTTTGACGCCTGATTCTTTCGATGGTTGGGGTGCCTCTAGTAGTGTTTGGTGAGCCTGCTCAAGCGTTGTATAACGTTGATTTACATCTGCATTTTCTTCTTCAAGAATTTTAAATTGCCTTTGTAAGTTCTGGTGATTTGTTGTCAGTTGTTGATACCGGCCGTCCAGAGCTCTATACTCATTCTGAAGCTGATATACACATTGATTTAATGCTAGAAATATACTATTTACATTAAATGATGCAGGGAGGGGTGAAGATGCAGGGGGAATGGGGGCGGGAAAGGGAGTTGTGAATGATGTGGATGCAAGTGGAGATGTGGGTGGAGGAGGTATGGGAGATGGAGGTGGCATGGGGGGAGGGAGCGGTGCAGTGGCAGGAGATGTTTCCATAGTGTCAAATGTTTGAGTGACCGTGTAGATGGGGATCGTGGGTGGGGTGGATGTGACGTTAGTGAAGAGAGTGGTGAAAGTGGGCGTGGTGATTCCCCCGAATTGGATTCCCGGAGAGAGTGGAATTCCCATGACGATTGTGGTGGTAGTGGACGTGGTGGTGATAGTGTCATGTGGTGGAGTGAGTTGTGTAGTGAGAGGTGGGGAGGGTGGTGACAATGGTGCTTCCTGATGTTCGTCTGCTTGCGTTGTCTCTCCTGATGCAGATACATTGACATGAATTTGTTTTCTAGACCTCATGGGACGGGCGGGAACTCTTTTCTCGAATCGGTGGATGTAGGCCATTGCCTCATGAATGGCCTCATCCAATCCTACTGCATCGGCGTGTAGGTTTATGGACTCGATGAACATGTCATCCACGCCCTCCTCAGCCAGCAATTGGTTCATGAGTTTCTTGCTCGCTTCCAGTGACATTTTATGTTGTTCTTGAACTAGCTGCATGGTTCGATACAGTCTTTTTATTTGTGCCGAATACGCAGGGGCACTTGCCAACTCTAAAAATTCATCATACTCTTGTTCTTCGTAGGCTTCTTCCTCTTGTTCGGTCTCTTGTTCATCTACGTCGACTTCTACCACTTCTGGTCGGGTGGGGGCTGATGTTGTTGTATGGGGTTGTGGTTCCTGAGCTCGCTCTGTTTCCATCTCGAGATTAGAGTCGTAGATTAGTCTAGCCACTTCTTCATCAGTGAGATCATTGAGAGTAAAGCCCTGTGGAAATTCCAAATCTTATGGGACGGGTGGAAACACCAGGTTGGGTCCCTCTGTACTTGGTCTTGGTAGCCGAATGGTGAATGGCCTAATGCGTCGTGTCTGGGGAGGGGTAATTTCTGGTGTAGTGGTGGCTCCCCTTGGTTGAGCGCAGGGTAATTGGACTCCCCCTCTCATCTTCTTTGATGGGGGACCTGCCGCTGATAGCCTTCTCTGGAATTCCTGGGCCCGGGGCCATACGAGTGCCCTCTGAATAGGCACGTCAAAGGCAAGACATCGGTAGATTATCTTGGTTAGAGCACAACATCCGTGAAGCACATTTTTCTGCTTCTTGTTCCACCGTTGATGGGCTAGGTGAATCTGATCTATGATCCAATGTGGTACGTTGATGGGGAGGCTTTCTGTCTCTGCCAGATACAAGCTAAACCATATTTTCTTTGGGGGCATGGTGAATCTTTCCTGGGCGGGGAAAGCAAAATGCTGCATGACGGTCCGTAGGTGCAGAGCGATGGTCGGTGTCATTGCTACCATATCCTTCAGCTTATTGAGATCTTTATGTTTCATTCTGCCTGGAACCATTGTTTCCTTTTCAGTGGGGATGTGCATACCATACATGCCCAATGCTTCTCGTACCAGATTGAGGGTCAGCTTGAATCTTTTAAGTTCATGGCCCGGCAACAGTGAGGGTAACACAAAGGTGCTGTCGCCTCCCTTGGCCCTGCTCGGAGTGATGGTACTGATAAGATAAGAACAACGTAAGAAATTCGGCTTTGGTAAGTGGGCCCTGAAATAACTGTCCAAGCCGGCTTTGGTCCATACTGAACGCATAACTTCGGCATTCTGATAGCTCTCAAACTCGCGCGTGAAAAAATGGTAGCGTCCCCATTTACCATTAAACTCCAATTCAGCTTCCCAAAAATAGGTTCCATCACCCAATGGTCCTGCAACATCACTGAACCAATGAGCGTGTTTGCCCACCTGAGAGGTGTGTCCCTGAGGAGGATCCTGAATTGGGAGCACATGTACAGCTTGAAGTTCTTGCGGTCTTTCGGTGAGATGTGGTTCGAGGAGGAGTGTTTCTATATCCACAATCTGTGCACTGGATCCGGCTTGAGAACTGGCACCTCCGGCTTCTGCCATGGCCGTACTTGCTTGTTGGTTCTGTGAGAATATAGAACCAGGTGTTAACATTGTAATGGACAGAATAAACCCGTGGTTGTCCCTGTTACAACATTAACATGAGGTAGATGATGAGTCAGTGGTTAGTAAGTGCACGATGACAGTGTGTGTAGTTAATGACTGGATAGTCCTAGGAGCTAGATGGAAAGATGCACTGTCTGACTAATGCAGTTAGTAGGTGGAGATGAATTCACAGATTGGGGTAGGGGGTTTTTTTACAAGTCTTAGGTTGCCAAACACCATGAATGGCTTTTGGTCTTGGTTTTGTGGAGATTCGGGAGGGTTGCATGAGTAATTCTACTGGGAGTTGTTGTGTCATTGGGACCCATTTACGAGTGAGTCTGTGCGTGCTTCTAGGCGGCAGTGTGTTCGAGTGTATCAGACAAGAGTGGGTGGTGGCTGCTTGAGCGAGTGAACTATGTCGTGTAAGATGTGAATTGTGTAGGACTAGTTGAGCCTGCCAGCAAGCCTTGGGCACCCAAATTTGTCTTGATTGTGGGTCAGCCTTCATCGACTTCTTGGGTACCCAAATGGATTTCACTTTCTCAATAGAGGTTTTAGGAGTCCTCTTATTAGCATCAAGTCGTTGATTACTAATAGGAAGTTGAGACCGTTGTTGCGACTTAGTTACGGTCGGCAGCTCGTCTTTCCGCACCCACATTCGTCTCATCAGCTGAGTTGTTCTGCTTCGCGCATTCTTTTGGTCTCTCGCTTGGAGAGTCTTCAGTGATTGATCTGCCCTTAGTTGCTGCCTCCTTCTGGTCTTTGGAAAAGAAGGGAGTTCCATTGTGGTTCTGACTCCTTTTTTGAGATCTTCATTCTTCTGCATCACATAGCCTTGGACAAGAACAGCATGGTCAACTTCATGTGTACCCCTGGAGGGACCAGGAGTCCGTGTCTTTTCTAGTTCCTTGAGTGCTCCATTATTTAACTCAATTGTAATTCTAGTCTGATTCACCCATACCTGAAGAAGTCCACTTCTTAGGTTTAAGTTAACTGCTTGGTCATAGATCCAGTCTTGACCCAAGACAAGGGGTTCCGTGAGGTCCTCGTCTTGACATACTAGTACTTTAACTGTCATTGCCTCATCATGAATATAGAGGGGAAGTTCCACCTCGCCCATGCAAGGGGTTTCCACGCCTCCCAATCCTATGAGATATGCTTCCACAGGATTGATAGTTATTTGCAACTCTAGACAGTAAGACAATTTAACAGCACTAGTGGTTGCACCTGAGTCAATCAAGGCTCTTACAGTCCTTGCACTCTTTCCTTGTCCTATATCTAAGGTTATGAAAGGACGTCGATCAGTTATCCTATGTGAGCTAACACCTGAAACTTCACACATAGCCACGTCATATCCTTGATCTGCATATGCATCTTGCCTAGGGTGCTCTCTACCTTGTCTTCTTAATTTCATTCTCCGGATGCGCTCTAGGGCTTCTGCTTGAGCTTCTTCTCGAATTCGCTTTTCTTCCTCTTTGCGTTTCTTAGCAGTGTTGAGACGACTTAGCATTTCCTCCGTGAGGGGTTTCTGATACAACTTGACTCTGCATCCGCTAATATAGTTTGGGAGAACATCACCCTCTAAAGTGGCTAGTTGTACTGCTCCACTCGTGGAGATCCTATTGATGATCATAGGTCCGTAGCCTCTCTTTTCTAGCTTCCTTGCATGTTGCTTCAATGTGTAGACTAAAACTAAGTCGCCTGCCTTTAAACCTTTATCCTTAACGTGGGCATCAAAGTATGCCTTCTGTCGTTTCTTTGCTGCATATATCCCTGCAGCTGCTCTCAGTCTTGTTTCTCCTAATCGTTCAAGGTCAAAAAGTCTAGAGGAGAGTTCATGACCCGTCCATTCATGCTCTTGTGCCACTTTCAATGTAGGTATCAAAAAGTCTAAAGGTAGCACAACATTTTGACCAAACACCATTTGAAAGGGAGTGGCTTGGAGTACCGTTTTGTAGGCGACTCGGTATGCCCAAACAGCGTGGTGTAGCTGTTTGTCCCAATCAGAGCGTTTGTCGTTCACTAATTTCGTCAATACACTGCATAAGATCTTGTTGGTGCTCTCAGCCTGGCCATTTGCTTGAGGATGATAGGGGGCAGACTTCTTATGTACTACCAAGAATTCTTGGAGCAGATTTTCAATAACTTCATTTAAGAAATGAGTACCTCTATCACTAACTAGCTCTATAGGTAGCCCGTATCTAGTGAATACATTTTCAAACAAGAATTTAGCAGTTGTTTGAGCATCGTTCTTCGTTGTGGCTTTTACCTCTACCCACTTGTTAGATAGTCTGTTGCAACAATGATATATTCTGCATGGGAACCCTTAGCTGGGGGATTAATAGGACCTACGAAGTCTATTCCCCACTTAGAGAATGCACGTCCACCCATCATAGGTTTCAGTGGCATCTCATCTTTACGTATAGGATACTGAGTTCTCTGACAGACATCACATTGTTTCACATAGGTATGTGCATCCATGTGAAGGGTCGGCCACCAGAAGCCCGCAAATAGTATTGCCTTGATCACCCGATCTGGTCCAAAGTGTCCTCCTGCTACACCTTGGTGAGCAATTTCCAAGATCTTAAGATATTCACTTTCATGGACACATAGCCTCAGGTAACCATCTTTACCACGCTTGTATAGATTATCACCAATGAGTGAGTAATCCAGGGCTTCTTGTTCTAAACTCCTTTTCCTAGCCAGAGTCATGTCTGGAGGGAATGTTTTCGTCCTCAGGAAGGATACTAGTGGTTCACTCCAATCTGGCACTATGGATACTTGATAAAGAGTGGCGTGTTCCACAGGTGGTTTAGTGCAACAGATTGGGCATTCCTTGCACAACCTTTGGACATCAGCTTCCATAGTTGGCCAATGTACTCCGAGTCTCCTTAGTGTCTGTAAGGTTCGTTGCTTTGAGTAGTGTTGCTCTAATGCACCTACATGTGCTAAATGCAACCATTTATTGTACTCGTCCTCTTCCACACAACAAGCCAAGATTCCTTGATCTGTGTGCTTGTACATGCTTCCTGCCATGATGTGGTACTTTTGGGCTTTCACAACCTCTCTATTCTGTGTGTTTACTACAGGATGGTTAGGCCCGTATGTCAATACTGGTACCAATGGCTTAGCCCACTGCGGTACAACTTCCAAATTAAACAAGTAAGCATCAGGAAGGTCATCTGATATTCCTTGTGGGGCTTCTCCCGATGTGAGCCTAGAGAGATGATCTGCTCTTAAATGAGTCCTCCCTTTTCTTACCACAACCTCAAAATCATATTCCATTAGCAAGAGAAACCATCTCACTAATCTTCCTGTATTGCATGGCTTGTTTACGAGGTATAGCAATGCCTGATGATCAGTAAAAAATTTAAACTTATTTGCAAGCAAATAGTGTCTAAATTTCTTAACTGCATATACCATGCCTAAGCCTTCTCTCTCAGTAGTGGTGTAATTCCGTTCAGCTGCATTCAATTGTCTACTGGCATAGGCAATTGGAAGATCCATGTTACCTTCACCAGTAGGTTGTGCAAGCACACATCCAATGGCATAATTGGATGCATCCACGTGAACATGGAATGGCTTATTCCAACTTGGTGTGGTCAAGATTGGTGCTGAACATAATCTTCGTTTAAGCTCCTGGAAGGAATTCTCACATTCATCCGTCCACTCAAAGTTAGTCAGAAGTCCGTACATGGGCTTTGCAATGACAGCATACATGTGTATAAATCGTCGGTAATAACCACAATGCCCCATGAAAGCTTGTACTTCCTTGACGTTCTTTGGCCTAGGTAGCTCTGCTATAGCTCTCACTTTCTCTTCGTCAGTAGATATGCCATTCTTTGACACTATGTGCCCTAAAATCTTACCTTGCCTGACCATGAAAACACATTTTTCGGGGTTTAGGCAGACTTGATATTCTCTACATTTGTCAAAGATTTGTCTGAGTTCAGGGATATGGGTTTGTCTAATGTTGGAATGAGCACAAAGATCATCAACATAGACCTCTAAATTCTTCCTCAGGAACTCCTTAAACACATGGCACATTAGTCTCTGGAAGGTAGCTGGTGCATTGGTAAGCCCAAATGGCATTACACGAAAGGCAAATATACCCCACTCTGTGGCAAAAGCTTTCTTATGCTGATCTTCTGGAGCAATGGCGACTTGATTGTAGCCTGAAAATCCATCGAGGAAGCTGTACACTTCCTTGCCTGCTACTCTTTCTAAGAGATGCTCTGTGATGGGAAGCGGATAGTTATCTCGAATCGTGGCTGCATTAACCTTTTTCAAGTTAATGCATACGCGCAGCTTTCCATTTTTCTTGGCCACCACTACGATGGGGGATACCCATTCAGTGTGCTCAATTTCATAGATAAATCCAGCTTCAACCAGTCTATCTATCTCTTCTTTGATCTTAGCAGCGTAATCATCGTTATATGTATAGGGCTTTTGCTTAGAGGGTTTAGCATCTGAGGTCATGGGGATAGTGTGTGAGCATATATCAGGGTCAACACCTTTCATATCCTTGTAACTCCAAGCGAATACATCTCTGTATTCTCTTAGCAAGGCTATCAATGCATGCTCTTCTTCCTCTGTTAGGTCATGGCCTATGTACGTGCATCTCTCCTCTCCTTCTTCTAGGGCCACTACTATTTTCTTGGTGGTTTCTTTGTTATCATAGGCCTCTCCTGATTGTGCCTCTCGTTTAGGCATTCTTATCATGACCCTCCTGTCATCTATCTCATACTTCTTAAAATTTTCCGGGACCTCAAACAAAGATTCTTCCTCTTCTGGTGAGACTTCTCTCTTTTTTCGTTTCTTTCCTTCTTCCTTCGGGGTCACATGTGTGGCTAATCTTACACCGTTTGTAAGCTCTCCATGTCTCTGGGGTTGAAATTCTACTTCATGGAAGTATTCTTCATCTAATGCAAATGGTGGGTCCATAATGATTGACTCTAGATCGGAGTCACTTGCATCCTCAAATGCATCAGGGCTAGGTTCGCATTCTTCTAGAACTGCCTCTCCCATGATTGGCTCTATGGAGAAGACTGAAATGTCATAGCCATCCTCATCACAGTGGGGTGTCCATTGTTCTTCATTGATGGCTACGTCCATTGTTGCTAAAATTTCTGCCCAGCCGTGAGGTTCAAATTCCTCATCAGGAAAGACTACAGGTGCATAGGCTGGGTCTTGAATTGATCTATGGTTTTCTTTTGCACCTACCTCTCTGGCTTTCTCTCTCTTCTCTTCTTCTACTGCTACCTTGCACATCCATAAGTGGGTGTCTCCATGCATCCAAGAGGATCCTGACCCCATGGAATGCACCGATTCCGTATCATCTTTGGCTCTATGGATGGGATTCCATTGGATAGGAGGTACATCTCTATGAGAGTAATCTTTAAGATTGACTTTGGTCGTAACACCTAAGTGCTGCAGGTACAAAGAATTGGTTCCCCAGTCCTATACCACTTGCAGCTGTCGCATAAATGGTCTTCCCAAAATCATCTCATAGGCATGATTTTTGCTGAAGTCACATATAGCAAATGTATGCTCAAACTCGACACCACAAGTGGTGAGAGTTATTCCTTCTAGCAATCCTAAGGGTCTCTCAATATGACCATCGGCCATCTGCAATTTCATTCTGGTTGGCCTGAGTGCCGGCTTGCCCCAACGCTTCCATAGGGAAGTGGTGGCAATTGCAACTCCTGCACCTGAGTCCAAAATTGCCTTGGTGGTGTACCCCTGGTAGGTAATGGGAAGATAGGTGTTCCCTTCTTCACCTTCACACATGTCTCCTATCTTATCCAAGGGTATCTCTGGCACTGTCCTATGTGATCCTACCTGGGAACGAGGTTTTGCTATCTCTGGTACTTGTTTGGCTACATGTTTCCACACTTCTGGTCTAACCTTAAGCAGCTCTTCCAAAGTGAGATTGCACTGCACTTTGGTGTTTTTCACTACCTTTGTGTTCCTAGGTATGACTGAATCTTCGTTTCTTACCATGACTGTAGGTGCTCTCATACAGGTGGACCTTGCTTCCCATGGGCCTGTGAAATGGGGTAGTTCTTGTAAAGAATTAGACTCAAAGTCTAATCTTTCTTGAGATTGGGTACTCTCCTGCTCTCCATAAATGGATGGGATGTCTTGTGGGAATTGGTCATGTGCCTCATCCACAAGTTCAATGGGAGGAGGGACTTCACTTTCTTTAGCCCATTTGTCTTCTTGAATCTCACGTAGGAATTCTGGTGTGAACCGATTCATAGAAGATGATGTGTCTGGCTCCGTAGAGTTAGGCACATAGGCTTCAGGCACATAGGCTTCTTGAGCAGGAATGCTTACTCTTTCACTTGCCTTATCCTTGTGTTGAGAGGCTGGTTCCTTTTCTGATTGTGCAGTCAGCTTCTCTATTCTTTCTAGGGAGGGGGGGTAGTCTGGTTCAGTGGAATTGGGCACATAAGCTTTCAGTGGGGGATGGGTCATATTTTTGCTTGCGTTATCTCTTTCTTGATTTTCTTCTTCCTTGGCAGATCTTGCAATTATGCCCTCTAACTTCTCTAGAAGTCCATCCAAGTGTAATTGCGTCTTGGCTGAGCTCGAGTAATTGAAAAGGCGACTGGCTTCAAACATAGTCTGAGCCAATGCGACCATTTTCGCGCAAAGCTTGGTTCTTTCTATCTCTAGGTCAGCTCTAGGGTAACACTTGTCATGATCCGTGACATTTGGCCCTTCTTGGATTCTGGCCTGATATGCTTTAAGCATCATGTCTATATCTTCAAGAGTATGATCAGCTAATACTGATCCTACTCTAGGGGGTGGTGGAATCATATGAGGTGGGTTGGAAGGTGGCGGGTCGGATGGCGATGGGAATGGTGGTGGTGGGATAGTGTGAGAGGGAGTTTGAGATGTGAGTTCAGTTATCCTGGCTTTGGTTTCTCTTATGCTTTCCTCAAGTTCACTCATCTTTTTAGCCCATTGTCTTTTCATTCTTTCCCGACTATCTTTCCACGCTCTAGTCCTTTTCTTTGTCACGCTCTCGGGTTCACTAGCCTCTGGGTTCTTATCCTGGTCTACCCCTTGGTTCTGCTGCAATGCTTGAGCTCTAGTCACGACCTATACTGGTGCAGTGGACATCACACTTCCTGTGGATTCTACCACCAACCCAATAACGTTAATAGGAGTGATTTTTGGCATATTATTAGGATTCTTAGGGCAATCTCGTAAGAGATGCTCCTTTCCACATTCTTGGCAAAAGCCCTGAATTGTCACTGACTGGGGTTGTGTAGGTGGAGGTAAGGGACAATCACGAATGAGGTGATCCCCCTGACATCTGTAGCATGGTCCTCTAGGGAATGGGGGTCTTACCTGCCTAGGTTGAGGCTTAGGATTGGGGTTTGTATACATGACGTTTGAGTAATCTGACTCCCAACTAGGTTCGTTTGGCTCTTCGCTATAGTAAGACTCACCATGTTCAGGAGATTGCATGTAGTAAGCATGGGGGATATCGACATGTGTAGAATCAAAGCTATGGTCACTGGGGTCACTTTCAGAAAGCAGTGGTGTTACAGGGACTATAGCTCTATTCAGGTTTTCTTCTGCTGCTGCATATTTTACTGGGATCGCATTAGCTGGGGTAGGGGGTTGTTGAGCTAACACAGGCTGAGGCCTTTGTTGGTTTTGGTATGGTTGCTGGTAAGGTTGTTGTGGCCTGCCATATGGTTGTGGAGGGTACGGGTTCTGGTATCTTCCCTGCTGAGGGTATGGCTGAGGGTAGGGTTGCCTAACCGCCAGCTTGTTGTATGGGCAATCTTGCACTGTGTGATTTGTGTATCTCCGTTCTATGGTGCAGTACTGGCTATTAGGATTAACTTGGGGTTGAGCCATAATGGGACAGACATTCGCCATGTGGTCGCCACCACAAGTATAACATCTTTTCACTGGGGCAAATCTAGGAATTTGTTTACTAGAGACACCTAATTTTTGAGCTACTTTTTCCGCAAGTTCCTCGATTGATGTGGATTGCGTGGAAGAGATGTTAGAGGCACTATCCGAATCTTTGTATATCTTGGAAAGCTCTAACTCCTCCCCTAGGTTATCCTCAATGTCAATACACATGCGTACACACTCTTCTATGGTCCTAGGGTCCTTCAAGTACACATAAGATCTCAATTTAGTACTTAGCAATCCATCCAGGAATAAAGCCACTTGCTTAGCTGGTGTGGGTAGCTCCGAAACAGGGCATCTTTCAAGATATTGCCTAAATCTCCTTCTTGCAAGTCTCACGGTCTCTTGCGGGGTTTGCTTGAAGCTGTGAATCAGCGAGGAGGTATTATGCCTTATGCCACTCTTAGAGAATTCAATAATGAAAGCTTCTAGGAGTTGGTCTATGCTCCTGAACTGCCTCTCATTTAGTGGCTGAAACCATGTCAGGGCAGTGTTCCTAAGGGTCAGACCAAAGGCATTGTATTGCGTGAATAGATCCTCCACTTGTTCAGCTCTCAGGACTTGCCTAAACTCAGCCACATGATCGTATGGATCTCCAGTGCCATCGAAGTAGTTCTTCATGGACTTAACTAGCTGAGTCGGTCTCAAGGTTCTTATGTGCTCTCTAGGTCATGGTAGAGGGAACTTATCCGCATTTCTTTGATTCCTGTGAGCTCTAAGTATCTCAGGTTCTACTCTATTTGTTTCCGTCCTCGTTCTTTCTCTGCCCACTGGGTTGGCAAAGCTTACTTCCGGCCTTTCTCTATGTCTGTCTCTTTGAGTTCCATGAGCTTGGGATGTTCCAGCTCCAGGGTGACCATAGGATACATTCGATCTTGGTTGGGGGAAAACGAATTCACCCTTCCAAGTGTAAGCATGCCTATCATTTTCCATAACCACAAAGATCCTCTCCGAAGCGTGATCTAAGTAGGTCACTCTGCCTGGGCTATCAGGATCCTTAAACTCATAGATCATGATTGTTCCTATCAGTTGGCTGATCAGATTTATACCTCCAAAAGGCTTCGTCAGTTTCTCGATTGAGGAGCAAATCTATGCTCTTATTATCCTGAGGAATCCACTCTGGTGTGATGATCCTAGTGAGAACCGATTTGCCTCGAGGGGTTCTAGGTTTTGTACCCATGTTTCCTTGCTCTAGGTCCCCTAAGTCCGCTTCTGAGATCACATTCCCAAATTCGTCCGTCCTATCTGGGCGACTGGTGACTACGTATATGGTTCCTTCTTTGTCCAAGTATGCTCCGTTTTCAAACTTGATAGCTGGCCGCTCTAGTCCAATGGATTGATCAGGATTCTTAATCTGTACCACAGATCTTCCTAGGCCGTCCTCATAGATGCTGACACCTAATCGGTTGGTCCTAAGGTATTCCAACTGCGTTTTGTAAGGGCCTTCTATCCTGTGCAAGTATGGCACTCCTGAACTTCCTGTAGGTCTGTCCATGCCTTGAGACATCTCTGATTCACTGGTATCAGAGCTAGGGTAATGCGAGTGGTGACTCAACTGCTGGGCCCAAGACCTCGCAGTATGATTGACACTAGCCTCTGAAGACCTAAGGCTTTGTCTCTCTCTTACTAGGTGTCGTCCTGATCTAAGGTTCATATGCCTAACTGATTAACCCAATTTGTCCCAGGTACAACCACATTTCTGAGTCCTTTGTATCAATTACTTAATTCCCTTTTTATGTTGATTATCGTGTTTATACTCTTGTCTGATATCACGTCGTTAGGAATACTTGAGTTTAATTTCGCACTTTAGTTTGGTCGTTTCACGTTAGGTTATTTTCCTTTAAGGTTGTCGTTCACACACACACAGGTTATCTCTTGACTTGCACTTGATTTCTTAGATAGTCTTTGATTTATCTCGTGCCTATCGTTGCCTGGAATTACTTCTAACACTACCCGCACTTAGCCTAAACTAAGAATTGACAGAGGGTGTTACGGGTTTTCCAACCTTGAGTTCCTTTCCTTGTGTTGTTGCCCTGGTGTGCCCAGAACGCGTGTTCCCAAGCCTGCACTTACTCTTGCCTTGTGTACCCTTCGCTGCTCTCAAAGGACCTGTAAAAGGCCCACCGTTAGCTCAAGACTTAAATTCAAAAGACAGAACCAAGCACTTTCATTCATGTAACACTTCACCAATTTGCACTATGATTTTTTGGACACAACTCTAGAGATCCCTGAACTTTGTTCCCCCTGGGTATGGCCAACTTCAAAATACCCTATCTAATATTCCTGATCTTAATTTAACCATAACCAATCGATGTTTTTGTTGTACTCCCTGCGAGCTTTCCAACAAAACAAAAATCACGGCAAACGGATTTCGTATGAGAAAGTTACGCCAGTTCAGGGTTTTGGGGCTAACACAGGATTAAACTAGGTTAACAGGCAAACAAGAATTCTCGGGTTACTTGGGTCATGCCCTCGTAATGCAATACTACCCCCTAGTGTTTGTCCCACACTTGGCCAAAATTTAGACCATTATTTTTGCCTTAAAAATTTGACCTAATTTGCCCTTCTAACGTGTTCGCAAAGTCTGTCGGTCGCGATTGACAGGTCAGTCGCGATCGACGTGTCGATCGCGATTGACAGGTCCGTCGTGGCTGTCAGTCGCGATTGACTGGTCAGTCGCGATTGACACGTGGCCAAAAATTCAGTCAATCGTGGTCAAACAATCGTTGACTCTGTCGATCGCAATTGACAGGTCGGTCGCGAGGGTCTGTCCGTTATCGTTGACTGTGTCGGTCGCGATTGACAGAGCCGTCGTGGGCTGTCAGTCGCGATTGATGAGTCGATCGCGATTGATGGCTCGATCGCGATTGACACGTGTCACACGTATGGTCCGTCGGTCGTGGTCAATCGGTCGTTGACTCTGTCGGTCGCGATTGACAGAGCCGTCGTGGGCTGTCGATCGCGACTGACTGGTCGATCGCGATTGACAGGTCTGTCCGTCGTGGTTTGTCGGTCGCGATTGACAGAGCGATCGCGATTGACAGAAATCTGAGGAATTTCAAAAAACTAAACACATTTTTGGGAAGCTCTAGGCCTGTAGATCATGGTTTTGCACTTTGTTTGGCACTTTGAGCATTTTTTCTGTCGGTCGCGATTGACAGAGGTCGGCGACACACAGACAGTTACTTCGAATTCCGTACCTGCGCAGAGTACTGGGGACGATGATGCGGCCTGTACCTGCAAGACAGCTCAAGAAACATGCAAAAACAGCACACACAATTTCGCTCTCTCGCTCTCTCTCACAAGTGAAATGAGGGAAATGAGGTGGAGATGGTGATATAATCAAAAAACAGAAATTTTCGCAATGATGGAAATGGAGGTGGAAGATGGTGATGATGATGATGGTGATGATGGTGGTAAGGTAAGAAAGAGAAAAATAGGAAAAGTGGAGAAATTACCTACAACGCCAACGTCTCCAATCTACGTCTTACCATCACACGCTTGTCCTCAAAGCTCGATCCCCGGCAACGGCGCCAAAATTTGGTGTAGCTCAGTGATGAGTAGCACCTCCTTTAATGTCAATCCGGGAAGACGTGAGGATGGTATGAAGACCTCGAGCAAGTGGAGGCACAAGTGCGTGAGTGAGAAGCACACAAGCATGCACACACATACACACACACGCGCGCACACGGCAAGACAAGGAATGAGAAGCAATGGAGTTCTTAGATTGCTTTCAAAAGGCTCTTACAAGTTCATTTCAATTACAAGCTAACCCCCAAAAATGAGCTCTCTAGCTCCTTTTATAGTTTTTGACTAGCTTTGGCCCTGTCCAGACCTAGTGTCCGGCCTAGTTAAAAATTAGGTTCCAGGGCTTATTTGAGGGCTCAAATGAGATCTAAAAAATATGAAAATTGGTAAGCAACTACTTCTAAGGCTCCTCAAGCTCGAGGACTCCTCGGCTTGCACAAAATGGAGCCACAAAAAGGTGAACATGGTATTTACAGGGGTTGTTAGTGATGAGAATCACTTTTTAATTGGTGTAAGGGTTTTAAAAAATTAAAGGTTGCCTTAGTGTTAGATCTGCGTGAATGCTCGTACTTGCTTCTTCATGAAGAAAATTATTGGCCTACTTGCCAGATCTTCTTTGACTGCCATGTCTGCTTGTGCTGTCCCTTCGCTCTGACTCTCTTCGTCTTGTGGCTCCTTCGGTTCCCTGACTGCTGCCAACACTAGGCAAGAGAGATAAGTGCAAGAGACACACAGTGTGCGATGCAGAGAAGTGAAGTGCAAGGTGTGCATGAAGAGTGACCTAGCAAGTGCGCAGAGAGTGCTAAGCTAGTCCCCCAAGGATCCCAAGGTCCCACTGAAGTTGTGCACGTGCAGAGAGAAGGTATCCATCCCTCCCCCTTATTGGAAGCTTGGTGCAAGGTGTGCACAAGTGTAGGCTTGGAGAAGGTGGAGGTCAGGTGCAGAGAAGGCCGGGAGCAACAAGACCCTTGGGTATTTGGTATTTTGTGATTGAGCATTCTATGGGATTTTGCACAGAAGCATTGGATTTTATTGTGCATCACCATTGTATTTGTCTGCTTATAATCAATTGATAGAGGCTTCAAGTGTGTATCTTTGTTCTTGTCTTTCCCTTTTCTCCTACAAACACTCAAATCCCTTCTTGTCCAAGAATCCCCCAAAAAATTTTGGCACACCCGGTGGGACTCCAAGGAGATTTGAGCATAGGAGAAACCAAGTGGAAAGTGTAGAAGAGGTCAAGTGTCGACAGTGCTACACTGCTACTTCATTAGACTAAGAGGTAAATATTCTTATCAATTATCTCATACTAAGAGGGCTATGAACAGCTCGTGACCGCAATCTGGTCCCAAACATTGAGGATCACCTGCAAGGCTACAAGAAGGAAGGCTCTTAGAAGATCCTCCAATCCACTTTCATCAATCTCATCAATAAAGAGCATGGCAGGTCAGGTAGACTTGGAAACCCTACTATCAAGATTAAATATAAAATTTCCTTCTTTCAAAGGCTTAGCTTAGGAAGATCCAAAGGAGCATATTAGAAGGTTTTTAGCACTATGCAAAACTAGAGGCTTGATGGGAAGAGAGGATGCCTTTTTGATACTCTTCCCTACGACATTAGAAGGGTTAGCAGATAAATGGTTCAGCCAGTTTGCTAAGAACCATTTCACCACTTGGGACTTAATGAAAGATGCATTCAAAACTCAATTCTAGCATTGAATTACTACAGAGATCATCATAGAGGAATTAGAAAACTTGAGACTGGGTCCACGTGAAAAATTTCCAGAGTTTGTAACTAGGTCTAAGGCACTAATGGCTAAGTTGCCAGATCCTCCACATGCTTTTTTTGTTAAGAAATGGTTAGCTAAACCACTTCCAGTGACCACCCGATGTAAAATCAAGGAATTAGTGTTTCCCACACCCTCCATAGAGGAGTTCATCAACACAACTACACGACTCGAGCAGATAAGACAACAGTATGGAGCAATTTCTTCTCAACTACCCTATTCTAAAGAAATGGAGGATCGAGTAATCCAGCTAAGGAAAGAGCTGGAGGGCTTAAAAGGAATAAGCCCCACAAAGAGGAAGAGAATGATGTTACTCAGTTGAGGAGGGAGATTGAGGCATTAAAGCTCCAAAAGGAGGAGGGAGCCCATTAAAGCTCTCTGACTACAGTAGAAAAGATTTCCGGAATACACTTATGATTATAAGAACACCCACGTAGGGAAAATGATACAAGAATATGTGAATGATACAAGATGTCCCACAACCCAGGACCAATAGGTATAGAAAACTGGACTAGAGATGATAGAGGAGATCCCACAACCCGGGATCGTAAGTATGTGGCAAGATATCTAGATTACAAGAACTCCCTTCTGGGAGATGAATTGGATACACGAAAGAACTTGATAGGATCTCGTACTACGAGATTACAAGAGGACAAGATAGGATGTCCAAGAACTAGACTAGAACAAGGAACAAGACAAGAACTAGAACTGGAACTTGAAGAGTACTTACTTGGCGGCCACGACTCTTTGAGCTCCCAAGACTGGTATTAGCAAGACTAATTATGAATGTGGCCGACCCCTCCTTATATAGGTTTTCCAAGGGCGGTTCTAGCGCGGTTACGAATTGATGATGTCATCGATGATGTCATCAATTCGTAGCATGGTCTCTGGATGTCAGAATCAAGCAAGAAGACAGTCGATCTTAGGGTTTTGGCACGTTCCGGACGCAATGGAAGCATTAGTTTCCCCAAATTCTGAACCAGTCATGAGATATTGGATTCACATGGAATCTGAGAGTTTCCTTGGTCCATGACACCCAAGTAGAGGAATTGGCTCAGCTGCAACAAGAGTTGCAGGAACTCAAAGGGGGTGGCATCAAGAGTGGACTTTGGTGTACCATGTGCAGCAAACAAGGTCATATAGTAAGTGAATGTCCTCTGTTAAGTGTAACTTGCCAGTTATGCAGGAAAGCTGATCATGAGGCCTAGAAATGTCAATCAAGAGGAATGCCTGCAACAACATATTGGACACAAGGAGGAGCCCTACCACTAGAAAATATGATGGCGGTTGCACCAAATCAAGGTAATAATACAAACCTAGACATAGGGATAACTTTGGAAATGGGCCAAGGAGGCCAATTATTTGTTTCAGATGTAGAGAATGTGGGCACTACCAAAGTAGGTGCACCCTACTAGAAAATGCCCCTCCTTGTAGGAACTGCCCACAGGCCAGAGACCACTACACTAATTGTTGTCCTAAGAATCAAGCCTCTTCATTTGGGCCCCACATTCAAATGATTTCTGTGTGCAAAGAAGAAATGGTAGATCAAGATAGGGTGCTATCACCATCTACCAAGGTGGTGCAGTTAGAAGAAATTCAATATTTTAGAGTGCAGACAAGAAGCAAGTGGAAGGCTCAAGTGGAAATAGGTCAAGAATCAATGACTAATGGATTGAACAAAGACAAAGTTGTAGTTGAAGACAAAGCCACCACATGTGCAGATACAAGGCAAAAAGAAAATTTCATAGGTACAAGTGATGCCATTGGACATGCATTAAACAAGGCTCATGAGGAGTTTGATAAGTCGATTGGAGCCCATGCTCTTAAGGAATCAGAAGCTTCTAGACTACTCAAGTCCATGAAAAAGGAGGTCAATATTTTTTATTTAATAAAGATGGATGGGAGGTCAAGTCCATGAAAAAGGAGGTTAGAACTCTTGGAGATAATTGATGAAATGTCCACAACAAGTTTAGTGGCAAAGGCTGCTATTATGCCTAAAGATAAAGGTGTAGGGGAAGCACCCCTCAGATTATAAGAGCCCTCGGCTAACACTCTCTATCAAAGTTCATGATCAGTTTCAAAGAGTTATTGTGGATGAATGGCTCTTCAAAAGGTGGCAATGGCAAGGACTCTACCAACACTGTAGAAATAGAGCTTGAATTATTTGTTACAATAGAGGAGGTATGCTCATGGACTGAAGATTTAGGAATAGATGACTCATGTGAATTGGAAAGTGGTGCCTCTCATCACATGACAAGCAAAAATGACCTTTATAGTTCCTTACAACCTCTAAAGGAATCCATCACAATAAATTTAGGAGACAATGCAAGATGTCCTACAGAGGTTGAAGGTATGATTTCTTTCATTCACTCTAATGGGGATATGAGAAAGCTTTCAAATGTGTTGTATGTTCCACAAATCAAACAAAATCTAATCTCAATAGCTTCTATAACTGATCAAAGTCATGAGGTATGTTTCAATAAGGTAGAGCTAAGATCATGGATAGTAGGAACAATGTTGGGATCAGCATGTATGAGTTTTCTACTATTACATCCACTACAAGTATGGGCACAAGTAAGTTATGGCATGAGAGATCCGGCCATTTCAGGTACCCTCTACTTAAGGAGCTGCATCGCAAGGGTATGATTGCACACCTACCATTGATTACACAGATGAAGGAACCATGTGAAGTGTGCATGATGAGCAAGTAATAAAGGAAGGCATTTCTACAAGCAATCAAGAATAGAGAAAACCATCCTCTAGAGTTGGTGCATGCTCACTTGTGCGGAAAAAAGCCTATATAGCCCTTGGGTGGATATTCCTACTTCATGTTACTCATCGAGGACTATAACAAGAAGATGTGGATGTAATTTCTTCACGATAAGGCTCAAGCTTTTGGGAAGTTTAAAGAATGGCTTCAACTTGTTGAAACTAAAACAACTAAGAACATGAAGAAATTCATGACAAGTGGTGGTGGTGGTGAGTTTACATCAACATAGTTTGAATATTTTTGCAAGAGTAAAGGAATCAAGCATCAATTGATAGTAACACATAGCACTCAACAAAAAGGTGTTGTAGAACATCGAAATCGAACCATCATGGAGATGGCAAGGTGCATGCTGAAGGGAAAGGGTTTTCCAAATCAATGTTGGGCAAAGATTGTGAGGACTGTTGTCTACATCTTGAATTGAAGGTACACCAAGGCACTTGAAGCAAAGACTCCAGAAGTGCCCTACATTGGTCAAACGCCATCTGTTTCCCATTTCAAAGTATTTTGAAGTGAATGTTATGTACATGTTCTAGATAGGCAAAGAAACAAGCTTCAACCAAAAGGCATCAAATGTATCTTCTAAGGGTATAGTGAGGATAAGAGAGCTTATAAGCTTCGTGAACTTGAGGATATGAAGATCATGGTGAGTCATGATGTGGTGTTTAAGGAGTAGTAGCCACATGCAATGGAGGAGGAAAAGAAAGCTTGCACTTTATCATTAGGTAAAGGTGCAATCCACTCTGAACCTATCCCAAGAGCTATCCCTTCTACAAAAGAGAAGGAGGCATCATATCAAGATGATGAGTTTGAAAGTCACCAACATGTCATCACTCAAGCACAAAAGCCATTGCCATGTTGGGTGAGAGAGCTCTATGATTATGCAAATCCCATCTCACAGTCACTAGAATAGGTTGTAGATGGACCAAGGTGATCATAGAGAATAGAGGATCAGAGAAGGGCAAGCACCCATATTGTAAATACGTCCATCATGGCTTAGCTCAATGCTTGGAGATGTTGGAGGACTCCAAGGGCTATGTGATGATTACAAATGACCACTCTAGAAGTGAATGAGAGATCAGCTACATTTCATGGCTTTTTTCTGTGAAGTATATATAAGCGTTTCTCCTTGATTTTAGTAGGTACATGTTGATTGATTGATTTATCATTAGGAATGAACTAAGGATAGATGTATACATACAGATTGTTTCTGAGAGTCGAATGTAATCCATAAATAAGGTCAAGCACTTATCTTGGCCATATGTACCAACAAAAGATGCAAATAGGGGGACTTCAATCACTCATTTCAATATGAAGAATGTGTTCTTGGGGTGCTCATGTCGTTTCTATATGTCGCCCCCACTACTTTTCAGAAAAAGCAAACATCAAAATTATGGAGGTTGGGTAGACGTAGAACGTGACTTTGATTGCAAGAAGATAGGCTTGAACTTGAAGTCTTGCGCCACTTTCCTATTCAATGAATTACTTCAACTCAATCCTTGTAGATATGTAGAAATAATACATTTAGATTCTGTTAAAGTCCAGGGAAGCGACTCACAGCATATTCCTCCTTAAGATCGTAGTGTTTTCGTCTTTTAGGAGGAATGATTCTGTCTTGTAAATGTTATTCATGTAGGATTGGAAAAAAGATACCTTGACTCGTTAGGAAGAGAAACAGATGCACTCAACTTTATCATTTTTTTTTCTAGAAAACAAGCTTTATTATATAAACACAGATATTGCTTTAAAAGTTTTTTTTTTGTTTGACACAGATATTGCTCCGTCCCTTTTATGAAACAATAGATGCTGCGTATAAACAACGTCCAAATTTTCGACAGCTAGAAAACATGCTTTATTTTATAAACACAGAAACTGCTTTAAAAGTTTGTTTTTTGTTTCACACAAATATTGCTCCGTCCCTTTTATGAAACAATAAATGCCAACTACAAACAACGTCCAAATCTGTTAAGGAGTGGAATGCCATCAGGAGTGAGATCCTTTGGAAGATTTGCAGGGAGCGATGTTCTGTCAATCTTGGCCAAACTCCTAAGGAATGGTCGATCGAGAAGTCATTGTTTCTTCTAGGTAAAAGAATCTCTCGAGATAAGAGATCTCCACCGTTTAGACATCATTGTATTTATCTCCTCGAAAACAACAATTTGAAACTCAAATGGGTCCCACATGAGGGTGATGATAGATTTATCCGCCTCATTTGTAATGCCCTCTAGCTTGCCATGCTCCTCCCCTGCATTGTGGGATTTGGGGGGTCCCATGGGCACTAGTCTCATTCACTTGTAACTTTTCGTCTTTATTTTAATTAAAGTATGGGAGAATAGGCTAAGACCAAACTTCCTTTTATTAAAAAAAAAAAATTGTTAAGGAGTGGTGGGCTGGCAAAGCCGACAAACCGACCAAAGAGATGTGCAACATCCTTAAAAGCAAACAGAGCAGAGAATCGATCCCACTATTGCCAAACTCAAATGGTGACATATGCAATACAGAAGAAGAAAATTTCAGAATCATTGAAGAGCACTTTATGAGACTCCTAGGGATCTTGACCCCTCTCTCCCACCATAGATGGGACTGCATGGCAGCCATCTCTAGGGTATCCTCTCATAGGATCCCACACAACCTTCATTCCTTGCTTGATGCCCCTATCTCAGAAGGAGAAATCATTGTAGTCATTGATGCCCTCCCTAGTGGGAAAAGTGCGGGGCCAGACGGGCTCACTAATGAGTTCCTTAAGTCCTTCAAGTTGGTGATTGCAACCCCTCTTCATTTGGTATGGCAAGAGGCGCTCCAGTTTGGTGCACTTTCGACTTGTGTCAACAATGGCATCATCAAATTAATCCACAAAAAGGGGAAAAGAAGTAGCCCATCGCTTCACCTAGTAAGGCATATTTCTAGTTGTTGTTACACTTCAAATTTAGCTCAATGGAGGGTATGCCACACATATATGCCTAGGTCTTCTCTTTCATGGAGGCATCATTTGCACTATGGAGGCACTTCTCTAGTGTTGCTTTTTTAGACATTTGTCTAGATTCCCTATGTAGAATTTGCCACATAAGAAGCATTTTTTTATTCTCAATGAGAAGATGACGTATGTTCTTCAACCTAAAATCCCATCTCATCCAAGACCACCCAACGCACTATTTGAGTTGACACCAATATGATAATCAATAATTGTGTTGATTTTATGATGGACTCCATTTTGCTTTGATTTTGCCATCTCAGACCTTCCAGTCATGGGAATCTTGATCAAGAAGTAGACGAGACTTTGAATTGTCCTAGACATTGAACTCTCTTGGTTGGGTTTATGTCTTGAAATCTATTCGTCATTTGTCTTGGTTCTAGAGGTGCTTCCACTTTTGAAAGCCTTTGTTCCAAAGTATCTTCTCTCTTTGGAGGTGATGGTATGAACTTCCTTGATGCCTACAATTGAAAACTAGATGGAACCTTTTGCCCACTTCCAATCGTTGTTGATATAGCAAAACAAATTCTTCTTGTTCCACCCTTTCCAAAAGAAGCACACCAACTGAGCCTCAAAAATCACCAAAAATGGGTAGAAAACTAGGGTGAAGAGGTCAAGACCTTTCCAAATACGATGACCAAAAAGAGCTAGACCATTTTTTATCTAAATAACATTAGCCACAAGGTGTTGTCATTTGTTCAAGCTTTGACCATCCATTTCGTTGCCAAATTGTTGTTCATACCTTCAATTCTAGAGAATTCTCAATCCCCATACATTTCATGTTGATCCTTTGACCATCTTCCTCCCTTCTGTTCAATAGATACTTGCCTCGACCTAGAGTGAGGCATTTAGCACACATACCTCTCTCACAAAGTGTTGGAAGCTGGAAGTTGGCTGTTAAGCAATCCAAAATTCTCTTTTACAAGGCTCAAAAGGAGATTCTGAACATTCTATGTGCAAGAAGGAAAAATCCTTATTGTCAACTTCGATGTCTCGAAATTGAATTGGATAGAGGAAATTCGCACCTCAAATTTGGAATCTAGAAAATTAGAAGCAAGCTAAGATATGAAGAGGAAGTTCAAAAAAGAACATGAAGATTTGTTTTAAATTTTGTTGGTGGGGAAAGTAGATAAACCCACAAAAGGAATGTGTAAACTCTTGAAGACAAACCAGCACAAGGAAGAGGTCTGGTTCATGATAGATTGCCATGGGGTGGAATGCGTTACTGTTAGGAGAGATGGTTGGATGCACTCAGAAGATTGAGTTGGTACTGCTAATCCTGCTTTGCACCAGCCCTCTTTGATCCTTTTCTCTGATTCTACTCCTTGATGCCGTGATGAAGAATGAGCCTTGCGGAAACCGCCACGCCAAGAAGAACTAAGTTAGAGTGATTCAGAGATTCTCTGTAATCAATCAATAGCTTAGCAAAGTCTAGCACTCAACATATAAGACTGTGCTCTAACTTTACTGGAAACAATTTCACCGAAATTTCACCGGACTGCCACTGGACTGTCACCGTAATCGTACCGGAATGAACTTCAATTCTGTTTATAATTACTTCAAGTGAGCATACATGAAGTAAGGAAGTGACGCGTGAACTTTCTTAACTTACTGAACTCTTTCTGAAGTTTAAGAAAAAAAACTCCTCTAGTTCAGACAACCTCTTTCCGGTCAGACTTTGTACTGTGTGTAGATATCTTTTTCACCGGAAAGATTGATCAACTAAAAGTAGAGATGTCTAGCTATAGAGTGAGCTATCTCTCATACAAAGCTTCGCATTACTCTGCGAGATCTACTTCGTTCTTCTACCGGAAATTACTCGTTTACTGTAAGAACTGTAACAGTGATCACTTCGACCACAATTTCTTGAAATTGGCTGAACCAAGTTGCTTCAAACTTTCTACGCTTGTGGTATGCTTTGAGCTGAATCTATCAAGCTTTGAATCACTTGATTTGGTTCAGTAGGCACTGAGATATGTCTCTTTGAAGTTGACAGTAGTTGAAGTGGTACACTCAGAGAATAACAGAGATGATGAATGTAAATATTTGTATTAGATCATGTAAATGTACATTCCCATTGGCATGATAAACATAGCTCAATGGTACTCAGAGGTGTAGGCTATAGAGTAGACCTCACACACTCAATGATTGATACAGTAACGTCTCGGGATGAGTGAAGAACTACTGCGACTTTTGATTTGTAGTTTTTATAGGAGTTGAGTGAGAGCTTGAATTAGAATTCAAATCAATCTCCTAAAATTTTTCACCTAAAAAAAAGTTGATTGAGATATTCTCTCAATCAATCAACAACCTTTTCCATGACTTTCAATCAATTAGGCGTGATTGCATAATGCGCCAAGTCACTAAGACTTTTACAAGAGGTAAAAATGGTAATAGTTCATAAGCATAAGTTCCTATGACTCTTGCTTCATGTAGAGATATCCTTCAAGGGTTCCAAGCCAAAGGTGAAGGCTTGAATTGCACCAACAGCTCCCCCTCAAGCCAAACATTTTGGCTCAAGTCTTCAACTTCATTCTTCAATCACATCCTGCAATCCAATCATGGATTTGAATCTCCATAACTTGTTTCATCCAAAGCTTTAGTGAGTAAATCTGCACATTGCATGTTAGTAGACACATAAGTCAACTGAATGTCTTTGCTTAGCAACTTTTCTCTCACATAGTGGTAATGAACCTCTATGTGTTTTGTCCTAGCATGATATATTGGATTAGCTGCAAGGTGAAGAGAACTCGTGTTGTCACCAAAGATAATTGGTGGCCTTGTATATAGGCCTAACTCTGTATACAGAAGCTTCAACCAGATAGCTTCTTGAGTGGCATTGGCTAGCCCTCTATACTCTGCTTCAGTAGATGACAAAGCTACTGTAGGTTGTTTCTTGGCTGACCAAGAAATAGGTTTATCACCTGCAAAACATATGTATCCTGATGTGCTTCTCCTATCATCCTTGCATCCTGCCCAATCTGCATCTGAATACACTTTAATATCAATGTCTAATGTATAAGGAAAGTACAAACCATGGTTCTGAGTTCCCTTTAGATACTTCAAGATCTTCTTTGCTGCCTCTAGGTGAGGTACCCTTGGTTTGTGCATGAATTGGCTTAGCACACTAACTCCATATGCTATGTCAATTCTAGTCAAGGTAGCATAATTCAAACTACCTACCATACTTTGATATCCTGTAATGTTTTGGACTTCATCACCTTCATGAGCACTAAGTTTTAGGTTGACTTCCATAGGAGTACTTGAGACTTTAGCTTCCTGCAAATTAAACTTCTTCAACATGTCTTGAATATACTTCTTCTGAGTAATGAAGATACCTGAATTTGTATAAATCAATTCAAGACCTAAGAAGTATTTTAATAATCCAAGATCATTGATCTTGAATTCCTTCATCATCTGTCCTTTGATGTGTCTAATCCCACTGACATCATTACCTGTAATGATGATGTCATCAACATAAACACACAAGTAGATTACTTCTGTACTACTCCTCTTTATGAATAGAGATGTGTCTGCCTTACTCATCACAAATCCTTGGTCTTGGAGATATGTTGTCAACCTGTAGTTCCATGCTCTAGGTGCCTGCTTCAATCCATATAGAGCCTTCTTCAATTTACAAACATAATTTACCTTCTTGGGATCTTCAGAGCCAGGTGGTTGTGACATGTAGACTTCTTCAGATATCCATCCATTCAAGAATGCATTCTTGACATCTAATTGGTACATGTTCCAATTCTTGGATGCAGCTACACTCACTAGTACTCTGATTGTTGGCATCTTAGCCACAGGAGAAAATGTCTCCTCATAATCAATGCCTTGGGTTTGTGCAAAACCCTTGGCTACCAACCTAGCTTTGTACCTGTTAATTGTTCCATCAGAGTTCCTCTTTAGCTTGTAGATCCATCTGGATCCTATCACTTTCATAGAGTCCTTCTTGGGTACCAAGTCCCATGTGTCACTCTCCTTGAGAGCTTCTATTTCTTCATCCATAGCTCCTTTCCATTCTGGTTTGGTGATTGCCTCTTCATATGTACCTGGTTCTTCATTCAACAAATCCTTTGCAAGATATACAGAATGCTTAGTTACAAGAGAAGTGTCATACCCATATCTGATAGGCTTCTTACTTTCTCTCTGTGATCTCCTCATTGCTTGAGTTGAGGATTCTGGTATATCCTCTAGCTTCTTCATTTTCATCTTTCCTTTGGACTTCCATGCCTTGAGTTCCTCAAGGTTAATTGTGTCATCATCATCTAAACTTGAGTCTTCTTTCTGGATTGGTTCCTCCTTGGTGAGCTTTGGGAAGTCTTCTTCTATGTCATAAGGTAGACTAACCTTCCTGCATTCATTTTCATACCATGAGTCATTCTCATCAAAGATGACATCTCTGCTTACCTTGAAACCTTTGTTTGAGGGGTTATAGAATCTGTACCCTTTCTGGTTCAAGTCATAACCAATGAAGATACATTTTTCAGCTTTAGGGTCTAGCTTTCCCCTTACCTGTGAGGGAATATGCACATATGCTACACAACCAAAAATTTTGCAATGATCCAATGATGGTCTCTTACCATGCCAAGCTTCATAAGGTGTCATGCCATCAAGAGACTTTGATGGCAACCTGTTAATGAGATAGGTGGCAGTAGATACACTCTCTGCCCAAAGATAATTTGGCAATTTCTTTTCATTAAGCATAGACCTTGCTGTTTCTACAATGAGTCTATTTCTTCTTTCAGCTACCCCGTTTTGTTCAGGTGAGTACCTTGTAGTTATCTCCCTCTTGATGCCTCTTTCCTGCAAGAAGTCTTCAAACTCATTTGAGAAATATTCTCCTCCTCCATCTGACCTTAGCCTTTTCAAGTTTCTTCCTGTTTGGTTTTCAACCAGTGCAAGATACTTCTTGAAACAATTAAACACTTCATCTTTATGTTTCATAAAGTATAAGACAGTCCATCTGCTATAGTCATCAATCAAGGACACATAATACCTTGATCCTGAAATGGAAGGGTCCTTGCTAGGTCCCCAAACATCTGTGTGCACCAAGTCAAGGTAGTCTCCATGCATAAAACCTTTCTTTGAATAGGGCAATCTGTGTGACTTACCAAACTGACAAGCTCCACACTTGTATATCATATGTTGCTTGGATACATTAGGTATCCCAAGCACACATTGATCCCTGCACATTTGCTTTAAGGTCCTTTCACCAATGTGACCTAACCTCTTGTGCCATATTTCTAATTCTGAAAGTGTTTGATCCTTGTAATTGTATAAAGCAATGTTTTTGGTGTCTTCAAGCTCAAAAGTAAATAATCTACCTGATTTTTCTCCCTTGGCTATTCTTCTGAATCCATGTCTTGGGTCCTCTACATATGCTCCATGTTGATTGAACCTGATCTGTAAACCTTTCTCCACAATCTGACCAACACTCATTAGATTCTTGGTAATAGTTGGAACATAAAGTACTCTGCTCAATAAGTTCTGATTACCATCACTAGTCTTTACATTACCAACCTTTACAACAGAATGCTTAGTATCATCACCTGTCTGTACCTGATGTTTGCCCTTGGGTTCTTCCAAATCAGAGAGTAGTGCCACATTACCAGCTACATGGTTAGAACACCCTGAATCAATATAAAATAAATGATCATCATTTGTACCTTCCTTGGAGGTCATATTCATGATCAATAGGGAGTCATCTTGCTCCTCTGTGTAGTTGTTGTAATCCCTTCTATTTCTGAATCCACCTTGGTAGTTACTATTGTGGTTGTGGTTGTAATTGTTGTTGTACTGATTGTTGTATCCATTGTAGCCTTGGTGTTGGTTGAATCTGCCTCTACCTTGAGAGTATCCACCTCTTTGATAGCCTCTTCCTCTCTGATTCTTATAATTTCTGTAGCACTCATCTGTGGTATGGTTAGACAATCCACAAATGTTGCATGCTGATGAGTTGTAGGGTCTCCCCCTACCTTGCTTACTTCCTCTGCCTCTACCTCTTGAAGATCTACCTCTCCCTGCATAGTTTGCTTGGGAGGTAGAGACTTCTTCATCAACCTTCTTACTTTTACCTTTATCTTTAACCTTCTTATCAGTGTATAGAGCAGAGGGGTTGTTACCTTTTGATTGTTCTCCATTCTTTGTAAGCTTTGCTTCATGTGTGAAGAGTTGACCAATCAGGGTTGTTAGATCAGGAGCATGTATGTCCATGTATAGGTCCATTGCTGTGGTAAAGCTCTCCCATTTGTCATCAGCCTTTAGTCCATTGATTACCTGCCTTACTATTTGTTCCTCTTCAATCTCCTCTCCAATACTTGCCAGTTGGTATGCAATGTCTTTGACCCTAGTGACAAAATCTGAAACTGATTGCTTTGATTGCTTCCTAAGAGTAGTGAATTCAATCCATAGTTGATTCTTTCTGGCCCTTGTACTTGATGAAAAATATGTTGACAAGGTTTCCCAAGTCTCTTGGGAAGTCTTGCAATTCCTTATGTGAGGTAAAAGGAAATCAGATATAGAGTTAAGAAGATAAGACCTTGCCAAAGCATCTTTTGCACACCATGTGTTGAGCCTTTCTTGTTCATCTTTGGTGGGTAGGCCTCTAGCTTTGAATGAGGGCAATTCCTCATCTCCTGATATGAATCCAAATAAGCTTCTTCCTTGTAGATAGGTCTTCATCCTTAGAGACCAGGCTTGGTAATTGTTCCTGTCCAATTTGTCAATGAATGAAGGAAAACCATCTCCCATGTTACCTTATTTGCTCTGATACCACTGTTAGGAGAGATGGTTGGATGCACTCAGAAGATTGAGTTGGTACTGCTAATCCTGCTTTGCACCAGCCCTCTTTGATCCTTTTCTCTGATTCTACTCCTTGATGCCGTGATGAAGAATGAGCCTTGCGGAAACCGCCATGCCAAGAAGAACTAAGTTAGAGTGATTCAGAGATTCTCTGTAATCAATCAATAGCTTAGCAAAGTCTAGCACTCAACATATAAGACTATGCTCTAACTTTATTGGAAAAAATTTCACCGAAATTTCAACGGACTATCACTAGACTGTCACCGTAATCGTACCGGAATGAACTTCAATTCTGTTTATAATTACTTCAAGTGAGCATACATGAAGTAAGGAAGTGACACGTGAACTTTCTTAACTTACTGAACTCTTTCTGAAGTTTAAGAAAAAAAACTCCTCTAGTTCAGACAGCCTCTTTCCGGTCAGACTTTGTACTGTGTGTAGATATCTTTTTCACCGGAAAGATTGATCAACTAAAAGTAGAGATGTCTAGCTATAGAGTGAGCTATCTCTCATACAAATCTTCGCATTACTCTGCGAGATCTACTTCGTTCTTCTACCGGAAATTACTCGTTTACTGTAAGAACTGCAACAGTGATCACTTCAATTTCTTGAAATTGGCTAAACCAAGTTGCTTCAAACTTTGTATCCTTGTGGTATGCTTTGAGCTGAATCTATCAAGCTTTGAATCACTTGATTTGGTTCAGTAGGCACTGAGATATGTCTCTTTGAAGTTGACAGTAGTTGAAGTGGTACACTCACAGAATAACAGAGATGATGAATGTAAATATTTGTATTAGATCATGTAAATGTACATTCCCATTGGCATGATAAACATAGCTCAATGGTACTCAGAGGTGTAGGCTATAGAGTAGACCTCACACACTCAATGATTGATACAGTAACGCCTCGGGATGAGTGAAGAACTACTGCGACTTTTGATTTGTAGTTTTTATAGGAGTTGAGTGAGAGCTTGAATTAGAATTCAAATCAATCTCCTAAAATTTTTCACCTAAAAAAAAGTTGATTGAGATATTCTCTCAATCAATCAACAACCTTTTCCACGACTTTCAATCAATTAGGCGTGATTGCATAATGCGCCAAGTCACTAAGACTTTTACAAGAGGTAAAAATGGTAATAGTTCATAAGCATAAGTTCCTATGACTCTTGCTTCATGTAGAGATATCCTTCAAGGGTTCCAAGCCAAAGGTGAAGGCTTGAATTGCACCAACAGTTACCACTGAAGAGAATATTGAACCAATTACCTACCACTTCACCCCTTAGGGGTGTTGCACCACTCACTTCTCAAAGGCAAGATTAGATGACCGCCATATCTAGAGCTAGATAAGAAAAGAATTTTGCAAAACATGGTGCATCTTCTTAACTCCACATTTTTTTGGTAAAAGCCCACATCTGGATTGTATCACCCATGATTTCTTTAAAACTTTGAGTAGTGTCCTCGTGAACCCATTACTTTTGGTTTGGTAGGAAGCCCTTCACTTCAGTTCTTTACCTAACTTTGTCAATGAAGAAGTGACTAAGCTGATTCACAAAAAAGATTTCCACTTCTTCTTGCGATTTCTGTTGATGGCCTGAACTTCCTAGTTAACCAACATCCCCATCTTGGACAGATCCATCGTCTACAACTTCCACATAGGGAGAACCACATATTATTGTGGCTCTTCATTGATGAAATGAATGTGTTTGTGCATAGTGATCTTAATAGTATCACCAACTTTTGGCAATGTCTAAAAACTTTTTGCATTACTTCTAGATCTAGATTAAATGATTTCAAACATACTTCAAGGCTTTTGTTGGGGCCTCCTCCATAATTCTTGATTAACCAACGATGTCAAAATATCCCTAGTGGACAGATCTTTTGGCTAGTCAAAATCGCATTGGGTTTTGATGTCTTAATGGACCAATAGTGGAATTAGGTTTTGCCCAAGTTAGATAATAGGTTCTCTTACTAGAAGGGCATGTATCTCAACATGGCATGGGGTGCCATGGTGAATGACATCTTCCTCCTTTCACCGATTATCTATTTTTTGGCTTGTTGGGGAACAAACTACAAAGAATTAGGGAAGTTGGAAAGAACTTGTAGAAATTTCCTATGGAAAATTGATCCCAATAGGAGGGGTATTTTGGATGTTGGAGGAATGGCAGATACGCTGGTTGGAAAGTGGACGATCAATGTTTAGTGCAAAATGGAAGCTTCATGGGCAAAACTAATTCTCAAAAACAAATCCTCTTATATGCTAATGGGAATCCCTAGGTGGAAGGGACTCGATATATTCATGCTGACATTATCTCCACATCATGTGACTCCCAAAGGTTTGGAACTTGTTTGCTCCATGTCGAAGAATTGGAACAGCATGAAATTGTAAATCAAGAATAATGAAGACTAGAAGTGGGTAGTCGAGATCAAACAAAATCATTCTGTATGATCTTCTATTAGGGGAATCAAAGCAATTGACTTGGAGATCCTCCAAAGGGCAAGGAAACTATGGAACAAAGGGTTTTGTAAGTGGAAACATCTATAGAATCAAGAGAGAGGGAGCTATTGAACAACTATAATATGAGAGATATGACAGAGGTGCATCTAATTTGCTATCTCTCAAATTCTACACTAGCCATTTGGGTATAGTTCTTTTCTCCTCTATATCAGCCCTCCCATCAACCAGTGCATCATGTAAATCTCTATGAGAAATGGAATGATCTAGAACAATGAAACCGACCCCCCTTTGAAGCACCATAGAGTCTTTGTCATAGAGAACAAAAAGATACAATGTATGTGGATCCTACGTGAAGGGGATTAAACGGTCATAAAGCACCTCAGTATGCCCATATTTCTCCTTTACTTCCATGCCTCATTTCGTGGGACAGGGACTTATGGTTTACAGCCTCCTTTATATCTCCCTCTTTGCTCATGTACTCTCTTCTCTGTGAATATATGTGAAGTTAGGGAAAATGTTACTGAACATGGGTCATATAAAACATAATCATTAAAAATCAATAGCATAATTGATGCTGAAAATTTAAGATTCAATCAAATTTCCAACTCGGGCCAATGCGAATGAAGGATTCATGCATACCATTCAACAACCAAACTTCCCATTAACTTTACCCAACTTTCAAGTGGTGATGATTGTATACTTCGCTCAAAGTTCATTTTTTCAATGCGAAGTAGCATCCTACTTGCTTGCTTACTTGAAGTGAAATGTTTTGTGGTGGAAGGAATCAAGCATAGATGAAGAAGGGGGAGAAATAAAAGCAATCATAATATTCGGAAGCTACATATGCTTTGAAAAACTCTATCTTGATATAAAACTTTGGATTATCCTCACCTCATAGCCACCACATTGTGTGCTTAAAGGCTCAATTGAAGCAACAAAGACACCATGTCCAAATTTAGCTCTCAAATCGAAAAGTTGGATAAGTTGAGCTAGTAGATGTGGAAGTTTAGAATCTCAATTTCCTCATGGGGAAGGGTATTTGGAGACTTGTTAGTGGTATAGAGGGAAAGCCCTACTCAGATCCCAACACAAGTACTAAGAGTCAAAGGAGATCTTTCAAGGAGAGGGAATAAAGACATAGACGACTGATTTTCAACCGTTCTCAATATACAACTAATGCCGTGATTGGGCATATACAAGACCTAGACACCTCTAGGAAGAGTGAGAATACCTTGAGAGATCATATTCAACCATGAACAATGCAAGGAAGACTCATGTGAAGGATGCTTTTAATAACTTGGGGAAATACCCTTAGTAGTAGTGTGAGCCATTAGTTAGTCAAGATAAAGGAGATTAAGATAGATGGAGACCCTTCACAAATTAAATATAGATAACGGAGATTAATATAGAAGGAGACCCTTCAAAATTTAAATATATGTGAGGGATTGATTACCAGGTCTGGAGAAATCTGTAATTCGTTTTTTGGCTTAAGACATGAATTTAGGTGGTGGAAAAATCACGGACAAAAAGGTGCAAGTTTTCTATGCAAGAAATTCAAGAAGAAGAGGAAATAACTCCAAACAATAGAGGGCATGTTTAGACAAGAGCTGACACATTTTATGCTATCCCTCACATTGGTGATGTAATGAATGAAGGTGGAGACAAGACTAAGTTTCTAAAGGACAAAGAACATAGTTAGAACCAATCCATTCTACATGTCTAGACAACCAGTCATTATATGTACCACAACATGATATTATTCCTCTCATTTAGAGGTAGAAAACGCACAACACATGGAGCAATAGTATGACAGAGGTCATTGTGTAAAGCATTATGGAAAAGTGGAATTGGTTTTGTAGACTGCCCTGAAAAAGTACATGAAAAAAAAATTAAGAAATGGTTATGTCCTTTTTGTAAAGTGTGGCATTCACAATATGTACCATATCTGAATGATAGATTTTTAGGAGGCTGATAGATAACAGGTCCTTTTAGCTTCCCTTGATATGTTGTCTCGCATAAAATGTTTGATCATTCCATCGTATGAAGTTTTTCTTGCCATACCTAAGCATGACTTGAACTTTGAATGGATGCTTGCAATAACGTGAATAATTCCATTGTGGAAATCCATAGGATTTGCATTTTCAAGCCTTGTGAGTCACTTTCCTAGTCAATGGCCTACTTCGTTTAAAACATAGTGATTTTGCCTTGCTAATATTTATGACATCTATCAGTTCCAGAAATTGTGGACGTTTGGTTTGAGCAAGAAGAATTGGAAATGATCTCGAAAACTTTGAGTAGAACTTTATGTACTAGATTTTAAGATGTATTATGTGTTTACAAATAGAAACGTGGACGGCCACCACATGATATTTATATGCATAATAATAATAAAAAAGAAATATCAAAGAAGTTCGTAAAGGGTATACCATTATCATGAGCCACTAGCAAAGAAGAGACTTATAAAAAAAAAAACATTCACTTTCATTTTAAGAAAATATTACAAAGAAGGTTTATAACATTACAAAGAAGGTTGATAACCCTTTTGTCGTTGTCATGGGAGGCCCACTTGTTTTTAATCTTGTTTCTCTCGGTGAAAAACACTATGTGATGTCTAAAAGTTGGGGGCTTCTTACAATTGGAAAAATTCCTTTTGCCTAAAAGGAAAATAGATTTTTCGATTGACCATTCTTTAGGGGGCTACCAACGTTGGCAATGCACCTCTTTTTCCATATCTTTCAGAGGGTCTCTCCTCTTATAACATTCCACATTCTTGAGGAACAATCGATCGCTTCACCCAATACCATTTGCTTCCAACTGATTTATTCAGGCTGCAACATGATTTTCCGAGGGGCATGTAATACTGACCTTCAATTCGGGCATGAAAAGAAGAGGTGTCCCAAGTCATCATTGCCATGAAGGCATGGTTTACACGATGGAGGGGCTGCATAAATTTGGTTAGCTTTTACATTGGTCGAAATTCCGTAGTGGAAGAGTTTCCACATAAGAACTGATTTTTTCACCTCAATGACGGGATGCCAAAGGGATTGGAACTCAAGATCCCATCTAAGACTCTTCCAATTTAGACAACATCTCCTATTCAGCATGACATGAAGGTCGACATTCTTGTTGAATCTCTGAATTTCGTCATGACTGTTGCCATTGTTCCATCTAAGACCCACAAAGCAAGGCAACCCATGCCCAATAAGGAGACAAGTCCTCGAGCACTCCCAAGCATTGAATTTGCTTTGCAATAGGCAACATTTTTCATAGTACACTCTCCTAGCTGAGTCAATGTCCTAAAATCTAACCTATTTACATGTTTCTTGATTCAAGAAGTGAAAAGCAAAAATATTTGTTCCAAAGATTCCTAGCTTTTTGGAGGTTCCAAGGCTCAACACCTCTGATGCCCTTGATAGGCAACTAGATTGAATATTTTTCTGTAATATCGGAAGCTCATTTCCAATCTTCATTAATGTTGACAAATTGTTTCACCTTGTTCCAACCCTTGCATAGGGAGCAAACTAAGCTTGAACCTCTAGGATTCACTTGATGGGGGAAAAATCAAGAGTCAAAAGATCAAGTCCCATCCATCTTGCAAGGCCCACAAGCCTAAGACTGCTCTTGTTTCTAAAAATCAGTTTCATGCTTTGATTAACCATTTGGTCTCCTCTTTATTGGCCATTCCATCAATGTCTTTAATGCCCAAACCACCTTTTTCTTTTTTGCTTATGCAAGTCATACATTTGATTTTGGGGGCGCCCCTTCTGTTAGGATCTCCTATCCAAAGAAAGTTTCTACCAATTCTTTCCAATTTGACTATCTCTTGGTCCTTCAGTCTCCAACAAGAGAGAATGTAAATAATCAAAGATAGAACGAATGTGCTAACCACCACAACTCACCCTCCCAAGTTGATCTGCATACCTTTCAAATTTGTGAACTTGCTATCGAGCTTAGAAAGAGCCTAGTTTCACCATTGACTTATCAAAATGTGGAATCCCATCAAAATACCTTACAAGAAAAACATTTTTCTTGTGGGGATCATCTTCCAACCATGATCAACCAAACTTTGAGTGGATACCCAATAATGCCCTCAAAGCAGTTTTAGAGTGGTTTATTTTGGAATCAAATGCCTCACAAAAAGTATTTAGGCAACACCAAAAGGTGTCAATGGTTGTTGGATCCTTATGCACAAAAGCATTCGTGACATCAATAAAGATTCTCATGTATCATCTTGTCTTGATTGAGGGAAAGAAAAAGGCCTTAAATATGACCTAAAATTTCATGATGTTTAACAAGGTAGATGAGATCATCAACAACAATCGCAAACACTGAGTCACAAAAAAGGAGAAAAAAGACATGTTCTCTATTCCTTTTTACCTAAAGACCATGATATCAAGCAATAAAGTGGGCACTTTACAATATCTAGAAAGCATCACTTGTTCTTGCTTGTAAATATTGACTAGAAGCTTGATCCCATATCCCAAGTAGTCAAGATAGATATGTTAAAATACTTGGTGCCATGAAAACTAGTTGTTCAGCACGATCAAGAATCCCACATCATGATCTTTGACAAGAGATTAGAAGAAGGTACAAGTAAGAGTTTGGGAAGCTCCTTCATTACATCTATAACCTCAACAAGCACATATTATAGCTGATTAAAAGCTACTCGAAAATCAGAGTACATGTGTTGCAAAAATCGAAACATTTAACAAAGCAATTAAGATCATCCCCTTTGTATAGTTAAGATCGTCATTGAATGCTAGGCCATATTCACAGAATATGAAATAAATTTCACAAAAGCATTCCCAAGAGAAGATTATAATCAACAAAATTATACTAAGAAACATTCACGCATTCATTAGAGAAATGCTCAAGATAAGTCAAGCTTAACACAAAGTGGAAGCAGAACTCGGCATTATATTTCTATTAAAATGATGTTTTACATTTCATGTGTTTTACAAGAGTAATATGAATCTACAATAGAAGCAAATCATAGCTTTCCTCAGGCTCAAGCATAATGGGATCCTCTCGAACATTAGAACACATCTCCTGCCTCTCTTGCTCCAAGATTGGCTCTTCAAGGTCAGCCATGTCCCTCGGTTCATCTGCAAGTGGGGGAACAGGCTCCCTTGAAGCCGGTTGGAATCTCTCCGTGTCTGCAATGTGCTTCCTTCCAACCTCTTGGTCTTCATCTGGACATTCATTCAGCCCATTGATTCTCATTCTAATGAAGCTCACTTGAGCATCATCCTTCTCCACAGCTATCCAGTGTCTGAACATCTTTAAGGAGCAAGCCAGAGTCGTTCCTGCAACAGCAGAAAACCACTTAGAGGGCAATCAACATTATGACTAATGAAAATTGTTAAAATTGAAATTACCTGTGCCCGAAAAAAGGTCTAATACCCAGTCATCATCATTGGAGAATAGTTGAAGCAATCTCATTATGAGCTTTTGTGGCTTCTGATAGGGGTTAACCAATGTCCTGTCCCCAGCTACATGACGAAGTTTCTTGGTAACGACTGGGAACATGAGCACATTTGAGATCCCATTCTCATTGCAATGCTCACTGACTCTCCTTTTGCTTACTTCATCATAATAGCCAACTGTGATGCATTCATTAAAGCCATGGAGATAGAAAGAAGATTACTTACCACGTGAGGCACTCCACAGCATGACATCTTGCCTTCAGAGCAGTTGAAACAGAGAAAGATGGGTCTCTGCTATGGAAAATTACTATCCTCCAAAGAGGAGACATAGTCAACTCTACAAAATCAGTGACCATCTTCCGAATCTGAGGGTGTTTGAAGGGTTCATCGTCATTAACTAATCCCAACATCCTAAATCCATAGGGTATGTCTGCTATGAGAAGGGAGAAATGCTTTCTAGGCACAACAGAACAAATGTTATTTACATCACTATAGAATACATTGTAATATACAGGCCTAAGGGGGTCTAGGGGATTGGAGAAACATTTCAGATCATGTTCATCATTAAAATCAATCTCCTTGGCTTTCAGTCTAGATTTCTCATGCCTTTCTCTTTGAATGTGAGCCAGGAATGCAGGCGAGCAATCATCTACTAGCTCTGCAGACTTACTTTTCCTTGGTTTTTGCAGAATAAATTGGAAAGAAAATTAAATGAGCTCTTCAATACAACAAACAAAACATAAGGAATTGATGCATGGCATCAATTTTGTGTGTGGGTCGATGCCAGGCATCGACTTTCTACTGAAAGTCGATGCCCGGCATCGACTTTGGGACATAAGTCGATGCCTGGCATTGACTTATGCCACCAGGTCGATGCCAGGCATCAACTTATGCCCCCGAGTTGATGCCAGGCATCGACTTATGCCCCCAAGTCGATGCCAGGCATCGAGTTCCTACTAAAAGCCTGGCATCGATTTGGTTAGGTGAATCAAGGCATCTAGTCTAATAGCAAACCAGGCATGCTCTCTGAAAGAGAACCTACCCAATCACAAAACTGGATAAAATATTCTGATAAAGCTTTGTAGGACAATGTGGTTGGATAGTCTGCTTGGACCTCTATCCAAGAAAAGCAACCCAGCCTCTTCATCATCACCTCCTGAATCTTCATGTATACTTTATGAATACATTCACAGAAATGAAAAAGAGACTAGGTTAGACCAGAAACATGGGAGGAGGGAAAAAGGATGTGAGAATAACATACATACTTATTGAGCTCAGTCACCATCTCCTCGAGGCTTAACTCCTTGGAGATTACTCTTGACAAAGTTGATATAATCAATGTATCATCCTTGATTCCTTGAAGGGCCCTCCATGGTGTCAGCTTCATGTCCTCAGGAGCCTCTTCAATTGAGAGGTCAACTTTCCTTCCCTTTGCCTTCAGATCAACCTGTGGGTTTGGCCTCGACTTCCGTTGCTTCTAGCCCTTGACCTCCTTGTTCTCCCACATTGTGAAAATTTTATCCTGCAGATCCCAGATCTCACCTGTTCTGAATGCCAGTTGAAACCATGGATCATATTTTCTCAAAGCAGACTTTCGATTCTCATCTAGTGCAATTCCAACCTCAATAAGGCATTGCTTTCGTAGATTGGGATGTATTTCTTCTAGCTTCCTTCACGAGACAATCTTCATATTCATGGTGGAAGAACCGAATTCTCTCTATGGAGGACATTTTTTGTCTGTAGTCATTGTCATTGTTGTGATCCCAAGCAAGAAGCTTGGCTTCCTCAGTGGTAAGACCAACATATATCTTGCACTCTGCATACCTAAAGAAGAATGTGGTGGGATGCTCCTTCACTAGCTGTCTACGGGCCTCTGTAGAGTGTGAACCACCAATCACGTAATATGTATAATCCTCAAACAGACCCTCATTGAACTCCTCCACAGAGATGCACTCCTCCAGATCCACCATGACAAGGAAAGGCACAATAGTAGCATGAGGATTTATTTTCATTTTCTTCTTAAGATTCTACACGTGCAAATTGTGTGGCTCCCTGATCTCAAGGGGCCTCCCCCCTGTGACTGGATCTATTGGTGGCCTATGGATGATATTGATTGGCAGGTGGAACAACTGCCCCTTCTTCACAAATTTTCTTCTAGCTATGTCCTCCCTTATCTTGTTCTGCTCAGTACCAAGAACACCCGAGGCAAGCTCTCCACCAGGTGCAACTATTATATCCTCAGAGCTAGATCTTGAGTCAGAAGACTCCTCATCAACAATTCTCTTCTTTTTCTTTAGGAACTTTTTCTGCACGCACTGCTTACCCCTTGCCTTTACAGGGGTTTTCATCTTCTGTTGTGTTGGCATGATGTTGCCCTGGATCCATGGCATCAAAACCTTGAAAAGATTATCTGAGTCCCTGCATATCTCTGCAAGCCTCTCTGGAACACAGAACTCTGGGCACAAGAAATCCATCTTGCATATAATATTTCTTAAACCTTTCGATGTCTCTACTAGGACAAGGAGCTTATCAGAATCATCATCTTCATAATCCAGTTTGAACACAAGGCCATATTGAAAACCATGTGTTGTCGTGATCTTTCCTCTCCCATACGACCCTACGAACACAAGTAGGACTGCATTCTTTTCTTCCACATACTGAAGGCACCACTCCAGGTTTGTCATGTCCCGGAGTGGATGATCTGTCCTTAAGGCCTCTTTGTCCCTCGACCTTTCCTTCCTAGTTGCATCATCCTCAGGAATTTTGATGCTACTCTGTCCACCAGAGGACATTCCAACTGGATTGCTGGCCTTCTCACAAGATAAGGATGCAATGTTTTTCTTTGGTTTTGCTTGGTGACCAATGCATCTGTCATGTTGCTGATCCACAGAGCTCATTGTCACTTTCAGCTTCTTGAAAGGCCTCTCACTTTGGGACTCAGCATCCCTGAAAGGGCTTGGAAATATGAGCTCATACGTTAATGTGTTTTTCGAGCGTCCAAGTCGATGCCAGGCATCGACTTTTAGGTGCAAGTCGATGCCAAGCATCGACTTTGTGTGCAAGTCGATGTGAGGCATCGACTTGAGGGTGCAAGTCGATGCCAGGCATCGACTTGAGGGTGTAAGTCGATGCCTGGCATCGACTTGCACTTTCAAGTCGATGCCTGGCATCGACTTGGACCCTCAAGTCGATGCCTGGCATCGACTTGCACCCTCAAGTCGATGCCTGACATCAACTTTCACACAAAGTCGATGCCTGGCATCGACTTGCACCTAAAAGTTGATGTCTGGCATCGACTTTGCACCCTAAAGTCGATGCCTGGCATCGACTTTCAGGCCACATTGGATGTCAGGTATCGACCTTCCAAGTCGATGCCAAGCATCGACTTGAGGATGCAATTCGATGCCAGGCATCGAATTTAAGTGAAAGTCGATGCCTGGCATCGACTTGAGGCTACAAGTCAATGCCAGGCATCGAGTTGGACCCCAAAGTCAATGCACGGCATCGACTTGAGGCTGCAAATCGATGCCAAGCATCGAGTTGGACCCCAAAGTCGATGTGTGGCATCGACTTGCACCTAAAAGTCGATGCCTAGCATCGACTTACACCATTAAGTCGATGATTGGCATCGAGTTGTACCCTCATTGGATCTATATTTTATGAGCTAAGAAAAATAAAAACCTAGAAAGCATACTTTTTACTCAAACATACAAAAGGAATCTTTTAGGAATCTTTTTTTGTGGTATGATTTTGTCTACCTCTTGGTACTCTTGCCAACATTCTTCTTCTCCATGAGAGTTGCCTTTCTGGTTTGCCGAGCTCTGTGCTCCATGGCTGTCTGTGCTCTGTTGCTCTCTCTTGCTCGTGGATTTTGAAAATGAGAATGATCTCCTCCTCTGCTATTTATAGGCAATTGGGTAACTTGAACCAGAGACTAACTGGATCTAACTGAATGAATCCAGTTGCTAACTATATCTGTCAACTTATCTAACCAGGAAATACCACTCACACAAATACGCTGTTTCACCTCGACTTTAGTGAAATATTTATAGAACCTTGCAACTATTTATATACATTTGCATGTAATTTACACTTCAATGGCAAGAGTATGGTATGTACATGAGGAAGTCTAATCTCATGTATAAGTTGTTTCTTAGAATCTCTTGCTTGGGAAAAAATCAAGTCTAAGTTGTGTTGAATATGGGAGATTAATGACATCTTTATAGTGTTATCCTTCTCACTTCAGTTCATATTCACATTTATCTTGTAACACATTGTTGAAAAGGAAAATCAATGTATGAATAAACGTTCAACAAAGAACTTTGGGGTTCAAACGTCTTGATTAACAAACATCACTCATTGTCTTTGCAGAAAAGAGAAAATCAAATGAAGTTATTCATAGCATCCAATGTTCAGGAAAATCATAGATTCAAAATTCATTTGAAAATCTTTCGTAGATTCAAAAATCATTTGACAATCGTAGCTTTTACACATAATTCTTACATATACTTTTCCGTGTACCTCTTTTTCACATAATTCTTCCTGAATATACTTTCATATACCTCTTTGAGATCTATCCAAGACCACAATAAAACCTAATCCTTGAAATCTTAACCAAAGGTAAAATTTCTTCTTGTAAAGTCTTCAATGGCACTACTCCAAACAATTTTAATATCTAATCCAGTTGGAACTCAACTTGGATATATTTTGATTCACTCATAATGCTAAGACTCAAGGACTCATATCTAGTTAGAAATCAACCGTGTATCTCATATTTCAAAAGTGAATCAAATCTTTGGTTCCCTTATTAGTGTATATCTGAGTAATTAAGTACTTTAATTTTAGGCTTTAATGTAATTTGATGTTTAATGCACTTTAATGTACTTTAATGAACTTTTGATTTCATATCTACTTGATGTGACATTTGATGTGACATCTTGACTTGATCTCCGATTTCTACTTATTTAAAAAGGTCATTCATCTTCAGTCTTCTTTGAACTGGGTGAAGATGAGATCAATCTTTTCAGTGGATGCTTGGGCATCAGCTACCTCTGCTCATACTGATACAGTTTCGGATTCATTGTTCTCAGTTGACCCTTTCCACATAAGTGATGATCCCTATGGTTTAGAACGTGCTGATGATTCTATGTTTTTTGTTGAGTCATTTAAGTTATCCAATTCACAATGCAATGTTGCTCAACCAAATGCACCTCTTGATCTACCATCTGATCCAACCATTGATCTCCCTTCTGACTCAAGTGCATGTGGAGCAACAGAAAAGAAAAGCAAGCTCAATCTACGTTTTAAAAGAAGGCCTCGTGAAGTAAGTCAAAAAAGATTTAAATTTCTTACTTCAGATAGACAGATTGCATTGAATATTGTGAAGCATTGTTGTGGTTTGAAATGTTTGTACAATTTAGGAATGAAGAAACTAAAGCACCTAAGAGAGAAATTCCTCCATTTAGATAGTGAAAGGCAGGATATATACCTTGTTTCTCGCATGCAAATGATTGAGGATAACATGTCAGTAACACGTGTTGCTTTTAAATATTTCTTTAGTCAAGGGATGCGATGTTGTAGGGCTGCGTTTAAAATTGCAATGGGTGTGGGAAATTTTAGAATACATAGGGTTCAATAGGGGCTTATGAATGGGGATCTCATTTTGGATACGTTCCATGTTGGGACCAAAGGATCTGTTGGACGTCATGCAATGAATTGGATGATGAACTATTTTAGCTTGCATTGTGAGGTTATGCCTACAACTGGAAGGTTGCACTTGTCAGATAACTTTACTCATCGAGAGGTATTTCAAATATATAGAGAAGACATGGAAAATAGAAAAATGAGAAGTATGTGTTGTATCGTCACTTTACTCGATTATGGAAGGAAGAGTTTAACAATGTGTCTATTCCTCGTAAAGTTAGAATGGGTGAATGTTCAGTTTGCGCCACTTTGAAAAACATGGCAAAGGGGGCTACAACACCACAGGAAAAGGATAATTTTAAAAACCTTCTTAACAACCATCGTGAGAGTCAAGCTTTAGAGAGAAAGAAAGCAATTCATCATCTAAGTAAAGCACTCAGAAATCCGGAGCATTATATGTGTTTGTTGATCGATGGTATGGATCAAAAAAAACTTGTTTGCCACATTTTTATCGCATCCCTAAGGACATTGGAGATGAAGTCCTTGTGCAAATGCATTTGGTTGGTGCTTTGGTATACAATGGAATTGTAATGTCCAAGGTTTTCTTCACATATCCGAATGTGCATAATGATCCAAACCTTACAGTTACTGTCATTCATTTATGTTTTGCAATCATGGAAGGGTCTTTTGCCACCAACTCTATATTTGCAACTTGATAATACTGCAAGAGAGAATAAAAATTCTACAGTCTGTGGATATTTAAGCATGCTTGTTGAAAAATAGGTATTTCAGAAGGTTAAGGTAAATTTCCTTCTGGTTGGCCACACTCATGATCACATTGATCAAATGTTCAATACTTTCTCTAAGAAGTTGGAACGTAACAATGCTTTTACTCTTCTGATTTTATATGAGCTGATTTCAGAAGCATATACTCCAAAACCAGAAGTTCAACACCTCACATAGATTTATAACTTTAAGCACTTTTGCTCAATGGGCCTTGATAACAGTGCTAAGGTTTTGGCTCCATTGCACAATATTAGTTTCAACCATCTATTCTTGATGAGGAGGGTTGATGAAATAACCCTTTTATTTGCAAAGGAGTATTCATCTTCTCCTGGGTTGGAGCCTAAAGAGGGATGCAGATTCTTATTGCAGGTGCCTAATTTTTCTATAGTGTATGGTGCAGAACAATCACCATATGAAGATAAAAACAATACAGAAAGATGTGGAAATGTGGTTGATCAAAGTAAAAGCTGGATGCATGCACTCATTGAAAAGAGGAGACATATTGAGCATGCAAAAAAATATGCTGGAGATCAAGATGTATCTTGGTGGGAGGACTTTTTCAATCATCAAGAAGAGATTATACAGTATACAATTGCAGGTCATTGGCCAGTTGATGTTCCATTCACATGGGATTTTTGTACACAAAGATCCGTGAATGTGGATGATGTAGATATTCTTGTTTATGATTTTTCCCTGACAAAAACAGGTCACTTGAGCAAAGCAACCATCAATATGATAAAACAAAAGCTTCCAGTTGTATGTGGTACAGGAAATCATAGGCAAACAAGAAGATTTGTGCATGATCCTGCAGAATTTGGTATGTACGTGGATGAAGATAGAGCTCTTGTGGATGTAGAAGAAGAAGAAGAGAGCTCTCAACAGTATGAGACTGAATCAAGTGCATCAGATGATGAGGGTGTAGACATAGATCGACATAGTTGTGAGTTGCATTGAAACTCTCTAACATTTTCAGTGCTTATGTAAATGCCTAGAAGTAGTTTGGTTAATGAAACCATGTTTTGTAGCAATTTTGAATAACAATCAGATATCCACCCATTGAAAATATGTCTAAAATGTTATTTTTGTATAAGAATTATTCAGTTTTACATTCTTTATATAGATTTTAGACATGTCAATGTCTTATCATATAGATTTTGGACATGTCAATGTCTTATATAGTGAAATTTTGACTAGATTTTGAGCTCTTTTTCTATGAGAAAATGACAAAAAATGTCAAAAAGTCACATGTTTTCACTTCATTTTTGTAATATATGTATACTGGTATAAAGGAATCTCAAACATAAGCTGCCATTTGCTTGATTTTTGCAGAGAGTGTTCTCTTTTTATGACATAGTTCTCGTTTGTTACGACTCGCTGTTCACAAAGAAAAGAGGGTCCAAGGGACAACCTTGCATGATAGAATGTTTCAATCGAAAAGCTTAAGGAAGCTAGCCATTGATGTTTATCTATGCTAATGCATTTTCTAGCAATGTTGAGACCATCTTAATGAATTTTTTACTGCAAACCATGTCTTTCAAAGGTTTCACAATGAAATCCCACTCGATTCTATCATAAGATTTGTCATAGTCAATCTTGATGGAGTATATCGTTTCATAATTGCAGCAAAAGAATGATGGGCCCTTCCTAGGACCAATTTGTTTGATACCTTAGTCCACCTAAAATGAAATCGCTCTCTGGAATAGAGGAATGAACCTCTAAAACTCTATACCCTACAAATAGACAGTATGGGATTTCCAACAAGCCAACTATCACTCATTTTGGAGAATGTGAGAGGTATCAACCTCCTTTCACAATACAGAACACAAACTATCCAAACATGCACCTTGCACCTATGTGTACCTTCGAACACACATACACTTGGGAGTACGTAGAGATCAGAATAGAAAGCTTTCAAGCTCAATATATTGAATGATAATGAATATTTAATACTAAGATTATATCCAAAATAAAGGTTAAAGTCACAGGAACAAAATGAGTTATCTTTCAAATGAATTGGACAACTAGACAAAGAGATATGGGTGATCAAAGATCACTTCCTATGTGAAAATTCCTATAAGCAAGGGTTTGCTTAAACTAGTGGCTAGCTTAGACCTAGAGTAAAAACTCTTGATGAGAGCTTACAAGCGCTCAAATGGTACATAAGGATGGCCACTACTTTGCTCCATGTGTTTGATTATATAATGCTAAAAAAGGTAGCTGTGAATTTGAATTCAAAAATTCCCTCCAAATGATCCATACTTTTTTCCATCAATTAGTTAAGTAATGAGTTGAGAAAGTTCATAGAAAAGTGGTTGTATATCGTATCAAAAAGTGTGAGTGATGTGGCACTTCAATTTATCATGAGTTCCCACACTTGAGATTGCTAAAATTCTAACACTCCCCCTCAAGCTTAAGTGTTAGTCTCCATTGATCTCCTTCAAGTTGAGGTTGATCTTGAACTTCTCCAACTTTCTTGCATCCATAAACTTAGACATGATATCTGCTAGCTGCTCCTTGGTGTTGATGTACTTGATGTCCACTTCTTTCGCTAATACCTTCTCTCTGATGAAGTGATAGTGAATCTCAATGTGTTTGCTTCTTGCATGGAACATAGGGTTGTTTGTTATATGAATGCTTGATATATTATCTCCAAATAGAGTGAATTCTTTGACTTCCACATCCAAGTCTTTGAAGAGCTTCTTAAGCCACATTATGTCACATGTAGAAAGTGATGAAGCTCTATACTCAGAATCACAAGATGATAATGCAACTGTAGGTTTTGCTTCTTGGACATCCATGAAATGAATCTTTGACCTAGCATGAACACATAGCCAGATGTGTTCCTTCTGTCCTCCTTTGAAGCAGCCCAATCAGCATCACTAAAGCCTTGTGGTTCTAATCCATCTTCAAGAGGGTAGTAAAACCCTTCCTTGATAATATGCTTGATGTACCTAAGCACTCTCTTGGATGCAATCAAGTGAACATCAGTTGGTGAATTCAAAAATTGAGAAAGAAATCCTAAAACATAGCACAAGTTAGGTCTTGTGATGCTAGCATAATTTAGGCCCATATGTGCTTCTATATGCTGAAGTTTCTTTAAGAGGCTTCCCTTCACTTGCACATAACTTAGTGGTTGGATCCATAGGTTGTGTGAGTGGCTTAAATCCACTCATACCATTCTTATAAAGTATATCTAGCAAGTAATTCCTTTGAGCTAGGTAAGCACCATTTTCTACATAAATAGCTTCCATTCGAAGAAAATGTTTGAGCACTCCAAGAGAAATCTTGAATTCATTCACAAGCTTAGCCTTTATCCATTTGATACCTAGATCATCACTTCGTGTTATAATCAACTCATCCACATATATGCATATGTAGAGAACTAGTCCTCCTTCCCTCTTGAGGTATAGGGAGGGATCTCCATCACTTGTCTGTATTCACACCTACACAATCACTCCATAAGCCTTTGATTCCATGCCTTTGGATATTGCTTTAAACCATACAATGCTTTTCTAAGTTTACAAATGAAATCTGAATATTTAGGGTTCTCAAACCCTAATGGTTGAGTCATGTAGACTATCTCCTACAAATCACCATTAGAAAAGCATTATTTACATCCAATCAATATATTGGCCACCTCCTAGGTGTGACATCCCCAATGATTGCCGTAATTGTGGTCATCTTTGCAACTGGGTTGAATGTTTCTTCATAGTCAGTCCCATAGGACTGAGCAAATCCTTTTGCCACAAGACTTTCTTTGTTGGAATTACAATCCATGTGTTTTTGTCTTCAAGGGAGTTTTACTCTTTTTCCATACCTTCTTGCCTCTTCTTTGTGCTTTTGGCCTCTTTAGAGGTAGAAGGTTCATGATCTTTGATAACCCTCCAAATGAAAGCATAATTCCTAGCAATATAACTATGATACACAAGCCTTGAGATTGGTTGTTTTACCCTTGATGACCTCCTTTCTTCTCCTTTTGGTGGGATAAATCTTCTTTGCCCTTGTGCCCTCATTTCTGCTTTTCATTTGAGCTTGTTTGTATGCTTGGACCACTAATTTCGAAGATATCTTGAACTCTAGCTTTATATCTCCTCTCTGCCTCCTCAATATCTTCATCTTGTCATGTAACTTTGGAAGCATACCATGGTTTGAGTTCATCAAACACTACATCTTTAGATATCTTTAAATCCTTTGTAGTAGGGTTGTAGCACCTGTAACATTTTTGCCCCATAACATAAAAAAAATACATCTTTCAGGCCTTGCGTCCATCTTGCTCCCTCTATACCAAAGACCATGAGTTTGGGTGAGAGCAAGGTATCGAAGTACTCTCTGAGCAGCATCCCAATGTGTCTGACGAGGTTGATGTGCAAATTGTTGAGTATCCCATCTACATAGGCAACATCTGGTCTAAAGTTGTCCATAAGTATGCACATCCACAAGTGATGATGAATCCTCTAGAGTAATATTGATGTTTGGATCAAGTAGTTTAGATTTTGAGTGACATTGGTCCATGTTATATCTGGAGAGAAGATCAAAGCAGTACATCTTCTATGATAGGAATATGCCTTCTTTTGTTTACCAAACTTTTATACCTACAAAGTAGTGAAGCAGACCAAGATCTATCATAGAGTACTCAAAGCGAAGCTATGTAACGATGAATTGGATGCGTTCTTCATCTAAACCTATCAAGTTCAAATCATCTACATAGAGGATGATTATTGCAACTAAGGATTCATTTTGGTAGATGCATAATTTAGCATCAACAATGGTCCTTTGCAATCCTTTAGCTTCGAAGAACTTGCAAATCTTTTCATATCGGGCCCCTCTAACGTGCTTTGTGAATTTTGTACACTTGATCATCCTTACCTTTGAACTTGAAACCTTAAGGTTGATTAAAATAAACCTCTTCTTGACTATCTCCATTGAGGAACACACTTTTGATGTCAAGTTGGTAAATGGGACCTTTGAAGTGTGCACTTAGTGCAAGAATAGTTGTAAGCCTTGCAGTAGGGGCAAAGGTTTCTTCATAATCAATACCATGCTTTTTCTTATATCCCTTAGCTACAATTCTTGCTCTGCACTTGTCCAATGTACCATCTGATTTGTACTTGAATTTTTATAGCCATTTAACTCTTATGGATTGATGATTTCAAGGCTTGGGAACAAGTGTTCAAGTGTTGTTCTTCTATAACGCATCCATCTTTTCTTGCATATATGCTTCTCACTCAGGTTGACCTTGAGCTTATTTGTAGTTGGAAGGCTTTGGAATCTATTGAAGCTGATGCATAAGTGCATAATTTACCTAGTGACTTTGTTCACGTTGTTGCTTTTTTATGAGACTTTGAGATCTTCTTGGTTGGTGAGAAGTAGCTGCCTCTGAGTTTTGATTAGTAAAGATTGTGTACCCCTCTAAAGTGTAGATGGATGGACTCAAACTTGCACTTGGATTTATAGTTGAGTATGTGGAAGGTTCATTAAATATTACATCTTTTGAGATTCTCATGGAGTGGTTCTCAAGATTGTACAATCTATAAGCTTTAGATTGTTCACTATAGCCAATGAAGATATGTCTCTTGGACTTGGAATATATCTTTCTTTGATCTTCCTTGGCACATGTACAAAAGCATCACTTCCAAATACTCTAAAGTGATTGACATTAGTCTTGCATGCAAATTAGGCCTCAAATGGGATCTTCTTAATTAAAGCACGTTTGAAGCCTCTATTGATTATGTGCCCCACAGTGTGTATTGCTTCTGCCGAAAACTTGAATGACAAGGCTTTCTTTGTGAAGCATGGTACATGTCATTTCCATTTGACTTTAGATCTTTCTGTTAGCTACTCCATTATGGGATGGAGTATGACGTTGAGTGACTTTACATTTGCTCTCTTTTTGCTTTAAGAAATTGTGGAAGTCTTGATGATGAACTCATCACCACCATTTGATCTAATAGTTTTGATTGGCTTGGATGATTCATTCTCAACTGACATATTCATTCTCAAAACTTGGAAAAGGTATCTGCCTTAGAGTTCAAAAAGTATATCCAAATGTGTCATGGACAAAGGAAACCATCCTCAACCTTAGATCCCATGTAAATCCTATATCTCATGATTGGTTCAAAATTAGGAGAAACCAATGCTTCCATTGTGTCCGGAGCATGTGGAACCCTAAGATCGACTGTCTACTTGCCTCATTCAGATATCTTGACCTCATGTTTTGAATTGATCACATCATCGATGACATCATCAAATTGTAACTGCCATTCATGAACCGCCCTTGAAAGCCTATATAAGGAGGGGTTGACCACATTCATAATCAGTCTTGCCAATACCAGTCTTGGGAGTTCAAGGAGTCATGACCGCCAAGTAAGTACTCTCAAAGTTCTAGTTCTAGTTCTTGTCTTGTTCCTTGTTCTAGTCTTGTCTAGTGTAGTCCTTGGACATCCTGTCTTGTCCTCTTGTAATCTCGTACTATGAGATCTTGTCGAGTTCTTTCTTGTATCTAGTTCATCTCCCAGAAGGGAGTTCTTGTAATCCAAATATCTTGTTCCATACCTACGATCCCGGGTTGTGGGATCTCTTGTTTCATCTCTAGTCCAGTTTTCCATACCTATCGGTCTCGGGTTGTGGGATATCTTCTATCAGCTACGTATTCTTATATCATTTTCCCTATGTGGGCGTTCTTCTAATCAGAAGCATATTTCCAAAATCTTATCTAGTGTAGTTAGAGAGCACAATCTAGTACTCCCTTGACATTTTGGCAAGACTACCTTCATTAAGACCAAGAATCATGGAGCTTATTCGAGAAGGAGTTTTTTGTGCACTTAAAGTAATTCAAAAACAAGTCCAAGAGATATGAGAAAACCAACAAAGGATTCAACAAGAGAGTATTCAAGATGTAATCATAGAACTTCAAAGGAAAATCCAAGAGTTGCATATCATTGTAAGTCAATCTTCTTCAAGTACCCCCATGACAACTAACATGAAGAAAAGTCCAAAAGTGAGCATGCCTGAGAATTTTGATGGGACAAGATCAAAGTTCCGAGGATTTGTGCAACAAGTGAAGCCATTCATAAGGATGCAACCACACAGATACCCAGATGATGCTTCTCAAGTAGGACTCATAGGAACTCTATTATGTGGTCCTGCTCTTTCATGGTTTCCACCTATCCTTGAGAAGGACATGGATATTTTGCACAATTTCAAGGCCTTTATTCAAGAGTTCACATCTTCATTTGGAGATACCAATTCTTCACATGTTGCCAAAACAAAGCTAAGGAAGCTACATCAAGGAAATAGTTATGCGTCTACCTATGCATCAGAATTTAGACAAATCATTTGTGATCTGACATGGCATGAGGATTATTTTATCAACCAATTCCGATGGGGCTTACGTGACGATGTCAAGGACCTCATGCTAACCATGCCTAAGGTATACTTTGAATGAATTCATGAATCAAGCAATTGAATGTGACAATAGGTTGTTTGGGAGAAAGCAAGAGAAGAAGATTTCTGTTCATGATCAAGAATACAAGTTTAGCTCAGTTCCTCAACAACATATGTGGGAAGAATCCCAGAACCCATACAATTGGATAACATTAGGGTCAGACGGCTTACACCAAAGGAAAGAAAGAATCGAAAAGACAATGGATTATGCTTTTGTTGTGGAGATCATGATCATATGGTATTCAAATGTCCTAAGAAGAAGAAGCAAGTTGGAATTAGAACTTCTACAATCACTATGCCACATCACAAGGATCATCATCAGAATCAAAAGCGGAATACTCCCATCATGAGAATCATGGCCTTGATTCTACACCTAGATATACTACAAACCCTTTCCAGTTTCATCATGGATATCCATCACCATCATGCTGTAGTACCACATACCAAGAGCTCTACAAAGACCAAGAGCTATGAAGATTCAAGTTCTAGAAGATGTCATAGTCACATAACCTCGTGCAGCCTTTACCTATTCTAGAATGGCCATGGGCTTCATTATCTATGGACTTCATCACAGACCTACCAAAGTCAGACAAGTATGATGCCATTCTTGTTATAGTGGATAGATTTACAAAGATGGCACACTTCATTCCAACTACCAAGGCAATCACAGGTGCAGCCATGGCTAAGCTTCTCCTCAGATACACCTTTAGGCATCATGGATTGCTTGATGATATTGTCAGTGATCGAGGTCCGCAGTTCATATCCAGCTTTTGGAATAGTCTTTCCAAGCTCCTTAGTGTTCAAATTAAACTATCTACAGCCAATCATCCACAGACTGATGGACAAACAGAACGGGTGAATCATGTCCTAGAACAATATCTCCATTGCACCATCAAATATCATCAGAATGATTGGTTTGAGCTTTTACCCTTTGCAGAGTTTGCCTATAACAATAGTGTTCATACATCTAGCAAGCAGACTCCCTTCTTTGCAAATTATGGACAACATCCAAGGATGGACATACAACTCGCAAATCATGTTAAGAACCCAGCTACCAGAGACAAGGCTCAGTACCTCATGGAAATTCACAAAGAAATCAAGGAAGAGATCCATAAAGCTCAAGAAGATTATAGGTACTATGCAGATCAACATTGTGTTCAAAATCCATCGTATAAAATTGGGAATAATGTATTGTTACTCAGAAACAATTTACGAACTTCAAGGCCATGTGCAAAGTTAGATCATCAAAGATTTGGTCCATTCACCATCTTGGCCAAGATCAATCCAGTCACCTTCAAGCTCCAACAAATAAGTACCATCAGAATACATCTAGTTTTCCATGTATCCATGTTGGATCCATATCAGATTTCACCATTGAAAGGGGAGAGACCTAGTCCTTCACCACCTATCAAGATTGATGATCATGAATAATTTGAAGTCGAGCATGTCCTAGATTCCAGAATATTGTGAGGAAGATTGGAATACCTTATTCATTGGAAAGGCTTCCATAGGAGAAATCCAATGAAGTCAAGACCAGATAACATGACCGCTCCTCATGGAACTTGTCACTTGAGGGGGAGGTGATGTCATGGACAAAGGAAATCATCCTAAACCTTAGATCCCATGTGAATCCTATATCTCATGATTGGTTGAGAATTAGGAAAAACCAATGCTTCCATTGCATTCGGAGCATGCAAAAGCCTACGATTGATTGTCTACTTGCCTCATTCAGATATCTAGAGCTCATGTTTTGAATTGATGACATCATCAATTCATAACCGCCATTCATGAACCGCCCTTGAAAACCTATATAAGGAGGGGATGGCCACATTCATAACCAGTCTTGCCAATACCAGTCCTGGGATTTCAAGGAGTCGTGACCGCCAAGTAAGTACTCTCCAAGTTCCAATTCGAGTTCTTGTCTTATTCCTTGTTCTAGTCTTGTCTAGTCTAGTTCTTGGACATCCTGTCTTGTCCTCTTGTAATCTCATAGTATGAGATCTTGTTGAGTTCTTTCTTGTATCTAGTTCATTTGCCAGAAGGGAGTTCTTGTTTTTTCCATACCTATCGGTCCCGGGTTGTGGGACATCTTGTATCAGCTATGTATTCTTGTATCATTTTCCCTACGTGGGCATTCTTGTAATCAGAAGCATATTTCCAAAATCTTGTCTAGTGTAGTCAGAGAGCACAATCTAGTGCTCCCTTGACAAAATGTATCTTGAGTGGTCATCTACAGATAGAAAGAAGTAGATTGATACACTAAGTGAAGGGGTATTCATGGATCAACACAGGTCCATGTGGACTAGGGCTAGAGGGTTCCTATCTTGGGTGAAAGCCCTCTTAGGAATGGGAGCCCTCTGTTACTTGCCTTGGGTGCAAGATTGGCAGATATTGTGTACTTTCTCCATCTTGTGCAATCCCTTAACCATCTTTGATGTAGAAATTTTGGTTAAGTATGAGGTCTGGCCATAGCATTGGTGACAGAGGCTAGAAAGGGACTCTTTATTCAAAAAACATGATAGCTTGTACAACCCTTTGTCTTCAACTCCTCATGCAATGATGGATTTAGTTGTAGGGTCACTCATCTTTATAGATGTGTTATCAAATAGAACTTGTTCATCACGATCAGTGATGCCCTTAACAAAGAGTAGCTTCATGCCCAAGTTTGGGATAAATAATACATTAGATAGAGCTTTACATTCCCCATGGTGATTGGTAATTTAAACCTTTCCTTTGAATTTGATTGGGAGACTTTAATTGTTGTCTAGATAGAACTCACCAGCTGGTCTTCGATCCCTTGGAAGGAGTCATGGTCCTTCCACATATGACATGTGGCTCCACTATCAGAAATCCATTCTTGAGAGGAACTTGAAATAATTAATGTCACGAGGAAGGAGATAAGAAATTGGGCTCACACACTCTCACAATCAAAGAGGAGCACACACACAGATTGAGCCAAGGATAATTGATCTTCTTCCTCTTCTTCTATTACATAAAAGGAATGTACAAGAATCACCTAAAACAACAATACAACAATACAACAAAGTGCAATATATAAAAAACAATACATAAGGAAAATCCAAATGTCTGCAAATGAGTGAGCTCGCAAGAAACGAATGTGCCAACACTCTTAATAGATAAATCTAGTAAATCTCAATGAATTATCTCTCACATATAGCGGCATGAATACTATTCATGACAGAGAAATGAAAAAATCATACGTGGCATCTTGGATCATCACATGTTGAACTTGATATCTCAACACTCCGCCTCAAGCTCAAGGTCATGTCTTGTAATCCAAGCATCTTCCAAAATGCCTTCAACTTCTCAGCTCCAAGTGCTTTAGTGAAAATATTAGCAACTTGCTCATCTATCCTTACATAAATAAGGTCAATATGACCTGCTAATACATTTTCCTTGATGAAATGATAATGAAACTCGATATGCTTTGTTCTACCATGCAAAATAGGTTTCCATGCTAATTATATGCTGCTAAGATTACCACAATAGATAGTGATAGGGTTTTGCACATCCACACCTAAATATGCAAGTAGCATCTCTAACCAGGATGCTTCACATACTGCCTTTGCAGCACCTCTATAATCAGTCTCTATACTTGACAAAGCAATAGTGCATTGCTTCTTGCTGCTCCATGCAGTAGCTGCACTTCCAAGTGAGAATAGAAAGCCACTAGTAGATCTTCTATCTAAAATACTACCATCCCAATCTACATGAGTGTATCCATGAACCTACAAATCTAACCCAGCTTCATAAAACAATGCATAATCTGAAGTAGGACTCACATTACGTAGAGTGTGCCCTAGAGCATCTAAATGTAGCTTCTTGGGAACATGCATAAATTGACTTTCAAGGCCAATAGTGTAGCCTAGATTAGGCCTTGTAATTGTGAGATATATCAAACTTCCCACAATTTTCTTGTACATAGTAGTATTTTCCAATGCTTCACCTGATGTATTATCCAAGTTCAAATTCTAATTTAATGGCATACAAAATCTTCCATTTGAGTTGGGACTATTGCTTCGTGATGCATCTGGTCCATTCGAAACTTGAGATTCTACACTTGCTTTTTTGGCATCTTCTTTGTGATTTGGTTCAAGATTAATTCCACCTTTGGCATCTGCATAAAATCTTGACATTTCAACAAACACGACATCTCTGCTTACCTTCACCTATCATGTGAGTGGGTTAACATTTAGATCCCTTTTGCTCAAGGGAGTATCCAAGGAAGACACATTTTTCTTCTTTTTGGATCAAGCTTCATTCTCAATGCATCTGGAATAGATACATGTATAATATATGTGATAAGTTTTGCTTTTTACCTATGAACTTCTCTTCAAGTGTAGCTTGATGCACAACAGTCCGAGTTCTGTTCATGATGTATACAATAGTGTGCACAACTTTTGCCCAATAACAATGAGGCATATTCTTCTCAGCCATTAAGGCTCTTGCTATTTCTGCAATATGTCTATTTTTAACGTCTACAACACCATTCTTTTGTGGTGTGTACCTACATCAAAAGTAACTTGAATTCCATGACTTTTAAAAAGTTGTTGAACTCATTTGACATATATTCACCTCCTCCATCAGATCTTAATGTCAGAATATACTTCCCTGTCTACTTTTTAACCATAACTTTAAAACTTTGCATGTGATTGAACATTTCACTCTTCTCTTTCATGAAATATACCCATACTTTTTGTGTATGGTCATAATTAAGATAAAACCTACAATTACACATAGATGTGGCCTTTGCAAAACCCCAAACATCTATATGTACTATTTCTAGCAAATTCTCACTAACATGCTTGTCATGTAAAAATGATGCTCTTGACTGTTTATGGAATTGACATGCTAGACATACCTTTTGCATTTCTAAAACTTTGAAATTCGATATTCCATTGATAATCTCCCTTGAGTGCATCAATTTCAGCGTCTACAAGTTTGCATATCCAATTTGTTTGTGCAAGATCTCTATATGCGCAATAACTCCTGCACCTTTTGCAAACATGGCTGCATTCATTTTAGGAATTTTTACATTTAAGGTGAACATCCTACCCACTTTGCTTCCTTTGGCAATCAATCTTCCATCTTGTTTGTACTCTTCTACATATAACTATCAGCATTGAACCTGACTTGTAATCCTTGGTCAACCATTTGTCCAATAGAAACTAGATTCTTTGTTATATTTTCAAAATGCATTACTGTTGACCTAAGTACCACTTAGGGACTTGCGGAGAAAGAGACTATACCTCAATCCCCTCTCAAGTGCATATAGCGGGGATACACGCTTTTAATTATCAATCCAAAGAGTATGGTGCCCTAAAAATGGTCCTTTCACACAAGAGACCGGCACTTTATTTACTAAAAGACTAATGTCCTACTATTTTACATGGGTAAATCTCTAATCTTTTGTGGGGATGCATCTAGAGGACTCCTCTAGTGCATTTACAATGGAAAAATATATTACAAGAATGGTTATGATACAAAAATATGATGTCCACATCGGAAAAATTTTGGGGCCCGTCTTTTTCTCTGCTTTGTGCTCTCTTCTTTTTGCTCTGTATCATTTAGCAGATTGGCTTCACGTATCATGAGTTGTTTCCATTGTTCTGCCTTCACACCGTCATTGGTTGGCTGTCTATGATCTGCGAAGAAGCTAAGCTTGTATGCTACTAATCTGGCATTTAAATTTGACGACATCTTCAAAAAGATTTCGGAATCAATCTCAAAAAATCCGGTAAAGAAGGCTTCTTCAAAAGTTTGCATATATACACTTGGCAAGAACATCAATCTGGAATAATAAGCCATTATTGTTGGTCGACTTGGCATAACCGATAGATCAAAAATGAGGATTTCTGTGCCTTGATTAATTCCGATGAAATTCAAAAAGGTGTAGGCCGCATGCTTGAAGACCTTGAGTACCGTAAGTATCATACTAAGTATCTTATTGGTCATTTTGATAGTTAAGTCAGGCACTGTCCTATAATTCTGCAGCCAAAATTCGATGGTTTTGACCATATAATCCTCCGTTGGCAAGTAATTATGTGGTGGGCTTGGTAGTAGCGGATAATTCAGCCATTGATTATTTATTGCACCATTTCTTTGCAAGTCCAAAAATTCTCTGGCACACACCTTACCTACAGCAAATAAACACTTTCATGGATAGACAACACTCACAAGCACTCTTTCCAAGCAATACACATGCATACAAGCTCACAAAGAAGAAGATATAGAGTGAAGAAGACACAAATTCGAATTTCTGTGCTCTCTATTCTCACAATGGCAAAAAAGTCCTTTACAAAGAGTCACATTTGACTTATATACTTGTGCCCTAAAAATGGTCCTTTCACACAAGAGACCGGCACTTTATTTACTAAAAGACTAATGTCCTACTATTTTACATGGGTAAATCTCTAATCTTCTGTGGGGATGCATCTAGAGGACTCCTCTAGTGCATTTACAACGGAAAATATATTACAAGAATGGTTATGATACAAAAATATGATGTCCACATCAGAAAAACTTTGGGGCCCGTCTTTTTCTCTGCTTTGTGCTCTCTTTAGCTCTGCAACAATTACATTAGCAAGATGTTTTACATTCCCATCCTCCACAGACAATGTTATGTTTCTTGTATGCTTGATAGGGTGTGATGTGTCATCACTTGTTTCAACATATCCAGGAATTGGCACTTTCTATAAGCTACTTAACCATTTTGCATGACTGTTCATGTGATCTGAAGAACCTAAATCAGCATATCAGATGTTACCATTTGATTTCAAGACATTAGCATATATTGTATTCATTATATGATGTTGAACCATGATCAACTTCTCATAAACATCTGCTCTTGTCGATGCATAGTTGTTTTGCCGCCTTCTGTTATTTTGATTCTTTAGCTTGCAGTCATGTTCAAAGTGTCCACATTTACCACAATTCTAGCATACTTTAGTATCATTACCTGAATCATTTCTTTGGAAATTTCTACAGCCTCTTTGGCTCCCCCTTCTTGGAAACTATACCTCTTGCATGATTCTGTTGTTCACCTTGGTCTTGGTTATTCTATCCTCTTCCAGTTTTGAAACCTCTACCTCTGCCTCTTCCTCTATGAGAGTATAGCTCCTTAGAGCTAGGTTTTCCTTCGGAGTTTAAGTCATCACCAAGCTTTTTTCTTCAATAATCAACATGGACACTAGATTAGTGAAATTTGAAATATTTTTCCTAGTATATATAGAAGTTTTGAACTGCTTATATGCAGCTCTTAAACCACAAAGGCACACTTCCACCTTATCATCATCATCTACATTCACACCAATAGAAGCAAGTGAATTATATATGCTTTTGATTTTCAAGGTATAGTCACTTACCAACATGCCCTTTTTCTCTAGTGTATGCATCTCCTTCTTGAGTTGCAATTTTCATGCCTTTGTATTGCTCTCATACAATGTGACCAAACTATAAGGATTTTGAGCTATTCTTCTTTTTGTAGCAAAATTTGTCAAGATGCCCCAATTTACCATAGTAATTGCAACTAAACTTCTTGGAGGAACTATCGGGACCTTGTTCAAGTGTGTTGCTAGAGTTGTGACTAGCATGTTTTTCCTTGTTGAAGGGTCTCTACGATTTCATCATGGTTTCTTGTGAGGATTTCAAATTTGCTGGAGACTCATGGAGGAGCAAAAGTCCCCAAACTTCTTCACAAGTCAATTCTTGGCCAAGATTGTATAGGGTTGTCACAAGAGCTACATAAGCTTGTTGAGAAGGCAAATGGCCATGTCCTAGCTGGAACTTTTCAGCCACACAATGCTAGCTTGTGTTGATAATCTTCAAATTTGAAAAGATTTTTTTCTTAATGGGATCCTAGGGGCTAATGGAGAGGTTATGAAACTTGACATCTAAGGTGTAATTTTTTGAAAGAGTTTTTCTCTCATAAAGGTCTTGTAGGATCTTCCAAGCTTTGTGGGACATTCTAGAGGAGGTAATGTGATAAAGTAATTATATGATCTAAGGGCTAGATCAGTTCAAATGGAGCTAAAATCAGACACCGTTTGGTCACTCTTATGTATGACCAAAGATCTCAAGTCTAGGCTTACTATAAGGTCATTTACTCTTATAACCAAGTGATCCACTTAGCCTAGTGGTTAAGACTTAAGGATGTGAAGGAGGAGGTCTTGGGTTCAACACCCATGGGGTACATGGTGTTTTGCACAAGGAACTCTAGAACCTTCTAGAAGCATCAAATTGAATTAACTCTAGTTAACTAGGACACTTGGTGCACATGTAGTTACATGGCTGACACTTGGATGGTTAGTATCCACCTTCCCAAGAAGGCAGTCCCCTGGAGAGAGCTATATATAGAGGCATTTGGTTGGGAGGAGAGTCATCTCTCTAGCATATGTTGGTCGTAATCTTGCATAGGTATCAGATCCAAGCTTTCATGGTGATCTTGCTACGCTCATCATCCTCTTCATTAGAATGTGTTTCCATTATTAACAATATCCTCATCAGTTTTTTCTACACGGAGCATCTTGCTCCTCTCTCTAGAAATCCCAATGACAATAGCTAAATTTTGATTGTAGAAATCAAAAGCATATATTCCTCTGTTGAGTGGAGGCTGTCTGGGTTTGAACCAAGGACTTCATAAAAATCAATGCCTATTGTAGCCACAAAGGGGAATGACATTGGTACGAATTCTTCTATGCTCTATATTATTTGGGCTACTATCGACAGAAGCGAAAGGTACAAATTAAAAACAATAAAGCCGTCTTTCGAAGATGCTTATAGGATTTGATCCCACGTCCTACTTGTACAGAGATCTCTGCCTTATCATATGAGAAAGGTGCTTGCAACACATCGTTGTTCTCGGATTTATCTTATTCTCGTTCAAAAGCTCATAAAGAATAAGCAAAAAGAAGGATGCCATTTCTAGTGGGTCGCATAAAGGACTTGATCTGAGGACCTTGCTCTTCAGTTGCTTCACTTCATCCAACATAGTAAGGCATTCTAATGTTCTTGCACAACTTCACGACCACTGCAGCAGTTTACAAGAAATAGGTGAAGGACATCTTCACATTGTGAAATTTGGGTCTTCGACCCGCAATGTCGAGCTGGAGAAACGAGATTCGTCTATCTGTCATATTCTTTTATATGCTTTAAGAAAGCTATGTTATAATCCATATTGCGAAACTTTCAGGATCACAAACAAAAAGGAATATCTTGCTGGATTTGTCATATTCTTTTATATGCTTTAAGAAAGCTATGTTATAATCCATATTGCGAAACTTTCAGGATCACAAACAAAAAGGAATCGATCTTATTGGCCGTCAAAGAGGGAATTCGATCTCCGATTGTAGGTCTTGAGCCGTTGACCTCACGAGTTACTACAATCGATCTAACCGAGAGGGCATCATATTCAAGACAAACATACTCGCACCCCATATGCTAGTTATCCTAATAACAGACCTAGACAGTAAGAATCGAACCCAAAACTTTCAATTTCTATCTGAAGTGCCATATCCACTATAATAGATCTCTCGTTGATCATTAATTCTTTGTATGCTCTACTTATCCGAAGCAAAGAACTTTTGGTTTTGTGTATCCTCTTGAGTTGGCTGTTATCTCAACCACTACACTAAGAATGATTCGATGTTTTGATCTGACATATCTTTGAGAGATTCCATCCTTAGAAATCAGTTCTTGAATTCTTTTGAATTCTCCCTAGTATGTGCATCCGAACTCAAATCTGTGAGCATTACCTGAGCCAATTTTGAAGCCCACACATCCAAAGGGAGGAGCCAAAGTGAAGCAACATTGGATTAAAGGAAGGAAGATCGTGCTTTCAAGTTTCATTTCTTCTCGATCGACAAAAGAAAGCTTTCTTCAGTTGATGTTTTCATTTCAATACTTGCTTTATTCGATGCTTTCATGTAGCTTGCATCAAACAATTATTGAAGCATGGTAGTAGTTTTCATTTTTTCAGAATGAATGTAAACACCACAAACTCGATGAAAGCTAAACAGATATAGAAGTATTGGGAAATACATTAAGCACTTGCATGCATCTAGAAGCTCACGCCCAAAAACGAATTGATTGTTGGTGCATTTCTCCTTTTCAAAGAATGATTTCATGCACAAAACACGTTTTCTTCTTAACTAAAAAAGATAGTTAATGCTCAATTTTATGCATATGAATGGTTATATCTTTTTAAAGCTAGAAAGTAGAATATCTCTACATGAATGATTAGGAACATGCATTTTCAAGCTCAAGAATTGCTTGATTTAAGTTTTGTGCATGAAAGGATAAGGACAAGACATGCATGCACTCACATGCATTTGCATGCAAGCATAGACATTCACATGATTTTTTTGTTAAGGAGTGGAATATTTATACTTTCGTTACCTTCTTTTTCTAATTCGACTTATATAGCTAGGGAAAATAGCAAACCAGGTAGTTGCAAGGCTCCTGGCTGCCATGCAACTCAAGTAGCTAGTTTGTTTTTCCCAAATGTGATACTTAGGTATCACAAATTAGGAGTCTTGATTGGGAAAAGTAGGCCCTTCGAAAGATGAGTGTTGAATTTCCTTCATTATTGGAATGGCAAGAAAATAGGGCTCCTTGAAAGTTTCCATGGTACTCTAAGTTTAGAAGAAAACTTTGAGAATCCTAACGACAAGCTTAGATGTAGTCATTAGCTTGGATTTAAAAGATCATGCATTCAACTCGGCATCCAAGAAGGTTGATGAATTTTTCTTTGGAAGTTTTATCTTATTCTATCCCAAGACATGGTAAGAATCAAATAAAATCAAATGGAACTTAAAATCAATTGAACTTTCACGTTCTTAGGTTCTTAGTTGATATGTTCTAAATTTGAAAAAATCATAGAACTTTTGAAGTTTCTTCTTTGATTTCATAACGACAAGTGATGAACCTCAAAGAGGTGAATAAACTTTAGCATCACTTGAACCTTAGTGTTCAATATTAGTTGGATGCTAGGTTCCATGACTGCATCTCTAGTCAAGATGCAAAGTTTTTCAAAAAAAAGCATGGAAACTTTACTAAGAACTTTTTTGAGGATGAGAAAATTATACTTGGTTTTTAAAGATCAAAGAAGAAACCCAAGTAAAAGTAATATTTGGGAATGAAGATATTTCATAAAAGATACATCAAAGTAATCTTTGGGAATTAAGCTACTTCCTAAAGATAAGCCAATAAAGGAAATAGTCTGGTTAACTATTTCATTGGTTAAAAAGGAATATCTTTTGGACAAAACCAAGACTTAAAGCTTTATTGTTTGTCCAAAAATCAAGGCTTTTTTTGAAAAGATTATTTCAGATGAATCATTGGCTTAGTATTACTTGATTCCTTGATAGGAATCTAAAGTTCTTGAAAGAAAAAAATCTCCCTAGATGTGAGACTGGAATCTTTCAAGTAAGTTTAATAGCAAGTAGTTCCCAGAAATTCCCAAACCACTAGTATGGGTACTTAAGTCCAAATAGTGATATAACCTAAAAGGTATATCAAAGATATCTAGTTTTAGAAGCTGAGAGGCATCAATGTATGCTTGGGCTAAAGTTTAGGGAGAGATCTCTAAAAATCGTGTAGGTAAGCAAAGAAGCTTTTGATAGTCCAAGAGATCTTAAAGATAAAGACTAAGTCTATACTCTAGTCGCAAGGTCAACCAGACTTGATCAAGCTTGGCCATGATTGTCCAAGAACATGCGATTGGAACTACTCTGAAGATTGCCCAAGTATTGGCAATAAAATTCCTTTTGGGAATTATTCACTCATGTTTCATTTATCCGATGAAAAATTAAGAAAGGAGTAAGTTGTTCCAAATCTGAACAGAGTGAAGAAATTCCAAGAGTGTAGTCTGCAGATCGTGAAGACAGTATTTAAGTTTGTGGAAGGTAAAACATAATGTTTGCCGATCCTTACAAGGATTTTGGTACAAATCTAGAAAGCATAAGCGGATGCTTAGACTTAAAGCAATAGAGAGATTCCTATAACATCTTGATCGAGTTAGTTACCTAAAGAATCAATAAAGAGGGAATCTAAAGACAAGAAGTTAAAGGCTCTTGTCACTACAAATTGGTTGAGAATAGGTCAAATGAACTTGAATCTATGAAAATTCAAGTACTTGGAATTTTGAGTGGTTTTCATTTGAGAACCCTAGCAAAGAAGGATGGATGTTCCATCAAAAGGTTTTCAAGTTCCTAAAGGAAAACACAAGATCATAAAATGATCATGTGAAGGGATCAAAACCTAGAAAATCTAGTTAGAGGTAGTACCTCAAACTTCAAAATGCTCGTAAAGAATTGAAGCAAGAAGGTACTCTATCAAGAGATGTTTAGAATTTAGGATAAGTATCATCCACACATTAATGTAAATATAAAATGGGGTGGTGTGGGACACCAAATTTTATACTCAGACTGATGTAGTAAGGATGGTATGGGACATCAGACCCTGGGATGATAATTTATTTTTTAGTCCTAGATTGGATCTTGAAGTTAGATTTGATCCCCAAGGGAATAAAAACTTCAAAGAAGGGGTTTAAATTCAAGCAAAATAAAAGTAGTATCTCAAGATATTTCAAGATAACTTCAAGATCAAAGAAATAGAAGATATGAAGTAAGTAACTTCTAAGATCTTATTGAAACACTTCAAGCTTAAGTGTTGTTGATTCAGAAATATTTTAATAAATTTTTGAACAAGTAGGACTTTGACATTGAAATCATCATTTCAACTAAGGAATAGATAGAGTAAGTCAAGCATCAAGTTCCTAGTGTAACTTGGTAAATTCAATCCTTTAACTCAAAGAAATGCACAAGAATTGCATTCCTAGTAAGGAGCCATAAAGATTGAATATAGGCATGACCTTAGTCTCAAGTGAAGCATTATCTGAGTAAGAGACTCAACAATAGAACCTCAGTGGATCAACACACTAATGTTGGATACCACACTAGTACCTTGTAGATGGATGATGTTTCATATTTGCTTTCAATCTTGTCTTTGACATTCGAGGCATTCTAGGATCCTAGATCACTTTCCTTGTTTGGATTTCACTCAGTTCCTTCAATTGCTTCATATAAGAGGTTGGTATTGTTGGAGTTAGACGTCTGCGGAAGCACGCGAACAGCACAAGGAAGAAGAAGAAGCTTGGAGCACAACACACGAGACTAAATGTATTACTAGAGAATGTACAAAGATAAGTAGCCCATTAGGGCAATAGGCGTATATACAAGCCGGGGGAAAAAAACCTCCTAAAGAGGGAAAAAAGTGCCCCGGCGGTCCTAGAGTGTTCACACACATCACTACCTAAATATATCAACAAATCCCCCCTGGGAGTGATGCGGTGAACAAGGAGCTGGCACTCATCTATAAGGAAGTGCCGAGCTATGTGGAAATCACTCCACAAAAGGAAGTAAGCCCAAAGCTTTGCGGAAAGCTTCAAACTTCTCCCTAGGCAGAGCCTTCGTGAAAAGGTCTGCAATGTTCTCCTGCGTGGGCACATATGCCAAGCTGATCTCCCCAGCAGAGAACCTCTCCCTGACATAGTGATAATGCACCTCAATGTGCTTAGTGCGAGCATGGAACACAGGGTTCCTCGCAACTACCAATGCGCTCTGACTGTCAGTGAAGATGGTGGTGGCAGAAGACTGGCCAACACCCAAATCAGCCATAAGGCGTCTGAGCCACACACACTCAACAGTCGCTGTGAAAGCTGCCCTATACTCAGCCTCACAACTGGAAGTGGCCACAGTAGGCTGCTTCTTGCTCAACCAAGATATACATGAGCTACCAAGCATGAAGCAAAAACCACTGGTGGACACACGAGTGTCATAGCAACCAGCCCAATCTGAGTCAGAAAAAGCATGCAAATCTGGCGGTAGTGATCCCCCCTTGGGATAAAACAACCCAAGTAGCCGAGTACCACTCAAGTAGCGAAAGATGCGCTTAACCGCTTTCCAATGCGTGACTCCTGGGCAATGCATAAACCTGCTCATCTGTGAGACAGCAAACTGAATATCTGGCCGAGTAATGCATAAGTAAATCAAGCATCCAACAGCCTGCTGATAGAGAATAGCATCAAATGCATCTCCAGCATCATGAAGACTCAATCGTAAACCTGTCTCCATAGGAGTGGCAATAGGCTTACAGTCTTCAAGGCCAAAACGCTGCAATAATGTGTCAATATATTTCGTTTGACACAAAGCCATTCCACCATCAACTTGCATAAATTGAATGCCCAAATAGTGATGCAAATGCCCCAAATCAGACATCTCAAATGAGGCATGCAAATCAGCCTTGAAATCAGCAATATGCTTCTCAAGAGGACCAGTGAGCAGCATGTCGTCTACATAGACAACAATGATCAGAAGCACATCATTAGCACGCTTAACATATAAGGTGCTTTCAGTTGGACTGTTCTCAAAACCATGTGCAATCAGATAGGCATGTATTTTCTCATACCAAGCACGTGGTGCTTGCTTTAAACCATATAACGCCTTCTTTAACCTGCACACCTGGTTTTCATGCCCTTTTTGCACAAAGCCACGGGGCTGAAAAACATACACTTCTTCATGCAAGTCACCATTCAGAAATGCTGTTTTAATGTCCAACTGATGTACATTCCAACCATGATGGGTGGCAAGTGCACAAATGCTCCGAACAGTAGTCATACGGCATGTAGGTGCAAAGGTCTCATCAAAATCAATGCCTCTTTCCTGTGCATAACCCTTTGCAATAAGCCTAGCCTTATACCTGTCAACTGTACCATCAGGTTTACGCTTCAGCTTGTATACCCACTTAGTGCCAATGGCCTTCTTGCCAGGAGGCAAGTCACATAAAGACCATGTACCATTCTTCATTATAGCATCATATTCAGATTGCATAGCAGCCTTCCAATTTTCTGAATTTTGTGCTTCATCAAAAGAAACAGGCTCATTCTTATCACAGAGACTAGATGCAGCCATAGCATAGCAATCTGATGCAAAGGAGGTACTATGAGAGCCTGAACGAGTACGATATGACAAAGATGCATCTAATTTGCTGTCACGCAAAGTCTGCACCAGCCATTTTGGCATAGTTTTTGCCTGTTCAATATCAGCTCTCTCATCAATAAGTGCATCATGTAAATCTGCATCAGAAATGGAATGATCTGCATCATCATATGAAACCTGCAAAGGCTGAGAAGTTGCCTCATTGGGACCAGCGCTAGCCTGTCCACCTGTAAAAAGAGGCATCAAAGTATCATACATGTCTTTGGAGCTAACAGATGTCTCCTTAGTACATGAAAGCAATGGCTGAATAGCATCTTCCACAAAGACAACATCACGGCTAACCAGAATGCGTTTAGTCTGTGGATGATACAGACGATAGCCTTTACTTTCAGAACTGTACCCAACAAAAATACATTTTACTGCCTTATCATCCAATTTTCTGCGATGTTGTTCAGGCACTAATGCATATGCCAAACAGCCAAAAACACGCAGATGAGCAACAGATGGCTTGCGGTCATGCCAAGCCTCATATGGAGTGATAGACTGCAACGCTTTGGTGGGACACCTGTTCAGTACATATGCTGCACACATGACAGCCTCAAGCCAGAAACTATGTGGTAAAGCCTGACTTTTGACCATGCACCTCGCCATCTCCATGAGTGACCTGTTCTTTCGTTCAGCAACTCCATTCTGTTGAGGTGTATACGGCACTGTACACTGGTGTTTTATCCCACGTTCAGCCAGAAATGCATTAAAATCTGAAGACATATATTCCCCCCCTCGATCAGAACGGAGGGTGCCCATTTTACATGCTGACAGATTTTCAGCCAAAACCAAAAACTGTTTGAAGCACATGAACACTTCGGACTTTGCTTTGAGTGGATATACCCATGCATGCCTGGAAAAATCATCAATGAAAGTCACGGAGTAAAGGTAATTTCCAAAAGAGGGTGTCTGCATAGGACCACAGACATCACTATGTACAAGCTGCAATTTCTGAATAGCCCGAACTGAACCATCTTTTGGAAAGGAAGAACGCTGCATTTTGCCCAAAATACAGCCTTCACAAACATGTTTTCCAGGTGCCTCAAGTTTGGGCAAAGAGGACACCATTTCAGATTTCTGCAGGCGTAACAAGCTAGCAAAATTCAGATGACCAAAGCGTGCATGCCAAAGCTTTGCATCTGACATAGCCTGAGAATCATGAACTGCACATGCCGAATCATTCACAGATCTTTCATAGTCTATGAGCTTATACAGCCCACGACATAAAATGCCAGAAGCAATAATCACATCGCCATTTGAGAGATCATGGACTGTACACCTGTCATCAACGAATTTCACAACCAAGCCAATCTTGGCTAATGCAGAAACTGACAACAGGTTTTTTTTTATCCCTGGCACAAATAAAGCATCTGACAAAGTGAAAGAACTACCATCAGCAGTAGTCAGAATGATCTTACCAACTCCCATAACAGGATAAGAGGAGTTATTGGCGCATGTGACAGTATTCCCTGTAGGGGCAGGCTCGAGTGAAGAGAAGAAACTGCGCTGCGAGGTAATATGTTTGGTCGCCCCACTGTCAAAGTACCAAACATCTGAGTCTACTGCAGACATGCACTGATCATGAGAAGATGGGTCAAAACTGCAGACAGTAGTAAACGCCCATTCTTCTTCCTGCACAAGATTTGCAGACTCTGTTTTTGGTGTAGAGGCCTCTGCAACAACCATTCCAGCCTCTTTCTTCTTTGCCTCTTTAGCAGCCAGTTTTGGACAGTTCTTTATAATATGATCATTTCCTTTACAGTACTTGCAGAACAATTTCTGCTTTTCTGATTTCTTCTCATCTTTATCCTGGTTCTTCGATTGTGCAGCATTTGCAGATTTCTGCTTACTAGTAGAAGAGCTCCATTTTCCTTTGCCCTTCTGACTAGCCAGGAAAGCTTGATCTGCAACACGCATAATGGACCTGTTCTGCCTGGACTGATCTTCCTGCAACAGAACAGAGACTAATTCCTCAAATGACAAGGCATTCGGATTGCCTTTCATCATCAATCGAAGAGTAGAGGCAAAACTCTGATATGAATCAGGAAGGCCATTCAGAACGGTCTGCACAAGTGAGCTATCTGGTATAACCTCATCAGCAGAAATCAATTGTTCCTTCAGGTCTTTGATCTTTGTAAGAAAACTGTCCATCGAATCACCTTCATTCATGTGCTCACTCTCCAACTGTTTTCAGAGGTAAGCAACACGAGCCTCATTCCTAGCCTGGTACAAAGTGGTAAGTGTATCCCAAGCATCCTTTGCTGTTCTGCAAGAGCGAATGTGAGGAATAATGGCACGTTTGACAGACAAAGCTATCAATGCATGTGCCTGGGCATCTCTGCCATCCCAACGAATCTGCTCTGCAGTAGGTGCAACAGAAACAGCAGCACGAACAGGAATCTGCGGAATATCATCTTCGACACCATCTTCATCAGCTCCAACACCTGTATTTGCAGTACCTGTCGTTATAGGTGTAACAGGACGTCTTTCAACACCCTGCACAATGTTCCACAATCCTTTTGCAACCAGTACATGTCGCATCATATAAGCCCATAATGGGTAGTTGGTACCATCCAACTTATCCTCAACAGCCAACATACGGAATACATCACTGCTTTCAGCCATGGCCGGTGACTAAAATACCTTGATGCAGAAAATTGACTGTATCTCAAAAAGTTGAACAGAACTTCCCACACGAGTTCTGCTAGACCTGTAGCAGACTTCGAGACGCTTAAACTGGCGAACAGAAACTGGTATATACCTTTGACACAAAAGGACAAAATAGCCTGCACAAGCACTGCGATAGTGCGTTCGGAGGCCGAAACGAGCTCAGATCTCGGAAACACCCTGAGTATGCTCACCAAATTTTGTGCGAATCTGAGACTGCAAACGGAGGAGTGTCGACGGCGCCCTAGAAGAAGCAACGACCTGCTCTGATACCAATTGTTGGAGTTAGACGTCTGCGGAAGCACGCGAACAGCACAAGGAAGAAGAAGAAGCTTGGAGCACAACACACAAGACTGAATGTATTACTAGAGAATGTACAAAGATAAGTAGCCCATTAGGGCAATAGGCGTATATACAAGCCGGGGGAAAAAAACCTCCTAAAGAGGGAAAAAAGTGCCCCGGCGGTCCTAGAGTGTTCACACACATCACTACCTAAATATATCAACAGGTATAAAGATATGCCCTAATTGTATCCTTCCAGATATTATAGTTGGTGTTGTTTAGTCTTTCATCCTTTGGCATAAAAATCACCATAAAAGAAGGTAAGTATCATTGAATTGAAGATGTCCTTCGAGATCATTGACATTGTCGTTATTGAAAATAAGTTACCACACTTGCAAAAATGAAGTCCAAATGGGCACACAAATTGTGTTTGGGGGAGGAGCGGGGGGGCTTAGAGTAGCCCTACACTTAGTGATGAGATAGACACCTTGGAGATGGGGGGGCTTAGAATAGCCCTACACTTGGCACCAAAAGTTAGATGAGTCGATGTAGAGAGAGGGCTTAGAGTAGCTCATTGCACACCAAGTTAGCCTTAGAGTAGGCTTGCGACTTGAGAAATATTGTGGGTGGGCTTAGACTAGCCTCCAACCCACAAATACACACACACACTATCATGTTTGCTTCTTGAGTTAAAACATGAAGGGGCACTTAGTGTGAAATAGTGTGCCAATGTTGGGGTGTGGTGTGGAGAAATTTCACTCAAATACACGTAGCGGAAGTTAGAGAATCTCTTCTAGAATCTACCGTATAAGACACATTCTTACTAAAACCTAATTCACAAGCTAAATAAGACTCCTTCTTGAGCTCATTTGAGCAGGCATCTAATTGTACAAAGTCACACTACTTTTCAACTTAGGTTAAGAAGAAAAGTAAGGTTCACAAGAAATGTTCCCAGTACCGATTCAAGAATCATATAGCAAAGATATTTTATATTCACAGAGTAAAAGAGATAATCTTTCCAAGAATATATGATATGCATTAAATTGATAAGTACAGAGAGAGATATCACCTTCACAAGGTGGCTGTGTACAAAAAAGGTATGTAGCTGGAATACCTTTGTGCCTTGTAGCTTACTATTGAGGGCCCTTCTGATATCCATTGGTGCGAGAATGACTAGCATATGCTTCTACAACATCTCCTTGTCATCTTCAAAAATATTCACATTCAAATGACTTCTATATATAGCGGTATGGGCATGGGATTTTTCACCTACCCTTCCATCTTCTCTCACCTCTTGACTTTCCACTTCTTGTCTTTTGTCTTTCTATTGCCTTGGGTGACTTTTGGTGCTCCAAATCACTCCATATGGATAAGGCCATGCATTTTTTGAGTATTCCATCTCTCTAATCATATTTTGGCTTTTACCTAAGCCGTAAATACATTTGTGCTTTTTAATTCAACACTCTACTTTAAGGTTATGAGAGTACTCTCTATATTTTAAGGGCCTACCTTCCTTTTAAGCTTACAACAAATGCTTAGATGATGAAGAGGTAAATAATGAGAGGTGAGTATTGATGGAGAGTGTTAATCTCCAAAAGAACAACCTACTCTTGAACTTAGAACACCTCTATATCAAGAGTAAGTCAAAACCTTCACCAATTTAAAAGATCAATGACCAAATATCAAATTCTTGAACAAACTGTGAAGAAGGAAATTACTCAGAAAGTCTGCTGCATATATCTTTCTCATTGACTGAGTAAATGTGTAAAGTTTTTTATGAAACTTTGCACAAGGTGTCGGCTAAAGATTGCGCACCTCCTCCAAGTCAAATCACTCCAAAAGATTCAGTAGATCTTGAGAAATCTACTTCACAAGTTACCTATGTCTAAATCTGCATTTCTGAGAAGTCGATTTGAACACCCCTAACTTCTTAGCTTTAGTTCTCACAATTTTGAAGCCATTTTATCAAAACCTTTTAGCTATAGATAGCTTATCTCTCAACTTAGATTTTGAGCTATCATATGTGTAAAACTTTACACTGTGCACTGAGCACTACTCATTTCATTGAACTCGAAATCTGCGCCTGTTTCAGGAGACTGTGAACATTCTTTACATATGAATGTTCCTACACACAACTCTCTTAACCTGATTACAATTGGAAGCTGAAATTTTGTACAGAGGTTGATCAACTCTAGACTTAGACTTGTACAAAAGCATTCCATAAAAGCTTTACCACATAAGGAGAAGACACAAAAACTTCGGGCGCAAACTTTTCTTCTATTCCTCAGAAAATCAGAATTGAGTTGTGAGAGAGAGTTCTTCTCATTCCTATGAACTCTAATGAGTCTTACAACTTACAAATGCACTATTCTCATACTCTCCTATTGTCTCCTCTATTGCCCCAACATTTTTCCAAAGTATTTATAGGCAAATATGTACAACCTTATAACTAGACAAAAGTATAAGTGATCTATGTCTTCACTAATGTACATATGTGTACATATCATTCATCCTGTGAATGTAACCTCCTTCTTTGCTTCAAGACTTAATCTTATCTCCATCTTTTTGTCTTCCAAACTTCAATTGGTGATTGGTCTGCACCAACAGCTCCCCCTCAATCATCAATTGAGGTTTCTCTTATCTTCTTTATGCCTGCCATGTCTTTGAACTTCTGTAACTTTGGTCCATCTAAACTTTTTGTAAGCATATCAGCTATCTGATCTTTTGTTGAAGTATGTATAACTTCAATCTCCTTATCCTCTTAGAAAGTGATACTGTATCTCAATGTGTTTGATCCTCTTAGAACTCATGTTATCACCATAAATGATAGGTATGCTCTGTATAGTGTCAAAACTCTTCATGAGAGTTTTGAGCCATATCACTTCTTTTGCAGCTTCAACCATGCCTTTGTACTCTGCTTCTGTAGATGACAAAGCAACTGTATGTTGCTTCTTTGAGCACCAAGAGATTAACTTATCTCCCACATAACACATGTATCCATAGGTTGACCTTCTATCATCTGGATTACCTGCCCAATTTGCATCACTATATATTTTGATATTTGTATCTGATGTAAAACCATAATACAAACCCTCTTTGAGTGTTCCCTTAATGTATCTCAACACTCTTTGACCTGCAATCCAATGCTCTTTCCTAGGACAATGCATGAATTGAGACAACACACCAACTGCATATGATAAATCAGGCCTAGTTAATGTAGCATAGATAAGACTACCAACCAAACTCTGATATTGCTTCATGTCCTTGATCTCTTCACCTCCAAATCTGCTTAATTTGTGATTCACCTCCATTGGAGTAGGTGCTACTCTGCAATCATTCATCTTAAACTTTGTTAAGAAATTCTTCAAATACCTTTCTTGAGTCACATACACTCCATGTTGAGTGTATGAAATCTCCATGCCCAAGAAGTATGACAAATCTCCCAAGTCACTGATTTTGAACTCTTTCTCCATTTGCTTCTTTAGGTTTTGTATGCCTTTCTCATCTGTACCTGTAAGAATTATATCATCAACATATATACATATGTAAATGAACCCATCATCACTTGCTTTAACAAGCAAGCTACTATCTGCTTTTGATACTTGAAATCCAAGTTCCTTTAAGAACTTTACAAGTCTATAGTTCCATGCCCTTGGGGCCTGCTTCAAGCCATATAAAGCTCTCTTGAGCTTACACACATGATCTGGATATCTTCCATCTCTAAATCCTTGAGGTTGCTCCATGAAAACATCATCGGAAATATAACCATTCAAAAAAGCATTCTTCACATCTAATTGACACAATTTCCAACCTTTGCATGCAGCAATTGCTATGAGTGTTCTGATGGTTGTCATCTTTGCCACTGGACTATAAGTCTCATCATAGTCAATACCATATGTCTGAGCAAACCCTTTTACAACAAGTCTAGCTTTGTACCTAAACACACTTCCATCTGCAAATCTCTTTGTCTTATAGACCCATTTGCATCCAATGATCTTCTGGCTATTTGGCTTTGGAACCAAATCCCATGTTTGATTCTCCATCAATGCATCATATTCTTCTTGCATAGCTTTTTCCCAAATCTCTTTACCTTTTGCCTCTTCATATGTAGAAGGGTCTTCATCTGCTTTAATCATGTAAGCATAATCCTTAGTAGTCAAGAATGAAGTATCATAGCTATACCTTGTAGGTTGCCATTTGTTCCTTGTAGACCTCCTAAGTTCTCCACTTCTTGAGGTTTCTGGTTCTTCACATTCAGGATCAAATCTTGGTGTTTCTTCCACTTTAACCTGCACTTCATTATTCTCTTGCTCATCAAATATCTGAACCTTTGATTTACCTTTCCTTTGGCTCACAATTTCTTCATCATCTGTATTAATATTGATAGTACCTGCATACCAAGTACCTTGCTCATCAAATGTAACATCTTTTGACACAAGAAAATGTTTTGTGGATGGATTCCACAACCTGTATCCCATCTGCTTATCATCATAACCAATAAACACATATTTTTCAGCTTTAGGTTCCAATTTGTGCCTTAATTGTGATGGCACATATGCATAGGCCAAACATCCAAATACTTTGCAATGGTCTAGTGTAGGTCTCTTACCCCACCATGCCTCATATGGTGTCATACCCTGCAAGGCTTTACAAGGTAGCCTATTGACCAAATAAGTAGCTGTATTTACAGCCTCAGCCCACAAATAATTTGGGCAATTTTTCTCCTTCATCATGGACCTTGCAAACTCAACAAGAGTTCTATTCCTCCTTTCTGCTACACCATTTTGTTGAGGAGAGTACCTGCAAGTAACCTCTCTTTTTATACCTGCATTCCACAAGTAATCACTGAACTCATTAGAGAAATACTCTCCCCCTCCATCTGACCTTAGTCTCTTCAACTTATGTCCTGTAATTCTCTCTGCATACATATGATAATGTTTGAAAGTATTGAATACTTCTGACTTATCTTTGATCACATAGATAGTGATCCATCTGGTAGCATCATCAACATAAATCACATAATACCTTGAACCATTGATACTGAAATCCTTTGATGGTCCCCACACATCTGTGTGTACCAACTCAAGTTTCTTTGAATACATAAACCCATGCTTAGAATAGGATTGCTTATGAGCCTTACCTAATTGACATGCCTCACATCTGTATGTCATATGTTGACCTGCAACATTAGGCAATCCAAGCACTGAACCATTATTAATCATGTCTTTAATGCCTCTTTCATTGAAATGTCCAACTCTCTTGTGCCAAAGATCTAACTCAGAGATCTTATGTCCTCCATAAGTGAACAAGGCATGACCAACATTACCTTGGATCTTCAATGTGAACAATCTTCCTTCTTTCTTCCCTGAAACAATTTGTTTATACCCATTGCTAGGGTCTTCCACAAACACTCCTTCATTAGTGAACCTTACTTCATAACCTTTTTCCACAATTTGTCCTACACTTATCAAATTCTTAGGAATTGTAGGAACATACAAGACCTTACTCAATAAGGTGCTAGCATCCTTGGCTTTCACTGATCCAATTGACTTCACATTGTGCTTTGTGTTGTCACATGTTTGAACAACATGATTAGATACCTTATTCTCCAAATCAGTCATCAAGGCTATATTACCACTCAGGTGATTGCTACACCCTGAGTCAATGTAGAAGACTCTTTGATCTTCACTCTGCCTTTCACAAGTTGCATTCATTATCAATGTTGAATCTTCCTTCTGATCTGAAGCATAATTGTAGTAGGTATTGTTATATTGTTGACTTTGGAAACCTCTACCTGCATTTCTTCTAAAGTAACCCCTACTACCTCTACCTCTGAAATTACCTCTTTGATTTTTGCCTCCTCTTCCTCTTGAATTATAGTTCTGATTGTATCCTCCATTACTTTGAGTGTTATGCCAACAATCATTAGCTAAATGATTTGTCTTACCACAAATCCAGCAAGCTTTGGATCCATCTTTGTTACTCCTGCCTCTTCCTCTACCTTTGCCACCTCCTCTTCCTCTTAGGAAGTTGGCTTGACTGGTTGTGCCTTCTTCTTCATTTGCTTGTTGTTTTCCTTTGTTAGTTTTCTTCTTGTCTTTAGAGTACATTGCATGACCTGCACTCTTGTCAACATCTCCTTTGATATCATTCTCAAAAGTTAGCATATGTCCTAACAATTGATTCAAATCAGGATTGAAATGATCCAATGAAAGTTCTGTAGATAAAATAAAAGGCTTCCACTGCTCATCACCTCTTAGTCCTGTGAGAATTTGCCTTACCAATTTATCTTCTTCAATGTCTTCATCCACTGCTCCTAATGCATCTGCAATGTCCTTCATCTTTGTCACATAATCAGATATTGATTGTGAAGCCTTCTTCTTGAAAGTGGTAAACTCTGCCCATAGGGATGCCTTCCTTGACTTTGTAGTGTTTTGGAAATGCTCCTCCAAAGCATTCCATATCTCACTTGCACTTTCAAGACCTCTAATGTGAGGTAGCAAGTAGTCATTGACTGCCATATAAATGATACTCCTAGCTTGAGCATCTCTTTTCATCCAAGTCTTCAAATCTGACAATTCCTCCCTAGTTGGAACACTAGGATCTCTGAATTGAGGCTTTTCTTCTTCTCCTGTAATGTAAGCTATCAAATCTTTGCTCATTAGATGAGCTTCCATCCTCATTGACCATGCAGGATAGTTTTCTCTATATGAAGAGAATCTCCCATCTTCCTTCACCTGTATTAACAGATCTTTAAACTTTATGAGGAATAAATGTACCTTGACTTTGATTATTACTTCTTCTGATCCTTTTGGCAACTTCAATGTGTCTTCCTTCAAGCTTTCTTCAATCTTTATCCTTTTGATCTTCCGAGATGTAAAGTTTGTATGTCTGCAGCAATTGGAGTCTCCTTTTCCTCGATTCTGATGCTTCCTACTCTGATACCACTGATGGAGAGTGTTAATCTCCAAAAGAACAACCTACTCTTGAACTTAGAACACCTCTATATCAAGAGTAAGTCAAAACCTTCACCAATTTAAAAGATCAATGACCAAATATCAAATTCTTGAACAAACTGTGAAGAAGGAAATTACTCAGAAAGTCTGCTGCATATATCTTTCTCATTGATTGAGTAAATGTGTAAAGTTTTTTATGAAACTTTGCACAAGGTGTCGGCTAAAGATTGTGCACCTCCTCCAAGTCAAATCACTCCAAAAGATTCAGTAGATCTTGAGAAATCTACTTCACAAGTTACCTATGTCTAAATCTGCATTTCTGAGAAGTCGATTTGAACACCCCTAACTTCTTAGCTTTAGTTCTCACAATGTCGAACCCGTTTTATCAAAAACTTTTAGCTATAGATAGCTTATCTCTCAACTTAGATTTTGAGCTATTATATGTGTAAAACTTTACACTGTGCACTGAGCACTACTCATTTCATTGAACTCGAAATCTGCGCCTGTTTCAGGAGACTGTGAACATTCTTTACATATGAATGTTCCTACACACAATTCTCTTAACCTGATTACAATTGGAAGCTGAAATTTTGTACAGAGGTTGATCAACTCTAGACTTAGACTTGTACAAAAGCATTCCACAAAAGCTTTACCACATAAGGAGAAGACACAAAAACTTCGAGTGCAAACTTTTCTTCTATTCCTCAGAAAATCAGAATTGAGTTGTGAGAGAGAGTTCTTCTCATTTCTATGAACTCTAATGAGTCTTACAACTTACAAATGCACTATTCTCATACTCTCCTATTGTCTCCTCTATTGCCCCGACATTTTTCCAAAGTATTTATAGGCAAATATGTACAACCTTATAACTAGACAAAAGTATAAGTGATCTATGTCTTCACTAATGTACATATGTGTGCATATCATTCATCCTGTGAATGTAACCTCCTTCTTTTCTTCAAGACTTAATCTTATCTCCATCTTTTTGTCTTCCAAACTTCAATTGGTGATTGGTCTGCACCAACAAGTATGTTAAGCCTCAAAATTGTAGCTTTCACATGTTCCATAATTTTCAACACTCCCCCTCAAGCTACAATTAGGAGTCCATGCTACTCTCCAATTCTTGTCCGCTTCGTCTTTCACTTCTTTTGCCCTTGTATCTCTTCGTTCAATAGGTCTCCCCCTTCCTTCATAATCTTTGTTTCATTCTTCATGGCTAATTATATACCTACAAAATCAACAATGAGCTGGGCATACATGAACTCTATCATGCGTTTCTCTTCATGTGAAGCATTCATAGCTTCCACACCTTCCAAGTTTTCTTCATCACCTACCAGAAAACAACACAAGCGATTCTCAATGTGAACAATGGTGCCTCTTGCACCCAACAAGGCTTGGCATTCCTCTTGGGATATAATCCTTCTAGGTGATGATGCTAATGGGATCAGAAAGATGAAGGCACAAATGAAGAAGGAGTTTAAGATAAGTGATCTTGGATTGCTCACTTACTTCCTTGGGTTTGAAGTAGTATACACAGATGAAGAAATGTTTCTTACACAAAGAAGGTATATTAAAGACATGCTTGCAAAGTTCAAAATGCAAGAGGCTAAAGTTGCAGGTACCCCCATGGAGGTCCACCACAAATTAACTACTCATGAAGGAGAACTTATTGAAGACATCACAATCTATCAAATCCTAGTTGCAAGTTTAAACTATGCTACTCTAACTAGGGTTGATATTTGATATGGAGTAAGTGTGCTCAGTCAATTCATGCACACTCCAAGGAAACCTCACATGGATGTAGCAAAGAGGATATTGAAGGACTTGAAAGGAAGAATTAACGAGGTTTTATATTACCCCTACACATCTAATTTGAATGTAAAGCTATTTATTGATGCAGATATGGAAGGTTCCAAAGATGATAGAAGAAGCACATCAGGATATCTTTTATTTGCAGGTACAAAGCTCACATCTTGGTGCTCAAAGAAGCAACCTATAGTTGCTTGTTCCTCAATAGAAGTTGAATACAAAAGTTTAGCAAATGCAACACAAGAAGCTATGTGGATCAAGACCCTATACATAGATTTTAGGTTGGATTTTGGCAATCCATACATATTTGGAGATAATATGAGTTCACTTCATCTAGCTGCTAATCCTATCTTTCATGCCAAGAATAAAGATATACAAGTGCATTATCATTTTGTTAAGGAAAATATTGCAAGTAAGGAGATACAAATCTCCTATGTTTCTACTCACATGCAATGTGCAAATATGATGACCAACTCATTGGATGGAAGCAAATTAATCAGGTTTAAATCCATGATTGGATTGCAAGAGATACCAAAGGAATGAAGACTCAAGAATCTTAGGCTTGAGTGGGAGCTCTTGGTACATTTGGCAAGTGTAGATGCTTGACAAAATAATTAGGACTTCTCATATCAACATTGGACTCACTAAAGATTAGCATATGAACATCTCTTGTAAAAGTCATGGACCTTATCTCATTGGATAAAAGTAGAATGTAATAATGAAGGACTCTCGTGATGATAGGAGCCAAGAGACTTGCATAATTGGTGGTTAGAATCAAATCAATCAATACCTAAAGTGTAGGAACACTTTTAGGTAGGAGAAATTCAAAATTCAAATTCTCTTTATGAGTATAAATGGGAGTGACTCTTAGTCGCGGATATGATAGAGAAGCAAGAGCCATTGAGCCTCATGGGTGTGCCTACATTGAGCTTACATATGTATGAGTAAGTATATTACATCTCCTTTGTATCATACATTGATTAGCATATACAATTTGAGTCATTAGTTCATGTCAACCTGTGTCTACTATTCTCTGTTGTTTCTTCATCGTTTCAGTGATATTGTTTGATCAAGTTCTCTATGTATGCTTAATCATTTGACTTGGTCTAACTCGGGAAAGATAGATAGATTAATCTATCTAGTTACTAAATATCAATTTGCATTACATTTAGATCAGTAGATCACGAGTTATGATTCATATAATCTACCTGTGTCTGCATACTATCATCCTCTTGAAAAGTCAGGATTATACTCCTCAATTCATAAACTCATTCCTCACTGTATACTCACTCTAAATTAGTGAAACAACTTTGAAATATTAGAAAACTCTCTTCAATTAGATGTGTCTAAAAGTTCTTGGATCATTTGTTATCAGAGAGCAAGAACTGATCAATTTTTTGAGAGGTTCAAGTCCAAAAATAGCAAGTTTTTTAGGGTTCCTTTATGTGCAAGTTATCTATTTTGGCACAATTATTTTGCAATGATACTCTAAGATACATAATAGATCTAAATGCATATTTGGGAAGCTAAAGGTTTCTACTAAGGTGACATGAATTCACATTGGCAGGTCTAGAGTAGGATTATTGCAACACCACCTCATCTTTGGAGTGTATCCAACCACCTCCTCACATTTACAAGTGGATTCGATATAGATAAATGTAGTCCACAGATACAAAATAGTCCAAAAAATATACAATCTCATAATAACTCCATGATGAGAAGTCCTAATATCTTAGCCCTATGGGCTAGGGGGATGGGGCCCCTCAACCCCGTAGAAGGGGGCAACCCCCCTCTATACTCCCCCATTAAGGTTATGTGGGGAAATCATGCGATGCCACAAGGCCTTTATTTTTGCCTCAAATGGCAACCCAATAGTTGAGAAGTTTATGCTTGACATAACCTAATGACTAGGCTCACAACGATCATCTATTACCATCAATGATCACACGTAGACTTCATATAACTTGGAAGTTAGGGTACCATAAATGTTATGGCTCTCACAATGGCTTCTATTCATAATGGGGGACCTTACAACTTAGAACATCATGGATCATTTGTGGTCACTTGAGGGCGGATTATTGAGTATACGTAACAATAAATGTATACATAAAGATGTCAAAGGCAAAGGGAAGAGGTTAGATGAAGAAGCAAGCACTTCCCAAGTTAACTTTGCAAGTAATGGGAGAATTCCAAGAGTAAGAGGTAGAGGAAGTAGATAGGGTAGGGGGATAAAATCAAAGGGCATCACCTTGTGCCATATGTGGATTGAGAAAGATTATCACTAGGAGAACCCACGTGACCAAAGAGGAAGAGAATACAAGACAGCAGGATATGGAGCTCCTAGAGGGGATACAATAACAATTATGCCTACAATCGAAATAACAACTTCAGTAATGATTATCAAAGTGGCTAGAAAAGAAGAAGAGATACAACAATTACACTTATGATCAATCACAAGAAGACTCACTTTTTCTCATGTGCATGACTATCAAAGGAGGTAAATGAGATGAAAATGTATTCCATATTGGTTCTAGGCGTTCAATCATGTAACAAGGAACGTAGCAATACTCTTAGATTTGGAACACCCTAAGAACAAGCAGGAATTCAAAACAAGAGATGGCACAAGGCATCCTTTGGAGAAAATTGAAAATTTGAAGACATCAAATGGGAACATAAATTTGGTAAGAAGGGTCCTCTATATATGTAGCATTACTAAGAATTTTATTAGAATAAGGTGTGGAAAAAGGATTGTAGGTGAGGTTCACAAAGTATGGAGCTTATGTAGAAGATCGATACCAAGGTTTCAAGAAGATAGCCAAAGATGAAAAGATAGGTAGGCTCTTCACCTTTGAACTCCACGACACAAGGAACATAGCATTGTTCAATTATGGCACACAACCTCTATCACAACTAGATATTTGGCACAAAAGGTTAGATCATATTGAAGAGAGGACCTTGAAACAATTTTCAAAGATCAAAGTGTACTTAGACTACCTAATATCACAAAGCAACATATGATTTACAAATGCATTGCATATGAATTTGGGAAGTCTCACATGAAACCTTTCAAAAAGAACGGATACATACATGGAGACATCTTGGAGCTTGCCCATGGTGATATTTTGTGACCACGCAAGGGACCATCTATTTCATGTTCAAGGTATTATGTGCCTTTCATTGATTATCGTAGCATATGTGTTGGTGTAAATTGCAAGCGTACACATTTGGCTCAAAGGATGCATTGAAGTTTATACATACATGAAGAAGCATAGGAACATATGCTAGTGGATAATTACCACTTTACCTCATTGTAAAAGTCAGATTGACTTGGAACCTTTTGTAACCACCTACCAAAAGGATTCGTGGATAAAAGTAGCTGTTTAGTTGAAAGAATATCTCCAAGCATTTAGGAGCTTGATCATAGGGATCCAAAAGTTTGAATTTGAATTCAAACTTTTACCCATCACTTATAAAAATGATCATGAAAAGTCGCGGGATAGAGAGAGCACTCACGAGCCTAGCATTACTGATTTTTGAGTGTGTTTGAGGTCTATACTCAAGCCCACACCTCTCTACACCATTTGGCATTGATGTTCATGCAAATGGAGTTGTATACAAATGTTCATTAATACATACATTCATATTATCCATCTCTGAGATCTCTGTTAGTCTACTCAAAATTCTATCAACTTGTCAAGGGCATATCTCGGTCAATTCTTCACCAAGTTCAGTGATTCAAAGCTTGTTGGATTCCGCGTGAAGTAATCTACATGCTATCAAAGTTTGAAGACATTCTATTAAGCCTTTTTGGAGAAATCGACGCCCAGGTGAACTCTGGTCATTTTCTGCTACAGTCCTAAAAAGTCGGGGGTATAGCTTAACTTGCTAAATTGATTTCTCTTAGCATAGTTTATCATTTTACATCATTCCACTTGGAATAGGTAGCTTACTAAGCTAATTAGATACCCCTAAAAGGAATTTTTCCAATTCTTAATGTGCTGGTCATACTGAGCAAAATACTCAGCAGGTGTCAAGCCATAAATAGAAGGTTTTCTTGGGTTTGTGACTTCCAAAGTTATCTGTTTTGATTCAATCATTGCACACATCATTTCCAAAGGACATAGTACATTTTATGGTGTCATTGGAAAGCTAAGGAGGTCTAGTTATCAACTTTGAAGCAAAAGAGGGCTGGTACAAAGCACGTTTAGCAATACCTACTCAGTCTCTTGGAGTATCCATCCATCATTGCCAACAGTGGTATCAGAGCAAACTAAGGTAAAATGGGAGATGGTTTTTCTTCATTTATTAACAAATTGGACAGGAACAACTATCAAGCATGGTCTCTAAGGATGAAGACCTACTTACAAAGAAGGAGTCTCTATGCCTACATCTCAAGAGATGAGGAATTGCCCTCATTCAAAGCAAGAGGATTACCAACCAAGGAAGAACATGAAAAGCTCAACACATGGTGCGCTAAGGATGTATTGGCAAGGTCTTATTTACTCAACTCTATATCTAATTTTCTTTTTCCACATATTAGAAATTGTAAGACATCCCAAGAGACTTGGAAAACCTTGTCATCATATTTTTCCTCCAACACAAGGGCTAGGAAAAATCAGTTGTGGATTGAATTCACAACACTAAGGAAGCAACCTAAGCAAGTTGTTTCAGAATTTGTGACCAAGATTAAAGATGTAGCAGATCAGTTAGCAAGCATAGGAGAAGAGATTGAAGAAGAACAGATTGTAAGGCAAGTGATCAATGGGATCAAGGCTGATGACAAATGGGAAAGCTTCACCACTGCCATGGATCTCTACATGGATATGCACACTCCAGATCTTACAACTCTCATGGGACAATTGTTTACTCATGAAGCAAAGCTCAACAAAAATGGAGACACATTTAAAGGTAATAACTCTTCTGCCCTATACACTAATAAGAAGTCTAAAGATAAAGGCAAGAGCAAGAAGGTGGAAGATGAAGGATCAACCTCTCAAGCCAACTATGCAGGGAGAGGTAGATCTTCAAGAGGAAGGGGCAGAGGAGGTAAGCTAGGTAGGGGGAGATCTTATAACTCCTCACCATGCAACATCTATGGTTTATCAAATCATACTACAGATGAGTGTTTTAGGAATTACAAGAATCAGAGAGGAAGAGGATACCAAAGAGGTGGCTACTCACAGTCAAGAGGTAGATTCAACCATCACCAAGGCTACAACAATAATTACAACAATAACTACAACAATAATTACAATGGCAACTACCAACGAGGATTCAAATCCAGGAAGGATTACAACAACTACACAGAGGAGCAAGATGACTCTCTTCTGATCATGAACATGACTTCAAAGTCAGGTACAAATGATGACCACCTGTTCTACATTGACTCAGGATGTTCAAATCATGTGGCTTGCAATGTAGCATTACTCTCTCATCTTGAGGAACCAAAAGGTAAGCATCAAGTCCAAACAGGTGATGACACAAAGCATTCTGTAGTTAAAGTTGCAAATGTTAAGACTTGTGATGGAAATCAGAATTTGTTGAGCAGGGTACTCTAAGTACCAACCATTACCAAAAATTTGATGAGTGTTGGTCAGATTGTTTGCTTAATGAGAAAAAGTTACCTAACTATCTATGGGCAGAGAGTGTTTCTACTGCCACTTACCTCATAAATAGGTTACCATCTAAGTCTCTTGATGGCATGACACCCTATGAAGCATGGCATGGTAAGAGACCCTCACTTGACAATTGCAAAATATTTGGATGTGTAGCATATGTACACATTCCTTCTCAGATAAGAGGTAAGCTAGACCCAAAGGCTGAAAAATGCATCTTTATTGGGTATGATTTAAATAAAAAAGGTTACAAGTTTTAAAATCCTATCAATAAGGGGTTTATGGTAAGCATAGATGTTGTCTTTGATGAAAATGATTCTTGGTATGAGAATGAATGCAGGAAGGTCAAGTTACCCTATGATTTGGAAGAGGAATTTCCAAGTCTTACAAAGGAGGAACCTACTCAGAATGAAGCCTCAAGTTCAGATGATGAAGACACTATCAATCTTGACGAATTCAAAGCATGGAAGTCCAAGGGCAAAATGAAGATGAAGAAGCTTGAAGACATACCTGAATCTTCAACTCAACCATTTAGAAGATCATAAAGAGAAAGCAAGAAACCTATCAGATATGGGTATGAAACATCTCTTGTTACTAAACATTCTGTTTATCTTGCCAAAGATTTGTCAAATGAAGAACCAGGATCATATGAAGAAGCAATAACCAAATCAGAATGGAAAGAATCTATGGATGAGGAGATTGAAGCACTCAAGGATAGTGACACATGGGACTTAGTACCTAAGAAGGACTCAAAGAAGGTAATAGGATTTAGATGGATCTATAAGCTTAAAAGGAATTCTGATGGCACAATCAATAGGTACAAAGCCAGATTGGTAGCCAAGGGTTTTTCACAAACCCAAGGCATTGACTATGAGGAGACATTCTCACCCGTGGCCAAGATGCCAACCATCAGAGTGTTGGTAAGTGTGGCTGCATCAAAAAATTGGAATATGTACCAATTGGATGTCAAGAATGCTTTCTTGAATGGGTGGATTTCAGAGGAGGTATATATGTCACAACCTCCTGGCTATGAGGACCCCAAGAAGGTAACATATGTTTGCAAATTTAAAAAGGATTTATATGGATTGAAGTAGGCACCTAGGGCATGGAATTACAGGTTAACTACATACCTCCAAGACCAAGGATTTGTCATGAGCAAGGCAGATACTTCTCTGTTCATTAAGAGAAGTAATTCAGAGGTAATATACCTTTGTGTTTATGTTGATGACATCATCATTATAGGTAATGATGTCAATGGAATCAGATATATCAAAAGTCAAATGATGAAGGAGTTCAAGATCAATGATCTTGGTCTATTGAAATATTTTTTGCGACTTGAATTAGTCTACACTAATTCAGGGATAAACATAACTCAGAAAAAGTATATACAGGACATGTTGAAGAAGTTTCAATTGCAGGGTGCCGAAGTAGCAAGCATTCCAATGGAGGTAAACCTAAAGCTAAGTGCCCATGAAGGTGATGAAGTCAAGGACATTACAGGTTATCAAAGTATGGTGGGTAGCTTGAACTATGCTACCTTAACAAGGATAGACATTGCATATGGAGTTAGTGTGCTAAGTCAATTTACGCACAAGCCAAGGATACCTCACTTAGAGGCTGCCAAGAGAAGGTTGAAGTATCTCAAGGGTACACAGAACCATGGTTTGTATTTTCCTTACACTTCAGATATTGATATCAAAATTTATTCAGATGCAGATTGGGCAGGATGCAAGGATGATAGGAGGAGCACTTCTGGATATATTTCTTTTGCAGGTGACAAACCAATTTCATTGTCTTCAAAGAAGCAACCTACTGTTGCTTTGTCTTCCACAGAGGCAGAGTATAGAGGACTAGCTAATGCCACACAAGAAGCAATTTGGATTAAGCTTTTGTATACAGAATTGGGATTGTATACTAGGTCACCAATTATCTTTGGAGATAATACAAGTTCTCTTCACCTTGCAGCTAATCCTATTTACCATGCTAGGACCAAACACAAGGAGGTCCATTACAATTATGTGAGAGAGAAATTGATAAGCAAGGACATTCAACTTACCTATGTATCCACCAACATGCAATGTGCAGATTTGTTGACTAAAGCTTCGGATGGAACCAAACTTTGCAGGTTCAAATCCATGTTGGATTGCAGGATATACTTGAAGATTGAAGATGAAGACTTAAGCCAAAATGTTTGCTTTAAGGGGGAGCTGTTGTGTAAATTGCAAGCCTACACATTTGGCTCAAAGGATGCATTGAAGTTTATACATACATGAAGAAGCATAGGAACATATGCTAGTGGATAATTACCACTTTACCTCATTGTAAAAGTCAGATTGACTTGGAATCTTTTGTAACCACCTACCAAAAGGATTCGTGGATAAAAGTAGCTGTTTGATTGAAAGAATATCTCCAAGCATTTAGGATCTTGATCATAGGGAGCCAAAAGTTTGAATTTGAATTCAAACTTTTACCCATCACTTATAAAAATGATCAGAAAAAGTCGCGGGATAGAGAGAGCACTCCCGAGCCTAGCATTACTGATTTTTGAGTGTGTGTGAGGTCTATACGCAAGCCCACACCTCTCTATACCATTTGGCATTGATGTTCATGCAAATGGAGTTGTATACAAATGTTCATTAATACATACATTCATATTATCCATCTCTGAGATCTCTGTTAGTCTACTCAAAAGTCTGTCAAGTTGTCAAGGGCATATCTCGGTCAATTCTTCACCAAATGCAGTGATTCAAAGCTTGTTGGATTCATCTTAATGTAATCTATATGCTGTCAGAGTTTGAAGACATTATATTCAGCCTTTGTGGAGAAATGGGCGTCGAGGTGAACTCTGGTCATTTTCTGCTACAGTCCTAAAAAGTCGAGGGTATAGCTTAACTTGCTAAATTGATTTCTCTTAGCATAGTTTATCATTTTACATAATTCCACTTGGAATAGGTAGCTTACTAAGCTAATTAGATACCCCTAAAAGTAATGTTTCCAATTCCTACGATGCTGGGCATACTGAGCAAAATACTCAGTAGGTGTCAAGCCAGAAATAGAAGGTTTTCTTGGGTTTGTGACTTCCAAAGTTATCTGTTTTGATTCAATCATTGCACACATCATTTCCAAAGGAAATAGGACATTTTATGGTGCCATTGGAAAGCTAAGGAGGTCTAGTTATCAACTCTGAAACAAAAGAGGGCTGGTACAAATCAGGTTTAGCAGTAGCTACTTAGTCTCTTGGAGTATCCATCCATCATTCCCAACAATATGCACTATAATTTATTTCATGATGCATAAGGATGAAGTGATTTCTTATTTCAAGAAGCATCTTCCACTTTTAGAGAACCAAATAGGTAGAACATTTAAGAGGTTAAGCTATGATGGAGGGCAAAGTATTTCTCACAGGAGTTTGAATCTTTGTTGCAATAAAGAGGAATAAAAAAGAGAAATTACAATGAGGTACATGCTTGAACTAAATGTCCTTGCAGAAAGAAGAAATAGAAGCATTGTAGAAGTAGCTAGGTCAATGCTTAATGGAAAGTTACCTGAGTATCTATGGGTAGAGGTAGTATCTGTTGCCACTTTCCTGACAAACAAGTTACCCTCAAAGTCTTTGGAATTCATGACGCCCTATGAAGCTTGAAATGGAAGAACACCAAGGTTGGATCAATGCAAAATATTTGGATTCATTGCATATGGACACTTACCATCACAAAGCAGACAAAAGCTTGATCCCAAGGTAGAATAATAAATAGGTTATAACCTATACCAAAATGGTTATAGGCTTTATAATCCATGCATGAAGGGAGCCACAATGAGTGAAGATGTAGTATTTGATGAGAATAAATCCTAATTTGAAGATGATAGCACGAAGATAAAATTGTCTTGTGATTTGGAGGATGCTTTTCCAACACTATCAAGCAAAACTTCACAGACACATGAAGAGTCAAGTGAATCTAAGGATGAACAAAAGACACCTATAAGGGAGATCAAGTCTTGGAGCTCTAAATGTAAACCCAAAGTACAATAATTAAGAGATGGAGCAGAATCATCTCAATAAACTATTAGAAGGTATGCAAGGGAAAGGAAGAAGCAAGAAAGGTATGGATATCATATCTCATTGATTAGTATGAACTCTATATACATGGCCTAGGACATGAAATCTCACAAAACCTCATCATATATGGAAGCCAAGAAGAAGCCATAGTGGAAGCATGCCATGGAGGAAGAGGTTCAAGCATTACACTATAACAACACGTGGGATGACTTTCTCATTGTATGGATCTTAGAAGAGGTATACATGGCTCAGCCCCATAGTTTTGAAGAATCACAACATCTTGATTATGTATGCAGATTAAGAGCTTTTATGGACTAAAGCAAGTTACAAGAGCTTGGAATCATAGACTAGTTACTTACCTACAAGATAAAGGATTTCTAATAAGCAAGGTATATTTTTCTCTATTCATTAAAATATCACATGGAGAATTCATATACCTCTGTGCATACATGGAAGAGCTCAAGATAAGTGATTAAGGGCCGTTCACATACTTCCTTGGATTGGAAATCTTGTATAAAGAGCATGGTATGTACCTTACTCAAAAATATTAAATCAAAGATATGCTCACAAAGTTTAGATCCTGATATGTAACTTACTCCGAAAAATTACATCAAACATATGCTCACAAAGTTCAAAATGGAAAATGCAAAGATTATAGGTATGCTTATGGAAGTGCATTCCAATTTGAGTTCCCATGAAGGAGATCTCATTGAAGATGTGATAAGATATCAAAGCCTAGTAGGAAATCTTAATTATGCTACTCTCACAAGAGTAGATATAAGTTATAGTGTGAGTGTTCTAAGTCAGTTTGTGCAGTCACCTAGGAAGCCATGCATGGAGCTAGCAAAAAGGATATTTAAGTATCTCAAAGGATCAATCAATGAAGGCCTATTCTATTCATATAGCTCTAACATAGATATCAATATTTTTCTCTATGCAGATTGTGTAGGATCAAGAGATGGTAGGAGAAGTACCTTTGGTTATCTTTCATTTGAAGGTTCTAAACCCATTTCTTAGTAAGAAACCTAATTTCTCTCTCATCCACTGAGGATTATAGAGGATTAGCAAATGCAACACAAGAAGCTTGTGGATTAAGATACTATATGTTGATCTAAGGATGAAGTCATCTATTTCTCACATATTTGTGATAACATGGGATCTTTGCATCTTGTAGCAAATCCTATTTATCATGCAAGCACCAAACATATTTAGGTCCATTATCACTATGTTAGGAAGAAGATTACAAGAAAGGATATTGGGCTTTAATGCATCTCATATCAGCAACACTGTGTAGAAATGATGGTTAAAGCTTTGGATGGAGTAAAGCTAAATAGATTCAAAGTCAATGATTGGGCTTCAAGAGATTGCAAAGGAATGGACACTCAACAACACTGTGTAGAAATGATGGTTAAAGCTTTGGATGGAGTAAAGCTAAATAGATTCAAAGTCAATGATTGGGCTTCAAGAGATTGCAAAGGAATGGACACTCAACAAACCTAGGCTTGACGGGGAGTTGTTGGTACATATGGCAAGCTAAGCTCTTTACCATATTTATGGATTACATTGGATTATGAGAAACAATGTGTATGTAACTTAGTTCTTTCCTAAGGATAGGTTTCACTATATTTTTACCTATTGTAAATGTCCTTTTTATGATGAATAATGGAGAGTCAAAGTAGTTCTAAAGAGATCCAAAACCCAAAAATCCTACTTGAATTCAAATTCAAATATCTAGTTAAAAGTGATTGGAATCTCTAGGCTGAATCAATCAAAAACTACCTACTAAAATGAAGGTGAAAAGCTTATATATACTTCACCGAAAAAGTTGCAAATGTAGTTGAGATCCCATTCACTTCGAGAGTGTCCATTGAAGGTATCTCATGGCTCATGGAGGCCTCAAATATCTCCATGCATTCTACGTTAAATCTCAATACATAAACATGAAGATGTATCATCATCATGAGCTATTGTCCATTATTGTATGTGTATCATTAAATTCTCCCAACTTGATATGATAATGAAGTGATCCTATGGTCTCACTATCTTTGTAAATTCTTGATCATGAAGGTAACACCCTTTTGCGTTTTTCAATGCAATATGAATACTATTGAAGCTCTTTGTGCAAAGATATGAATCAATCTCTACGATTCTGTATGTGTACTATCTGCTTCCTCTCTAGATCACACCTCTAAGTTCTTAAGTATATGGATCACTCTCTAATCACTCTAAATTCATGAAGTAACTTGGTTTAATTCACATTTCTTTCCATTTGAAGCAATGCAAATTTCAAAATTCATAGCAAGTTGGGAACACTCATTATTTTGTTGAGTGCCGTTTTCCATAAATAGAAGGTTGTTTGGGATGATGTTTCTCAGCATGAAAATTGTAGTTTTGGACCACTTCATGATCATGGATTCTTGTATCTCTTCTTTGACTACCAAGAGGGATTCCTAGCTCCATGCTGACCCATTGGTGCTTAGGCTTCCTTCTTCCACAACCATACTTGTCTTGTATGGCACCATGCTTTTCAAGAATGCTCCTTGCCATCCGAGAGTTGGATTAAAGCAGTCAAAGGCTCTCCAAGAATTTTGTGTAATGTTAAAAGTGCATATCCAAAACATAGGAAAGAAAAGGAGAAAAAGACTTTACAAAAGATTTCATTGGCTTGAAGCAAAGGTCAACAATGGTAAGAAGAATCTTCAAAATGGCGTTCTTAAAGTCAGGAGAAAACAGATGCAGCGAGAGGAAATCCAACATAAGAAGTTCTCCATTAACTTCAAGGAATGGTGCGCATGCACAATGGTAAAACCAAAAAAAAAAAAAAAGGGAAATGTGCACGATTTTTATAGAAGAAACAAGCAAAGGAAGCCCTTCCTAGTATGATCAACACGTTCCGCATGGAATACACGATAGAAAAGGAAAATCTCCTTGGCGTGGTGTCTCATCTTTTGGAGTGGACAAAGGAATGCATGGCAAGTATATCTAGTTTTAGATCCAAAACGATCCCGCAATCCATTGCTCATAGATTGCAAGGACTGCTTCATATACGTGAGAGATTGAGAAGGTGATCAATTCCCGTCCCTCAAGTGAGGGCCTCATTTTCTAGATGGCCTTACTTGCCTTGTCAAAAACCATGTTTGGTAAGATAATATCAAATGCATTTTTCTCTTGTAGCTTCAAGGCCAAATGACTGTTAGAATGTTTGATGATGACACTTACACCTTCATTCTTAATGAGATGTGTAGTGTCTCCACGTTTTGGTCTTGCCTCTAGCTCTAAAATTAACCATACCAAGACTCCTTTCAAGGCTACTTTTGAACTCCATCCCCAACTTTTCTCATTGACCAACGATGCCGTGCGCTTACATCGGTTTAGGTTGTGAGATTCCTTGGGATACTATTAGACAAAATAATTCCATTTGGTTTCCAATTTCTAGAATCAAGGGAATGGAGAAGGAGAACCTTTTAAGAGTGAAAGAAACTTTGGGCAGTCTTTCATTATTGGAAAAACCGTTGGTGTCGCAAAGAGAAGAAATCGGATCAGATTTAAGGAAATCGATGAGAGGGAGGATTGGCTCCTTTCAAGACAAAGGATGAACATTTGGTGGGTCTTAGAGGATCTCCTGATTATTCTCCAAGGGGTTCCTCATCCCAAAGGTATCGAATGAAAAAATGGAAAAGATGTCCAGAAGTGGTACTCAAAAGATGGGATTTCAAGTTCAAAGACATTTCATGCCACCTGGTGAAATGCAAGAAAGTGAGCTTTCTCTAGAAAATCCTCGGTAGAGGTTTTTTGGATCAATGCAAAACTGGCCAATATTTATGTTTCTTGCCCATGGTGTAAAAGATACGAGTAAGGATGCGAAGACATTTCACACCTCTTCTTTTCATGCCCAAGGAGTTCCTTCATTTGGAAGAGATTCCTCATTCACTGAAAGCTTGATCCCTAGCCCTTTGGAACATGATGAGAAGTGAGACCCTCTAGAACATTTGGAAAGAGACATGCACATCTAACTTTCATAGTCCACACCAAGAAAGTTCCATTGAGTTATCGGTTAACTTTCTTGCTACAAGGATAAAAAATGCCAAGTTCGCCCCCTTTTTAAGCATCATAGAGTCTTCTTTATAGAGAATAACAAACACAAGATTAGGTGGCTCCCATATGAAGGGGATCAAGCTTTCATTAAGATCCGAATTCTATCCATTTAGTGCTCTTAGAAACCTCCCTGTGTCCTAAAGTTTGACTTTGGACCTCTCCTTTATCTCCACCTTCGCTCTAATGTACTCTCCCTTTTGTAAATATTTTGAGGTTATAATAGAGCAACAACATCAAGTATTCTTTCATCAAGCCCTTATGAAGTATTCCATTAAAAGAAACCAAAGCTTTCTTACCTTAGAGCTCCTTCATCTAGAGGAGATTCCACATTCACTAGAAGCTTGATCCCTAGCCCTTTGGAGCATGATCAGAAGTGAGGCCCTCTTGAAATTTAGAAAAGAGAGATGTGAATCTAAATTTCATAGTCTACACCAGTAAAGTTCCATTACATTATCGCTTGACTTTCCTTCTAGAAGGATAAAAAACAGCAAGATCTCCCCCTTTTAAGCATCATAGAGTCTTCGATATAGATAACAACAAACTCAAGAGATTCTGGCTCCCACATGAAGGGGATGAAGCTTTCATTAAGATCCTAAGTGTATCCAAGTAGTGCTCTTGGGAACCCTCTTTGTACTGAAGTTTGACTTTGGCCCTCTGATTTCTCTTCCTCTTTTCTCCATTGTACTCTCCATTTTGTTAACATATATAAGGTTATAATAGAGTAACAACATCAGGCATTCATTCGTCAACCCCTTATGGAGTATTCTATGGAAAGAAACCAAAGCTTTCCCACCCCAAATGATTGGGATGTATTTGCTACATGCATGTGCCTAGTGATCCCATACATAACTTTGATTATAGGGCAATGAAATATGTATTTCTAAGGTACATAGGGGATAAAACGTTATAATTCCAATTAATCAAAGGACTCATGTTGTTCCAAATCTTCCATAATTAGTGCACAAGATTGGAGCCTTTAGAAGTTATCATGAGAGGCTAGAAGAAGAGAGTGAGTAACTAAAGGCCTTGCCACCTTGAGAGACCCAGATGAGAAAGGACCTCGCTGGTTTTGAAACTAAATTTTTTCCACAAGATTTCATTGTTATTTTAGGCTTTTAATCATCCACATGGCAGAGAAAATGTTGGATAGAGCCTCTACATCCAGAATATCCAAGATACTAGAGTCCTTTTGCCTAGAGAGAATCTCCAGTTTGGTTTTCAACACACATGTCCAATTGTGATCTTTCATTCAGATCAAAGTTTTGCAAATCCTTCCAAACTTTAGCAAATCCTTACATCAATTCCTCAATCACACTAAGATAAAGATGACAACGAGATGATGAACATGTTGATCACTATGGCCTAGCCAGCCACATTAAGTTACCTACACTTCCAATAGCATCGATCGCTATCTATCTTGACTAGCACCTACTCCCATCTTTGTCCCAAAGAGACATCAAAGCCCATCTAGACACCAAGAATCCAAAATATTTGATTCTCAATTATTTCATTACACTCTTGATAGATACGAAGCTATGTGTATGGGCCCCATAAGAATGTGATGATGGTTTTATAGTGGTTTATTCTAGATCTCAAAGCTTCATAGAATATCTCAAAGCAATGCTAGAATCTAGTAACATTCTCAAAAACATTATGGAGAAACATACTGGTTTCAATTATGAAAATCCTCAAAACCATAGGCTCCTAGCTGTAAAGAATAGAAAGGCCCTAAATGTACCCCTAGTGTAGTGGACTATTACCCAAACAATAAAGACCATCATTTGTGATAGCAAAAAGAAACAATGCATGCATACAACCTTGTCTCATAGAGAGCTTTGAATGTCTATAGAGATTTGACCATTAAGGTTTATTTGATCGAAGGCATTTCCCAAGAGCATGCAAACCATTTTACTAAGCCTAGAGCCAAAACCAATATCCGTAAGGGATGGAAGGATGTAATCCCACTCTAGCCTATCGTATGCTTTGTAAAAATCTATCTTGAGGAAAATAGTGTTTTGAGAAGACTCCATGTACTCATTCCCTCCCAAATATGAATGATGGATTCAAGACATGGTCTAGCTTTAATGAATCCTTGTGGTCTTGAGAGACCCATGAGTAGTGATGGTTAGTTAATTTATCATGTTGGAGCTTCGATCTTATAACCCATTTGAAGGATGAGGATCTGGAACAAATTTCCAATTGTATTCTTGGTATCTTTTTTGTGAATGAGCTTTACTACTCCAACATAGGCATTTTGGTAAGATGCCAAACATAAGAGCTTCACACCACAATAAACAAAAAGGAACTATTAGAACATCCTTAAAGGTTTTGAAGAACTCCTTTATTAGGCCATCAAGACTATGGATCGTACCTTTGGAATGGGAGTCAAGTGCCTCAAGGATATATTGAATTACAAGAGGACAATCATCAAAATGCATAATCTCTTCTAGATTTTTTTTTTGTAGATCTAAGAGTCAAGATAGTGGCCATAGACTCACGCTTGAGAGACAAGAGAGGAGAAGAAATGTGAAGAAGGTGCTTGAAGTCTTTCTCCTTTAGGGTTACATGGACCCATCTTATCTCCTTCATATTCTTCAAATGGAATACACTATTATAATTCTCTGCATACTTCAAGAGTCTTACAATTATATGTTTTTTCTTTACCAAAGCACTTTTAATTAGGACCAAATAATTAGGAGGATTAGGAACTACTCAGAGTCACATTCCCTAGATCCTCAAATTCACGTTTTCAAGTTTCCATTTTGCAAGTAGTTTTGGGGGTGTTGTTGGCTATCTTCCCTTTCTCCTTTCCCTCTCTCTCCCTCTCCCTCTCTCTCTCCCTCTTTCTCTCTTCCTCTCTCTCTCTCTCTCTCTCTCTCTCTCTCCTCCCTGCCTCTCCTCCCTCATCCTCTCTATCTATCTATCTATCTATCTATCTATCTATCTATCTATCTATCTATCTATCTATCTATCTATCTATCTATCTATCTATCTATCTATCTATCTATCTATCTATCTATCTATCTATCTATCTATCTATCTATCTATCTATCTATCTATCTATCTATCTATCAATCTATCTATCTATCTATCTATCTATCTATCTATCTATCTATCTATCTACCTATCTATCTGTCTATCTATCTATCTATCTATCTATCTATCTATCTACCTATCTATCTGTCTATCTATCTACCTATCTATCTATCTATCTATCTATCTATCTATCTATCTATCTATCTATCTATCTATCTATCTATCTATCTATCTATCTATATGAATTTACATGGAGGAGAAAGTTCAAATAGCAACTATGTATCTGTGCAACTATAATACTTGGTGGAACGAGTTGTGGTTTCATACCTACTATTGACCCAACTATTGGAGGTACAAGCAGTTTTTGAGGCGGCCAAGGCACAAGTGGATGATGGGATAAGGAGGAATTGGATGGGAAACCCGAAAAAAGAATTTGGGATTTGGTTTTGATGTTGGGACTTCTAGATTCCATTTGGAGAGATCAGTTGGTGCAAAAGCATACCGTGCTACGAAGGTAGTTTGGTGCAGCAAGTGAGATGGAGTCTCAAAACAAAGTAAAGGTAGAGGTGGATGGAATCTGCTTCGTACCTATAGATGAAGAGTGGAATTAGTAGCAAGTCCAATTTAGTATGGCAGTCCCAATACATCAAATTAGTGAAATTTAGTTCAAGTGATTTAGCAAAAGAATTGATGATGATCTAGACATGCATGTCCAACTTTTTGACACACAATATGGTTCACTCAAAGGGAATCCGATGATGCTAGGAAATTCCAAGTATTTTAGGCCACTTTTGAAGGAGAAGCTTTCCCTTGGCTAACAGAGTTCACCATGAATCATTTCCTACATACGATGCTCTTAAAAATGCATTTTTAAGGTGATTATGAAAAGCTAAAATGATTCGTCAATTTCTCCTTATTTTACAGTATATGATACAACAATCCAACCAGACGGTAGTAGATTATGCATCACTATTCTGGAGTACATTGAGGTGAATTGCAAAAACTGAGAGACACCCTAAAGATGTGGTACGAGGTTGGTTCATGGATGTATTAAATTCATTATTAAAGGAAAAAATATGCTTGTTTGCATTAGACGGAACCATATCATTGAGGCAATGAAACAACTAGAATGCAATCTAAAAGTTGCAGACCCGTCTTGGTAGTGCTCTCTAGATGTTTTAAATGTGGTAACTTCAAACCTTTAGCTGTAATCTCTCTCTATCTCTATGGTTTTATTCATGGTGATGACCTCACTCATCATGAGTAATGTGATCTCGGTGGTGGCTAGTCTTGATAGCAACAAAGTCACTCTCTCTCTTTGGGGTGAAGGGTGTTTCAAAAATCTTAGGAGGTCACAAATATCATTGGCTCATGCACGTAGAACATTCTAATTTTGGGAGCCCCCCTTCTCTTGTGGTTCCCTGTCCAAAGAAAGTTTCTGCAGATTCTTTCCAATTTTCTAAGTTCTTGATCCTTCGGTCTCCAATAAGAGAGAAAGTAAATGGTCAAAGAGATGAAGAAGGTATTATTTACCATGACACACGTTGCAAGGTTGATTTGCATGCCCTTCCAATACGCTAGCTTTTTGTCTAGTTTGGAAAGCACCCAATTCCATTGCTGCTCCATGGAGACACCAATGCCCATTGGAATACCAAGAAGGCAGAAGACTAGACCCTTGGGGATAATTTGGCAACCATGCTCTACTTGTAGTTGGGGTGGTGATCCGATGATGGCTTTGAAAGCGGTTTTCGAGTGGTTTATTTTTGAACGAGATGCCTCATAGAATGTGTTAAGGCACCCCCAAAAGGTTTCAATGCTGGTCAAGTCATTATGCACAAATGCATTCACGTCATCCACAAATAGCCTCATAATCATTTGACCATGGTTGATAGGTAGAGAGAGACCTTTAATATGGCCCATTTCCATATGACGTTGCAGAAGACAATTGGGCCCCTCCAAGGAAATAACAAAAAGAAGAGGGGCCAATGGGAACCCTTGCCTAATAGAGCATTTTAATCTGATAGCCTTTGATAACTGACCATTGACATCTATTTGCACCGATGCATTCCACAACAATGTAGCCATCATCTTAGTGAATTTCTAACTAAAGTCAAGGTCTTTAAGATATTGGAGAACAAAGTCCCATTCTATCGTATTGTAGGCTTTGTCAAAGTCGATTTTAAAAAACACCACATTTTGCATGGACTCTTCAGCAAAATCAAGTCCTTCCCAAATATCATTAATAGCTTCCAGTATTGATCTACACTTGGGGAATCCTTTTTGTTCCTGAATAACCCACCTCTTCAAGTGTTAAGAGATTCTGTTGGCATCACTTTCAAAGAATCTTGTACCTTGTTTGAAGCATTGTGATCGGGTGCTAATTTTCAATCCTATTCTTGTTACCTTTTTTATGGATAAGCTTGATGACACCATTGTTTAGACATTTAGGAAGTGCACCAAAAGCCAACACCTCTTCCAAACCAAGCACAACAGAGTGGCCACCACCTATCTAAAAGACTTGAAAAACTAATTTGAGACACCCTTAGGACCCGCACTTTCCCCATTGGGTAGCATATCAGTAACTTTGAGAATCTCAGTGGGCCCATCAAGTAGAGACTTCAGATTATGCGATATTTAAGAGGTGGAGACTCTCGAGATGGTTGCCATGCAATCCCACTTGTGGGGCTAAAGGGGGTCGAGACCCCAAGGAGTTAAGTGGTCAACAATAATAGCATTTTTTTCTTCTTTCATTTTGCATTCGACCCCATTGCTACCTATCAAAAAGGGAATAGAGTCTCCTGTTTGCTTCCTCTTAGGGATGCCACACATCTCTTTAGTTGGTTTGACAACCTTACCCGCACAACAATCTTTAAAGTATATTTGCAAGTTTTTCCTTTGAATTCCTTCCTCGTATTTGAGCATGCCTCTAATTTTTCATAGCCCCATCTGATATTGATAGTTTCCTTTGTTCATTTTCTCCTCAAGGCACCAGAGCCTTTGATAGAGCTTCTCTCTCTGCCTCCACCAAACATTTCAAAGCATCTTGTGAGTCTTGATCAGAATTTGATGAGTCTTCTTGTTGGAACATCAAGCTTACACAATGCTTGAGGTGGATTTGATCTACATCAAAGGCTATCGCGTTGAAAGAATATCCATTGGAGAGTTCTTTTTTTTAATGCTCACTTATTATATTTTTTAGAAAATATTTTTTAAGGATCTTTTACCATTGTAAAAGCCTTGAGCTTTACACATGTAAAAGTAGAAAGATAGAGCCCAACTCCCACGAATTTGTGGTGGTTGAGTTGCATTCAATCAAAAAATCAATCACCTAAAAGTAGATCAAACTAGATCTTCACTTTCCTAGATTGTAGGAAAGTGAATTAATTCCCTCCAACAACCATTCCCACCTTCATTTGAATTCAAAATCCACTTGTAGAATTTGTGCAGCACTTATAGAGTCTATATAAAGACTTGAAATCACTTGTACAATACATGGAAGCAATATACATACACTTGTGACCATCATTGTCTTGCTCCTTCAATTCTTTGCATCATCTTCTTCACCAATAGTAATCTTGCAAAGGTTGTTGCTCCTTCTATAGAGCTTCACATTTGATGAGAGATGGGTCTTTTGAGAGTTATTATTGTCTAGTTTATCCCTATAGATGGTCATAGCATTTTCTTAACTAGATTGGGAGAAATCTCTATTTTTCTATCTCAGGTTCAATCTCTGTGTATTCCTAAAAAATAGGAAGTACCACTGTTGAGTGTCTGATTCATTCCTATAGCATATTTTTCTTATTCCTTATACTTTTGTGCATTGAAAACACTCAACCCTTTGTGTATCACACCAAAAACAGGATTTTTTCTAATTGTAATCACGCTGGTTGCTATGGGCATTTGAAGTTCATTGTCTCTTCCATAGATAGTAAGTTTTCTGAGTTAGTCGACCTGAGAACCTATCTATTTTGTATTGAATTTTTCTCCTTGATGCTCGAAAGTAGATAGTGCATTTCTTTGCACTTATCGCATGCCTATAAGGTCTATTTGAGTGTCCATAAGCTCAAGAGCTGCTCTTGTGCCGGTTGGCTAGACCAAACTTCGTCGCTTCGAAACTCAATTTTCTACCTCCTACAAGCTTCCTCAATGATCGAGAAGCTTGATCGACACAACTACGGGGCTTGGCAAATCAGAATGGAGGCCTATTTGCAAGGTAGAAATCTTTATGGAATTGTAGTAGGTGATGAAGCTATGCCCATTCCAAGATCCAAAGGAGGACCTACACAAGAGGAGACAGATAAGCTCACACTTTGGTGCGCAAGGGATGCTCAAGCAAGGTCGCACATACTAAACTCTATCTCGGACTTTCTATTACCACATATTATAGGATGCAAGACATCTCAAGAGACTTGGGATGCTCTCAAGACTTTCTTTTCTGCTAGTATCAAAGCAAGAAAGAATCATCTTTGGAACGAGTTCAACCAAAAGCATAAGGCACCTAAACAAATCATCACAGAGTTTGTTACCAAGGTCAAGGAGGTTGCGGATCAACTAGCATCCATTGGAGAGTTGATTAAAGCAGAGACTATCATGAGGAAAATTCTCAATGGGATTCAAAGTGATAAGCAATGGTAATCCTTCACGACGGCTTATGATCTCATCATGGATGTGCAAACTCCAGACTTCAACATCTTTCTTGGACGACTCTTCAATCAAGAGGCCAACAATAGCATAAAGGAAGGTAACTCCTATCATGGTAATTCAACTAGTGCTCTATATGCAGATAAGAAGGACACGAGGCTGAAAGGCAAGAAGAAGGAAGAAGATGAAGAAGAGACCTCCCAAGCCAACTTTGCAAGCAAGAGCAAGTAGAGAGGAAGAAGAAAGGACCCAAGCATGACAAAGCCAAAGGTCATAATGTTCAACCTTGTGCCATTTGCGATAAGACCAACCACACTACTCATAATTGTTGGTTCAATGGTGTGGTGGTTGTTGCCTTAGCACGGGTTGTGGTTGAGCGTACCCTTGGTAAGCATACGGTCCCGGTGCAGATGCTTGCTGCTGATACGGGGGGTATCTATAGGCTTCTCCCCCTTGATCTCTTTGAGGATATCCATAAGGCCTCCTGGTGGTTGTACCGGTCTTGACTACAGATTGTAAGGACAGTTCTTTGTGTTGTGATTTGCGTACCTTTGTTCTATGCTACAATAATGCATAGGGCCTAGGGCGGGTGGTCCATTGTAAGCATAAGCAGGTGGTGGAACTACTCCCCTATTGAACATGTGAGAAGGATGGTCACCTCCATAGTGCACACATCTTCTAAGCATGGAAATTCTCATAGGATTGTTTGGGTAGTTCCTCTATCCTTGAACATTCAGCTCCTTAGCCACTAAGTCAGCTATTTCCTCTACATTGTTCCTAGGATTTGACGTGCTACTGGTGGTATCCTCACTTTTCACACTACCTTGAGGTATTTTCAAATCTTTCGCTAGATTGTCCTCTAGGTCGATACACTCTTTCATACACTTGCAAATTTTGAACTCTCTTCACATATACTAATGATCTCAATGATCCATTCACTAATCCTTCCAAAAATAATGAAACCATTTTGTTTTGAGTGGGTCTCTCTTCAATAGGGCATCTATCCAAATATTGCTTAAATCTTCTTACTGCCAATCTCACCAATCCCGTAGGAGCCTGTTTAAAAATATGGATTAATGAGGACGATTTGTTTTTTATTCCGGAATTAGTAAATTCTTCAATCAATTCTTGATAGACTTGTTCCATGTTTTGGAAATTATTAGGGTCTAAAGGTTGGAGCCAAGCTAAGGCCGTGTATGTAATGGTTAGGCCAAAGGATTCATATTGGATCAAAAAGTCTTCCACTTGTTCACCTCTTATTACTTGCTTGAATTCAGCTATATGGTTGTATGGTTCACTAGAGCCATCATAGTGACTTCTCATGCACTTGGCTACCTAGATGGGCCTCAATCTTCTTCTCGGTTCAGGTGGTCTAGGCATTACAGGGAAGGCTGGTCGACCTATTGGTATACTTGGTCCTCTTCCTATAGGTGGTCTCTCATGGGCTGGAATTCTATTCCTTGGTTCTACATGTGTAGGTGGTCGGTAGTTAGGATTATTGCCCAGTGTAGCAAACTGCACATGGGGCCTAACTGGAATGTTCGGTTGTTGTGTCTGTCCTGAATGCTGATAAGAAGTATCTTGATAAGCTCCTTGGGGGTTTTGCAAGGTTGTGGCTTGATCCCTAGGTGGGAACACTGGAATGTTCTGATATTTCAACCCTGCTCTTTCTACTTCCGTTAAGGGCCAGTACCTTCTCTGATTCTTCTCTAGATACGTAATATGAGTGGGGCTTTAAGGATCTTGCAACTCATAGATGATGGATGGGTTGGTGGCTTCTTCCCACAATGAAGAGTGTGCTCTAAGTAGATGCTCCATCCCGTTGATTAAATAAACATCCATCAGGGAATCATCTTGGGGAACTAGGTCTCCTCACCAAACCCTAATTATAATGGACTTCCCTCTAGGGGTAGATACCTGTTCTTCCTGTCCTTCTCCGTTAAGATTATGGGTAGTGCCTTCTTCCCTTTTCTTGTTGATGTTTTCTGGATGCTCGGTAACTACATACAGTATCTCTCTTTTATCCATGTAGAATCCTCCTGCATACTTAACAACTAGCCTAGGTACTATGTAAGCATCTGTAGCTTTCTTCAGCCTAACCACCGATCTGTTTGGCCCATCTAGGTAGATGGGTAAACCGTGTTGATTAGTGCTCACATATTTTAAAGATGCTCCATATTCACGCTCAATAATTGACATCATGCTACCTATTGGTACAGAATTAAGCATGTGTTCTGAGGCCATGAGGGTTTCCTCCTCAGACTCACTTGAGGTTTCAGCGTAATGCGAATGAATACTCGGTTCAGCTACACTTCCCATAGAAGAGATTATACTTCTTTGGCTTCCTAAGGTTCTTCTGGATCTTAGGTTCATTCACTTAAACGCTCTAGTCCAGTTTTGACAAACCCCTTGCTCCCAATGATCTTTGCAAAACCCCAGAATTGTATGAAGATTTTTTTATTAGTTGGGGATTTTCTACTGAGGTTTCACTTCAAAAAAAACACATTCAATTACAATCAAGAAGAATTTGAAGCTGCACAACCTTTATGGAGAAGAACATTTTTGGAGAAAAATCCTACTTTGCGGGTGCAATGGCAAACAACACCATATTTACTACAAGTAAATCCTTCTTTTTTCCCAACACCACGTCGCCGTGAAGTACGTGAATTTCTGGATATGCAGAAGAGTGGTGCACTCAATAAACAATGGTTAAATTATCCTCTGCTTCCAAGTCCACCTCACAATTACTTGCAAATTGAGGATTACATGGTGAAAACCATTGAATTTTGGCTACATCGGTATGCAACAGTACCGGACCTGATTATCAAGATGACTAATAAAATCCTCAGCATGATACTTACGGTTTTCAAAGTTTTCAAACACGCAACATATACATTTTTGAATTTCATTGGTATTAACCAGGGCACGAATATCCTTATTTTTGATCTATCAATTATGCCCAGTCGCCCAACAATCATGGCGTATTATTCCAGAATTATGTTCTTACTGAGTCTATACATGCAAACCTTCGAAGAAGCCTTTTTTACCGGATTCTTTGAAATTGACTCCGAGATTTTCTTAAAGATGTCAATGAGTCTAAATGCTAGGATGGTGGCATACGAATTGTTCTTCTTCACAGACCATAGACAGCCACCACATGACGGGGTGAAAGCTGAACAATGGAAACAACTAATGATACGTGAAGCTAATCTGCTCAATGAGACAGAACAAAAGGTCTACAGGACATAGTCCCGCCGCATTCCAAAGCCTATCGGGGACGAGAGAGTTGAGGAGGGGGGTAGTGTTGAAGGAGAGTCTAGCAAAAGGAAAAGAAGAAGAAAGCCAAGAAAGAAGCTTCATTAATGATGACATATCTGAAGACATATCTCTACACAAAGCCCCGCACGGGCATACAATAGGGGAAGGCACATAAGAGGCAAGGGTGGATCAAGGCCAACAAGTATCCGTGAAGAAGTCCAAGAAGATATCCGGCAGATCCAGAGCCCCACGAGGGTGTTTCAACCTCTTGATCTTCGGAAGGTCCAGATCAAAGGCTGAAAATGCACATCTTCATACCTTCCACTGGTTGCGTGCGTGGGCAGCCCGACTTAACACAACAACCTAGATTTAAAGAGGTTATTGGTGAACTAGACTACAAATCTCAGGTAGTCCATCTCCACAGGTTGCGAGAGGTGAAAAGAAAAGAATAGGCAAAAAGAATGCATCAGGTCCCAGAGGATATGAAAGAAGATTCAAGAACATGGCCTTTAAAATGTAATGCCAGACGGACAAAGAGGCAAGGCCGACCAAGTGATGCATGTGATGGAAAGAAGTAAACGAGCTACCAACAAGAAGTGAAGCCTGTCAAGGGATGACAGAGACAAAGAGGGGGAGAGTGTTGCAGAGAAAAGAAGAGCAAAGAGGCAGAGAAAAAGAAGGGCCCCAAATTTTTTCCGATTTAGACACTTTATTTTTGTATTATAGCCATTTTGAATATATTTTCCTATGTAAATGCACTAGAGGAGTGCTTTAGATGCATACCCATAGAGATTTGTATCTTACCCTTACAAATTAGTCTTTTACTTAATAAAGTGCCGGTCTCTTGTGTGAAAGGACCATTTTTAGGGCACATGTATGTAAGTCAGTTTGTGACTCTTTGTAGGCACTTTTTTGCCATTGTGAGAATCAAGAGCATAGAATTTCGAATTTGTGCCTTTTCCTCTCTGTATCTTCTTCCTTGTGAGCTTGCATGCATATGTGATGTTTGGAAAGATGCTTAGAAGTTTTGTCTATCCATGAAAGTGCTAGTTTGTTGTGGACAAGGTGTATGTGAAGTGCAGGAAGTGCTGAAGTGTAGGAAGATCAATCCCCTGACTCAGTATTTTGCTCATAACTTGAAGCAGAAGCATCAGAATCAAGTGAAAAGAACACCATTGGATGTGTCTTCTCGAGAACTTTGAAATGAAGCTTGTATTTTCTATATTCGGAGTTTGAAGCTGAGAGAAAAGCTTGATTTACTGTTGACTACTGTTCGAAGTGTCGCGACATCATAGCTAACCTTGAGAACTTGAATGTGATGGACTTTTACTCATTTGTACTTTGTAAACTTCATTTGCATTGACCATTATTTGAGTGCATGTCTTCATACACTCGGCTAGGTCTTGACACTCCTTGGATTGATAATTAAACAGTGAGTCCCCACTATATGCACTTCAGAGAGATTGAGGTATAGTCTCTTTCTCCTCAAATCCCTAAGTCGGTACTTAGGTACACACACACTTTTCCACCTTTCGTTGTAGCTTGTGCCTCAATTTGCTTAGAACATGTACATTACAAGTACATCAAAATACTTTCAAGTGAGAAAGATCTATTTTCTTACCATAATAATCTTGCTATGGTTCCAATCCATGAATCCCTGAGTATGTGCCCTATTCAAAAGCTACACAATGGTATTTGCTGCATCACTCCAAGACATGTTATGTACATTCATCTCATTAAGCATTGATCTAATGATCTTTGCAATCCATCTACTCTTTCTCTCTACCACCCCATTTTGTTGGGGTGTCTACCTACATGTTATATGCCTCTTGATTACTTAATTCCATAAAAAATCATAAAAATCATTGGAGAAATATTCCCTCCCTCCATCGAATCTTAGCTTCTTGATGTATGTACCCGTTTCCTTCTCTAACATTTCTTTGAATGCTTTGAAACATTTATGTTTGATGAAATAAACCCAAACCATACTTATGCAATCATCTATAAAAGTGACAAAGTACTTGCTAACTCCAATGGATTGCTCTTGGGTTGACCCCCACACATTTGTATTTTTCAATGCCAATGGGTGTTGGCTTATGTAGCCACTCCTCTTGAATGGAAGTCATGAATAAAGATCAGAAGTGTTTGGAGCTTTCAAGCATTTTCATGCATATGCAGAGAGAGTCACAGGTCAAAAGCTTAAAAAAGACTGAGGTCTGATGGAGGGGGAGAATACTTCTCCCAAGAGTTCAATGATTATCTTTGGAATGAAGGTATTAAGAGAGAAATAACTTGCAGGTATACACCACAACAAAATGGTGTAGCAGAAAGCAGGAACAGGACTTTGGTTGAGTTTGCTAGAGCTATGCTAAAGGAGAAGAGTTGTCCAAATTATCTTTGGGCTGAGGCTGTAAATACAGCCACATATCTTGTGAATAGATTACCATGTGCAACTCTAAATGGAATGACTCCATATGAAGCTTGGTGGGGTAAGAAACCAACACTAGATCATTGTAGAGCGTTTGGATCAATTGCATATGCTTATGTGCCATCACAGCTTAGGCATAAACTTGAACCAAAGGCAGAAAAATATGTGTTCATTGGTTATGATGAAAAGCAGATGGGTTACAGGTTGTGGAATCCTTTAACCAAACAATTTCTTGTTTCTAGAGATGTTACATTTGATGAACAGAAAAGTTGGTATGCAGATCAAAGTAATACAGCTGAAGAATTTGAAGAAGAGGTAAGAAGATGTGAGAAAGAAAAATCAATTGTGCAGGTAAATGAAGATGAAAGCATAAGAAGAATGTGAACCAAGAAGGTCAAGCAGGACTAGAAGACAACCAGAAAGGTATTCTTATGATACTTCTTACATAACTCAGAAGAACTATGCATATATGGTCAAAGATGATGAAGAACCTCAGAACCATGATGAAGCTAAAGGTAAGAAGCAATGGGAAGAAGCAATGAAGGAAGAGTTTAATGCACTGGAGGAGAACAAGACATGGGAACTTGTTCCTAAACCAAATGGTAAGAAAGTAATTGGAAATAAATGGGTTTATAAAGTGAAGAAGCTTGCAGATGGAAGTATAGCTAGATACAAAGCTAGACTGGTGGTGAAAGGCTATGCCCAAACCTATGGCATAGATTATGATGAGACATTCAGTCATGTAGCTAAGATGTCAACTATAAGGACAATCATTGCTATTGCAGCTTCAAAAGGATGGACCCTAAGTCAATTGGATATAAAAAATGCATTCTTGAATGGATACATATCAGATGAGGTATACATGGAACAACCTCAAGGGTTTATAGATTCCATGTATCCAAATTTTGTTTGCAGGTTGAGAAGAGCATTGTATGGATTGAAGCAAGCTCCAAGAGCTTGGAACTATAGACTGGTGAAGTATCTCAATGATCTTGGATATCAAAGTTCAAAAGCAGATTCAAGTCTACTTATCAAAAGAACAGAGGAAGGTACAATCTACATTTGTATTTACGTAGATGACATTATAATCACACGTACTTCAGATGAAGGAATCAAGGAGGTAAAGAGATTACTTGAGAAAGAGTTCAAGATTAGTGACCTAGGAAAGTTGTCATACTTTCTTGGAATGGAAGTCACTTATACAGATCATGGCATATATGTATCACAAGAAAGGTATCTTCTGAATCTATTGAAGAAGTTTGATATGGAAAATTGCAGAGAAGCTTCAACTCCACTTGAAGTTAATCACAAGCTCAGTAAATATGATGGTGCAGAATACAAAGATATGAGGAAGTATCAATCTCTTGTGGGTAGTTTGATTTATGCTACACTAACAAGACCTGATCTTAGTTATGCAGTGGGAGTTTTGTCACAATTCATGCATTGTCCAAAGGACCCACATTGGATTGCAGGTCAAAGAGTTCTCAGATATATCAAAGGAACTATAAAGAAAGGATTATATTATCCTTTTACATCAGATTTGAAGTTGAGAGCCTACAGTGACTCAGACTGGGCAGGTAACCAAGATGACAGAAGATCAACTCATGGTTACATGATATACATTGGTGATAAGCTTGTAAGTTGGTGTTCAAAGAAACAACATACAGTAGCATTATCATCAACTAAAGCTGAGTACAAAGGACTTGTGGAAGTAGCTAAGGAGGTTATATGGATGCAGACATTGTTCAAAAGCTTGGGCATTGATCAAGGTACACCTACAATACATGGAGATAATATGAGTTCACTTTATCTTGTAGCAAATCCAGTATTTCATGCAAGAACAAAGCACATAGAGATACAATATCATTTTCTTAGAGAAAAGGTAATGGAGAAGGAGATTGAAATGGAGTACATTTCTACTAAAGATCAGATAGCAGATATAATGACAAAGAGCTTGGATGGTGTGAAGACCAGCAGATTCAAAAGCATGGCAGGAGTAAAAGAAAAGAAGATGATATGAAGAATCAGGGAATGTCAATTAGTGATTGAGGGGGAGCTGTTGGAGAAACACTCACTAATTGGACATATATTTGAAGGTCAAAGCTTTAGAAGAAAACCACATTCCTATGTGAAGGGACAAATTCACAAATGTATTATACTTGTAAAGTTAGTTCACTTTAGTTCTAGAAGTTTTTTAAGAAGTCACGGGAATGAGAAAATCTATATACGTTAGTTTGTATTAATTGACGCGGCGAAAGAGCGAGAGAAAAGAAGTGGAAGAGAGTGATAGAAAGAGAGAAGGAGTTCATTTTATACGACTGAGTATAGTCGGGCTTCTCTGAGTGAGAAAGCATCTATAAAACTTCTGAGTTTTCATAGCTATGAGAAAGAACTGAGTAAAGTTCTGTGTATGAGACTCTCTCCATCATCTCCACGCTTGCCTACTGTGTGATGAAGTTAAAAGTTCAAGTTTTTCAAGCAAGTCGATGCCTGGCATCAAATCTTGGTTGATAAGTCATTATTTTCATTCTCTGTGTGTTACGTGTTGTTGAATCTTTTAAAATCATGAGGTTTGTGGAGCAACTCGACGCCTGGCATCGACTTCTAGCATACAAGTGGTCTTCTTCATGTGTGTGTAAAAGAGGCAATTTCTGGTGCAGAAAAAGAGGCTAAAAAAGCTCAAAGTCGATGCCCGGCATCGACCTTGGCTGAAATTCGATGCTAAGCATTGAATTTTTATTTTTGATCAAGCATATGATAGCTTGTTGGAAAGCTCCACTCTTTTAGTTTCAGCCTGTAAAATATCTTGGAGAAATCATATTTGAGCTAGGAGAAATTAGCAAAATACTGAAGGTATGTCATTTTGGTGACTAGGAATTTTTGTAGCAAAGTTCTCACTTTAGGCTATCATTTCTCAAAGTTTGGAGTGGCAATGAGTTAATGGTGACCATAGAGGTGTTCTAGTGTCACATTAATTCATTTCTTGTGGTGTTTCATACATCAACAAAGCTCACACTAGCGAACCTCAAAAATGAGCTCTCTAGCTCTTTTTATAGATTCTAGACTAGTTTTGACCGGTTTCACATCTAGTGACCGGCATAGTTAAAGAATAGGTTCTAGGTGCTGTTTGAAGGGGTAAAAGAAGTCTAAAAATAGCCAAAATTGGTAGGTTCCTTCAACCTAAAATCCCCAAGCTCGAGGACTCCTCGGCTTGCACAAAATTGAGCTACTAATTACAAAGGTGGTTGTTCTATGTTATATATGATACATGAGTGATGAAAATCACCGTTGAGAGTTTTTGAAAGATATTATAAAACAAATTTCTTTAGAAAAATAACCCGCTTGCCTCCCCACTACTTCGTTGTGATCTACCTTCACATACTTCCGTGTCGTCTGTGCCTCTCGCTACTGCCAACAATAGGTCATATCAAAATACAATGAATGAATGAAATGCAATTCAAGAGGTTGGTTGAAGGGCTTCCCAACTTCCAAGGACAAGGTATGAACCATTTGTGTGAATCTTGTCAGGTAGGGGAACAACCTAGTGAGGTAGGCTCCATCATTATTTATGAATTCAAGGACCCAGATACACCTGGAAAGATTGTATACCTAGATGATACTTCAGAATGAGTATTTGTAGTACTAGACCATGCAAGAAATACCTACACATGGAGAGGTGAATTGGTCTTTCTGCCATCCCGAACAAATGTAAACACGAGCCATCAAGGTGTTGGAACATCCTCAGCCCATGGTACTCAAAGAGAGAAGAACAAAGAGAGACCAGAAGTAAGTTTCACTCATCCCATAGGGAGGGATAGAGCAACCATGGACACTGATAGAGTGGACAGACAAAGGGAACCTAGAATACCAAGTGGTAGAGATGATTTTCCTCTACGGAGACCACGTGAACACCCCAGGGTATTAAGACCCACTCAATTAGTAAAGTCAATGAAAAACTACTTTGAGGGGACAGGAGACCCCTATGACCATGTTGCGGAATTTAAGCAAGTGCTAAGAGCAGAGCAAGTAGAAGACATGTTCACACAATACAATGCCTTTGGACTAACATTAAAGAATACAGCTTTAACTTGGTTCCAACCATTCCAACAAAGGCAATTTAGGGATATTCATCACTTTTTAGAGTAGTTCATCATAAAATTCTCTAAAAGTGGAATCGGACATTGTTAGTCGGCCGTCGGATTGGCAGTTGTAAAATCAAGAATCTTTTTATATCCATGCGCACATACGAAAAGTTGTTACACATATACCTTGTAATCTTACATAAAGCAATGAAAAAAGACACTTCAGTCATTCGGAAAGATCACCAGACTGTCTGTTTAGGTGATTAGAGCTGAGCGTTACTATGGTGTTTGTTGCCTAATTTCTGAGTATTCTGTGTATCTGTGTCTCGTCTTGTCTGTTGTCTATTGGTATCTATTGTGGTTGTGAGTATCATCTACATCCAATAGATCATTCGGTCTGTTGTTTGAAGTGAATCTTCTGCGAATCCTTATTGCGATTGTTGTGTTAAGTTCGCGTATTGTGTTAGTACTTGTTCTTGGAATGTTCTGCCAGTTTTTTGGTGAAATCTGTGTAACAGTGGTAGTGTTTCTAACACTGTGCGGGATCGTGTTGTCTTCAGCATTGAGATCTGTCATCATACGACAAGGGTTAAGCTACAGTAAGGATTTCTTGGGTTGCATACTAGACCTTCAGTACGGTGTATCTGGAACAATTGAATTCTTTGTGTCTTCGGATGTTGATCGGATTGTGGTACCTATTCGGTAAAGGTTGAACTATTACTCTTGTCTCTGGTATTTTCAGTAAGTTTAGGTGCAGAGCAATATAGCATCTTAGTGTATTCGGTACACGTTGGCCGAGCTAAACCGTGAACTGTAAATGTCTAAGTACAACAGAATCTTGATAGAGCTCTCAGCATCAATATATTGCTGTATCTGAAGTGGTTATTTTGGGAACCAAGTATAGGGCCTCTGTCTTTACAGACCCCTTCCACTCCCAAGAACCCAAATAACGTTTAAACGCATTCTGATAGTTAGAACACAGCGTTTAACACTGGCGCCGTCTGTGGGAAAGTGGCAACAGATCAGATTGTTGCAAACCAGTTGTGGAAAGGTGACTGTAGATTGTAAATCGACATTACTAGTACGCGATTAGTACCAAAAGATGATACATGCCGGTTACTCGATCCGGTGAAACGTATCCAAAGAACAAATAGCCTTGGGTACCTAACCTGCTAAGGACGCCTCCAGGAGGTAGAAGCGCAGGAAGGTCCAAACCAGTTGACAAGAAGGTAAGGAACGTTAGTAGTGATTCCGGTCATATTCCGGTGGAACGTACTACATCTCTGGTAGATTCCGGTACGATTTCGGCCCAATCTGTCGAAGAGATAGTAACTCCAGAATCTACCAGGATGCAGCCTGAAGTTAGTTTAACAACATTGGGTAAAGATTCCAATTTGTTTACGAATAGAAACGCTTTAGCCAAAGAAATCAGTAAGGGAGAAAAAGCACCCTGTATTGGTGAAAAATCGACACATTCCGGTGATATTTCGGTAACAGTTGCTGAAAGATCGCAATTTTCCAGCGACGGTTTACCATTTTTTGGTGAATCTTCAGCCCAGTCACCGCTATTGGGAGTAAGCTTTCCTACATTTCACATCAAGAAGGAAGGTAGCTTGTTCCAAGCTGAGATTCAAAACATACTAAACAAGATTATCGACCCGGAAAGTGCATCGGCTGATGATACAAATTCGGATGGTCCAAATACTCAGCCTCGGGATGCAGAAGATAGTCACAATACAACCATCAGCACGATGAACAGGCAACAACAACAACAACAACAACAACAACAGCAGCAGCAACAACAACATCAGCAATAACAACAACTATGCCCACCCAGGCCGACTCCAACAGGAGTGACATACACCAAATTTGGTGGATTTCCAGATGATGACCCAGATGCTCATGTACGCACATTTGAGATAAGTTACGCACTGCTCAATCATCCATCTCATCCGGCGTATAAAGCTATTGTCTTCCAATCTACATTGGTTAATGAAGCAGCCAGATGGCTTACAGAATATGATATTAACCATTTCGGCACCTATGAAGCAGTAAGGGATGCATTTTTGCAAAGATTCAGGCTAAAGAAGAATCCAGCCATAATTTTTGACTACCTACAAAATAATAGACAGAAGATAAATCAAACAGTGCAGGAGTATGCCACTCTATTCAGAGCCCATTTGAGGCAATTACCACCAGCACATGCCAACCTACCGGATGACGTTATCACTCAATGGTTTATCAATGGATTGACTCCGCAACTTAAATAGATTATGATCATACGCTGTGTAGGAGCTATGACGCTAGATGCAGTGATTGCAATGGCTTTGCAGCTGGAAAACAAGGTTGGAGGATTTATAGAAGACATGGAATGGTTAAAGGCAAATAAAAATGTTGCAGAAGATCCAACCACACAGATGTTCTGCACCACATGCAAGAATTCAGGGCACACTAGTGCCACTTGTGCACTTAATCAGTTGTTTTGCTCTATCTGCAACACGACCGGACATACCACCAAAAACTGTGCATACAACATCAAAGTGCAGGGAACCGCAACAGTGAATGCAATTATACATGAACCAGGAAAGCCAGCCAATCACTATGTACCTCCGCAAATGAGAAACAACCAGCAACAAGGTTATCAAAATTACACAGGACAGAGAAATAATAACTACAATGCAAACCGCTGGCAGGCCGGACCAGCACAGGAAAATCCCAATTTGCCACCACCGTGCTCTCATTTTTGTGGTGAATTTGGTCACATTAGAAGATTTTGTAAGGATGCAGCTGAGTATGATCAGAGGAAGAAAGAACGTCAAAACCCAATGAATAATATGGTACAAATCACACCAGTAGAAACACACGTTGTAGTAATTCAGACCCGATCCGGTAAACAACTGCAACCAGTAGCAGAAATATTTGAACCAGGCATACGTGAATAACAAAGGATGTATGATAAGGCCAGTCAATGGACCACCACCGAACCTCCAGTGTTTCCAAATCCTATTCCAGTGACCCAGGCTCCGCTAACCAAGGAAGGAACACAAAAACAAGATTCTAATTCAGTAGCAGGAACATCATCTTCAGCAGATACATCATCTTCAGCAGATACATCATCTTCAGTTGGTGCATCATCTTCAGAATCTGTGGAAAACACAATATAATCACATAAGGCCTGGGAAATTTTATCTAAAGCATCCATTACTCTTCCTCTTGGCCAATTACTTGCACTAGTACCAGGAGTTCGGTAGCAATTCCAACAACAGTTTAGTCCTGTGCCTTCTTGCATTCCAGCAACAGCAACAGTGCAACCGGAACCTGACTCTACGGTCGATCATTCAGTTCCTTTAATTACGATATGGTATAAAAATCATAAAATCACACATGTACTAATTGATGGAGGATTTGGTGTCAAAATTGCTACTGCTGCACTGTGTAAAAAGTTAGGGTGGACCGAAATCAAACCAGTTCAGTTTTTTGTCAGAATGGCCGACCAATCAAGAGTTCATCCAGTAGGACTTGTGTGAAATGTACCAATAACTTTGCAAGGTACAACATTTAAAATGACCTTTGTCGTACTAGAATTACCGAAACCCACCCTTGATTATAATCTCCTTTTCGGTCATCCTTGGCTGAAGCAAGCTAAGGTGATACAAGATTGGTCTGCACAGGAACTCACTTTCAAAGATAAAAATCATAAATACGTTGTAAAATTAGATGCTATATAACCTTGCGAGTTGCATGCTAGACCGTATTTTGCAGAACCAGTCCATATGCTAGATGGGTTGTCAGATGATGAAGAAGAAGAGTTTCTGAAAAATAACATTGACTTGATCTCCCTAGGAACTATTGATCTACAATCTGTTGTAGATAATTGGAATCCTGCAGTTTGTACGGTGATGTCTGTAGTAGAAAAAGATACGAAAGAAGATAAGGCTACCATAGATGACGCTGATCTACAACAACTTTTTAAGCCAGCTGAGGATACAGAGAAGCCTCGATAATTCTATGTTCCAGAAGATCAGCTGATCACCTACAATTTAGGGGATGAAGAAAATCCACGTCCTGTTAAGATAAAGGAAAGCTTACCTGAGTTATTTCAAGCAGATTTAATCCAACTATTTTGAGAATTTTCTGATGTATTTGCATGGGATTACAAAGATATGAAAGGTCTAGACCCGCGCATCTACCAACATAGGGTCATGCTGAAGCCAGAAGCAAAGCCAATCAAACAACCCAGCTACCGGATGGACCCGAACTATGCATCACAGGTAAATGTAGAGCTGGATAGGTTATTGAAGGTTGGATTCATTGTACCAGTAGAGCACGCTGAATGGATCTCACCAATTGTTATTGTCCCTAAAAGGAATAAGCAGTTATGAATATGTGTGGATTAACAGAAACTGAATGCAGCTACGGTGCCCGATCCATTTCCGCTACCTTTTCTTGATACCATGCTTGATAGAGTAGCAAGACATGAAATGTATTCATTCCTAGATGGATACAGTGGGTATAATCAAGTTAGAATGGCTGAACAGGATATACCGAAGACCGCCTTCATTACCAACTGGGGTGTTTTCACATGTACTGTTATGTGGTTTGGGTTAAGAAATGCCCCTAGTACTTTTCAGCGATGCATGCAGGAGATATTCTCACCTTATCTTACCTCGTTTATGCAAGTGTATCTTGATGATTTTTCGTTATTTGGTAAGATGGTAGCACACTTGTCCCATTTACGGTGTTGCTTTGAGAAGTGCAGAGAATACAGACTCTGTTTAAACCCAAACAAATCTGTGGTTGCAATTTCATGTGGTAAATTACTTGGCCATATTGTATCAGCACAGGGCATACAAGTCGACCCAGATAAGGTTGCAGCTATATTAGGAGCACCTGTTCCTACTATACCAAAAGAAGTCATGAGATTTATGGGTCAAGTCCGCTGGCATGGTCGTCATTTACGGTGGATCGCTCATTTAGCCATTCCACTCAATCGTTTAATCACGAAGACTCCTAAACAGTTTGACTGGACCCCGGACTGTCAAATTGCTTTTGATCGTCTCAAGGGATTACTAACACAGGTTCCAATCTTACAGCCTCCTAACTGGGATCGCCCATTTCATGTATTTGTTGATGCTTCAGATATAGCAATAGGGAGCGTTCTAATGCAACAAACCGATAAATGGTTCATGCCAGTTTACTATGCAAGTCGAAGGCTTGCCCTTGCGGAAAAGAATTACTCTGTAACTGAAAGGGAATGTCTAGGTTTAGTGTACTCTGTCAAGAAATTTAGGCATTATTTACTTGGCCGAAAATTTACTTTTCATATAGATCATGCTGCACTTGTTTATCTGTTTTGGCAACAGCATCTAGGAGGTGGATTAGCGCGATGGGTTCTGCTTTTACAAGAGTTTGATTACGAAGTTATTCATCAGCGAGGCAGTTCACATGCCTTGGCAGACTTCCTTTCTCGCTTAGATTCCGGTGAAGCTCCGGTCAGTATGGATGACACAACGCCAACAATTTATGTTTCTGAACCAACTAATAATGAAGATGTAGATCCTCCTGTGACAACTAATTTCTATGATCAGTTATTAACTTTTTTAATTGTTGGATGTCTTCCTTCTGCAACACCCCTTGCCATGCGTAGAAAAATTGCAGTATACAGTCGCAAATTTTGGTTGTTTGCTAGACAATTATACTATATAGATCACACTGGAATTTTACTTCGTTGTATCCCTCCACACGAAGTTAATTTAGTTATTAATTTGGCTCACTCAATTCCATTCGGTGGCCATTTTGCTGTAGATTTAACACACCGGAAAATTCTACAGAGTGGTGTTTGGTGGCCTACTATGAACAGGGATGTATTGCAGTTTGTCAAAAGTTGTGATAATTGTCAGAGGATTGGACAACCTTTACAACGCCATTTTTCCCTCTACAACCTGTCTTGCCATTAGATCCTTTTCAGAAATGGGGTCTAGATTTTATTGGACCTATTACTCCACCAGCAATACTCAGTAATAATCGTTATATTTTGACATGTACTGATTATGCTACCAGATGGGCAGAAGCCTGGGCTTTACGGTCTGCTATAGCTGTTGCGGTAGCAAAGTGTCTACTGAACGATATCTTTCCACGTTTTGGTTTACCGCTAGAACTTGTTATAGATCAAGGCACTCATTTTGTCAACAATTTAATGAAAGTACTCACACATTCGTTCCAGGTCACACATAAATTTAGTTCTCCTTATTATCCTTGTGCTAATGGTTTAGCTGAAAGTACAAACAAGACTTTGATAAATATACTTCGAAAACTGATTCTGGAAGCATCCAAAAGATGGGATCAACTGTTACCTGCCGTATTATGGGCATACCGGACTACATATAAAGTAGCAACATGATTAACCCCTTTCAAACTAGCTTATGGATTAGAAGCCATAGCACCAATGGAGATCATTTTGCCAAGTTTACGAGGAGCCATCAATCGGAAACTACTACCGAAAGAATCTCTGTCATTTCGGTTGGATACACTTAGAGAATTGGACGAGCATCGATGGCACAGTTTCATGACTATTCAAGAAGTACAGCTAAGACAAGCTCGAACACATGATCGATATCTGAAGACTCCAGTTTTTACGGTGGGGCAACTTGTACTCTTTTACAATGCAAAGTCTAATCGCTCTATTGGCAAATTCAAGTTACGATAGTTTGGTCCCTATCGGATTGCTCAACAAGTGGGCACAGCAACTTTTTGGTTGACCAATTTGACCGGAATTCCTCTTCCAAAGGTGATAAATGGATCAAAGCTGCGACCGTATCAACAAGCATCTAATCCACACTGAAACGTTTCATGGTTGGCCGCGTCTTTTGGCGTTTTCTTTTCTTTTCTTTTCTTTCCTTTTGTTTTTGTGAGCTTAATAAAATAAATCAATAAATACCCGCGTTTTGATACCTAATTATGTCCACCGCTGCCCTGCCCTTTCGAGCTGTTCATGCATGCACACCGAAGTTAAGAAGTTATCATCTCAACATCGCACGATGATTAGTAATTTTGATTACTTTCCACTACAGCACATCTACTTAACCTTCTCCATTTCGCCAAAAATGCTATTGTGCGTGCTTTGTATGATTGTGTATACCCTGTGTGTTTGTGTTTTGTGCTCGCTATCATTGTTTGCGCCATGGAAGCTTTGGCTAACTATGTTGCTTTCTGTGATGGACTCCCTACCGACGTAGGAGAGTTCCTGCGCAACCGTGGGCTATTCAATTTCGCTGAACTGCCTTGGCATTCAATGGAGTCCCACCCCTTCTTTGCCCAGATCATCTCCCCCATCGCCAACACACCTGCTACAGAGCAGAGTTGGCCGATCACATCCTTACCTACAAGAACCGTAATCACCTTCCAAACTTTCGTAGAGTCATTTCGACTCCCTTCGCAAGGTCGAGAAAATGGCCCGAACCTCCCCATAGCAACCATGATACAATTATTTCCTAGGTATTCGTCAAACGAATACGCGATCCTATGTCGACCGGAACCTGAAAGATCCGCCCTTCAGTTCTTAGTAGCTATCCTGAACCTATAGAAACGTACTTATGGAATATCGCGTCCCTTCTACTCCGCCATAGACTTAGCCGCCCGAGAACCTGTAAATTTTGCATCCTACTTCTTCCACTGCATTCACAAAGAATGTGTTACTATCATCAAACAGGTAAACAAGGGAGGAATGCCAAGGTCCCGGCTGCCGCACATATTATCCTTCCTTTTTCCGACAATACTGGCAGCACAACCACCACCCCGAGGTCCTATTCTGCGCCATGAGGAATCTGCACAACTTCTAGAGGACGATGAAGAAGAAGATGAACAGGAGCTAAATCAACTCTTCCGCCGGAAGAGAATCTGGATCAGTTCATCTGAAAGTGAAGCACAAGGTTCAGCCGAAGGAGATAAAGAAGGTGACAAAGAAGCAAAAAAGCAGGATGAAGAAACCTTCCATGACACCGCAACATGTATGCAGCACGAATCATCAGCACACTCCTCGTCAGAAGGGCAACAAGAACAGGAAGATCACAGCGAGTCTGACACAAGCTCATCACAAGAAGCCTCCCAGCGGCAATCCGAGCAGGAAAGACAAGAGGAGGGACAACATATCATCAAACAAGTTTTCGAAGAGCTACTTAAAGCAGTCGACACCACATCTGCCGAAAATGATGACACTACACAACAAACCGAAAAGGTAACCAACAATACTACTGTTCTTCCTATTCATCCACCCGCACCCACAGCCGAACCCATTATCCCTATCCAACCTATTCACACTGATGAACCCACAGCCTCTTCTTCCTCATCTCCAAACTACTCCCCACCAAACTCACAGCAACTCCTCACCACCATCCTCTTCCCAACCTCGTCACCCTCCTCTACTCCCATCCATCCCCGTATTCTCTGAGTTAGCTTCAATGGGGCAACTGCTCATTAAGTTATCACAGCAATTGCCAATCCAGATGAGAGAAGTCACTGATAACATCCGAAATGAGTTACAACACAAGGTGGATGTCCTAGAAGTAGATATCACGCCTCTACAGGAAGAGATAGATGCGGTCAAAGCAGAAAACCATCAACTGCACTCCCAAATTACCCATCTCCAAGCCCAGCTTGTAGAAAAGCAGATAATTGCCAATCAGAGAGATACCGCACTGGCAGATCTCAACCAAAAGGACAAGTTATTAAGCGAAGCACAGGCCGAAATCAGTCAGTTAAAGATAGATCTATAGGATAAAGAAGATGCCAGAGTAGCCTTAGGCAATTTATTAGAAGAGACTAGAGTGCAGCTCGATGAAGTGGTTCAAAGAGGCCAAGAACAGTACGATCTGGCAATGAAAACAACTGAAGAACTCCGGAGATGTAAGATAGAATTGGACGAGGTAAACGACATTCTACAGTGAAAACTGACATTATAAGCACAGTTACAGAAACTAATAACAGATCTCCGAAGACAAAGGGATGCATACTCCAGAACCATCCAGTTCCAGAATCAAGAGATCGAGAGACAGAAAAATCAACTGGACAATAAAAAAGAAAGAGTAATTAGTATGGAGAAGCAGGTTGCAGAAATGAAGATATCCAGAGATGCGGCTTTGTCCAATGACTTCTACTTACAAGAGGCTTTTCTGCAGACGCAAGCAGAGATTTTGCTCACCGAAGCCATTGCATTAAGTTCTCTAAGAGTAGATGCGCATTTAGTAGAACCGGATACCCTCAAACGAATGTTAGAAACTCTAAAGAAAAAGATCGCCGCACCTTTAGATTAGCCAGAAATATGTACTTAGAAGGCATTATAGAAGAACAGTAATTCTGTAAAAACCTGCGGGTTCGAATCCACCGTGTGTGCTAGAGTGTTAGTCGGCCACCGGATTGGCAGTTGTAAAATCAAGAATCTTTTTATATCCCTGCGCATGTATGAAAAGTTGTTACACATATACCTTGTAATCTTATGTAAAGCAATGAAAAAAGACACTTCAGTTGTTCGGAAAGATCACCAGACTGTCTGTCTGGGTGATTAGAGCTGAGCATTACTATGGTGTTTGTTGCCTAATTTTTGAGTATTCTGTGTGTATCTCTGTCTCGTCTTGTCTGTTGCCTATTGGTATCTATTGCGGTTGTGAGTATCATCTACATCCAGTAGATCATTCGGTCTGTTGTCTGAAGTGAATCGTCTGCGAATCCTTATTGCGATTGTTGTGTTAAGTTCGCGTATTGCGTTAGTACTCGTTCTTGGAATGTTCTGCCAGTTGTTTGGTGAAGTCTGTGTAACTGTGGTAGTGTTTCTAACACTGTGCGGGATCTTGTTGTCTTCAGCATTGAGATCTATCATCATACGGTAAGGGTTAAGCTACAGTAAGGATTTCTTGGGTTGCGTACTGGACCTTCAGTACGGTGTATCTGGAACAATTGAATTCTTTGTGTCTTCGGATGTTGATCGGATTGTGGTACCTATTCGGTAAAGGTTGAACTATTACTCTTGTCTCTAGTATTTTCAGTAAGTTTAGGTGCAGAGCAATATAGCATCTTAGTGTATTCGGTACACGTTGGCTGAGCTAAACCATGAACTGTAAATGTCTAAGTACAACAGAATCTTGATAGAGCTCTCAGCATCAGTATATTGCTGTATCTGAAGTGGTTATTTTGGGAACCAAGTATAGGGCCTCTGTCTTTACAGACCCCTTCCACTCCCAAGAACCCAAATAACGTTTAAACGCGCTCTGACAGTTAGAACACAACGTTTAACAGACATGATACGTCTTCATTGATTCATAGTTACAAATAGACCCCTCAAGAAATAGTTAGATTGGTAGGACATAGGTTTAGACAATATGTTGAGAGATGCCCAATTCAAGAGTTACCCTCATAGGCCAAGCAAGTGTCATTGTTTTTAGACAGCCTCTTTAGCTCTAAACTACGTTCCTATGTATACTTGAAGGAACCCAGAACATTAGAGCAATGTGTATGAAGTTGTATAAACATTGAGGACAACCTTGGAGAGGAGTTGGAGCTCTCAAAAGTCTATAAGGATTCAGATTGTTCATCTCTAGCATCCTCAAAACTTTCTTGCTTGATAGAAGACCTAACAAAAAAAGTGGCCCAGAAACTAGGAGTTTCAAGTAAACATATGCCTAGGTTAACAACAAGCAAGCGTTGTTACACCTGTGGTGGTGATCATATGGCAAATGTGTGTCCCAATGCAACACAACCGCAAGCCAACCCTAGTGGCCAATACTGTACTATTGAGAGATGATACACGAATCACACGGCTCAGGACTGCCCATACAACAAACAGGTAGTACGATAGAACTACCTACAAGCATACCCCCATCCAGATAGGTATCAAGGTCAGTACCAGGCTAAGCATCATTACTACAGGCCTCCTCAAAACTATCCTTATCTAGCTCAACAGAGACCTCAACCTGTTTTAGCTCAGCAGCCACCCCCACCAGCCAATGTCATCTGAGTTAAATATGGTGCTACAGAAGAGAACCTCAATAGGGCTTTAGTGCCTTCTTCACCCCTAATCACAGAAAGTGACCTTAATTTTAATAGTTTTGACTCTACTCATGTAGATAGTCCACTCGCATATTATACGAAGTCACCAAAACATGTGGAAACATATCAGTACGATAGTCCACCATTGGAACCCAGTTGGGAAGCCGATTATGCTAGTGTGATGTATACCAACCCTAATTCGTGGCCCCAATTGAGACAGCAAAGACCACAAGGCCCTAGTGGACCATGCTTAAGGTGCCAAGGAGATCATTTCATAAAGGATTGTCCCCATCCTCCGATAGTAGGACAATCACAATACTATAACATACAAGGTTTTTGTGCCGAGTGTGGTAAAGAGCATGTCATAAAAGATTATCCCAAGAACCCTACTAATGCTTCAAAAGTGACAGCCATCAATGTGATAGGTATTGTACATAATGCAGATGGATCTAACCCTACATACATGCCTATCCAAGCTATAACAAGAGCCCAAGCACTCTTACGGAATCAACAACTTAATCCTGAAAAAGTAGCCGGAATGAGCACAATTGGAGAGTCTAGTAACAAAAAGAGGAAATCATGGAAAGATTCCAGAGAAAGAATTAAGAGAAAGTGGAGTAAAAAGATAACTGAGTTGGAAGGAAGTCTGAAGAAATCGAAAGCCAAAATCCTAGAATTGACTTCTCAAGAATCTAATCAGGAGAACCTAGCTAAGAGACCAAGATCAATTTTAGCGGAACCCATACCAAAAAACCTAGACATGATGTTTCCTGCATATCAGGTTAGATTAAAGGAAGGACCCCGATAGCTGAAATGAGTAAGAACTATCCGAGAGCACATTTAGAAATTGAGAGAACTACACTTTGCATGAAGATGGTAGAACTATCACAAACAATGTTCGAAGCCTCTCGTTATCTTAATTGGAACAACATGGCAAAACCTGAGTTACACTTTCAAGGACTACTGGAGAGGTTAGAATACTTGGTCAATACCAACGAGAAAAAGAATCAGCATAGGAACCCTATTGTCTAAGAGACACAGCAAAAGGAATGCACCATCCCTGTCTCAAGTACCAAATACAGAGGTTGAAGAAAACCTTTCTTCCATACATAAGTACTCACACGGCTTTTTAAGAGAAATCCAAGAAGAGAAATGGAGAAAAGAACAAGGAACCCATCCTCCTATTCAAGAAATAGATGACTTGCAAGAGCAATTTCCCCAAGACATCCCCTCTATTTATGATGAGGTAGAAGAAGAACAACTGAGTGAACACACAGATTTTGAATCCAATTCTTTGCAAGAATTACCGCAGTTCACAGGACCTTGGGAATCCAAGTCTATTAGCATGAGAGCACCCATGATATTAGTGAGGAATAAAGAATCTGTAATCCCTAGAAACAAAGAAGTGATAAAAAACACCCGAGTACAATGCCATAACACTCTAGAGGAATTGTTGAAGGTTAAACTAGAATTGTGGAAACATGTAGAAAATCAATTCCCTGAGGTTACTATTGCTCGCTCACAGATAGGATCACACAAGAAAGTACCAGAGATACCCATAGAAAGAATCGGAGACGTGAGCGAAGGAGAGGAAGGTAACACTTATCTTCCAATAACCCATCAAGGCTAAACCACCAAAGCCATCTTAGATTCAGGAGCCAGAGTAGCCATCACTACCACCGCTTTATGGAAACATTGGGGTAAGCCATCATTAAGACCTACCTGGATGAAACTACAAATGGCTGACGGACATATAGAAAAACCATTGGGTTTATTAGAAGGCATTTCTCTCATTACTTGTGGTGTGGAGTTTGAGCATACTTTTGCCATTTGTGATTTTGGGAAAAATCATGCTTACCAGATGATTTTAGGACAACCATTCATGCGTCAATTGCAAATGGTACAAGATTGGGGAACCAATTCTTTGTACTTGCAACATTTAGGAGTGACTACTAAAGTCAACCTTAAAGACTATTCCCATCGAGATGTACCTCCAATACAATGGAACACCATCCATAAGACACAAGAAGAAACAGAATCAATACACTCATTGGAATCAGACCCATCATGGTTGCATGAGGATACTCATCTATGGATGTGTAAAGTAGCCAAACAAGAGGAAGAACGGTTAGAAGCTAGGACTTTCGGTTCAGAACAACATCCCCAAACTCTTCAAGACCCGGCTTACGCACCTATAGTATTTCGAGACGAGGAATTCGAGCCTCAGGGTTGGGTAGAAATTTTAGCCATGATGGACATAGCAGTGAATGAACAACAATGGACCCCTCATTGTGATGAAGACGGATATGATATTTCCATTTTTAGGATTGAACCTATTGAGGAAGACTTTATCCTAGAAGAATGCATGGAAGTGACCCAAGAACCAGATGAGAGTGATGACGAGGACCTAGAATCCATCATCAAGGAACCCTTGTGTTCCACAAAAGAGGCATATCTTTACTTTGTAGAAGCCAAAAACCCTGAAGAAGAAAAGGAAAGTCAAATGGAAAGATTTGAGTGAGTGTATACAAGATTTACAAAGGTTGCCGAATAATTTACAAATGGGGTCTCTTGTACTACATGAGTGAGTGTATACAAGATTTACAAAGGTTGCTGAATAATTTACAAATGGGGTCTCTTGTACTGCTTGGTGGAGGGGGGAAAGAGGAAATACACTGGGTCGGGGAGGTGATACGAGGGAGAAGGTCAATGCAGGGGGAAATGGGAATAGGGGTCTTGGAGGGATGGGGAAGGAAGGGATGGATGGATGGAGAAATGGATGGGATAGAAGGGTGGACGTCCTAGGAGGGAGGCTAGGTGGTGTGGGTGCGAAAAGGGTGAGACGAATTGAGGCAACAAAGGCTTATGCTACTGCAGTATCGAAGGACGTGGATGGTCGAGGGGAGGTAGGGTGTACATGAGTTTGTGGAGGGACGGGAGGTGAAAGAGGAGCGGTTGGTGTGGTCGGTACTTTGACAACAGTGGTGGTATTTACAGTAGAAGTGTGGGGCAGGGAGTCGATGACGATCGTTTCTTCTGCCAAAGATCCTTCAAGAATGAGGCGTGCTTCCCTGGCCTGTTGTGAAGATTGGGCATCTATTGGTACATGAATATATTGACCGGGTTTTGATAGTAAGCAAATTCGGTGTGGGTCAAATTGTGGTAGTTGTTTTCTCTACCAATATCATAATGCTTCAATAGTGCCTACTGACTTAACCAGCTCTCTAAAACCTTGAATGTACGCTTCTTCAAAACCTCCTATGGCAAGTTCCTGTTCTACAAGCACTTGGATTTCTTCTTTAGAGAGTTTTCTGTGCACCCTATTTTAACACTTTCTTTGCATGATTGAGATGTGTATCTCTGGCTCCATGCATGAGTTGAGATAGAACTCCATAGCACAGATCAATGATCGCACAATGCTCTTTTATAGTGTAAGGTATTCTAGCTTCTTACCATCTTCCTTGCTTAACTTGACATTTGAATCCATAGGTTGAGCTATTGGTTTTCAATTTATCATGCCAAACCTAAAAAACAGGTCTAGAAGATACTTCTTTTAAGAGAGACAGATACCTTCTTTCTCATAGATCAACTCAATTCCAAGAAATTACTTTACCACACCTAAATCTGCGATTTTTAACTCTCTTTCAAGCTTCTCTTTGATGGTTCTTATCCCTACATAATCATCACTTGTCACAAGGAGATCATCTTCATATAAGCATATTGAACATATCTTATCATTTATTTTCTTCATATACAAGGATGGATTTGCATTACTTGGAGAGAACCCAAGTGTTGGTCTCCTTAAGAGCTTTGAACTCTTCAGACATAGTCTTCCTCCACTCTAGTTTGATCTTTGCCTCATAAGAATTTGGCTCTTCATCTGCAATGACATTAATCATGTATGCATAGTGCTTTGCCATAAAAGAACCATATGTCTATCTTTGTGTGGGTGCCTAATTCCTTGTAGACCTCCTCTCTTGACCTTTGGGATATTGCTTCTTGAGTCTATTGAGCTTCACATTAGGAGTAATGACCTCCTTAAGCTCTTCCTCTTCTCACTCCTCTTGAGCTTCCCTAGTGTCATACTTTATCTCTTGCAGTCTTCTATACTTTGAAGAAGGGGATGGTATTTCATAATCTTAAGAGTAAGAGTAATCATATGAGTATAATTTAGATGTGGATGTTGTCGAGGAGTTCCCAGAAAGGAGGGAAAAGCTTACTTATATTTGATCTGGCACAAAGGATGTTTTGTTTGCGAATAGGGATAAAATGAACATCCAATTTGTTTCATCACCATATCGGTATTGAAGTGAACAAAACCAAACATCACATTAAACTTTGAAGAGCATATGGTTTTCTTTCATTCCATATAGCATTTAACTAAGTCACATCTCATGAGTTGAAAGGCCTCCAAATACACCTGGTAACAGTGTTTAGGAATCCTTACGGTGGCTCCACATACTAACTCTGCTTCAATTAATTTCGAGTGGTGAATCACAAAGAAATGAACATCATTAGTTTTCGTTATATGTTTGATGTTTCAAACTTGTAAGTTTCACTTTTTGATTATCAATATTCTATCATTGTGATTCGATTCTCCAAAGTTTCACATTTATAACGAAAAAACAAACAACCCATTCATTTCATAACTGTCTCTTTCTCATATGACAAGAGGAACAACACTATTATTATCTGAATGCCCACCCATCTTCATGCAATAATCTCCGAGCTATTCAATTGTCATACCAATATCAATCTCAAGTTTGCCATCCTTTCCGCATTCAAATATACATCCGGTCAATTAGTTAGCCCTGCACATTTCCTAGCTATGAGCGGGTACAGTGAAAGCTGAGATGCTACGTTTCCTTTCCTCATCAAGAGCTGATGATGCGCATCAATTAAACTTCCTCCCTCGCACAACAAAACATATGTCACTAAATATTCAACTTGCTCTCGCCAAATTAGACGGTACTATATTTGCTTCTCAGCGCATGATTGTGCATCAATCGTACAATTGACAAGAAGCTCTAAACATCTTACACATCAAACAGACATTATTCTTTGGAACCTTCCCAAATTGTATAGTCTTCTAGAGCTTCGAAGATGGAGATTTCAGATACACATTAGAATGTCTCCATGTCATAAGTATTAACAAAGAATACACAATGCTCAAAAAGTAATATAAGAGAAGCAGTGCACCTGATTGATAGCCTGGTTGACAACGTTACAAACTTTTGTTGTGAAATTTGTTTTAATTCCATTCTTCGCTACGCGCTAGATATGTCTAACTCTGCAGACACCTTTCTGTCCGTTGATTGCCCCTCTATCCTACTACACCTCTTGAAGTTCGATACTCCGCATCTTCCAATTCACTCTTCAATTTTTCTCGTGCATTAATAGTCAAATGTATATGGTTTCATAAGTATCACGTTCAATCTATTGTAATGCTTCCATGATGCAGCTCCGTTGAGTGTTGTTGCAAAATATGAGTATCGTCATATGAACATCTTCATAAAATTCCTGTGTGGGCTTTACTGCCCTTTCATTGCCTACACACGCCTTTTCTCAACTTCTTCATTCTTGAAAGCACCTGTCCTTGATGTGTTATTGCTGTTTCCTGTACGATCCCTCCGGTTTTCACTGCATATCTACTGTCGTCTTTCCCCTGCTATCGTCTTTCCTTTTCAGGATTGCAAGTCCCATTTCAGGATAAGCCGATCTCGCCACATGTTTGTTCCATGCGGCTTTGCATCTGCAAACATGCACAGATGCATGTTGATCCAAAACGCGAATCAGAAAGCCATCCCAGCCTCATTTCATAACAATGGAATCAGAATCTGAGAATTCATGGACGTCAAGCTTCTAACATTGTTGATGTTCAAAAGACTCCAAGTTTTTAAGCATGAGCATCCATTCCCCTTTTTCCTGAATTCCGCTTGCAATGGAGAGAGAGCTCTCCCCGCATCGAAGTGAGTTCCAGAATGCTCCCTCGGGAAAAATTCAGATCTCTGTCCCTCTTTTTGTCTGAGCTTTCTTGTAAACCTCTCTTCCAGTCAGTGTATAGTTTCCCCTTTTCAGTTTCAAAAGCAGCCTTCCCTTCAATTGTCGTGTGTCCTTCCTGAAAAACTCTCTTCCCCCTTTTCTTCCAGGTGCCTCCGTGCAACTTCCTGAATCCCCGATCAGAGAAGTCTGCCCCTCCTTTCCTTCTTCCTGGCGCTGAATCCGTACCTTATTTTTAGTAGATCTTCCCTCCAAAAAACACGACACACTTCTGCCCCGTAAAATACAAGCATTGCTAAAACTTGAAAAGGATGCATACTTTTAGAGATTGTTAGAGAGTCGTTGGATTCGAATCTAAGAACAACGGCTCTTTCGCTTCAAGAACAAGTGATTTGTGCTGCTATATGAATCAAAAGACCAAATTTCTCCTCGCTCTCTTCTTCCACTTGTACATAGACGGAATCACCCGAAATTAAACCTCCTCCGTATGCCAACGAACAAATCCAAACAACATCGACAGATGAAGCAACCATTGGCTTGCATCCATTTGATTGACCATCTTTCCAAATCATTTCGATCTCAGTTGAATCATCGGTTGGTGCCTCGAGATGGTTTGTCCACTTGAGTGCCAAATCTCAACCACATCCACCCCCTCTGAACCTGTGCATCCTCTGGATGTGCCACACCAATCTTCATATCTGCAAGAATCTATGAACTCCAAGACAATTCAAGTGCATGGGTTGTCAAAAACATGTGCCTATGCACGGTTGTGTAGTGGGCCCTATATATGGATACTTGGAATGCATCGACAAATATCATGGTGCAATCAAAGAAGGTAATTAGCATTCAATGACGAGGCTTCACACTCAAATTGAACTCATCAGCTTCACATATATATACAACTCATTACAAGTGCAATCAAGTGTGCACCTATGGGTTTAAAATACTCGTGCTCTTTACATTTCATTTATGCATGTGTTAGATGCATGAAGGAAAAACAAAATGGTGCAAAAATCGAGGTTTTATGGTATCTAAGCAATGAAGTTCCCATCACTCTCAACTCCATTCTCTTACAGATGCAAACACTCTTCCTTACTCAATACCATTCTCTCTTATCACTCAAAACTTAATTTATTATTTTTATTTATAATGATATTTACCTATCTAATTCATGTGCAGATGAACATGCTTCTATTGCAATCAAGAGATGTGCTTTCTACACATTTCTACATGCATATTTCGTGTGCAATGCATCTCAAAATGGGTGCAAAAAGATTTTGGTTAATAGGAGAACTAAGAAAAAAGACAAGGCTTTTCTGAACTCTGCTTTACTCTCCATCGCCTTCCTTCGATCTTCTCCTGCATTCAAACACTAAATACGTGATAAGAAATGTCAATCCATCAAAATACTCATATGTACACATGCAATCCACGATAACGCTTCACAAATATCTATTTTTTTTAATACGGTATGTACAAGCAATTCAACACCCGTTGCTCTTTTCATGATCCATTCGAATTCCCGATTCGCAATCGGCTCCAAATATTCACCTATACTCATAAACTCACAAAACACATTAGTAGCATCATATTCTAAAAGATTATTTGAAAAAAATTCATCTACTTGAATACTGGATGCACTTACTTCTTCTACTTGTTTATATATTTATTTATTTATTTAGGTATTTGTTTATTTATTTTTATATTTGTTTATTTATTTATATATTTATTTATATATTTATTTATTTAATTATATATTTATTTTATCCATTTATTTATTTATTTTATTTATGTTTGTTTTTGTTTGTTTGTTTATTTATTTATTTATGTTTTAATTTATCTATTCATGTATTTACTTGTATTTATTTGTTTATTTATTTATTTATTTATTTTTATATTTACTTTTATCCATCTCAAAAAATCAAAACATAACTATTAAGTTTTTACATACTTATATTTAGAAAAGTCACTTTTGAATTTCTTGTAGATTCAAGAAATTCCTTTCCAATACATTTTCACAAATAAACGCTCTCCAAAGAAGCTATGTTTAAAAACAAGCCATCTTTGAATCGCATCAATCAGGGTTGCATTCATAAATACAGTAAATATGTACACAAACCACCTTTTTTGCTTGTCTATCTCTTGGAGGCTTGCCTAGCACATATAGCCCTTAAAAAATTTAGAAATCCAAGCTTCGATTGCTTCGATATAGACTTCTTTATTCATGGTGCTTCCAAGTTCATCATATCCAGAATAAAAAAGATGTGTACATGAAGTTCTCAAATTCAACATGTTTGTTTCATTATCAGAAGTATCTTGTAAACATGCATTTTCTTTTATTTCATGTTTGAAATCATTTGAAGGACTTTCATCCTCCTCATCTTCTTCTATATTCCCATCTTTATTAGGATGGGATTCTTGAATCGATTCATTTAGATCCCACTTCAAATGGAAGTGTTCACCAAATTCAGACAATGATCCATATTCATCTTTGCAATCTTTAGTGAGACTGTTTTCTTTTACCCGAGTTTCAAAGATTATGAGGTCTGCTTCTACTTCCAATCTATCTAGGAACTCTCCATCACTATCTTTGTCATGATCCCAAACTATTTCTCCTTCAACATGAAGGGGATCCATATCTTCATAATCAAGAAACCTTTCATCTTCAGTGTCACTAGAATCTTGCATCTTGAGGTGAGACTCATCACAATTTGAACTCCTTCTAAGACTATGCATATAGTTTGAAGGAAACTCAATTTTTTTATTTGCAATGCCATCATAAAATTCTACATTCATGTCCATGGATTCTTGTTCATTTTCTTTAGAAGATGAACTTAGGCCATATTCTTCATACACTTCATCAGTTACTGATTCTTGCTCGAATGTCTCATCATATACGAGCACTTCAGTACCTAAGCTTGATTCAATTAGATCTTTATTCATTTGATAATTTTCAGAGTCATTTGAATCAATCTTCTCACAATCATTCTCCTTAGGTATGCTATCATGAAATTTTTCATACACTTCAATAAGTGCTACTTCCATCTCTTCATGAACAGTTTCTTCAGTGCATGGACTCAACTCATCATAATCATCTTTGATATTCGGATCAGCATTTAGAAGATCAATTAGTGGTGATTTCTCATCCTCCTCATGATCATTCATATCTCCCTTTACGTGGAGTGTAATGTCATTTACATGCATATCATTATATAGAAGCTCAATCAGCAACTCATTATTACTTTCGTGAATAGATACATACTCTTCTCTCTGTGAATGCTCATTCAATGTGGCATCACTCAAGAGTTTTCTATGATCGTGATCTTGATTTCCACTTCCCATAGACTCAGTATCATGCTTATCACCGTTTGTATGCATATGACTATCTAGAGGACTCTTCATTTGTATGTCCTCCCAATTAGTATCATGCTCACTTGGAGTCTCTTCACATAATTTAGTTATTAGATCATATCCTCTATTTGATTCATGTACTTGGACATCACTATCAACTAGCATTGAATCGCACCCCAACTCGTGTTTATCATCATCACTTGACGATGCATCTTGAGCTTGACTTTTAGACCAATATATTGAATTTTCTTTTTGTATTACATCTTTTATCATCATTTGGTCACCTTTAAGCCTTGTAGATTCCTCTAATTCTTTATTTGTATCTTGAATTATTTCTTGATTTATTTGTTTATCCTCCAATGGATGTGAGGGGTTTAGGAGCACAAGTGAAGCCTCATCATGATTTCTTGTTGGCTTTTGTTGATTTTTTATTTGGTTTATATTTTGTTTTTGTTTGATTTGGATTTGATCGGCTTCCACATGCTTCTTTGCTCCTCCCATCATCAGACTTTGTGCGTATATGGCACTTGAAGATGTGATCATTGTAGAGAAGCCTACAGGCTCTTGGCACCTTCATATCAATCGTACTTTTCGAGTTTTCTTGATAACACTTATCATTAGCATGTTTATCAAGCTCATGCATGTTTGCTTCAAGCCCAGTTGGGGTCTCTATAACTTGATGGTCTTGAATATTACTCACAAGTGGTAAAATACTTGGAGTTTGAGTTTCATTTTTATCTATATGAAGATCAATTCTCCAGTCATTTTGAAATTTCTCAAACATTTGTTGCTTTCTAACATATCTTGTTACAACATCATGAACAAGTGTCCAATCTTCTGTCAGCCCCGATTCAAAGTCTAGGTCTTGCAAAGACGAAATTAGTTTCTCTCGGGCTCTAACATCTATTGCTTGTAGGAATAAGAACACCCTTTCATGCATTAGGCGTCGTTGATCATATTCAGACATATCTTCAAATTGTTTTTTGAACTCGTTTTTAATTTCTAGGATCGGTTGATCTTTGGGTATAGAACCCACCTCAGGAAAGATCTATGAGTTACTTTATCAAGGTCCTCTAGCATAAACTGCTTGAGGAGTTTCGCTTTGTATGGAGACCATGTCGTTTGATTTATTTGCATGACTTGGTTTAGATAAAGTTTTTGCATAGTTCTTTTTCCATTATCGGATCTAAACCGACACCTACATACTTCGACTCGAGCTCATACTCTTTATAGAATCTAGATACGTTCTTTCCATTGAAAAATCCACACCGCTTGATTAATCGATCATTAAGCATTTGGATAGCTTTTTGTTGTTTATCCTCTTCTTGAAAGCGGACGAATCGAGCTATTAGGTCTTCCATTTTTAATTTTTGCTAGGCTTGATGTCTATAGCTCTAAATCTATTCACCCCCTCCTTTCACGTCGGGTTTACTAGGTATGTCGAGGAGTTCTCAGAAAGGAGGGAAAAGCTTACTTATATTTGATCTGGCACAAAGGAGGTTTTGTTTGTGAATAGGAATAAAATGAACATCCAATTTGTTTCAACACCATATCGGATTGAAGTGAACAAAACCAAACATCAAATTAAACTTTGAAGAGCATATGGTTTTCTTTCATTCCATATAGCATTCAACTAAGTCACATCTCATGAGTTGAAAGGCCTCCAAATACACCTCGTCACAGTGTTTAGGAATCCTTACGGTGGCTCCACATACTAACTTCGCTTCAATTAATTTCGAGTGGTGAATCACAAAGAAATGAACATCATTAGTTTTCGTTATATGTTTGATGTTTCAAACTTATAAGTTTCACTTTTTGATTATTAATATTCTATCATTGTGATTCGATTGTCCAAAGTTTCACATGTATAACGAAAAAACAAACAACCCATTCATTTCATAACTGTCTCTTTCTCATATGACAAGAGGAACAACGCTATTATTATCTGAATGCCCACCCATCTTCATGCAATAATCTTCGAGCTATTCAATTGTTATACCAATATCAATCTCAAGTTTGCCATCCTTTCGGCATTCAAATATACATCCGGTCAATTAGTTAGCCCTGCACATGTCCTAGCTATGAGCGGGTACATTGAAAGCTGAGATGCTGCGTTTCCTTTTCTCATCAAGACCTGATGATGCGCATCAATTAAACTTCCTCCCTCACTAAATATTCAACTTGCTCTCACCAAATTAGACGGTACTATATTTGCTTCTCAGCGCATGATTGTGCATCAATCGTACAATTGATAAGAAGCTTTAAACATCTTACACATCAAACAGACATTATTCTTTGGAACCTTCCCAAATTGTATAGTCTTCTAGAGCTTCAAATTGGAGATTTCAGATACACATTAGAATGTCTCCATGTCATAAGTATTAACAGAGAATACACAATGCTCAAAAAGTAAAATAAGAGAAGCAGTGCACCTGATTGATAGCCTGGTTGACAACGTTACAAACTTTTGTTGTGAAATTTGTTTTAATTCCATTCTTCCCTATGCGCTAGATATGTCTAACTCTGCAGACACCTTTCTGTCCGTTGATTGCCCCTCTATCCTACTACACCTCTTGAAGTTCGATACTCCGCATGTTCCAATTCACTCTTCAATTTTTCTCATGCATTAATAGTCAAATGTATATGGTTTCATAAGTATCACGTTCAATCTATTGTAATGCTTCCATGATGCAGCTCCGTTGAGTGTTGTTGCAAAATATGAGTATCGTCATATGAACATCTTCGTAAAATTCCTGTCTGGGCTTCACTGCCATTTCATTGCCTGCACACGCCTTTTCTCAGCTCCTTCATTCTTCAAAGCACCCGTCCTTGATGTCTTATTGATGTTTCTTGTACGATCGCTTCGGTTTTCACTGCACATCTACTATCATCTTTCCCCTGCTGGCGTCTTTCCTTTTCAGGATTGCAAGTCCCATTTCAGGATAAGCCAATCTCGTCACATGTCTGTTCCATGCGGCTTTGCATCTGCAAACATGCATAGATGCATGTTGATCCAGAATGCGAATCAGAAAGCCATCCCAGCCTCATTTCACAACAAAACCCAATAACAATGGAATCAGAATGTGAGAATTCATGGACTTCAAGCTTCTAACGTTGTTGATGTTCAAAAGACTCCAAGTTTTTAAGCATGAGCATCCATTCCCCTTTTTCCTGAATGCCGCTTGCAATAGAGAGTGGGCTCTCCCCGCATCGAAGTGAGTTCCAGAATGCTCCCTCGGGAAAAATTCAGATCTCTGTCCCTCTTTTTGTCTGAGCTTTCGCGTAAACCTCTCTTCCCGTCAGTGTATAGTTTCCCCTTTTTAGCTTCAAAAGCAGCCTTCCCTTCAACTGTCGTGTGTTCTGCCCGATGGATGCCCTCTATCCTTCCTGAAAACTCCCTTCCCCCTTTTCCTCTAGGTGCCTCCGTGCAACTTCGTGAATGCCCGATCAGAGAAGTTCCTGGCGCTCAATCCGTACCCTATTTTTAGTAGATCTTCCCTCCAAAAAACACAACACACTTCTGCCCCGTAAAATACAAGCATTGCTAAAACTTGAAAAGGCTGCATACTTTCCGAGATTGTTAGAGAGTCGTTGGACTCGAATCTAAGAACAACGGCTCTTTCCCTCCAAGAACAAGTGATTTGTGCTTCTATATGAATCAAAAGACCAAATTTCTCCTCGCTCTCTTCTTCCACTTGTACATAGACCGAATCACCCGAAATCAAACCTCCTCCGTATGACAACGAACAAATCCAAACAACATCGACAGATGGAGCAACCATTGGCTTGCATCCATGTGATTGACCATCTCTCCAAATCATTTCGATCTCAGTTGAATCATCGTCTGGTGCCTCGAGATGATTTGTCTGCTTGAGTACCAAATCTCGACCACAACGCCTCTTGTCCATTGATTGTGATTGACTCTTGAGGTTGAATTTGCACATCAAAGTCTGCATACTCCTCTTTATCCTCTTCATCCAACTTTGCCTTGCCCTTGTCTCCATACCATGACCTTGATTCATCAAACACAAAATCTCTTGACATATATAGCTTCTTTGCGAGAGGATTGAGGCACATGTAACCTTTTTTTCTCATTTAAGTAGCCATTGAACACACATTTCTCACTCTTGGGCTCTAACTTTGTTCTCTGTTCATTAGGAACATGAACAAAGCATACACATCCAAATACCTTGAGGTGCTACATGGTTGGTTTCATGCCATAATAGACTTTGTCTAGAGTCAACTTGTGCCCACCACCTATTGGAACCCAGTTTATCAAGCAACAAGCTATATCATAGCCTCAACCCAATAAGAGAATGGTATTATACCTTCATTTATGAGACATCTAGCTATCTCAACCAAATGCCTATTCTTCCTCTGTGCAACACCATTTTGTTGAGGGGTGTACCTGAAGTAATTCGATGGTGATGCACCATGGTGTGCTCTCCTGTGCGAGAGCTTCATGACGATATCCTCCGACTAGAAAATGGAGCTCCTAAGGCCGCACACGATACTCACACAGAGGCTATAGAATACACAAAAAACATAGTACACAAGGAGCACAAAGACAGACTTCGTAGGTCTTATAAATGCGATCAAACTTTAAGTCTGTGATTGACCAATCCATTATATGTTTTATTAAAGAAAATATACAAAGACGTTTTGGTGGCTATTTGGCCTTTCACATGGACATTAATGGCAACAATCTCCCACTAAAGGCCAATATGGCCAAAGTAACTATGGGATAAAAATAAAGAATGAGAAAGAATACCTGAGTGTAAGTATACAAACTATACATCCCACCTCATGGGCATGTTACACACTATACAAGTGACTGTGTAAGATCATGAATCAAGTAACCCCCATCAAGTGACAATAGTGTCAAAAGCTATCATGTGGTAGAGTTTTAGTCAAAGCATCTGCAACATTTTCTTGAGTGTGAACCTTCTCAAGAATAATGTGCTCAGTTGCTAAGCAATCTCTAATGAAGTGATACCTCACCTCAATGTGCTTGCTCTTTGCATGATAGACGAGATTCTTAGCCAAAGCAATGGCACTCTGACTATCACTGAGCAAACAAGGTACATGCTGAGGTAAACCCATATCAAAAGCAAGATGTGAAAGCAACAATGCTTCCTTACATTCCTCACTTGCTACAACATACTCTGCTTCTGTGGTGGAAACAACTGCACATTCTTGAAGATGAGATGTCCAACAGATAGCACCTCTAGTGAACTGAAAAATGTACCCTAATGTAGACTTACAATTGCCTACACAACCAGCATAGTCAAAATCAATGTAACCAATAATGTATGCTTTTTCTCTACCTAAGCATAGGCACTTGTCCTTAGTGCCACTCATATATCTTAAAATCATCTTGACCGCTTCGCAATGTTTCTTGCCAGGATTAGACATATATGTGCTCACAACTCCCAATGAAAATGCAATGTTTGGTCTCCTAGCTACCATAACATACATGAGACTACCAACAGTAAACTGATAGGGAATTTTGGTCATGAATTCCTTTTCCTCATCTGATTTGGGGCAATCATCCTTGCTCAATTTCACATATGTGGATAAAGGTGTACTCAATGCCTTTCCACCCTGCATATTGAACTTGGGAAATACTTTGGATATGTACTCACTTTGAGACAAGTATATGCATCTTTTACTCCTATCACGAGTAATGTGCATGCCAAGAATATGTTTGGCATCCCCCAAGTCCTTCATATCAAATGTCTAACTCAACTTATTTTTGAGAATTGATAAATCATAAGAGGACTTCCCAGCAATCAACATATCACGGACATAAAGTATTAAGCATATCAAGCTTCCATCTGAACGTCTCTTTGCATAGAGACAATGATCCTCATTGCTTCAAGAATAGCCTTGAGACTTCATAGAAGCATCTCTTTATGTAGAGAAAATGATCTCTTTGTTACTTTGTCTCCTACTAGAGACTGAAGGATCAAGAGATCACCAAAGAGGCAACCCCAATAGAAGGGTTGTCTATAGAAACTTTCTTTGGATGGGCAATCCCAAGAGAATGGGTGTCCCCAAAATTAGATGGACTAGTTGTATCAACCAATAGGATCATGAGGATCTAGGCATTTTAGACATTGAAAACATGGCAAATAAGTTGGTGGCTAAATGGCCTATCAAATCTTGTTGCAATAGTGAGGCCTCTTGGGCCATGCTTATCTTCAAGAAAAAGATGGCGCTTACGTTGGCGGGACTCCCAGGTTGGAAGGACCTGGGCCTTCTCACCCTTTTTTTCATCGCTCTTGCGGTGTTTTCTAAAGGCTTGAATCTAGTGTGCTCTCTGTGGAAGAGTTGGAACAAGGTCAAACAATTTGTTAGAATCAATGAAGATTGGAAATGGGCAATAGATATCAGACAGAATGATTCAATTTGATTCCCTATCAAGGGCATCAGAGATGTGGAGTCTTGGAACCTTCAAAAAGCTAAGAAGCTTTGGAACAAGGGGTTCCGGTGTTGGAAGCACCTGTGGAACCAAGAAACTGGCCAATGGATTAGATTTGGGGATGTCAATCCAAAAATAAGAGTTAACTATGAAGAATGGATCCTTTTGCGGAGCATATGCTTCACTTGGGAATGCTCTAAAACCCACCTCCTCATCGGGCAAGACCCTTTGCACCGTGAGGGTCTCAAAATCGCACAATGGCAATAGCATGAACAAAATTCCTAGAATTAAGGAGAACTTGGACTATTATATCACACTTAATAAGAACTGGTGTCTTACTTGGTCAAGCTTGTAGTGGAATCTAAAGTTCATGTCTCTTTGGCACACCCTCATTGATATAAAAAAAGTTGGTGCTCATGTGGCCAATCCTCCACGCGGGAATCTGGACCAATATAAAGGCTAGCAAAATTTGTGGGTCTCCACTCTAGTGCAAGCGGTGCCATCACAACATTGAGGATTTGGGTCACATTTTCTTCTCGTGCCCCAAATTGTGAAGAGATGGATAGGTATGTGCTTGAAGATGAAGAGGTGTTGCAAAATCCTTGATCTACACCAGCCAAATGAACTCCAGGAGTATATGGTGGGCCCTTTTAGCTTGCAAATGGATGTATTAGACACCCTATGTACCTTGGAAGATCACTCTCAAAAAGATAGATCAAAACAGATAAGTTGGAGTTAGCTCAGAGGTGAAAAACTTGCTATTCTTGGTTCATACACCTGTCCAGTGTTTTGCATAATTCTCTATGCACAGCAGCAATTAGCTTAATTCCTCTTGGTGAAGTCTATTTAACTTAAAGAGCTAACCTTCAAGAGTAATTTCATCAAAAATAATAAACCACACACTGAGAATGAGTTTTAACAAGTGATGACATCATCCCGATTTTCATAGGCTCCTACAGTTTGAGACAAGTGATCAGACAAATGAACATAACTCACAATTTAGGAATCCAATGATTATGAAAATTTGTATGGTTATACTAGACAGTCAAACAAAATCTAAAAAGCTTTAAATCATTGCATTTGGATAAGTAACCACGGAGAAATGGCTCTGACAAGATGCGTGAAAACATCGGGTACCTGACAGAGAAGTGAAGATGAACAGACACTGTTGAATTCAATTGAACATAACTGAAGATTGCAACATCCAAATGACATGAAAATTTGTGAGCCTCTATTAGACTTATAGAGCTAATTTTACCAAGTTAAATCACTAAAAATGATGCACCAAGCTCAGAGAAACCATCTCTGCAATCTGACTGTGAAAACTGAGAGATATGGCAGTGAGTAGTACACTTCACAAGAACATGGAAATATGAACCCAAATGATAATGAAAATGAAAGTATATTGCTTGTACAATACAATGGACTTACTGATACATATGTGTGCCTTGGAATCACACCTTGATGCGGCATAAAGCTCAGCTCTTGGAGGTCTTCACATAGGTCTCTCTAACCATGACTAAAACTGCCATCTATTTATAGTTGAGTTTGGGAGGCTAACTTCCCTCAATCACTCTGCAATCAATCAATGATTGATTTGATTCTCTACCTATCACAAATCACGAATTCGTGGCTCCTCTTTCCCTTTTTGATCAAGTGGACTCAACCACTTAAGATTCTTTCACTTTTACATTAAGTAAACTCTTCAAAAGTTACAAGAGGTAGTACACAAGTGAACTTTACATAGTCTTCATTTTGAAGCTTCTTTTATGACTTTGTGGGACTCAATCATATACTTAGGCTTGTCATAGACTTGCTGCAATAGCTCCCCCCTCAAGCCAAGTATGCTTGAGGTCTTCAATCTTCCAAGATAACCTGTAAACCAATCATAGCCTTGAATTTGCAAAGCTTTGTACCATCCAATGCTTTGGTTAGAATATCTGCACATTGTTGATGAGTGGACACATATGATATTTGAATCTCTTTGCTTAGAACCTTCTCTCATACATAGTGATAATGAACTTCAATATGTTTGGTCCTTGCATGAAAAATAGGATTAGCAGCCAAATGAATAGAACTCATATTGTCACAAAAAATAGTTGGAGTTCCAAACTCCAATCCAAGATCTTTGAACAATGTCTTCATCCACATAGCTTCTTGTGTAGCTATGGCAAGACCTCTATATTCAGCTTCAGTAGAAGAGAGAGCAATTGTGGGTTGCTTCTTGGATGACCATGAAATAAGCTTTGAACCTGCAAAGGTAAGATAACCTGAAGTGCTCCTTCTATCTTCCTTGGAGCCAGCCCAATCTGCATCAGAAAATAGCTTCAAACCTAAATAAGATACATAAGGATAATAAAGTCCTTCATTTATGGTTCCTTTGAGATACTTGAGAATTCTTTTGGCAGCATCCATATGTGGTTTCCTTGGTGTGTGCATAAATTGACTTAGCACACTCACACTGTAACATATATCTACTCTTGTCAATGTGGCATAGTTGAGACTACCCACTAGATTTTGATATGATGTGATGTCCTCTATGAGTTCACCTTCATGTGAGCTCAATTTGTGATTGACCTCCATTGGAGTACTTGCAATCTTACAATCTTGCATCTTGAATTTTGCCAACATGTCCTAAATGTACTTTCTTTGAGTGAGAAACAAACCATGATCTTTGTAGACAACTTCCAAACCTAGGAAGTAGGTAAGTGAACACAAATCACTTATCTTGAACTCTTCTCTCATCTGATCTTTGATATTCTTCATACCATCTACATCATTTCCTGTCAATATGATGTCATCTACATATACACATAAATAGATGACCTCAGAATTACTCTTCTTAATAAAGAGTGAAGGATCTGCCTTGCTTGGTTGAAAGCCTTTGTCCTGCAAGAATGAAGCAAGCCTTAAATTCCAAGCTCTTGGGGCTTGCTTGAGACCATACAATCCTTTGTTAAGTTTACACACATAATCAGGATAAACTTGATTCTCAAAACCAGGTGGTTGTGCCATATATACTCTTCTGTTATCCAACCATTCAAGAATGCATTCTTTACATCTAGTTGAAGTATCTTCCAATTCTTGGAAGACGCAATACTAAGCAAAACCCTAATAGTAGGCATCTTTGCCACAGAGGTAAGCAATTCCCTAAGTTTGTGCAAAGCCTTTTGCTACAAGCCTTGCCTTATACCTGTTAATTGACCCATCAGAATTCTTCTTGAGTTTATAGACCCATCTTGAGTTGGAGTTAGCTCAGAGGTGAAAAACTTGCTATTCTTGGTTCATACACTTGTCCAGTGTTTTGCATAATTCTCTGAGCACAACAGCAATTAGCTTAATTCCTCTTGGTGAAGTCTAGTTAACTTAAAGAGCTAACTTTCAAGAGTAATCTCATCAAAAATAATAAACCACACATTGAGAATTTTTTAACAAGTGATGACATTATCCCGATTTTCACGGGCTGCTACAGTTTGAGACCAGTGAGCAGAAAAATGAACATAACTCAAAATCTAGGAATCCAATGATTATGCAAATTTTTATGGTTATACTAGACAGTAAGTTAAATCTAACAAGCTTTCAATCATTGCATTTGGATAAGTAACCACTGCGAAATGGCTCTGACAAGATGAGTGAAAAAATCGGGTACCTGACAGAGAAGTGAAGATGAACAGACACTGTTGATTTCAATTGAACATACCTAAAGATTGAAACATCCAAATGACATGAAAATTTGTGAGCATATAGTAGACGTATAGAGATAAGTTTACCAAGTTAAATCACGGAAAATTATGCACCAAGCTCAGAGAAACCATCTCTACAATCTGAGTGAGAAAACTGAGAGATATGGCAGTGAGCAGTACACTTCACAAGAACATGGAAATATGAACCCAAATGATAATGAAAATGAAAGTATCTTGCTTGTACAATACAATGGACTTACTGATACATATGTGTGCCTTGGAAGCACACCTTGATATGGCATAAAGCTCAGCTCTTGGAGGTCTTCACATAGGTCTCTCTAACCACGACTAAAACTGTCATCTATTTATAGTTGAGTTTGGGAGGCTAACTTCCCTCAATCACTCTCCAATCAATCAATGATTGATTTGATTCTCTACCTACCACAAATCACGAATTTGTGGGTCCTCTTTCCCTTTTTGATCAAGTGGACTCAACCACTTCAGATTCTTTCACTTTTATATTAAGTAAACTCTTCAAAAGTTACAAGAGGTAGTTCACAAGTGAACTTTACATAGTCTTCATTTTGAAGCTTCTTTTATGAATTTGTGGGACTCAAGCCAATACTTAGGCTTGTCATAGACTTGCTTCAACACAAATCTATCTTGATCTGGTAGATCTTGGAAAACATCTTGCTACTACACGAACAAATTAGCTGGAAGCAAGCATTACTAGGCGAGGTCATTGGTTGCTCCTGATCTTTGTGGAGTGTTGTAAGAGCTGAGACCCTCCAGAAGATTGGGAGAGAGAGAGGTGTGCTATCAATTTTGCAAACCCTCCTAAAGAATGGTCTATCGAGAAATCTATTTTCCTTCTAGGCAAAAGAATCTCCAAATGTAAGAAGAACCCACCTTTTAGTCACCATAGAGTGTTCTTCCTCGATAACAACAAGGTTAAATAAAAGTGGGCATCGCATGAAGGGGACTAGAGGGTTATGAATCTCCTTTGTAAAATCCTCTAACTTTGTATGTCGCTCCCCTATTTTGTGGGGTTCGAGGGGGGGCCCATGGGTGCTAGACCTGTTCACTTGAAGAATTGTTTTCTGTTTTTTAATTAAAGTCTGGGACACTAGACTATTGCAGAACTTCCTTTTATGAAAAAGAAGAAAATTCTATATCTTATTACATTGGAGTGTCTTATCATGTTTTAGGTTCCATCCGGCATTTATTTCAAGGCCTTTATTGATATTCAACAAAATCACTCGTATACCTGTAGTTTCTATGAATTCAAGCAAAGGAGACTAGCCGAACTTCCACTTAAAACAAAAAAGAAAGAGAACCCCAAAGGATTTAATGATCCATAATTCTGTTAAACTTGCATTGTTCATTCTCTTAACTGAATTAAACTGATATAGTTAAGTAAACGGCTTGGACAGTCAGCATCGGTCATCTGTCCCTCATCTCGATCGCTCACTCAAAGGGGCCTTGGACGTGTGTGGAAAAGGAGAGCCACTATGCCTCTTTGCAATCGACATCATGGACATGACGGTAACATACCTCTGGGCCGGCCCACCTTCGATGGTTGTCCCTCACATCTTCTAGGTTAAGTCGCCATATTCCTCTGCAATCTGCCTCCGGGCCATCTCAACTTCATATCCCGCGTTAGTTTTTAGGTTACTTAAGGGGATTGCCCCTTTAACTCGTGGCGGTCCTCATTCTTATGGTTACAAGCTAAAACCCCCCTTGGACTTGGACTATCACATTTGGTATCAGAGCTTTGGCTCTCGGTCGATCGGTGAATCCACCATCGAGAGTATTAATCATTGATCCTCTGGCAAAAAGGCCAATTTTGTTTTACAAGGATATGTTTGCCATTGGTCGCCGCTTGGACCTCGACTCCTTTTGGCATAATTTTTTCTTGTACATTGCAACATCGCCATCAGCCACCACATCAGCCGTCGGCAAATGGCAATGGATCTATGCTTTAGGCAGGGGTGGCAACGAGTCTCGGGGTTTGTGTGGCAGGCCACCCCAATCTTTTATGATCCTTTTGTAAGGCAAAATGATTCGCCCATGAATGTGTTTATGGGTCTGACCCACTCGTCGGCCTACTCCCATTTATGTATTCCCTCTAAGGTTTGGCCCTGCGATGTTCATTCCACGGCTTCCCACCATGGGGAGGGAGGGACCATCCTCCATATGTCGGAAAGTTTGCCTTGTTCTCTGGGCTACGATAGCACTGTAAGGATACTAGTCCTCCGGTTAGCATGCATAAAAATGTTGCACATAGGGAAGTTCAAGAGAATGTCCATTCAGATCAGTCTACACATATTCCTATTCAGCAACCATTGAGACGATGTGCATGTGTCTCACATCCACCTGATAGATATGTTCTAGGTTTAGATTTTGTTATGCTAACAGATGTCGGTGAGCCTTCTTGCTACAAAGATGCTATGCAGACATACGATCATGTCAAGTGGGAGCGTGCCATGAAGAGTGATTTGGATTCTATTCACAAGAATGGTACTTGGGATTTAGTATCTTTGCCAAAGGGCAGAAAAGCTTTACCATGTAAATGGGTATATAAGCTGAAACTCACATCAGATAGTGCTTCTCCAAAGTATAAAACACAACTTTTTGCAAAGGATTTTAAGCAACAACATGATGTTGATTTTGAGGAAATCTTATCTCTAGTGTTCAAGATGACTACCCTGTGCATGTTGCTTGGATTCCTTGCAATGGAGGCCTTAGAGCTAGTCCAAATGGATGTGAAAACTGCTTTCTTCCATGGAGATCTTACAGATGTGATCTATATGGAACAACCAGAGGGTTGTGTAGTTCATGGCAAGGAACGTCTAGTTTGTAAGCTTAAGAAGAGCTTATATGGACTTAAACAATCCCCTAGACAATGGTATCAAAAGTTTGATGCTTTTATGAAGTCTCAAGGCTATTCTCGAAGCAATGATGATCATTGTCTCTACACAAAGAGATGCTCAGATGGCAACTTGATATGCTTGATACTTTATGTCGATGATATGCTGATTGCTAGGAAGTCCTCTTATGATTTGTCAATTTCTCAAAAAGAAGTTGAATCAGACATTTGATATGAAGGATTTGGGGGATGCGAAACATATTGTTGGCACACACATTATTACTCGTGAGAGGAGCAAAAGATGCATATACTTGTCTCAAAGTGAGTACATATCCAAAGTACTTCATAGGTTCAATATGCAGGGTGGAAAGGCATTGAGTACACCTTTACCCACATATGTGAAATTGAGCAAGGATGATTGCCCCAAATCCGATGCGGAAAAGGAATTCATGACCAAAATTCCCTATCAGTCTGCTGTTGGTAGTCTCACGTATGCTATGGTAACTACGAGACAAGACATTGCATTTGCAGTGGGAGTTGTGAGCAGATATATGTCTAATCTTGGCAAGAAACATTGGGAAGCAATCAATATGATTTTAAGATATCTGAGTGGCACTAAGGATAACTGTCTATGCTTAGATAGAGGGAAAGCATCCATTATTGGGTACAGAGATTCTGACATGTTGGTTGTGTAGATAATCGTAAGTCTTCGTCAGGGTACATTTTTCATTTTGCTGGAGGTGCTATTTCTTGGAGATCTCATCTTCAAGAATGCACAGTTGTTTCCACCACAGAAGCAGAGTATGTTGCAACAAGTGCGGCATGTAAGGAAGCATTGTGGCTTTCTCATCTTGCTTGTGATATGGGTTTACCACAACATGTACCTCTTTTGCTCAGTGATAGTCAGGGTGCCATTGCTTTGGCTAAGAATCCGGTCTATCATGCAAAGATCAAGCACATTGAGGTGAGGTATCACTTCATTAGAGATTGCTTAGCCGTTGAGTGCATTATTCTTGAGAAGGTTCACACTCGAGATAATGTTGTAGATGCTTTGACTAAAGCTCTACCACAGGATGGCTTTCGACACTATCATCACTTGTTGGGGGTTACTTGATTCATGATCTTAGTAGGCTATTGCTGAACTTCCTTTAAAAAAGATACAAAGTAGAGGTTACAATAATGTTGTTCCTCAATGAATACTAAATCGATCAAATATATATTTCTTTTGTTTAGCATTGTTTATCATCTTGTTGTGATGGCATAAGAATGATTGAGATAAGAGGCTTTGGTCTCTCCCGATGTAAACGTTTTCTAAAGAATATCAGAAAAGATTTATTCAAACAAGAAGACAGACACGATTCTTAGATTAGAGGAGGTAAGTATTGCGATGTAAGTATTGTTACAAGGAGGTAGAAGACATTGGTCATATCTGCATCGCTTGCCCAAAAACCACAGAAGTTTGAAAGGAGTTCAGACTATGGTTAGGCATGACCAATAGATCAATTGGGAGAAAGCTCTTCTTGGAGAAGTCATAGATTTCTCGTCCACTCTTTGACAAATGAGTAGCGGAGAGGCCCTTTGGAAAATATGAAAGGAAGAATGCTTGAAAAGTTTGATTCTCCCAAAGAGTTTTCCATTGAGAAGTCCTGATATTTTCTAGGTATAAGTAGGAAACCATCTTACCACATTCCATTGTGAAAACTGGAGATACTTCCATATTTATGCCACCCGATAATCATGTGAGAGGAATACTTTTGTGTGTGAGTATGTGTGTATGTGAACGCTACTTTAAATTGGACGGCGTGGTGAGGTGATACATGAGATGAGAAAAGCATTTCTTCTGATTTATTTTCTTTTTTGAGGGGCCAAAACTACTTTTGTCATTCCATCCAACGTAAGCATTTGCCTAATTAGGGTCGTGGCTAATACGGGCTAGCCATTTCCAATCTTGAGAAACTATATAATACGGGCTACACATGTTGAATACAGGCTTCCCCTTTCCAATCTTCAATGATCTATACAAACTATTTCACCTTGTTCTAACTCTTCCATAGGGAGCAAACTAAGCCCAAGACTCACCTAATAGGGGGGAGAACAAAAGAGTGAGAAGATCCAGAACCTTCCATGGTGGAAGGCCCACAAGTCTAAAAGTGCTCTTGTTTTTAAAAATGAGTTTGGCCCAAGAGGGATCCCTATTGCTCCAATCTATAACTAACCATTTGGCTGCCAATTCATTGGCCATTCTTTGAATGTCAAGAATTCCCAAACCCCCTTGACCTTTTTTGTCTTATGCAAGTATTCTATTTAATTGTGGCTATACCCCTTCTATTAGGGTCTCCAATCCAGAGACATTTTCTGCAAGTTCTTTCCAATTTAACAATCTCTTGGTTCTTTGGTCTCCAACAAGAGAGAAACTAAATGGTCAACAAAAGAAGGGACGTGTTTACCACCATGGCTTGCCTTGCCAAGTTGATCTGCATACCTTTCGAGTATGAGAAGTTTTTATTGAGCTTAGACAGAGCCCGATTCCATTGAGGACACATCGAAATGCCGAATCCCAATTGAATACCTAATAGGCAGAAGATTTCTCCCCTAGGGATCAAGTGATAGCCATGGTCAACAAAAATTTGACGTGGATGCCCAGTAATGGCCCTCAAAGCCATTTTAGAGTGGTATTTTTTGGAACTTGATGTCGCACAAAAAGTATTTAGGCAGCTGATAAATGTATCAATGATGGTTGGATAATTGTGCACAAAAGCATTAGTGTCATCAGCATTAGAGTCTCATGATCATTACATCCTATCGGCAACAATCACAAAGAGAAGAGGCGCCAAGGGGAAACCTTTCCTAATACAATGTTTTAATCCAATAGCTTGAGAAGTCTGGATATTGATGTTTATCTACACTACCACATTATCAAGAAATGTTAAGATCATCTTAATGAATTTCTAGCCAAATCCTAGGACTTTTAGATATTGAAGAATGAAAGTCCCACTCGATTCTATCAGAAGCTTTGTCGAAGTCAATCATATGGAAGAGAACATCTTCATCATACTCTTCAATGAAAACCAAACCTTCCCAACCATCAGTGATATCCTCGTGGATGGACCTTGTTGCAAATATGAACTATGAAAGCTTTAGGTGGATAAAGGGGTCAAAACACCTTAATGCGGACAAAAGTCATGACTTAGATCACTTAGGTTGGTCTCAAGCTTGGGCAAGTTTGGGCAAAGCAATCCTAAGGTGGTGCAAAAGTTAGTAGAGGCATCCAAAAGCTAGAAATGTAGGTGAAGAGTCATCAAATGCATTGATGTCTTACAGATCATTGAAGACCAAGAGACACATACTCAAGGAGGCTTAAGGAGAGATTCATCTAAGGCTCAAGGGGATGAAATGTATCCAAGCTAGTAAAAATGTAGAGGAGGACATTACATGCATAGAGGAGGAGTAAGGAGGAGCTATTAAGCCCACACACCTTCTAGAATTGATCCCACACCTAGTGGCAGAAGAGGTTGTCATAGGAGACACATCCAAGAAGGATGGTCACTCATAGGTCTTATATGCTAGAAAAGGAAAAGACAAGAGTGGCAAGAAGGGGGAAGGAGGAAAAATAAAGTGGAAGTAGTCCAAGGATGAAGATTCAGATTCAAAGGAAGATAGCAAGGCATCATCTTCAAGGAAGGTCAAGAATGGCAAAGGGAAGAACAACCTCATCAAGGTAAAACTTGTTTATCTGTGGTAAGCAGAATCATATTTCTTCAAATTTCTAGTTCAAGGATGACAAAGGGAAGAAGAAGAAGGAGCAAGGGAAGTATGCTCGCAACTCCAAGAAGGATGATGAGAAGGAGACCCTCCTAGCCATGAGACATGGCTACACTAGTGATCTCAAAGACACAAAGTGGTATATAGACTTTGGATGCTCTAATCACATGTGATGTATGGAGGAATCTTTTGTTAATATGCAAGTCCCAAGCTCAAAAGGTTCTGTGAAGATAGGAGATGACATTGAGCATCCCATAACACATGTGGGAGATGTGAAGCTAGGTGAAGGTAAATCTGTCAAGACTCTTAAAGATGTGCTCCATGTTCCATCTATTTCCAAGAACATTATCTTTGTAGGATAGCTCGTAGAGAGAGGTATGCAAGTAAAATTTAATACAAAAGGGTGCATGGTGAAGCAAGGAGGCAAGGTCATTATGAAGAGAAGAAAAGAAGGCAGATTGTTCACACTAGTTGTTGCTCCTAAACACAACAAGATATCTTATGTGATGATTGGTAACAAAAGGATTGCATAGATTGACCTTTGGCACAAGAGGATATGACATATTAATACTCCCAAGTTCAAAAGTATGTGCAAAGCAGCTTTAGTGCAAGGACCACCAAATCTTGAAGTCCAAGGTCTACATGAGTTTTGTGATGCTTGTCAGCTAGGTAAGAAAGCAAGGAACCCATTTCCAAAGAGTGAGTACATATCCTCTAAGCTCTTGGAGCTTATACACTGAGATGTATGGGGCCCTAGCAGAGAGGCTTCATTGGGAGGAGCTATGTACTTTGTCACTTTCATTGATGAACACTCAAGAAAGGTATGGCTATATGTTATCAAGGAAAAATTAGAAGTGTTTTCATGCTTTCAAAAGTTTAGGTCCCTTGTTGAGAAAGAATGTGATGCATACATAAGAAATTGAGGTCCGAAGGAGGGGGAGAGTATTTCTCCAAGGAATTCACAAAGTAATTGCAGGAAAATGGCATAAAGAGGCACTTTACATGTAGGTACACTCCTCAACAAAATGGTGTTGTGGAGAGGAAGAATAGGCATTTGGTTGAGATAGTTAGATGTCTCATAAATGAAGGTATGTTATCATTCTATTATTGGGCTCAGACTATGAATACATCTTGTTACTTGACAAACATAGCTCCAATGGTTGATGTGCACAACTTGAATCCACATGAAGTCTATTATGGCAAGAAACCAACCATGGAGCACCTCAAGGTATTTGGAGGTGTATGCTTTGTTCATGTTCCTACCGAAGTGAGAACAAAGTTAGAGCACAAGAGTGAGCAATGTGTGTTCATTGGCTACTCAAATGAGCAAAAAGGCTATAGGTGCTACAACCCTGTTTCAAAGAAACTATATGTGTCAAGAGATGTGTTTGATGAGTCAAGGTCATGGTATGGAGACAAGGAAAAGGCAAAGCTGAAGAGGATCAAGAGGAGTATGTAGACCTTGATGTGAAGCTTTAACCTCAAGACTCAATGACAATCAGTGGATTAGAAGCTTCTACATCTAAACCACAATCATATGAGCACTTTTACACTTATGATTATGAAGGACCATCGTCTATGTCAAAGTATAGAAGGTTGCAAGAGGTAGACTATGACACAAGTAAAGCTCAAAAGGAGTCAAAAGAGGAAGACCTTGAGGAGGTAATTACTCCTAATGTAAATCTAAGTAGACTCAAGAAGCAATATCGCAAAGGTCAATAGAGAGTTCAAAATCTTAGATTTGATGTGTGCTAAAGTACTTTCTTGGCATTGAGGGTATTTACAGGAAGGAAGATATCTATCTCTCTCAAAAGGAGTATCTTCTACATGTGTTGTTTAGGTTTGGCATGATGGATTGCAAACCGATAGCTCAACCTATGGATTCAAATGTCATGTTAAGCAAGGAAGATGGTAAGAAGCTAGAAGACCTTACACTATATAGGAGCATTGTGGGATCATTGATCAGGCCTGACTTGTGTTATATAGTTGGACTTCTATCTCAATTCATGCATACAACCATTGATACACATCTCAATCATGCAAAGAGAGTGTTAAGGTATCTAAAGAATAGAGTTAATCATGGATTGCTATATAGGTATGATGAAAAAGTTCAAGTTGGAGCATGGAGTGATGCAGATTGGGTAGGGAGTGTATCTATCTATCTATCTATCTATATATCTATCCATCTATCTATCTATCTATATATATATATATATATATATATATATATATATATATATATATATATATATATATATATATATATATATATATATATATATATATATATATATATAATTATTTATCTATCTATCTATCGATAGGAAGGAATCCTTTTCTCATATCATGTATTGCCTCACCAGGTACAGTTCAAAGTAGTGCTCAAACACACCTCCATGTTTCAAAGTCTTCACTTTTTAATAACTATATAAATATGTCAAATACATAAATGATAGCAAGTTAGCAGATTTTCAAAAGATTTAGAAACATTGTTCCTACATAAAAGCATTTCAACACATTGAAGATCTTTATACAAAGACATCCATCTCTATCTCTCTCTCTCTCTCTCACACACACACACAAAAGGATTCCTCTCACATGACTATCAGGTGCCATAAATATAGAAGTATTGCCACTTTTTGAAATGGAGTGTGGTAAGAAATTTATCTCAAGAATGGCATTTTCTCAGTATCTCTCCAACTATAATTCCTCAAATATGGAAAAAGTTGCAACAAAATCTCTAAGTTTATACTAATGATCATCAATGTACATTAACAAAGGATCAAATTATCACCAAATTATCACCACCACCAATGCAAGTGTTTTGTAACATATAAGGATAAGGGTTGGTTGGATTGGCCTTCCTCACAAGAAATGAATCTTTTGTAAAGTGACTCCATACACAATATTAGATCTCTGTTGTGATGATACCTCCACTCATATGATCTACCTAGAGATCATGTGACCATGTAGCCACACCATGACCATAGTACACACTTAGAGGAATCAAAGGTGACAAGAGCCCATTAGTTTTGTATAAGGCCACTTAAGTTGAAGGATGAATTATCAACTTCCCTATGCAACCTTGAAGCAATTGTGGCCTCACAAGCACTCTTAGAGAGCCTCTATTCACTAAAACAATCTAATCTCTAAGATCTTGATAATCCAAACCAAGATCATTTGCACACATAAGCTACACTTAGTGAACTTGATAATGCAAGTTATTTCACTCAAAATGGTTAATACTACTGGGAGAACTGATGCCTAGACAGACAAGCTATGGCCTTCACTAGGCATACATAGATAGACACCTACTCACGTCTAAATTTGCTTCTCTTACAATATGTAGGGAATTGAAATGAAATTTCATTTATCTTTATAAGAATTGATTACCTTTCTAAAAATCTAAAGACTATAAGAAATGAGTGAGATATGACCTCTCAACCCTGCTCAAAACGCAGAGCAATCTTGAGCAATCACACATAATTATGTGTGCTAGCTATGGTACTCAAACTTTATTCAAATAACTCAAGCAGCAAGAAGGGTGCTTGCTTAGCTTAGGGACCTACTAACTTTCTTCCCAAGCTCTCTAGGATCACACACATATGCGGGAGCTACCATAATAATCAATTTCTGTGTACATATAGAGTTGAACAGAGTCCTTAAAGATTAGGAATCACTTTTCTTGAATTATAAACTTAAATCACACCTAAGTGTGGTAAAAATATGTCTGTTGATAGGGAGATTCAAATTCATAATTGATCTTGAAATTTCGTGCTTGAAGTCCTGCTTTAGATAGCTCATAGTGGCATTCATCAGATTGTCCAATTAAGACTAAGGTTTAAGCTTGAATTTTAACACTCCCTCTCAAGCTTGAAGCTCCACTTCTTCAACCTAGCTATGACAATTGAATGCCTTTCTTGAACTTTGTTAGCTTCATTGAGTCCAAAGCTTTGGTGAACATGTCAGCACATGGGTCCTTGGTACTATATGTTGCACTTGAGCCTCTTTAGCTGCAACCTTCTATCTAATATAATGATGGTGTACTTCTATGTGTTTTCTCCTAGCATGGAGCATGGGATCTTGTTGACTTTCGACCAAAGAAGAGAATAAAAAATGATACATGGGATCTTGTCAACTTTCGATGGTAATAGGTACTATGTGGATTAGGAACGCCATGTATGGAGTAGATAGCCTAAAAAAATACAAGGCTAGGCTTGCTGCAGAAGTTTTTTTTCTCAAATTGAAGGTTTTAATGTTAAAGAGACATTTGTTCCAAGATCGCTTGACAATTCTTTGAGTCGTACTCGCAATAGCTATGCACAAAAAGTAGGCCAGTTTTTCAATGGATGTCAAATCCATATTTTTAAATGGACATATCAAGGAGGGGAATTCCTATGGAAGTAAAACTCAAGCAATCTCTAGTTGCAAACAAGTATGGTGAACTTCTTGGAAGTTTCATTTTTCATTGCAAAACTAGACCATGTATTTTCTATGTCCATTGGAGTTTTACGCAAGCTCTGAAGAAAATGAAAGGAAAGGCATTGCAATGTTGGTATGCATATCCTAAGATATATTGCAAGAATCACAAATTAGGCATGAGATTGTGCGTCTTGAAAATCCGTTTTTGGAAATTTCTTCTCCCTTGGCTTATGTACATTTTCATACGTAAGCAAAGAACCAAAAACAAAAAGAGACTATAACACTCTTTTCCATTGAACTAGAGTTAATAAATGTGTTATATAAAAAAATATTATTTTTATATCCGATAGTGTTGGTGCATTTTACCCAAGCCTACATGCTTGATATATTTGATATCATCCTCATTTGTAAGTCACATGAGTAGTCATGTGAACACCTCTTGTAAAAGAGTTCATTTTTATCTCTTGTAATTGAAAAAAGAAAAAGGAAAAGGATGGCTTACCTCATGCATGATGTAAAAGCAAATTCGTGGCTATAACTACCAAAATCACGAATTTTTGAGCTGAGGGAATCTCTCCTAACTTTGGGGATCACTTTTAGGTGGAGCCATTCGAATTGGAATTCAAAATTCCCTCCAAGAATAGCTATAAAAGGAGCAAGAAGGAAGAGGCGATTAGCAAGCCTTGTACGTAACCACTTGATGTCATTTTGTAGACATTGAAGAGCTTACTCCATAGATCTATCATTCTACTCCCATTGTGCAAAGATTCATTGCCAATGTGGTTGTAATCATATGTGAACCTATCCATTTATCATCATCTACTTCTCTGTTTTGATCTCTGCTATACTCACTCAGAGCAGTACCTTCAGAAGGTCATATCTCAAGTTCTACTGACTTTGTTTCAGTGATTTAATGTGCGTTGGATAGCTCTTACTGTCTAGTTTTTGCATATCCATTTTCAAGGTCATTGGAGTTATAGTTTTGGAGATATCTGCATTTTACTGCTCACTGGTCTATCTCTGCAGAGCCCCGAGAATGGTGGGCATGTTCCAGAAATTGATGAAACTTGTTCTCAGTGCTCACTCCATCATTTGAAGTGTTTTAACTTGGATTGGGAAGCTTGCTAAGTCTATTTGCTATGCCCAAATGGAATGTTTCTAATTCTTACCAGGTTGAGAGCACTGTTCATTTTTTCTAGCAGGTGTATGTCCAAAAATAGCAAGTTTTGGGAGCTAGTCATTTCGCAACTAGTTTGTCTTGACTTAAACTTTTGGGATACATGTTCCAAAGTACTTGGCTGATATTTTGGTGGATTTAGGAAGCTCAAAGGGTCTTCTAATCATCTCTGAAGTCTCAGTTGGCTGGTGTGAAGCTGGTTGTAGCAGCACCAACTCATCTTTGGATTGCATCCACCATCTCTCTTCACAGTGGTATCAGAGCATAGTCAAGCAACATGGAAGATGGATTTCCATCAACAATTGACAAATTGGATCGAAAAAACTACCGAGAATGGTCTCTAAGGATGGAGGCTTAACTTCAAGGGAGGAATCTATATGGATTCATATCCGGAGATGAAGCAATGCCAACCATGAGGAACAAAGGGCAACCATCACATGAAGAAGTGGAAGGACTTTCGAATTGGTGTTCGAAGGATGCACTTGCAAGGTCCTATATTCTAAACTCAATCTCTGATTTCCTTTTACCTCATGTCAAGGGATGCAAGACATCAAGAGAGACCTGGAATGCACTTGCTTCTTTCTTCTCTTCCAACACTCGAGCAAGGAAGAACCAATTGTGGATGGAGTTCACAACAATGAAGAAAAGCCCGAAGCAAAATGTGACTGATTATGTCACAAAGAGGAAGGAGATTTCCGACCAACTTGGAAGCATTGGAGAGGTAATTGAAGAGGAGCAAATCATAAGAAAAATCATGAATGGAATCAAAGCAGACGACAAGTGGGAGTCATTCACAACAGCCATGGATTTATACATGGAAATGCATGTACCCGACCTCAACACACTCATGGGCCAACTCTTCACTCATGAAGCAAAGATTAGCAAAGGTGGTGAGTCCTCAAGAGGTAATCAAACTTCTGCCTTATATTCTGATAAAGCTAAGGTCAAGGACAAGTCAAAGAATAGGAAGAATGAAGATGAAGGAAGTTCTTTCCAAGCAAACTTTGCAGGTAGAGGAAGAGCTAGAGGAAGAGGCAAAGGTGGAAAGCAAGGCAGGGGGAGATTCCAATCATCTCAACCTTGCAACATATGTGGCTTATCTAACCATACTACTGAAGAATGTTTTAGGAACCCGAGTAACTCAAGAGGAAGAGGATTCAATAGAGGTGGCTATGGATCAAATAGAGGTAGATACAATGGAGGCTACAACAACAACAACTACTACAACAACAATTACAACAACAACAACAACTATCAAAGTGGCCATAGAGGAAGAAGAGATTACAATAACTATGCAGAGGACCAAAGTCAAGAAGATTCATTATTGATTATGAATCTATCAGCGAAGAAGGGTAAGGATGATGATCACATATTTTACATTTATTCGGGATGCTCAAACCATGTAGCAGGAAATGTGGCTTTACTTTCTGATTTGGAAGATCCTCATAACAAGCATGAAGTGCAGATAGGAGATGACACAAAGCACTCAGTGGAGAAGATAGGTAATGTGAAGACATCAGATGGGAATATGAACCTCTTAAGCAAAGTCTTGTATGTCCCTACAATTACCAAAAATTTAATAAGTGTTGGACAGATTGTTGAAAAAGGATTGAGGGTTAGATTCAATCGATTTGGAGCATATGTTGAAGACCCAAGGCAAGGCTTTCGAAGGATTGCCAAAGGAGAAAAGACAGGAAGGCTTTTCACTTTTGAAGTGGAAGATACAAAGAACATAGCTTTGTTTAGCTATGGATCTCAAACTCTAACAGAGTTGGAGATATGGCACAAAAGGCTTGCTCAGATTGGTGAGAGCACACTCAAACAGATTTGCAGGGACCAAAGTGTACTTGGTTTGCCTAATATCACAAGGCAACACATGATTTATAAGTGTGAAGCTTGTCAACGTGCAATGCTCATAGACAACCTTTCAATAAGAAAGGATATATGTATCAAAATCCTTTGGATCTAGTGCACACGGATGTGTGGGGTCCAAGTAAGGAGCCATTTATTTCAGGCTCAAGATATTATGTGTCTTTCATAGATGATTGTAGCAGGTGGACCATTCTGTTTTTCATGAAGCACAAGGATGAAGTGTTTAATTGCTTTAAGAAGTATATTGCTCTTGTTGAAAACCAAACAGGTAGGTCTTTGAAAAGACTCAGATCAGATGGTGGAGGAGAATACTTCTCTTCTGAATTTGATGCCTTCTTGCATGAAAGAGGCATTAAAAGGGAAGTCACTACAAGGTATACACCCGAACTCAATGGTGTAGCAGAGAGGAGGAACAGAGCTATTGTCGAAGCAGCAAGGTCCATGCTCAACGAAAAGGGATTGCCAAACTACCTACGGGCAGAGGCTGTGTCTACAGCCACATATCTCATAAATAGACTTCCATCTAAGTCACTAGATGGAATCACTCCATATGACGTGTGGAATGGAAGAAGACCTAGTCTAGAGCATTGCAGAATCTTTGGATGCTTAGCCTATGCTCACATTCCTTCTCAAGTAAGAGGGAAATTGGATCCCAAGGCAGAGAAGTGCGTATTTCTTGGTTATGACCAAAACCATAAAGGATATAGATTGTACAATCCAACCAATAACGGATTTTTTGTGAGTAGAGATGTAATTTTTGATGAAAACAAATCATGGTTTGATGATGATAGGAAAGTGAAGCTGCCTTATGACTTGGATGAAGATTTTCCATCACTTCAACCAAAGGAGCCAAAGCAGATTGAAGAAAGTGATTCGGAGATTGACCTAGAAGACTTGGAAAGACTAAAGCTATGGAAGAACAAAGGAAAAGCAAAGATGCAAGATGCTACATATGGACCCCAGAGCTCATATCAACCACTTAGAAGGTCTTCAAGGGAGAAGAAGAAACCAGAGAGGTTTGGTTATGATACTTCTTTGGTCACCAAGCACTCAATCTACATTGCAAAGGATTCAACCAATGAAGAACCTACCACATTTGAAGAAGCACAAAGCAAGAAAGCTTGGAGAGATGCAATGGATGAGGAAATGGAAGCCTTGAAGGAGAATGACACTTGGGAGCTTGTACTTAACAAGCCATCTATGAAGGTAATTGGATCTCGATGGATATACAAAATCAAGAGGAATCCAGATGGAAGTATAAATAGACACAAAGCAAGGTTAGTTGCTAAAGGGTTTGCTCAAACCCATGGTATTGATTATGAGGAGACTTTCTCTCCTGTTGCAAAAATGCCTACAATTAGGGTTCTCGTTAGTCTTGCTGCATCTAGAAATTGGAATCTTTATCAACTTGATATAAAGAATGGTTTCTTGAATGAATGGATTGCTGAGGAAGTGTATATGGCACAACCTCCTGGATATGAGGATGCACATCATCCTAACTATGTAATCAAACTAAAGAAAGCTTTGTATGGATTGAAGCAAGCTCCAAGAGCTTGGAATTTTAGATTGGTGACTTATTTGCAGGACCAAGGATTCAAAGCTAGCAAGGCAGATACCTCTTTGTTCATAAAGAGGAATGAATCTGAAGTGATCTATTTATGTGTGTATGTTGATGATATTATTATCACAGGCAATGATCTTGAAGGAATCAAACAGGTAAAGAGTCAAATGAAGGAGGAGTTCAAAATAAGTGACCTCGGACCACTCACTTATTTTCTTGGATTGGAGTTGATCTACACAGATTCAGGTATATACATCACACAAAGGAAGCATGTCCATGACATGCTCGTCAAGCTCAAGATGGAAAATACCAAGCGTGCAGGTACACCTATGGAGCAAAATCATAAGCTTAGTGCTTATGAAGGAGAGCCAATTGAAGACATCACAAGCTATCAAAGCTTGGTTGGAAGTTTGAACTATGCAACACTCACAAGGGTGGACATATGTTATAGTGTTAGCATATTGAGTCAGTTTATGCATAAACCGAGAAGACCACATATCGAAGCGGCGAAGAGAGTCCTCAAGTACCTAAAGGGGACCATGAATGAAGGTTTGTTTTATTCATATACTTTAGATATTGAGCTAAAGGTCTACTCAGATGCAGATTGGGCCGGATCTAAAGATGATAGAAGAAGCACATCAGGATATATATCATTTGCAGGTTCAAAAATCATTTCTTGGTCATCGAAGAAGCAACCAACCGTGGCATTATCTTCTACTGAAGCCGAATATATAGGTTTGGCTAATGCAACTCAAGGAATCATGTGGTTAAAGTCTTTGTACACAGATCTTGGACTTCATTCTTCAACACCTCACATTTTTGGTGACAACACAAGCTCACTACATCTAGCAACTAATCCGGTATACCATGCTAGAACCAAGCATATTGAAGTCCACTACCATTATGTAAGGTGCCCAAAAGGAAGTTTTCTAATTCCTACCAGGTTGAGAGCACTGTTCATTTTTTCTAGCAGGTCTATGTCCAAAAATAGCAAGTTTTGGGAGCTAGTCATTTCGCAACTAGTTTGTCTTGACTTAAAATTTTGGGATACATGTTCCAAAGTACTTGGCTGATATTTTTGTGGATGTAGGAAGCTCAAAGGGTCTTCTAATCATCTCTGAAGTATCAGTTGGCTGGTGTGAAGCTGGTTGTAGCAGCACCAACTCATCTTTTGATTGCATCCACCATCTCTCTTCACAGTGGTATCAGAGCATAGTCAAGCAACATGGGAGATGGATTTCCATCAATAATTGACAAATTGGATCGAAACAACTACCCGGCATGGTCTCTAAGGATGGAGGCTTAACTTCAAGGGAGGAATCTATATGGATTCATATCCGGAGATGAAGCAATGCCAACCATGAGGAACAAAGGGCAACCATCACATGAAGAAGTGGAAGGACTTTCAAATTGGTGTTCGAAGGATGCACTTGCAAGGTCCTATATTCTAAACTCAATCTCTGATTTTCTTTTACCTCATGTCAAGGGATGCAAGACATCAAGAGAGACCTGGAATGCACTTGCTTCTTTCTTCTCTTCCAAAACTCGAGAAGAACCAATTGTGGATGGAGTTCACAACAATGAAGAAAAACCCGAAGCAAAATGTGACTTATTATGTCACAAAGATGAAGGAGATTTCCGACCAACTTGGAAGCATTCGAGAGGTAATTGAAGAGGAGCAAATCATAAGACAAATCATGAATGGAATCAAAGAAGATGACAAGTGGGAGTCATTCACAACAGCCATGGATTTATACATGGATATGCATGTACCCGACCTCAACACACTCATGGGCCAACTCTTCACTCATGAGGCAAAGATTAGCAAAGGTGGTGAGTCCTCAAGAGGTAATCAAACTTCTGCCTTATATTCTGATAAAGCTAAGGTCAAGGACAAGTCAAAGAATAGGAAGAATGAAGATGAAGGAAGCTCTTTCCAAGCAAACTTTGCAGGTAGAGGAAGAGCTAGAGGAAGAGGGAGAGGTGGAAAGCAAGGCAGGGGGAGATTCCAATCATCTCAACCTTGCAACATATGTGGCTTATCTAACCATACTACTGAAGAATGTTTTAGGAACCCGAGGAACTCAAGAGGAAGAGGATTCAATAGAGGTGGCTATGGATCAAATAGAGGTAGATACAATGGAGGCTACAACAACAACAACTACTACAATAACAATTACAACAACAACAACAACTATCAAAGTGGCCATAGAGGAAGAAGAGATTACAATAACTATGCAGAGGACCAAAGTCAAGAAGATTCATTATTGATTATGAATCTATCAGTGAGGAAGGGTAAGGATGATGATCACATATTTTACATTGATTCGGGATGCTCAAACCATGTAGCAGGAAATGTGGCTTTACTTTCTGATTTGGAAGATCCTCATAACAAGCATGAAGTGCAGACATGAGATGACACAAAGCACTCAGTGGAGAACATAGGTAATGTGAAGACATCAGATGGGAATATGAACCTCTTAAGCAAAGTCTTGTATGTCCCTACAATTACCAAAAATTTAATAAGTGTTGGACAGATTGTTGAAAAAGGATTGCACGTTAGATTCAATCGATTTGGAGCATATGTTGAAAACCCAAGGCAAGGCTTTTGAAGGATTGCCAAAGGAGAAAAGACAAGAAGGCTTTTCACTTTTGAAGTGGAAGATACAAAGAACATAGCTTTGTTTAGCTATGGATCTCAAACTCTAACAGAGTTGGAGATATGGCACAAAAGGCTTGCTCACATTGGTGAGAGGACACTCAAACAGATTTGCAGGGACCAAAGTGTACTTGGTTTGCCTAATATCACAAGGCAACACATGATTTATAAGTGTGAAGCTTGTCAACTTGGCAAGGCTCATAGACAACCTTTCAACAAGAAAGGATATATGTATCAAAATCCTTTGGATCTAGTGCATACGGATGTGTGGGGTCCAAATAAGGAGCCATCTATATCAGGCTCAAGATATTATGTGTCTTTCATAGATGATTGTAGCAGGTGGACCATTCTGTTTTTCATGAAGCACAAGGATGAAGTATTTAATTGCTTTAAGAAGTATATTGCTCTTGTTGAAAACCAAACAAGTAGGTCTTTGAAAAGACTCAGATCAAATGGTGGAGGAGAATACTTCTCTTCTGAATTTGATGCCTTCTTGCATGAAAGAGGCATTAAAAGGGAAGTCACTACAAGGTATACACCCGAACTCAATGGTGTAGCAGAGAGGAGGAACAGAGCTATTGTCGAAGCAGCAAGGTCCATGCTCAACGAAAAGGGATTGCCAAACTACCTATGGACAGAGGCTCTGTCTACAACCACATATCTCATAAATAGACTTCCATCTAAGTCACTAGATGGAACCACTCCATATGAAGTGTGGAATGGAAGAAGACCTAGTCTAGAGCATTGCAAAATCTTTGGATGCTTACCCTATGCTCACATTCCTTCTCAAGTAAGAGGGAAATTGGATCCCAAGGCAAAGAAGTGCGTATTTATTGGTTATGACCAAAACCAAAAAGGATATAGATTGTACAATCCAACCAATAAAGGATTTTCTGTGAGTAGAGATGTAATTTTTGATGAAAACAAATCATGGTTTGATGATGACAGGAAAGTGAAGCTGCCTTATGACTTGGATGAAGATTTTCCATCACTTCAACCAAAGGAGCCGAAGCAGATTGAAGAAAGTGATTCGGAGATTGACCTAGAAGACTTGGAAAGACTAAAGCTATGGAAGAACAAAGGAAAAGCAAAGATGCAAGATGCTACATATGGACCCCAGAGCTCACATCAACCACTTAGAAGGTCTTCAAGGGAGCAGAAGCAACCAGAGAGGTTTGGTTATGATACTTCTTTGGTCACCAAGCACTCAATCTACATTGCAAAGGATTCAACCAATGAAGAACCTACCACATTTGAAGAAGCAGAAAGCAAGAAAGCTTGGAGAGATGCAATGGATGAAGAAATGGAAGCCTTGAAGGAGAATGACACTTGGGAGCTTGTACCTAACAAGCCATCTATGAAGGTAATTGGATCTCGATGGATATACAAAATCAAGAGGAATCCAGATGGAAGTATAAATAGACACAAAGCAAGGTTAGTTGCTAAAGGGTTTGCTCAAACCCATGGTATTGCTTATGAGGAGACTTTCTCTCCTGTTGCAAAAATGCCTACAATTAGGGTTCTCATAAGTCTTGCTGCATCTAGAAATTGGAATCTTTATCAACTTGATGTAAAGAATGCTTTCTTGAATGGATGGATTTCTGAGGAAGTGTATATGGCACAACCTCCTGGATATGAGGATGCACATCATCCTAACTATGTATGCAAACTAAAGAAAGCTTTGTATGGATTGAAGCAAGCTCCAAGGGCTTGGAATTTTAGATTGGTGACTTATTTGCAGGACCAAGGATTCAAAGCTAGCAAGGCGGATACCTCTTTGTTCATAAAGAGGAATGAATCTGAAGTGATCTATTTATGTGTGTATGTTGATGATATTATTATCACAAACAATGATCTTGAAGGAATCAAACAGGTAAAGAGTCAAATGAAGGAGGAGTTCAAAATAAGTGACCTCGGACCACTCACTTATTTTCTTGGATTGGAGTTGATCTACACAGATTCAGGTATATACATCACACAAAGGAAGCATGTCCATGACATGCTCGTCAAGTTCAAGATGGAAAATACCAAGTGTGCAGGTACACCTATGGAGAAAAATCTTAAGCTTAGTGCTTATGAAGGAGAGCCAATTGAAGACATCACAATCTATCAAAGCTTGGTTGGAAGTTTGAACTATGCAACACTCACAAGGGTGGATATATGTTATAGTGTTAGCATATTGAGTGAGTTTATGCATAAACCGAGAAGACCACATATGGAAGCGGCCAAGAGAGTCCTCAAGTACCTAAAGGGGACCATGAATGAAGGTTTGTTTTATTGATATACTTCAGATATTGAGCTAAAGGTCTACTCAGATGCAGATTGGGCCGGATCTAAAGATGATAGAAGAAGCACATCAGGATATATATCATTTGCAGGTTCAGAAATCATTTCTTGGTCATCGAAGAAGAAACCAACCGTGGCATTATCTTCTACTGAAGCCGAATATAGAGGTTCGGCTAATGCAACTCAAGAAATCATGTGGTTAAAGTCTTTGTACACAGATCTTGGACTTCATTCTTCAACACCTCACATTTTTGGTGACAACACAAGCTCACTACATCTAGCAGCTAATCCGGTATACCTTGCTAGAAACAAGCATATTGAAGTCCACTACCATTATGTTAGGGAGAAGCTAATGAGCAAGGATATTCAACTATCCTATGTCTCTACAGATATGCAATGTGCAGACATGTTAACTAAAGCTCTTGATGGTACAAAGTTAAGTAGATTCAAGTTGATGATTGGCTTGCAGGAAATCAAGGACAATTGAAGACTTATTTGAAGACCAAGCATGTTAGGCTTGAGGGGGAGCTGTTGGTGCATTTTACCCAAGCCTACATGCTTGATATATTTGATATCATCCTCATTTGTAAGTCACATGAGTAGTCATGTGAACACCTCTTGTAAAAGAGTTCATTTTTATCTCTTGTAATTGAAAAAAGAAAAAGGAAAAGGATGGCTTACCTCATGCATGATGTAAAAGCAAATTTGTGGCTATAAGTACCAAAATCACGAATTTTTGAGCTGAGGGAATCTCTCCTAACTTTGGGGATCACTTTTAGGTGGAGCCATTCGAATTGGAATTCAAAACTCCCTCCAAGAATAGCTATAAAAGGAGCAAGAAGGAAGAGGCGATTAGCAAGCCTTGTACGTGACCACTTGATGTCATTTTGTAGAGATTGAAGAGCTTAATCCATAGCTCTATCATTCTACTCCCATTGTGCAAAGATTCATTGCCAATGTGGTTGTAATCATATGTGAATCTATACATTTATCATCATCTACTTCTCTGTTTTGTTCTCTACTATACTCACTCAGAGCAGTACCTTCAGAAGGTCATATCTTGAGTTCTACTGACTCATTTTCAGCGATTTATTGTGTGTTGGATAGCACTTACTGTCTAGTTTCTGCATATCAATTTGCAAGGTCATTGGATTTATAGTTTTGGAGATATCGGCATTTTTTGGCTCACTGGTCTATCTCTGCAGAGCCCCGAGAATGGTGGGCATGTTCCAGAAATTGATGAAACTTGTTCTCAGTGCTCAGTCCATCATTTGAAGTGTTTTAACTTGGATTGGGAAGTTTGCTAAGTCTATTTGCTATGCCCAAAAGGAATGTTTCTAATTCCTACCAGGTTGAGAGCACTATTCATTTTTTCTAGCAGGTGTATGTCAAAAAATAGCAAGTTTTGGGAGCTAGTCATTTCGCAACTATTTTGTCTTGACTTAAACTTTTGGGATACATGTTCCAAAGTACTTGGCTGATATTTTGGTGGATTTAGGAAGCTCAAAGGGTCTTCTAATCATCTCTCAAGTCTCAGTTGGCTGGTGTGAAGTTGGTTGTAGCAGCACCAACTCATCTTTGGATTGCATCCACCATCTCTCTTCACAGTGGTATCAGAGCATAGTCAAGCAACATGGGAGATGGATTTCCATCAACAATTGACAAATTGGATCGAAACAACTACCCCGCATGGTCTCTAAGGATGGAGGCTTAACTTCAAGGGAGGAATCTATATGGATTCATATCCGGAGATGAAGCAATGCCAACCATGAGGAACAAAGGGCAACCATCACATGAAGAAGTGAAAGGACTTTCCAATTGGTGTTCAAAGGATGCACTTGCAAGGTCCTATATTCTAAACTCAATCTCTGATTTTCTTGTACCTCATGTCAAGGGATGCAAGACATCAAGAGAGACCTGGAATGCACTTGCTTCTTTCTTCTCTTCCAACACTCGAGCAAGGAAGAACCAATTGTGGATGGAGTTCACAACAATGAAGAAAAGCCCGAAGCAAAATGTGACTGATTATGTCACAAAGATGAAGGAGATTTCCGACCAACTTGGAAGAATTGGAGAGGTAATTGAAGAGGAGCAAATCATAAGACAAATCATGAATGAAATCAAAGCAGACGACAAGTGGGAGTCATTCACAACTGCCATGGATTTATACATGGATATGCCTGTACCCGACCTCAACACACTCATGGGCCAACTCTTCACTCATGAAGCAAAGATTAGCAAAGGTGGTGAGTCCTCAAGAGGTAATCAAACTTCTGCCTTATATTCTGATAAAGCTAAGGTCAAGGACAAGTCAAAGAATAGGAAGAATGAAGATGAAGGAAGCTCTTTCCAAGCAAACTTTGCAGGTAGAGGAAGAGCTAGAGGAAGAGGCAGAGGTGGAAAGCAAGGCAGGGGGAGATTCCAATCATCTCAACCTTGCAACATATGTGGCTTATCTACTGAATAATGTTTCAAGAACCCGAGGAACTCAAGAGGAAGAGGATTCAATAGAGGTGGCGATGGATCAAATAGAGGTAGATACAATGGAGGCTACAACAACAACAACAACTACTACAACAACAATTACAACAACAACAACAACTATCAAAGTGGCCATAGAGGAAGAAGAGATTACAATAACTATGCAGAGGACCAAAGTCAAGAAGATTCATTATTGATTATGAATCTATCAGCGAAGAAGGGTAAGGATGATGATCACATATTTTACATTGATTCGGAATGCTCAAACCATGTAGCAGGAAATGTGGCTTTACTTTCTGATTTGGAAGATCCTCATAATAAGCATGAAGTGCAGACAGGAGATGACACAAAGCACTCAGTGGAGAAGATAGGTAATGTGAAGACATCAGATGGGAATATGAACCTCTTAAGCAAAGTCTTGTATGTCCCTACAATTACCAAAAATTTAATAAGTGTTGGATAGATTGTTGAAAAAGGATTGCAGGTTAGATTCAATCGATTTGGAGCATATGTTGAAGACCCAAGGCAAGGCTTTCGAAGGATTGCCAAAGGAGAAAAGGCAGGAAGGCTTTTCACTTTTGAAGTGGAAGATACAAAGAACATAGCTTTGTTTAGCTATGGATCTCAAACTCTAACAGAGTTGGAGATATGGCATGGATTGCATCCACCATCTCTCTTCACAGTGGTATCAGAGCATAGTCAAGCAACATGGGAGATGGATTTCCATCAACAATTGACAAATTGGATCGAAACAACTACCCGGCATGGTCTCTAAGGATGGAGGCTTAACTTCAAGGGAGGAATCTATATGGATTCATATCCCGAGATGAAGCAATGCCAACCATGAGGAACAAAGGGCAACCATCACATGAAGAAGTGGAAGGACTTTCGAATTGGTGTTCGAAGGATGCACTTGCAAGGTCCTATATTCTAAACTCAATCTCTGATTTTCTTTTACCTCATGTCAAGGGATGCAAGACATCAAGAGAGACTTGGGATGCACTTTGCTTCTTTCTTCTCTTCCAACACTCGAGCAAGGAAGAACCAATTGTGGATGGAGTTCACAACAATGAAGAAAAGCCCAAAGCAAAATGTGACTGATTATGTCACAAAAATGAAGGAGATTTCCGACCAACTTGGAAGCATTGGAGAGGTAATTGAAGAGGAGCAAATCATAAGACAAATCATGAATGGAATCAAAGCAGACGACAAGTGGGAGTCATTCACAACAGCCATGGATTTATACATGCATATGCATGTACCCGACCTCAACACACTCATGGGCCAACTCGTCACTCAAGAAGCAAAGATTAGCAAAGGTGGTGAGTCCTCAAGAGGTAATCAAACTTCTGCCTTATATTCTGATAAAGCTAAGGTCAAGGACAAGTCAAAGAATAGGAAGAATGAAGATGAAGGAAGCTCTTTCCAAGCAAACTTTGTAGGTAGAGGAAGAGCTAGAGGAAGAGGCAGAGGTGGAAAGCAAGGCAGGGGGAGATTCCAATCATCTCAACCTTGCAACATATGTGGCTTATCTAACCATACTACTGAAGAATGTTTCAGGAACCCGAGGAACTCAAGAGGAAGAGGATTCAATAGAGGTGGCTATGGATCAAATAGAGGTAGATACATGGAGGCTACAACAACAACAACTACTACAACAACAATTACAACAACAACAACAACTATCAAAGTGGCCATAGAGGAAGAAGAGATTACAATAACTATGCAGAGGAACAAAGTCAAGAAGATTCATTATTGATTATGAATCTATTAGCAAAGAAGGGTAAGGATGATGATCACATATTTTACATTGATTCGGGATGCTCAAACCATGTAGCAGGAAATGTGGCTTTACTTTCTGATCTGGAAGATCCTCATAACAAGCATGAAGTGCAGACAAGAGATGACACAAAGCACTCAGTGGAGAAGATAGGTAATGTGAAGACATCAGATGGGAATATGAACCTCTTCAGCAAAGTCTTGTATGTCCCCACAATTACCAAAAATTTAATAAGTCTTGGACAGATTGTTGAAAAAGGATTGCAGGTTAGATTCAATCGATTTGGAGCATATGTTGAAGACCCAAGGCAAGGCTTTCGAAGGATTTCCAAAGGAGAAAAGACAGGAAGGCTTTTCACTTTTGAAGTGGAAGATACAAAGAGCATAGCTTTGTTTAGCTATGGATCTCAAACTCTAACAGAGTTGGAGATATGGCACAAAAGGCTTGCTCACATTGGTGAGAGGACACTCAAACAGATTTGCAGGGACCAAAGTGTACTTGGTTTTCCTAATATCACAAGGCAACACATGATTTATAAGTGTGAAGCTTGTCAACTCGGCAAGGCTCATAGACAACCTTTCAATAAGAAAGGATATATGTATCAAAATCCTTTGGATCTAGTGCACACGGATGTGTGGGGTCCAAGTAAGGAGCCATCTATATCAGGCTCAAGATATTATGTGTCTTTCATAGATGATTGTAGCAGGTGGACCATTCTGTTTTTCATGAAGCACAAGGATGAAGTGTTTAATGCTTTAAGAAGTATATTGCTCTTGTTGAAAACCAAACAGGTAGGTCTTTGAAAAGACTCAGATCAGATGGTGGAGGAGAATACTTCTCTTCTGAATTTGATGCCTTCATGCATGAAAGAGGCATTAAAAGGGAAGTCACTACAAGGTATACACCTGAACTCAATGGTGTAGCAGAGAGGAGGAACAGAGATATTGTCAAAGCAGCAAGGTCCATGCTCAACGAAAAGGGATTGCCAAACTACCTATGGGCAGAGGCTGTGTCTACAGTCACATATCTCATAAATAGACTTCCATCTAAGTCACTAGATGGAACCACTCCATATGAAGTGTGGAATGGAAGAAGACCTAGTTTAGAGCATTGCAAAATATTTGGATGCTTAGCCTATGCTCACATTCCTTCTCAAGTAAGAGGGATATTGGATCCCAAGGCAGAGAAGTGCGTATTTATTGGTTATGACCAAAACCAAAAAGGATATAGATTGTACAATCCAACCAATAAAGGATTTTCTGTGAGTAGAGATGTAATTTTTGATGAAAACAAATCATGGTTTGATGATGACAGGAAAGTGAAGCTGCCTTATGACTTGGATGAAGATTTTCCATCACTTCAACCAAAGGAGCCGAAGCAGATTGAAGAAAGTGATTCGGAGATTGACTTAGAAGACTTGGAAAGACTAAAGCTATGGAAGAACAAATGAAAAGCAAAGATGCAAGATGCTACATATGGACGCGATAGCTCATATCAACCACTTAGAAGGTCTTCAAGGGAGAAGAAGAAACCAGAGAGGTTTGGTTATGATACTTCTTTGGTCACCAAGCACTCAATCTACATTGCAAAGGATTCAACCAATGAAGAACCTACCACATTTGAAGAAGCACAAAGCAAGAACGCTTGGAGAGATGCAATGGATGAAGAAATGGAAGCCTTGAAGGAGAATGACACTTGGGAGCTTGTACCTAACAAGCCATCTATGAAGGTAATTGGATCTCGATGGATATACAAAATCAAGAGGAATCCAGATGGAAGTATAAATAGACACAAAGCAAGGTTAGTTGCTAAAGGGTTTGCTCAAACCCATGGTATTGATTATGAGGAGACTTTCTCTCGTGTTGCAAAAATGCCTACAATTAGGGTTCTCATTAGTCTTGCTGCATCTAGAAATTGGAATCTTTATCAACTTGATGTAAAGAATTCTTTCTTGAATGGATGGATTTCTGAGGAAGTGTATATGGCACAACCTCCTGGATATGAGGATGCACATCATCCTAACTATGTATGCAAACTAAAGAAAGCTTTGTATGGATTGATGCAAGCTCCAAGAGCTTGGAATTTCAGATTGGTGACTTATTTGCAGGACCAAGGATTCAAAGCTAGCAAGGCGGATACCTCTTTGTTCATAAAGAGGAGTGGATCTGAAGTGATCTATTTATGTGTGTATGTTGATGATATTATTATCACAGGCAATGATCTTGAAGGAATCAAACAGGTAAAGAGTCAAATGAAGGAGGAGTTCAAAATAAGTGACCTCGGACCACTCACTTATTTTCTTGGATTGGAGTTGATCTACACAGATTCAGGTATATACATCACACAAAGGAAGTATGTCCATGACATGCTCGTCAAGTTCAAGATGGAAAATACCAAGTGTGCAGGTACACCTATGGAGCAAAATCATAAGCATAGTGCTTATGAAGGAGAGCCAATTGAAGACATCACAAGCTATCAAAGCTTGGTTGGAAGTTTGAACTATGCAACACTCACAAGGGTGGATATATGCTATAGTGTTAGCATATTGAATCAGTTTATGCATAAACCGAGAAGACCACATATGGAAGCGGCCAAGAGAGTCCTCAAGTACCTAAAGGGGACCATGAATGAAGGTTTGTTTTATTCATATACTTCAGATATTGAGCTAAAGGTCTACTCAGATGCAGATTGGGCCGGATCTAAAGATGATAGAAGAAGCACATCAAGATATATATCATTTGCAGGTTCAAAAATCATTTCTTGGTCATCGAAGAAGCAACCAACAGTGGCAATACCTTCTACTAAAGCCGAATATAGAGGTTTGGCTAATGCAACTCAAGAAATCATGTGGTTAAAGTCTTTGTACACAGATCTTGGACTTCATTCTTCAACACCTCACATTTTTGGTGACAACACAAGCTCACTACATCTAGGAGCTAATCTGGTATACCATGCTAGAACCAAGCATATTGAAGTCCACTACCATTATGTAAGGGAGAAGCTAATGAGCAAGGATATTCAACTATCCTATGTCTCTACAGATATGCAATGTGCAGACATGTTAACTAAAGCTCTTGATGGTACAAAGTTAAGTAGATTCAAGTTGATGATTGGCTTGCAGGAGATCAAGGACAATTGAAGACTTATTTGAAGACCAAGCATGTTAGGCTTGAGGGGGAGCTATTGGTGCATTTTACCCAAGCCTACATGCTTGATATATTTGATATCATCCTCATTTGTAAGTCACATGAGTAGTCATGTGAACACCTCTTGTAAAAGAGTTCATTTTTATCTCTTGTAATTGAAAAAAGAAAAAGGAAAAGGATGGCTTACCTCATGCATGATGTAAAAGAAAATTTGTGGCTATAACTACCAAAATCATGAATTTTTGAGCTGAGGGAATCTCTCCTAACTTTGGGGATCACTTTTAGGTGGAGCCATTCGAATTGGAATTCAAAACTCCCTCCAAGAATAGCTATAAAAGGAGCAAGAAGGAAGAGGCAATTAGCAAGCCTTGTACGTGACCACTTGATGTCATTTTGTAGAGATTGAAGAGCTTACTCCATAGATCTATCATTCTACTCCCATTGTGCAAAGATTCATTGCCAATGTGGTTGTAATCATATGTGAATCTATACATTTATCATCATCTACTTCTCTGTTTTGTTCTCTCCTATACTCACTCAGAGTAGTACCTTGAGAAGGTCATATCTCGAGTTCTACGGATCCTTTTTCCGTGATTTAATGTGCGTTGGATAGCTCTTACTGTCTAGTTTCTGCATATCCATGTTCAAGGTCATTGGAGTTATAGTTTTGGAGATATCTGCATTTTACTGCTCACTGGTCTATCTCTGCAGAGCCCCGAGAATGGTGGGCATGTTCCAGAAATTGATGAAACTTGTTCTCAGTGCTCAGTCCATCATTTGAAGTGTTTTAACTTGGATTGGGAAGCTTGCTAAGTCTATTTGCTATGCCTAAAAGGAATGTTTCTAATTCCTACCAGGTTGAGAGCACTGTTCATTTTTTCCAGCAGGTGTATGTCCAAAAATAGCAAGTTTTGGGAGCTGGTCATTTCGCAACTAGTTTGTCTTGACTTAAACTTTTGGGATACATGTTCCAAAGTACTTGGCTGATATTTTGGTGGATTTAGGAAGCTCAAAGGGTCTTCTAATCATCTCTAAAGTCTCAGTTGGCTGGTGTGAAGCTGGTTGTAGCAGCACCAACTCATCTTTGGAGTGCATCCGCCATCTCTCTTCACAGATAGTTGCGTCACAAAGAAAAAAAGCTTAAATAGTGGTTGTGTGTGCTTTCACTCTTCTTAATTTACTTCATATCCAATCTTCAATATTCATATGCATAGCCTCACTAGTTGGATATGGCATATCAGAAACATACTCAAAAAAGAAGAAGAAGAGAAAGTGAGTCTTCAAGAAAAATCACCAACCACAAGGAAGATAACACTTACGTCATGTAAGACGACAATGGAAACAATGAGTAGTAATTATCATAATCAATAGTCATTATAGTTAATTGCATCCAATCGGCACACTCCATATGCCTTCTTTCAAATGGAATGTGTGAAACTGTGCATCGTTTTACAAAGTTAAAAATAAAAGGGAAATTAAAGAGATATGAGTGATTTTATATCTTTCAGATAAAATAATAGATATTACAATTCTATATTGGGATTTCTTCCTGAAGAAACCTTTAATTATTTGGTTTTTTTCCTTAAGAGAGAACAAATGCAATATGAAGGGGGAAACAAAGCAGTCCTAGAAGCATTTCGTGCCCTACCAGGGGACCCAAAAGATTTACAAGGTGGAGCAACGAACCGTGATTATTTTTTCATGCCCTTCATGAAGGAGCTACTTATTTTTGAGCTTGTTGTTTTCAAGAACAAACACGTATGGTGTTTAAAGGAAGCCTACAATCAACTCTATGGACCATCCTTTGGGAGACCTGCAAAGCTAATAGTGCATTTTTCCTTCCAAATTTTTCAAAGGGATTGGCTTCATATGGTGCTATGCTAGGGATCCGCTTCTTATAGTGTTTCGCAAGGCTGAAAAACAGCCAATAACCTCCTTAAGAGAGAGCTTGCTTCCAGCTGACAAGTTGACCAAGCATGGTGATTATACTCGAAATTATTCTCATTACTACGATCATCGACTGTATTAGACATTAATGCTCCTCACTAAAGTAAATCATAATTCTCAAGTTCAATGTAGTCACCGTCCTGTATGTCCAACTTTTTTTTTTAATATAAAGGAAGTTCGGCATTAGCCTACTCTCCCGGACTTGAATTAAATAAAGCTTCCCCTGCTTTGTGGGATTTGGGGGGTCCCGTGGGCACTAGTCCCCTTCTCTTGTACTTTTCTGTATGTCCAACTTTGTCTGTTTCCCAAAAAATGTTACTAAATGCTCTATCAAGCCTCACTCTTTCAGGACATGCTAATGCTCTTTCGTCATTGGCGAGTACTTAGCATTTCAATATTAGTCTTAACTATGTAACGATCTACATGCACAGGAAGTGCTCTATTATCTTTCTGTACTTAATGAGGTGAGCTAAATTGTTTAGCTAGACCATCGCTTCTCAGCCAAGAATGGCCCTACTCAATGATCCTAAAAATGGAGTCTTCTGTTGGCTCATTCAGTATGGCATTAACTATGGCTTGCATTCTGGTTTGCTAGAGCTACTATTCTGCATTCAATTGACTGGAAAATTCATACCAAAAGACATTTCGTACCCAATGTAACATTAAAAGCGATATAAAATATAAAACAAAATATGAATTAGAGTGAACAGTTTCAGATTACATCCAATCCTTGGTCTGCTACAATATATCAGGCCTATTTGTTTGTATAAAGAGCTGCTACAGTTGTACTATGGCCCACGAAATCCAACAAAGCTGTATGAGTCTGAAAGAAACATGAGAGCACGCGTTTGTATCATGTAGATAGCACTCCTAAATTTTAATATAGAAAGATATTCTGTATGTGTGTGTTGTACCCAATTAGGAGAGAGAGAGAGAGAGAGAGAGAGAGAGAGAGAGAGAGAGAGAGAGATTCAAAAACCATCAACAGTCAAAGAAGCTGTACCGAGATTCTTTCCTAAGACATTATCAAAACATACGTGAAACATAAAAAAGTCGTTTTCTTTTTAAATATTATTATTTTTGCATTATGGCTTCTGCTTTGTCCTTTTCCGCACTCACTATAAATAGGTCGGTTTGTGACCTCTTTTTCTTCATATGCAATAATAATAATGTGGGCTGGATCTTGTCTGGAGGCGACTATTATCAGAGAATAGATGGTTCATTTTTCTCCACCATGAGAGCACATCTCTCACTAGTTTTGTCATCTTTTGCATGAACATTCCACCTATGTATATCACTAGTCTATCCAAATAGAACTTCAATCACTCATAGCTTTGATTCCTCAAAGCTATGAGTGATTGAAGTTTTGCAGAGTAGGACTCTTCTTCCCATGGTCCCTACAAAGCTATGAGCGATTCCTCAAAGTAGGACTCTTCTTCCCATGGTCCCTACAAGGTAGGAACAATCCAAAGGTCACTGAAAAATCACGTTATAACTGACCAGTTCGCATACCATGCGCTTTGGACAAGCTTTTTTCGGGTGATTTTATCCTTCCTGCTTTAAAGATCCAGAGAACCTATGCTCATTCACATGTATTGATTCTTTCAGATTGCCTCAAGGTCAAAGAGTGTACTACAAATTCAAAATATTTATGGATAAACAACATTTTTAGAAGCGCTTGCTCTTGGGTTGGCACGCATTGCTTGCTGTGCAAAATCTTTTCCTTCTCATTTCAATGAGTACGAAAGCAAATATTTCTGCAGTTTTTGTCATCTTGTGTTTGTTCGTTCAATACTTTTATGACTCCACCTTCTTGTAATTCTCAAGGATCGTTTTGAACTTTCAGAACCGCTGATTTTCCAACAAGTATCACGGTTTATATGTGACGCAACAACCAATTCAAAAGGCAACCGGTCTCCTCTGAATCCATGCTCTTCATTGAGCTTTTCTGTAGCCTCTGTGTAGAGGAGGTTGTCGTCATCTGGTTTTCATCTAGCTCTCCACATGAACATTTTTGTATTTCCTTCATGTGAAATGTTTGTAGATTACTCAAACCCTTTCTTCATCTCCCTCCAAATTTCTTGACGTACCTATCAGCCTGTTCTCATCCCTGTGAATCACGAATTCTTATAATGCCAAACAAAACTGCTTTTTTGTGCGTGTGACCTGTATGCATGGATACTATGATAACTAATTACATTCTTGTATGTAATAGAGAGTCGTACTTTGAGTTAAAGAACTGAATCAGCTGAGGTGTAGAGGGTCTCTATAACAAATGTTTGTGATGAGGGATTCCACTGCTCTTCACTTCTCAAGCCATTGAGGGAATACTAATCTAGAAAGAAAAGAATCCTGAGTTTGAAAGGGAGACTTCAAAATTTCCTTTTTACTCCCTCTACATGTCCCTCTACCATCTCTTTCCAAATTAGGCATGCCATACGTTTCCATCACTTAATTTCTATGTTCTCACTAATCCATGACTCTTTATGATATAAATGAATCTCTCTCTCTCTCTCTCTAAGATTGATGCTTATTAGCACAATCATGTTTCTCCAGTTCTCATCTATATTTAGTACATTTAAACATAAAGACACTGGATTTCTTCAAAAGATCATTCAGTATCGATATCTACATATCCTATCTCTTACACATCTCTGTATATCCTCATCAATGACCAAACAACATCTGCCTCTCTCTCTCTCTCTCTCTCTCTCTCTCTCTCTCTCTCTCCTAATTGGGTACAACTTACATATACAGAATATCTTTCTATATTAAAATTTAGGAGTGCTATCTACATGATAGAAACGCGTGTTCCCATGTTTCTTTCAGACTCATACAGCTTTGTTGGATTCCATGGGCCATAGTACAACTGTAGCAGCTCTTCATAGAAACAAATAGGCCTGACATATTGTAGCAGACCAAGGATTGGGTGTAATCTCAAACTGTTCACTCTCATTTATATTTTGTTTTATATTTTATATCTCTTTTTATGTTAGATTGGGTAAGAATTGTCTTTTGTTATGACTTTTCCAGTCAATTGAATGCAGAATAGTAGCTCTAGCACATCAGAATAGTAGCTCTAGCATAGTTAATGCCATACTGAATGAGTCAACAGAAGACTCCTCCATTTTCAGGATCATTGAGTAGGGCCATTCTTGGTTGAGAAACTATGGTCTAATTAAAAAATTTCGCTCATCTCATTAAGTATAGAAAGATAGTACAGCACTTCCTGTGCATGTAGGTCGTTACATACTTAACACTATTATTGAAATGCTAAGTACTCCCCAATGACGAAAGAGCATAAACATGTCGTGAAAGAGTGAGGCTTCATAGAGCATGTAGTAACATATTTTGGGAACACAAAGTTGGACATACAGGATTGTGACTACATTGAACTTGAGAATTATGATTTACTTTAGTGAGGAGCATTAATGTTTAATACAGTTGCTCGCTAGTCGGAACTCTTGTCTAGGGTTCTCGGTGGTCAATGCATGTTGTTGTACCTATGGCTTCAAGGCTCCACTATGTCGTACGCTCTGGACTTAACGAGCTCTTGCTCGTTTGAAGGTTCCTTTCATCCTCCTCTCCCCATGTAGGGGGGGGGAGCAATGCGCTCGTCATTTCTGGCCAACTTGATGTCAAATATGGAATTGCTTATTGACGAGACACTCTAGGCTTTGCAAGTTCCCTGTTCACAGATTGTTGATGATGGAATTTCTTCCAGAGAGGTTGGAACCCTAAACCCCAATGCTTTGGAGGAAGGACAGTGCAACGACATGCTAAAGTTAGCTTCTCCTCTTCCCCTGGTGGGCAAGCAAAGGACATTCGCTGATGCTCTTGCTCAAGGAGAACTCGGAATAAATATCGGTATGCTTGAAACCTCTGCTTTTGATAGTCAATAGTGGAAAGGTAAGTCCCCTATCTTCAATACTCTTGAGTGTTTCCTAAAAGTTAACACTTATGTAAGAGAGGAGGACATGCTTGTAATAGATAAACTTGAGTTCTCCCATTTGCAGAATAAGCTTGCGAGTAGAGTTATTATTGCTCTATGTCACGGTCCTAGACCACCGCAAGAGGTTTTGAAACAACAACGGATTCGCACGAATTGGGAGAGTCAGGGTCTCTTCGTTAAACAAATTCAATATTTTGCCTAACAGGTACTATCTTTTTTACTTTGACGATGCTAATGATGCTCTACATGTTATCATCAAAGGAGAACGGATTGTTAAAGTGACCCCTATTGTTGATATATTTAGGTAGTGATGTGTGTGAACACTCTAGGACCGTCGGGGCACTTTTTTCCCTCTTTAGGAGGTTTTTTTCCCCCGGCTTGTACATATGCCTATTGCCCTAATGGGCTACTTATCTTTGTACATTCTCTAGTAATACATTCAGTATTGTGTGTTTGTGCTCCAAGCTTCTTCTTCTTCCTTGTGCTGTTCGCGTGCTTCCGCAGACGTCTATCTCCAACAATTGGTATCAGAGCAGGTCGTCGCTTCTTCTAGGGCGCTGTCGTCACTCCTTGGTTTGCAGTTTCAGATTCGCACGAAATTTGGTGAGCATACTAAGGGTGTTTCCGAGATCAAAACAACTTCGTTGTGTGGTGCCGAAATCGCGATCTGAGCTCGTTTCGGCCTCCGAACGCACTATCACAGCGCTTGTGCAGGCTATTTCGTCCTTTTGTGCCAAACGTATATACGAGTTTCTGTTCGCTAGTTTAAGTGTCTCAAAGTCTGCTACAAGTCTAGCAGAACTCGTCTGGGCAGTTCTATTCAACTTTTTGAGATACAGTCAATTTTCTGCATCAAGGTATTTTAGTCACCGGCCATGGCTGAAAGCAGTGATGTATTCCGTATGTTGGCCGTTGAGGATAAGTTGGATGGTACCAACTATCCATTATGGGCTTATATGATGCGACATGTACTAGTTGCAAAAGGATTGTGGAACATTGTGCAGGGTGTTGAAAGACGTCCTGTTACACCTGTAAGGACAGGTACTGCAAATACAGGTGTTGGAGCTGATGAAGATGGTATCGAAGATGATATTCCGTAGATTCCTGTTCGTGCTCCTGTTTCTGTTGCGCCTACTGCAGAGCAGATTCGTTGGGATGGAAGAGATGCCCAGGCACATGCATTGATAGCTTTGTCTGTCAAACGTGCCATTATTCCTCACATTCGCTCTTGCAGAACAGCAAAGAATGCTTGGGATACACTTACCACTTTGTACCAGGCTAGGAATGAGGCTCATGTTGCTTACCTCCGAAAACACTTGGAGAGTGAGCACATGAATGAAGGTGATTCTATGGACAGTTTTCTTACAAAGATCAAAGACGTGAAGAAACAATTGATTTCTGCTGATGAGGTTATACCAGATAGCTCACTTGTGCAGACCGTTCTGAATGGTCTTCCTGATTCATATCAAAGTTTTGCCTCTACTCTTCGGTTGATGATGAAAGGCAATCCGAATGCCTTGTCATTTGAGGAATTAGTCTCTGTTCTGTTGCAGGAAGATCAGTCCAGGCAGAACAGGTCCATTATGCGTGTTGCAGATCAAGCTTTCCTGGCTAGTCAGAAGGGCAAAGGAAAATGAAGCTCCTCTACTAGTAAGCAGAAATCTGCAAATGCTGCACAATCGAAGAACTGGGATAAAGATGAGAAGAAATCAGAAAAGCAAAAATTGTTCTGCAAGTACTATAAAGGAAATGATCATATTATAAAGAACTCTCCAAAACTGGCTGCTAAAGAGGCAAAGAAGAAAGAGGCTGGAATGGTTGTTGCAGAGGCCTCTACACCAACAGAGTCTGCAAATCTTGTGCAGGAAGAAGAATGGGCGTTTACTACTGTCTGCAGTTTTGACCCATCTTCTCATGATCAGTGCATGTCTGCAGTAGACTCAGATGTTTGGTACTTTGACAGTGGGGCGACCAAACATATTACCTCGCAGCGCAGTTTCTTCTCTTCACTCGAGCCTGCCCCTACAGGGAATACTGTCACATGCACCAATAACTCCTCTTACCCTGTTATGGGAGTTGGTAAGATCATTCTGACTACTACTGATGGTAGTTCTTTCACTTTGTCAGATGCTTTATTTGTGCCAGGGATCAAAAAGAACCTGTTATCAGTTTCTACATTAGCCAAGATTGGCTTGGTTGTGAAATTCGTTGATGACAGGTGTACAGTCCATGGTCTCTCAAGTGGCGATGTGATTATTGCTTCTGGCATTTTATGTCGTGGGTTGTATAAGCTCATAGACTATGAAAGATCTGTGAATGATTCGGCATGTGCAGTTCATGATTCTCAAGCTATGTCAGATGCAAAGCTTTGGCATGCACGCTTTGGTCATCCGAATTTTGCTAGTTTATTACGCCTGCAGAAATTTGAATTGGTGTCCTCTTTGCCCAAACTTGAGGCACCTGGAAAACATGTTTGTGAAGGCTGTATTTTGGGCAAAATGCAGCGTTCTTCCTTTCCAAAAGATGGTTCAGTTCGGGCTACGCAGAAATTGCAGCTTGTACATAGTGATGTCTGTGGTCCTATGCAGACACCCTCTTTTGGAAATTACCTTTACTTCATGACTTTCATTGATGATTTTTCCAGGCATGCATGGGTATATCCACTCAAAGCAAAGTCCGAAGTGTTCATACAACAAATTAGATGCACCTTTGTCATATCGTACTCGTTCAGGCTCTCATAGTGCCTCCTTTGCATCAGATTGCTATGCTATGGCTGCATCTAGTCTTTGTGATGAGAATGAGCCTATTTCTTTTGATGAAGCACAAAATTCAGAAAATTGGATGGCTGCTATGCAATCTGAATATGATGCTATAATGAAGAATGGTACATGGTCTTTATGTGACTTGCCTCCTGGCAAGAAGGCCATTGGCACTAAGTGGGTATACAAGCTGAAGCGTAAACGTGATGGTACAGTTGACAGGTATAAGGCTAGGCTTGTTGCGAAGGGTTATGCACAGGAAAGAGGCATTGATTTTGATGAGACCTTTGCACCTACATGCCGTATGACTACTGTTCGGAGCATTTGTGCACTTGCAGCCCATCATGGTTGGAATGTACATTAGTTGGACATTAAAACAACATTTTTGAATGGTGACTTGCATGAAGAAGTGTATGTTTTTCAGCCTCGTGGCTTTGTGCAGAAAGGGCATGAAAACCAGGTTTACAAGTTAAAGAAGGCATTATATGGTTTAAAGCAAGCACCACGTGCTTGGTATGAGAAGATACATGCCTATCTGATTGCACATGGTTTTGAGAACAGTCCAACTGAAAGCACCTTATATGTTAAACGTGCTAATGATGTGCTTTTGATCATTGTTGTCTATGTTGATGACATGCTGCTCACTGGTCCTATTGAGACACATATTGCTGATTTTAAGGCTGATTTTCATGCCTCATTTGAGATGTCTGGTTTGGGGCATTTGCATCACTATTTGAGCATTCAATTTATGCACGTTGATGGTGGAATGGCTTTGTGTTAAACGAAATATATTGACACATTATTGCAGCGTTTTGGCCTTGAAGACTGTAAGCCTATTGCCACTCCTATGGAGACAGGTTTACGATTGAGTCTTCATGATGTTGGAGATGCATTTGATGCTGTTCTCTATCAGCAGGCTATTGGATGCTTGATTTACTTATGCATTACTCGGCCAGATATTTAGTTTGCTGTCTCACAGATGAGCAGGTTTATGCATTGCCCAGGTGTCACGCATTGGAAAGGTTTTTGCTTCATGCTTGGTAGCTCATGTATATCTTGGTTGAGCAAGAAAGCAAGAGCGTGTGCTGACCCTGGTCGATGTATGATGGAGTAATCAAATTCTTGAAGCAGCAAGACCCACCGTGGTAACTGTCCTCCCAAATGTTGTTGTCGCACAAGATACACCAATGCTGCATGATCTATGTGGAAGGTGAAGCGTCTGCTCAACAGATAAAATCGAAATTTTTTCATAGAATATACTAAGCCAAGACATTCTCGTTCAGTAACTGAATAGTAACGCTCTACCGAGCCAATCTGCGGCTCGCATAATATGCAGGATGAAACCATTTATCTGTATGCTGCATCAACACGCTACCAATGGCACTATCGGAGGCATCCACAAAGACATAAAAGGGCAATTCCCAATTGGGTGCTTGTAAAATGGGAGCCTGAGTTAAAAATGATTTCAGTCTGTCAAAAGAAAGTTGACACTCTTCAGTCCATTCAAACTGACGTGGGCTACTGGTTATCAATCGATTAAGTGGTATGGCCAGATGAGCAAGCCAATGTAGATGCCATCCATGCCACCGGATTTGGCCCAAAAACTGCATCATGTCGTTAGGTTTCTTAGGAGCAAGAGCCTCCAGTACGGCCTTCACTTTGTCTAGATCCACCTGAATGCCTTGTTTTGAAATAACATGTTCGAGCAGCTTGCCATAGGATACAGATAATACCGATTTATTCGGGTTCAAGCACAAGTGATATTCCCGACACTTTGATAAGCAGCACCGTAAATGGTAGAGGTGTGCCGACATATCACCAGATAACGAGAAATCATCTAGATAAACTCTCATAAATGTGGCGAGATAAGGGGAAAAATTTTCCTACATACAACGTTGAAAGGTACTGGGAGCATTCCGCAGACCAAACCACATTATTGTACATGCATAAACACCCCAGCTTGTAATAAATGCGGTCTTTGGAATGTCGTGTTCCGCCATTCGGACTCGGTTATATCCACTATATCCATCTAAAAAGGAGTACATCTCTCGTCTGGCCACATCATCTAACATTGTGTCCAAAAACTAAAGAGGGAATGGATCAGGTACGGTAGCTGCATTTAGTTTCTGGTAGTCTACACATATCCGTAATTGCTTATTCTTCTTAGGGACTATGACAATAGGAGAAATCCACTCCGCATGCTTGATAGGCACAATAAATCCCACCTTCAACAATCGATCCAGTTCAGCTTTAACCTAGGATTCATCCTCTAACTAGGTTGTTTGATAGGTCTCGCATCCGGTTTTAGCACCACTTTGTGTTGATAAATCCGTGGATCCAACCTCTTCATGTCCCTATAATCCCATGCAAACACATCCATGAACTTTCGTAGCAGTTGCAACAGTGCTCCTAGAAAGTCTCGGATAGTCCGACCTTTATTTTTACGAGTCATGGGTTGGTTTGGTCACCTAAATTGCAGGTGATCAGCTGATCTTCTCGTACATAGAACTGCTGGGGCCTTTCCAAATCAGCTCGGGACTGGACTAATTGTTGAAGCATCGACTCATCCAAGGTCTGTTCTGTACTCGACGCGTGCTCACCTGTCAAAGATACCACCGTGCAGGCTCTCGTACTCCAGTTATCAGCCACCGTTTGTAAATCTACAGTGCGAAGTGCCATCAGATCCTTGTTGGTCTTAAGGAAAGTCTCCTCTTCATCATCGGAGAGACCATCCAACATGCGTACAGGGTCCGCTAAATATGGTCGTGCATGTAAGTCATAGGGTTTCATGTCCTCCAACGGGACAACATATTTTCGGTGATTATTTTAAAAGACTAATTCATGCGTTGACCAGTCTTGCACTACTTTAGCTTGTTTTAGCCAAGGACGTCCAAAGAGCAGATTGTAATCCAGGCTCGATTCGGGTAAATCTAGCACAACAAAGGTCATTTTGAAAACAGAACCTTGTAGAGTGATCGGAATATCTCGCACCAAGCCCAACGGATGGACTCGAGGTTCAATTTGCATCCACCCCAACCGTTTACAAAGTGCTGCTGTTGCAATGTTGACACCACATCCGCCATCAATTAAGACTTGTGTGATTTTGTGGTTTTTGTACCATACCATAATCAGTGGTACCGTATGATCCACCATTGGGTCCAATTCCCATTGGATTGTGGCTGTTGCGGAAGCACTCGAGGGTCCTGGACTAACCTTCTGCTCAGTTTTGGCTGTTTCTGGTACGGTCTTTGATGTGGACTTTGGTACTGTATGAGTCAAATTTAGCCCTTCTGGTACTTCCAGCAATATACTTTGCTACGTCACCGAAACTGGGTCAAGAAATACGGATTGTTCCTGCATAGCCCACTTGCTTGCCTTTGTGAACGCCTTCTGTTGTTCACGAATTCCTCGTTCAAAGATTTTGGTAGCTGGCTATAATTGCTTGCCCAAATGTGTTTGCACCACTGCTGCTTGCGTATCCATGGCTAAGATGTACACCATATTTTCCATCGGATGTTGTCGTTCTTTTTTCTTTTTGTCATACTCAGCTGCATCTTTACAAAATCTTCGGATATGCGCAATTTCACCAGAAAAATGACATTTAGGGGTGGAGGAGATGCACCTTCTCCTGATGGACCTGCATTCCACTAAGCTTGTCGAAAATTATTTGACCGTCCACCTGATAATTCCTATATCCATGGTACGCAGTATTCCGCATCCGTGGTGGTACATAATGGCTGGCCGGTTGCCCTTGCTCGTGAACAAGTCTCCGTAGTGTGGTCTGTTGTGTAGCAAATTGCACAATACATTTGGTTCAGCGCGCATGTTGAACCGTTGTGCCTTGGATTTTTGCATTTGGTACAGTAAATTTGTTTCAAAGGGTCCTCGTTGGATTGTCAGGATGCATTCAGCCACTCTAGGTCTTCAGTGAGTCCACCCACTTTGTTTTCTAATTGTAATGCCATAGCAATTACGGCATCCAAAGTCATTCCACCCATGCACTGTATGATCATAATTTGCTTCAATTGGGGCTTTAATCCATTGATGAACCACTGTGTGATAACGTCATCTGGTAAATTAGCATGCACGGGCAACAACTGTCGTAAATGAGTCGGAAATAGTGTGGCATAATCCTGTACATTTTGGTGTGGTTTGTGCCTATTATTCTGTAAGTAGTCAAAAATTTTGGGTGGGTTTTTCTTTAACCAAAATTGTTGTAGAAATGCATCCTTCACATCATCGTACTGTCGGAAGTGGTTCAAATCATATTCGGTTAGCCATCGTGCAACTTCATTAACCAGGGTTGACTGGAACACAATAGCTTTATACGTAGGGTCTGTTGGGTAATTTAGAACTCCATAATTAATCTCAAAGGTCCGCACATGCACATCGGGATCGTCCCTCAGAAAACCTCCAAATTTAGTGTATGTGACCCCCGTTGGTACCGGACGCGGTGGGATAACCTGTTGTTGCTGATATTGTTGAAAAAGAAGGAGCAAGCTTAGTGGATAATTTTGGTAATTCAGATATTCCAAATGAGCATAAATACTTGGATAAAGGTAAAGCCACGACTCCTTATCCATTAGGAGTCAAAGGAAGCATCAAAGGACACTCAAGGTAGTTTGAAGAGCAAGACGAATCCATTGAAGAGTCAAGCGACAAGCAAGGGGTATGTGAAAGGTCACACACACATTCATACAAGCATGAAGGCACATTTTGGGGATACCAAGGCTGAGAAAAAGCATCTAGTATGTGCCCAGGGACCAGAGGAGCATGCTCAAGAAGTTTCAGCACCAGATCCTCTCTGTAAATGAGGTTTTTGATCACTTTCTCACACTAGACCCTCTCTTTCTAGTGTAGTCTATCAGACATACCCAACTTGTAACAGATGTTTCTCTTTGTGTATAAATTTAACTTCAGTGATTCTTATCTTGAATGAAATCTTATCTTTCCTAGTTTCTCTATATCAATTTTCATAGTGATTGCGTACTGCTGCACGGAGATATGTGTGTTTTACTGTGACTGAAAAATTTGCACAGGTCGACAGACAGGTAGTCTGTTTTGTAACAGTGAGTTGCTTGACTTATACTCATCCAAATTGAGTGTTTGTTGGCTTGTTGGAAAGCTAAATAAAGTCTACTAAGTGTGGACAAAATCTTGCAGTCATTGGATTTCATGTGGTGGGTCAAAGTGCTTGATCCAGGTCAAGTAATTTTCAGGCATAGGCTAGGAGACCTACTTGGGTTCATTGTGCTTTTGTTGTGCATATAGAGGATTTGTTCCTCACAGTTGGTATCAGAGATTTGAAGCTTGGATTAGGTGCAGCACACTACAAGGAAGTACTCTTGGAGAAGGAGGTGCTTCATCAAAGAGGAGAGAAGTGCAACACAAGGGATTGCTTGACAAGGTAACCTCTTTATCATAGTCTCATTTCAATGGCAGATTTGGGGAAAAAAGTGGCGTTGTTGGACAAGGACAACTACCAACCTTGCAGGTTCAGAGTTACAAATTACCTCATGGGCAAAGGGCTATGGTCCATAGTGAATGGAGAAGAAGAAAGACCTGATGTAGACCTTGAAGATGCAACCACTACCAATGCACAAAGAAAGGAGCCCAAAGAGTGGGAAGAAAGGAATAGAAGAGCAATGCTCCTCATATCTCAGGTAATTTCTAATGCTATGGTTGGTCATATACAAAATTTTGATAATGCCAAGGATGTATGGGATGCTTTGGAAAAGGTTTATGCAACCTCTACAAGAGCTAGGAAAATGCAACTAAAAAATGAGCTCAATACCATGAAGAAAGGTAGTAGCCAAAGTGTGGTTGAGTACACACTCAAAATCAAGGATCTAAGGGATCAATTAGCATCAATGGGATGCAAGGTTGATGATGAAGATTCGGTTCAGGTCACTCTCAATGGATTGAGAGGAGAAGACAAGTGGAAGCCTCTTATTACCACTATCCTCTATTGAGATCCACTTCCATGCTTAGAAGACCTCATTCCTCACTTGGTGGCTGAGGAGGCATCATTTGGAGATTCATCCAAAAGCAAGGACACTCATGGTCAGGTCCTATACTCTTCAAGAGGCAAAGGGAGAGGTGGAAGAAGAGGAAGAGGAAGAGGCTACAACAATCAAGGCAACCATCAAAGCAAAGAAGAAGGAGAAAGCTCAAGTGACTCTACATTCCAAGCAAAGGCAAGAGGTAGAGGCAAAGGAAGAGGAGGCTACAACCCCCACAAAGATATGATTTGCTATAATTGTGGTAAACCAAATCATATAGCTTCAGATTGTAGATATAAAGATGGTAAATACACTCAAAGAAAGCAAGGGAACTATGCAAATGCTTCAAACAAGGAAACAGGTAATGATCAATTGCTTGCTATGAGACATGATTATTCAAAGGATGCTAAATATGATACCAAATGGTACATAGAATCAGGGTGCAGCAATCATATGTCTTGTGAGGGTGATATATTCACCAATTTGCAGGTTCCAAAGTCGAAAGGGTGTGTGGAGACAGGTGACAACACCAAACATGTCATAGAGCACATTGGAGATGTAAGAATTGGATGTGACAAATCAGCCAAGTTTCTTGAGAAGGTATTGCATGTTCCATCTATTACTAAGAACCTTATTTCAGTAGGGCAAATGGTAGAGAAGGGTTTGCAGGTCACCTTCAATGACAAAGGATGCTTTATAAGGAATCCTAAAGATGGAAACAAGCTTGTTGCTCAAGGAAGAAAGGAAGGAAGAATGTTCACCTTGGATGTGTCTCCAAATGCAAGCAAGGTATGCTTTGTAATGATTGGTAATCAAAGAATTTTTGAGCTTGATCTTTGGCACAAGAGAATAGGGCATGTCAGCATTCCTACGCTAATGAATATGAGCAAGGAAGAGCTTGTAAGAGGGCTGCCCATGTTTGAGAACAAAGAGCTTCATGAATTTTATGATGCTTGTCAACTAGGGAAGCAAGCAAGACAACCATTCCAAAGGAGCACACATAGGGCTGCAAATCTCTTGGATCTCATCCATACTGATATATGGGGACCTTCCAAAGAGTCATCCTTGGGAGGATCAAGGTATTTTGTTACATTTATTGATGATTATTCTCGAAAAGTTTGGATATACATCATTAAAGAAAAATCAGATGTGTTCTCTATGTTCAAGAGGTTCAAGCAAGAGGTTGAGAAGGAGACAGGTAAACATATCAAATCCCTAAGGTCCGATGGAGCGGGAGAATACTTCTCCAAAGAATTCAGCTCTTATTTGTATGAGAATGGTATTAAAAGGCAATTTACATGCAGGTATACCCCCCAACAAAATGGGGTGGCTGAAAGGAAAAATAGGCACATTGTTGAAATTGCAAGGTGTATGATTAATGAAGCACACATGCCATTATTTTATTGGGCTGAGGCTGTTTATACTTCAGTTTATTTGATGAATAGGGTACCTACAAGTGGTGTGCATGAGTTGACTCCAAATGAGGCCTACTATGGTAAGAAACCAAGTGTGGAACATCTCAAGGTTTTTGGATGTACTTGCTATGTGCACATTCCACAAGAGGTAAGACCTAAACTTGATGAAAAATCTGAAAAATGTGTTTTCATTGGTTATTCTACTGAGCAAAAGGGGTACAAATGCTTTAACCCTTACACCAAGAAGTTGTATGTATCAAGAGATGTGGTATTTAATGAATTGAAACCTTGGTATGTAGACAAGGGAAAAGAAAAGGTAATAGATGTTGACTTGGATGATGTATCGGTTTGTGGTAAAGGTGATATGCAGGTTGAATCAACTCAAATGAGTGGGCCTGAGGCTTCAACATCAAGATCAGCTACCCAAGAACACATGGGAGAAAGAAGAAGTCTATCAGAATCACCAACATCCAGGTATAAGTCTCTTAGTGACTCTCACGATGATCATAAAGGTGATAGTGAGTCACAAGATGAAGAAGACTATGAAGAGTTGGTTACACCACAAGTAAAGCTATCAAGATTGAGGAAGCAATTCCATAAAGAGAATGAGAGGAGATCCTCAAGGCTCAAGAAGCCAATACAAAGGTCAAGTTATGACTCTTTCATTGCCAAGCACTATGCCTATATGATGTAGGTTGTTGGAGATAATGATCCTCAAATGTATGAGGAGGCATCAACAAAGGAGGAATGGAAGAGAGCAATGGATGAAGAGATGAAAGCACTCAAAGACAATGAGACTTGGGAGTTAGTGCCTAAAACACCAGGTATGAAAGTGGTTCAAAACAAATGGGTGTATAAGACTAAAAGGAATGACGATGGTTCACTAGCTAGACATAAAGCTAGGTTGGTTGCAAAGGGGTTCACAAAAACTTTTGTTGTGGATTATGAAGAGACCTTCAGCCCCGTTGTCGGGAAGAAGGAGGTCGTGGCGGGAAGCCGGCGCGTGGGGTTGGATCAGGCCCCGCTCTGGTGCACCGTTCCCGCTGTCCTACGAGCGGCGTCTGCGCGCTGGGCGCCTCGCCTGTGCTCTCTGGAGCGTGCGCGATCCTCGTACGTGTGGGACCCTTGCCCCTCGGAAGTATCGAGACGTGGGACCATGGGCGTCGGAAAGAGACGATCGGATACCGCAGTGATACACGGAATCACTGGGTCGGTGTGTATACAAACTCGATGATACAATAAAATCTAAATGATACAGTGGTGCCCGCAACAGTGCGGGTCTCCGATACAAAAATCCGCTACAGTGCGGATAGATAAATAAAAATAAATGCCGCCGCTACAGTGCGGATCGGCTGGATATGATGTAGGCTTCCCGCTACAGTGCAGGAAGTCACCCTCGATCTCTGTCTTCTCGTCTTTGCGATTTAATCTTTTTTTTACTTTTCTTCGGTCCAAGCTTTTCTTCAAATCCTCACTTTGCAGCTCTTTACTTCAAAATTCACAATAATCTCTGATCACGCAGTAACCTGGAGGAAACGATCCACAAGGAGATCCACAGGGTGAGGAAGAAACAAATGAGTATGGACTTATTTATAGGCCCCTCCCTAGGACTTCCTTCTAGAACGTTCTAACCTCCTCAATGAACTTTCTATTTTTGGGTAGTTTTTAATTTTTCCCCTATACTATGGTTTTGGTTTCACACTGGATATTTACAGTTTAATTGGTTTTTAGGGTTTAACCTACAAAAACCGCAATTTCCAAGGGTCCAACCTAGGGTTTTTGAATGGGAATTTTAGGCGTTTGCTCACAATTATCTTAAACTCGCCAATTCAAGGGTTTATTTACAGTTTGGACCTAAACTCCAAGGGTTTCCAAGGGTTCAAGTCCAGTTTTCAGGGGGTAAGTTCAAGTTTTCAGGAGTTCTGAGGGTCAAAACTAGGGTTTTCGTGTTTCTAATGTCTGTTGTTTATATACATGGGTCTAACACACATCTCAAACATGGTTTCTTATCACACAATCAATCAAATCAACCAGATTATGCATGAAATGTACCCTCTTTAGATCAAAACATCACACAAAAACTCATAAAACAATGAACTTTTGAAAAAAATCATCACACTTCCCTGAGGGATTTCATCCCGACATTCGCCCCCGCTAAACCTGCACATCGTCCCGATGGGCCAACCTGCAAGATTCAACAGAAGAGTATCAGGGTTCTTTTTAAAATCTCTTTATACTTTTTATCTTTTCTTAAATCATGATCTCATGCAGTCATGCAATCTTTTATAAAGATTAGTATGAATTTTAGAAAATTAGGTAGATTCAAGCTTCACAAACATCATATTATGTTTCTGTGTCTGCAATCTGACAAGTAATCACATGAATAAATCGTCGGCTTTCTAGATCTTTTGTTTGTTCAACTGGTTCAGATCCAACTGCTCATTCTAAGTACTAGCATATACATATGTTTCTACTAACTCAGTTTGTAGAATATACCTCGATTTCTACTATTTATCTCCTACTTGTCCAGCTCTCCATTAGATCTTTCTTTCTTTTTCTCTTTCTTTTTCATTTTTGTTTTTATTTTTCTTTTCCTCTTCATCTCAGCTCAGCATTTCTTTTTATCTTTTATTTTTCACAAATCAGCCTATGTCGAAATCGGGTGCGACTCATGGACTTGTCCGCCCGGCCAAGTTTATTCCACCTGTCTGCCGACCCGGCATAGCGCACGACATACACAACATCAGCCCTGCATGAAATCGACGTCAGCTCGTGGCTCTGACCACCCGATCAGAGTGACTCCACCCGCCTACCGACCCATACAGGCGCATGACAACAGATAGGTCAGGCCTACGACGAAACTAGCTACGGCTCGTGGCCTCGATCACCCGACCAAGGTGGTTCCACCCGCCTACTAGCTCATCGTAGCGCACCAACAACATACACGCACATATAAGCTGGCATGAGTATGAATGTTTCTTTATAAATCATGATCCATATGGAGGTAAGATCTCATAGGAAATAAATACTAGGAGCCAAAGTTTCCCACTCACTAAGTGTTCAAATCAATCAGCATATACATGCACTCGGTCTAAGCATGTCATCACATTCCCAAACTTTCACTCCCAAAAGTCTCTAGTCCACTAACTGATCCTATTCATATAATTTCTAGCCGCTCATGCTTCATGCAAACCCATAATAGATCTCTGTTATCTTCATTCTACATGATTTTCACAAACTCATACATATCTTTATCACACACAGTAATGCAATGCAAATGCTCTAACAGAAAGGAAACAGATCTCAAATCAGAAACGTTTCACCTGGTCATTTATCTTCATTTTGATCCAGCTTTTCTTTATCTTCATGGTCTATCATTCTTCATCAGCATCAGTCTCAGTGTCATCAGTTCCCTCCAGTGTCATCAGTATCCTCCAGTGTCATCAATATCCTCCAGTGTCATCAGTATCCTCCAATGTCATCAGTATCCTCCAAGGTCATCAATATCCTCCAACATCATAATCATCATCAACCATCAATCATAATCATTCATCAATCTCCAATAGCTCTTGATCATTCTCATATGTTTTCATTATGGTTCTTATTCAATCATGTTTCAATACTTGAAAATATATCTTGAAGGGTTAGATTTTTACTTCTTTTATTCTTCTTCAAACTCTTAGAAGTCTTTGAAGTTGTCTTTATATTCCCCTCAATTTGCTTGATAATATCATCAAGCAACTCTTTTTCAGCTTTGTTAACTCGTTTATCATATTTTATATTTTCTTTAGTCTCTTCTTTACTCTTCTCTAGTTCAATTTGTTTGTCAAAGTTTAATTGAGACTGTAATTTTGCAACCTTCTCTTGATCAAATAGATTCTCATTAGTTAAAATTTTCGGATCAAATGAAACATACACCTCCTGGTCTTTCTTTGACTTCTCTTTAGTTTCTCTATCACATTCTCTTTTATCAATTTCCATTTGTTCTCTTAGTATCCGTTCAATATTTTGCTTCTCGACCTTTATTTGTCTACCTTTGGTTTCTTCAATAAATTTCTCTTGACTCTCAATAGATAGCATACTCTTTTCTTCCTCAGATCTATTATCTTCATGAGTCTTTGGTTTCCATATCTTTTGAATTGATTTTGATCTAGTTTTAGTCTCTTCAAAATATTCTTTCATTCCACCTTTTCCTACACTCAAATGCAAAGGTAGTTCCTCTTGATATTTACAAATTTTTCCTTCATGCTCACTTACAAGTCTATGTGTGCATGCACTCTCATATGCTATGCAGTCCCATAACATATGTCCAAACTGATCACACCAAAAGCAACGTATAGGTCTCTTCTCAACCCAACTTGATTTCCTAGGTATTGCTCTAGGTGTGAATCTTCTAAGACCTAAAGACTGTTTGTGTGCAGATATGCCTTGGACATTTACCTCATGTTCATTCTCGCATTTCAGTGCTTGTAGATTCTTAACTTGGTTAGTCAACAATTCAACCTTATTTTTCAATTCAGAAATCTCAAAATCCATTTCATTTTTTAGATCTTTAATGCTTATACCCATCACCTGAATAGTATCAGATATCGCATTTATCGTTTGCATTAAAGTCATAACAATACCAAACTTTGATTTTATAGATTCATTTGTGTTAAATTCTATTTCCTTAATTCGCTCTTCATATCTCCTAAACTGTTCCTCAATCATTTTGTTCATTTTTTTATTTCCCTCTTGTTATGTTCTAAGCTATGGACAATGTAGATTTCTAATCTATGAGTCAATGGAATAGTTGCACACTCATATGATCAAAACTTATGCAAAAAGTGGATGATCAAGGTCAAGCAGTAAAACAGTCTTTCTTTTTAATGTGTGTGTGAAACAATGCAAAATTCAAATAACTTGAAGTGCTAGTACCTGGAATCTCTGTCTGATGCCGAGGTTCTTGTCTCTTTCCTCAAGGAGTGGGTGGCGTGTCGAGGATCACCGGGCAACCGCCTCGCTTCACGTCGGGTTCAGGTGTCGGGAAGAAGGAGGTCGTGGCGGGAAGCCGGCGCGTGGGGTTGGATCAGGCCCTGCTCTGGTGCACCGTTCCCGCTGTCCTGCGAGCGGCGTCTGCGCGCTGGGCGCCTCGCCTGTGCTCTCCGGAGCGTGCGCGATCCTCGTACGTGTGGGACCCTTGCCCCTCGGAAGTATCGAGACGTGGGACCGTGGGCGTCGGAAAGAGACGATCGGATACCGCAGTGATACACGGAATCACTGGGTCGGTGTGTATACAAACTCGATGATACAATAAAATCTAAATGATACAGTGGTGCCCGCAACAGTGCGGGTCTCCGATACAAAAATCCGCTACAGTGCGGATAGATAAATAAAAATAAATGCCGCCGCTACAGTGCGGATCGGCTGGATATGATGTAGGCTTCCCGCTACAGTGCAGGAAGTCACCCTCGATCTCTGTCTTCTCGTCTTTGCGATTTAATCTTTTTTTTACTTTTCTTCGGTCCAAGCTTTTCTTCAAATCCTCACTTTGCAGCTCTTTACTTCAAAATTCACAATAATCTCTGATCACGCAGTAACCTGGAGGAAACGATCCACAAGGAGATCCACAGGGTGAGGAAGAAACAAATGAGTATGGACTTATTTATAGGCCCCTCCCTAGGACTTCCTTCTAGAACGTTCTAACCTCCTCAATGAACTTTCTATTTTTGGGTAGTTTTTAATTTTTCCCCTATACTATGGTTTTGGTTTCACACTGGATATTTACAGTTTAATTGGTTTTTAGGGTTTAACCTACAAAAACCGCAATTTCCAAGGGTCCAACCTAGGGTTTTTGAATGGGAATTTTAGGCGTTTGCTCACAATTATCTTAAACTCGCCAATTCAAGGGTTTATTTACAGTTTGGACCTAAACTCCAAGGGTTTCCAAGGGTTCAAGTCCAGTTTTCAGGGGGTAAGTTCAAGTTTTCAGGAGTTCTGAGGGTCAAAACTAGGGTTTTCGTGTTTCTAATGTCTGTTGTTTATATACATGGGTCTAACACACATCTCAAACATGGTTTCTTATCACACAATCAATCAAATCAACCAGATTATGCATGAAATGTACCCTCTTTAGATCAAAACATCACACAAAAACTCATAAAACAATGAACTTTTGAAAAAAATCATCACACTTCCCTGAGGGATTTCATCCCGACACCGTGGCTAACAAAACAACAATAAGGACCTTAATAGCTGTATGTGCAGGTAGAAGATGGCCTATATATCAGCTTGACATAAAAAATGCATTCTTGAATGGTGAGCTAAAAGAAGAGGTATACATGGCACAACCCATTGGATATGAAGATGTGGATCATCCTGATTTTGTTTGTAGGTTGAAGAAGGCCTTGTATGGTCTTAAGCAAGCACCAAGGGCCTGGAATCAAAGGCTTGTGGATTACCTTCAAAAGTGTGGGTACGCTCAAAGCAAATCAGATCCTTCACTCTACATGAAGAAAGAAGGGAGTAAGGTGCTATTAATATGTATATTTGTGGATGCTCTTATCATGACATGTAGTCATCATAAAGGTATTAAAGAAATCAAATGGAGACTTGGAAAGAAGCCACAAATTGAATTTGATATGCAGGTTGGAACAATCTCCCTTTATGGAGATAATATGTCATCTATTCACTTGGCTTATAACCCCATGTATCAATATGCTAAGAGTAAGCACATTGAAGTGCATTACCATTATGTAAGAGAAAAGGTTGCTACTAATGAAGTGGATGTTCATTTTGTCACCACAAAGGAGCAGGTTGCTGATCTATTCACCAAAGGATCGGATGCATCAAAGCTAAGCAAGTTCAAGAGCATGATGAGCTTGATCGACATAGACACTTCCTACCTAAGCTTGAGGGGGAGTGTTGAAATAGAAGGAGCAAGCTTAGTGGATAATTTTGGTAATTTGGATATTCCAAATGAGCATAAATACTTGGATAAAGGTAAAGCCACGACTCTTTATCCATTAGGAGTCAAAGGAAGCATCAAAGGACACTCAAGGGAGTTTGAAGAGCAAGAAGAAACCATTGAAGAGTCAAGAGACAAGCAAGGGGTATGTGAAAGGTCACACACACATTCATACAAGCATGAAGGCACATTTTCGGGATACCAAGGCTAAGGAGAAGCATCTAGTAAGTGCCCAGCGACCAGAGGAGCATGCCCAAGAAGTTTCAACACCAGATCCTCTCTGTAAGTGAGGTTTTGGAGCAGTTTCTCACACTAGACCCTCTCTCTCTAGTGTAGTTTATCAGACATACCAAACGTGTAACAGGTGTTGGTCTCTGTGTATAAATCCAACTTCAGTGATTCTTGTCTTGAATGAAAGCCTATCTCTCCTAGTTTCTCTGTATCAATTTTCACAGTGATCGCGTACTGCTGCACCGCGATATCTACCAGGATCCCACACATCTGTGTGTACAAGCTCCAAGTAGTCTTCATAGATGTATCCTCTACTGTTGAATGGTTGCGTGTGTGATTTTCCAAATTGGAATCCCCCATATTTGTAAATCATGTGTTGCTTGGACACATTTGGAATGTCAAGCATACTCTGATCCCTCCATATTTGCTTTAGTTTCCTTTCACCTATATGACCTAGTCTCTTGTGCCATATCTCCAATTCAGATAGGGTTTGATCTTTGTAATTGAAGAGAGCAATATTCCTTCTATCTTCAACTTCAAATGTAAAACGTGTACCAGATTTCTCACCTCTTGCAATCCTCTTGAAGCCTTATTGAGGGTCCTCCATATATGCTCCATGCCTTTTCAATCTAACTTGTAAGCCCTTCTCAATAATCTTCCCAACATTGACTAGGTTTTTTGTTATTGTTGGAACATATAATACTTTACTTAAGAGGTTCTTGTTACCATCCGATGCCTTAATGTTTCCAATCTTCTTAAAAAATTGCCTAGTCTCATCACCTATCTAAACTTCATGGTTGTTGTAGCCTTGGTTGTAATTTTAATGGTAGTTGTTTCCTCCATTATTGAACCTCCCTCTGCATTTTCCATAGGCTCCTCTATGGAAGCCTCTTCCTCTCTAATTCTTTGTTCCTCCTCTACCCCTTCCTCTAGTAACTCTTCCTCTAACTCTGAAATTCATTTGAGAGGCACTTGCCTCGTCTTGAATCCCTTTACCTTTGCTTTTATCTCTACTTTTATTTTTATTTGTGTAAAGGGAAGAAGATTTATTACCTCTAGGAGTATCTCCATTCTTGTTGAGCTTTGTATCATGTGTGAAGAGTTGCCCCATTAATGTGTTGAGGTCAGGTATCTACATGTCCATATATAGGTCCATTGTTGTACTAAAATACTCCCATTTTGTTGGAGCAAGTCTATGACAAGCCTAAGTATTGGCTTGAGTCCCACAAATTCAAAGAAGAAGCCTTAAAATGAAGACAATGTAAAGTTCACTTGTGAACTACCTCTTGTAACTTTTGAAGACTTTACTTAACGTAAAAGTGAAAGAATCTTAAGTGGTTGCGTCCACTTGATCAAAAAGGGAAAGAGGATCCACAAATTCGTGATTTGTGGTAGATAGAGAATCAAATCAATCACTAGTTGGTTGGAGAGTGATTGAGGGAACTAAGCCTCCGTACCTCAACTATAAATAGATGACAGCTTTAGTCGTGCTTAGAGAGACCTCAGAGAAGACCTCAAACAGCTGATCTTTATGCCATATCAAGGTATGGTTTCAAGGCACACATATGTATAAATAAGTACATTATATTGTACAATCAATATAATTTCATTTTCATGATCATTTGAGTTCATATTTCCATGTTCTTGTGAAGTGTACTACTCACTGCCATATCTCTCAGTTTTCTCAATCACATTGCAGAGATAGTTTCTCTCAACTTGCTGCATAATTTTCAGTGATTTTAACTTGGTACAGCTAGCTCTATAAGTTTACTATATGCTCACCAATTTTCATTTCATTTAAGTGTTCCAATCTTCAGTTATGTTTAGTTGAAGGAAACCCTATCTGTTCATTTTCACTTCTCTATCAGGTATGTGACTTTTTTACTCATTTTTTCAGAGCTATTTCTCAGTGTATACTTACCCAAATTCAATGCTTTAAATCTTTCTGGATTTAGCATACTATCTAGTATAAGCATACAACTTTTCATAATCATTGGATGCTTAAATCTTGCATTATGCTCATTTTTCTGCTCACTGGTCTCATTACTGTAGCAGCCCGTGAAAATGGGGATGATGTCATCACTTGTTAAACATCATTCGTAGTGTGTGGTTAATTATTTTTTATGGGATTACTCTTGAAAGTTAGCTCTTTAAGTTAACTAGAGTTACCTAAAAGGAATTAAGCTAATTGCTGCTGTGCTCAGAGAATTATGCAAAACATTGGACATGTGTATGAACCAAAATAGCAAGTTCTTCACCTCTGAGCTAACTCCAACTTATTTGTTTTGATCTATCTTTTTTAGAGTGATCTTCCAAGGTACATAGGGTGTCTAATACATCCATTGGCAAGCTAAATGGGCCCACCACATACTCCTGGAGTTCATTTGGCTGGTATAGATCACAAATTTTGCAACACCTCTTCATCTTCAAGCACATACCTTTCCAGCTCTTCACAATGGTATCAGAGCAAGGATGGTAGATGGATTTCCTTCATCAATTGACAAATTGGATAGAGGTAACTACTCAGCTTGGTCATTAAGAATGGAAGCTTATCTCCAAGGTAGAACTTTATATGGTTATGTGGTTGGAGATGAAGTTATGCCAAGTTTCAGGAACAAAAGTCAACCAACACAAGAAGAGCAAGAAAGATTGAGCACATGGTGCTCCAAGGATGCACTTGCAAGGTCTTATCTCCTCAACTCTATCTTAGATTTTTTTTGCCTCACATTAGAAGTTGTAAGACATCTGAGGAAGTGTGGGATGGACTTGAAGCTTTCTTCTCTTAAGTACTAAAGCTAGGAAGCATCAACTATGGCTAGATTTCACAACTCTCAAGAAGGCTCCCAAACAAAATGTGACTGATCTTGTCACAAAGCTCAAGGACATAGCAAATTAGTTGGGAAGCATTGGATAGGTAATAAACGAAGAGCAAAATGTAAGGTAGGTCATCAATGGATTGAAAGCAGATGACAAGTGGGAAGCATTCACCACAGCTATGGATTTGTACATGGACATGCGTGTACCTGATTTCAATACACTCATTGGACAATTACTCACTCAAGAGGCAAAGCTTATCAAAAATGGAAAAAGCTCTAAAGGTAATCAATCTATACACTAATAAAAGCAAGTCTAAAGATAACCAAGGAAAGGCAAAGAAAGTGGATGATGAAGCAGGTACATATCAAGTTAACTATGTAGGTAGAGGAAGACATGGCAGAGGTAGAGGAAGAGGAGGTAGACAAGGCACGGGTAGATCCCAAGACTCCAACCCATGTTCTATTTGTGGACTAAATAATCATACAACTGAAAATTGCTTTAGGAATTCCAGGAATCAAAGAGGAAGAGGATACAATAGAGGAAGTTATGGCTACTCGACAGGAAGGTTCAACAACTACCATGGAAATTACAACAACAAAAATCATTCAAACTATCAACGAGGCTACAAAGGAAGAAGAGACTTCAATAACTACAAAAAAGACTCAAACAAAGAGGATTCATTATTGATCATGAACATGTCTATGCCACAAGGTAAATCTGATGAGCATGTTTTCTACATAGATTCAGGTTGCTCCAATCTTGTGGCAGGAAATGTAGCTCTCCTATCAGATTTGGAAGATCCAAGGAATAAGCATGAGGTACAAACAGGAGAATATGTGAAAGACCCTAGCCAAGGGTTCAAAAGAATAGCAAAGGGAGAAAAGACAGGTAGACTATTCACCTTTGAGTTGCAAGACACAAGGAACATACCTCTCTTCAATTATGGTAATCAGATACTCACAGAACTAGAGGTATGGCACAAGAGATTGGCACATATTGGTGAGATGTCATTAAATCAAATTTGTAGGGACCAAAGTGTACTTGGACTCCCTAACTTGTCAAAACAACACATGATTTATAAGTGTAGTGCATGTCAATTTGGAAAGTCTCACAGGTTACCATTCATGAAGAAAGGTTATATGCATGGAGATCTCTTGGAGTTGGTTCATACAGATGTATGGGGACCTAGCAAGGATGCTTCAATATCTGGATCAAGGTATTATGTCTCCTTTATTGATGATTGCAGCAGATGGACTATGCTATTCTTTATGAAACACAAAGATGAAGTTTTTTCATGTTTGAAAAGATACTTGGCTCTTGTGGAGAATCAAATAGGTAAATCACTAAAAAGGCTAAGGTCAGATGGAGGGGGAGAATACTTCTCCCATGAGTTTGATTCTTCTCTTCAAGAAAGAGGAATCAAAAGAGAGGTAACTACAAGGTACACTCCTGAGCAAAATGGAGTGGCAGAAAGAAGGAATAGAACAATTGTTGAAGCTGCAAGGTCTATGTTGAATGAAAAGCATTTACCTAATTACTTATGGGCTGAGGCTTTATCTACAACCACTTACTTGATTAACAGGTTGCCTTCAAAATCCCTTGATGGGATGACTCCATATGAGGTTTGGAATGGAAGAAGACCAAGCTTAGATCATTGTAAATTTTTTGGTTGCATTGCTTATGCTCATGTTCCTTCACAGGTTAGAGGCAAGATGGATCCAAAGGCAGAAAGGTGCATATTCATTGGATATGACAACAATCAAAAGGGCTACATGTTATACAATCCTACCAACAAAGGATTCTTGGTAAGCAGATATGCAGTTTTTGATGAGAACAATTCATGGTATGAATATTCATGCAGGAAGGTCAATTTACCATATGATCTTGAAGAAGTTTTCCAAAGCTTGGTAGAGAACAACCAAAGATTGAAGAACAAGAAACCTCTGAGGATGATGAAGAATCTCAATGGAAAAGATCAAAGCATGGAAGTCTAAAGGTAAAGCAAAATTGCAGGAACTTGGACATGAGGCAGAATCATCACATCATGGAATAAGAAGATATATGAGGGAAAAGAAAAAACTAGAAAGGTATGGGTTTGACACCTCATTATTAACTAAACATTCTATCTACATAGCACAGGACATAAACCAAGAGGAGCCATCATCATTTGAAGAGGCCAAATCAAAAACAGAATGGAAGCATGCAATGAAGGAAGAAATTGAAGCACTTGAGGAAAACAACACTTGGGATTTGGTGCCCAAGACTTCATCTATGAAGGTAATAGGCCCAAGATGGGTCTACAAGCTCAAGAATAATTCTGATGGTTCCATAAACAGGTATAAGGCAAGACTTGTAGCAAAAGGCTTTGCACAAACTCAAGGAGTTGATTATGAAGAAACTTTTTCTCTTGTAGCTAAGATGCCTACAATCAGAGTGTTACTTAGTATTGCTTCTTCCAAGAATTGGAAGATACTTCAACTAGATGTAAAGAATGCATTCTTGAATGGTTGGATAATAGAAGAGGTATATATGGCACAACCACCTGGTTTTGAGAATCAAGTTTATCTTGATTATGTGTGTAAACTTAACAAAGCATTGTATGGTCTCAAGCAAGCCCCAAAAGCTTGGAATTTCAAGCTTGTTTCATTCTTGCAAGATAAAGGCTTTCAACCATGCAAGGCAGATCCTTCACTCTTTATTAAAAAGAGTAATTCTGAGATCATCTACTTATGTGTATATGTAGATGATATTATATTCACAGGAAATGATGCAGCTGGTATGAAGAAGATCAAAGATCAGATGAGAGAAGAGTTCAAGATAAGTGATTTGGGTTCACTTACCTACTTCCTAGGTTTAGAAGTTGTCTACAAAGATCATGGTTTGTTTCTCACTCAAAGAAAGTACATTAAGGACATGTTGGCAAAATTCAAGATGCAAGATTGGAAGATTGCAGGTACTCCAATGGAGGTCAATCAAAAATTGAGCTCACATGAAGGTGAACTATAGAGGACATCACATCATATCAAAGTCTAGTGGGTAGTCTCAACTATGCCACATTGACAAGAGTAGATATATGTTACGGTGTGAGTGTGCTAAGTCAATTTATGCACACACCAAGGAAACCACACATGAATGCTGCCAAAAGGATTCTCAAGTATCTCAAAGGAACCATAAATGAAGGACTTTATTATCCTTATGTATGAGATTTAGGTTCAAAGCTATTTTTTGATGCAGATTGGGTTGGTTCCAAAGAAGATAAAAGGAGCACTTCAGGATATCTTACTTTTGCAGGTTCAAAGTTTATTTCATGGTCATCCAAGAAGCAACCTATAGTTGCTCTTTCTTCCATAGAGGCTGAGTATAGAGGTCTTGCCATAGCTATTCAGGAAGCTATGTGGATGAATACATTATTCCCAGATCTTGGATTGGAGTTTGGAACTCCAACTATTTTTGGTGAGAATACGAGTTCTATTCATTTGGCTGCTAATCCTATTTTTCATGCAAGGACTAAACATATTGAAGTTCATTATCACTATGTAGGAGATATTGGTGTAAATTACAAGCCTACACATTTGGCTCAAATGATGCATTGAAGTCTATACATACATGAAGAAGCATAGGAACATATGATAGTGGTTAATTACCACTTTACCTCTTTGTAAAAGTCAAATTGACTTGAAATCTCTTGTAATCACCTACCAAAAGGATTCGTGGAAAATTTAGTTGTTTGATTGAAAGAATATCTCCAAGCATTTAGGAGCTTGATCATAGGGAGCCAAGAGTTTGAATTTGAATTCAAATTTTTAGTTATTCCTTATAAAAATGAACATGAAAAGTCGCGGGAGAGAGAGCACTCCTGAGCCTACCATTACTGATTTTTGAGTGTGTGTGAGATCTACACTCGAGCCTACACCTCTCTACACCATTTGGCAATGATGTTCATGCCAATGGAGATGTATACAATTCTTCATTAATACATACATTCATATTGTCCATCTCTGAGTTCTCTGTTAGTCTACACAAAAGTCTATCAACTTGTCAAGGGCATATCTTGGTCAATGCTTCACCAAATTCAGTGATTCAAAGCTTGTTGGATTCAGCTTGAAGTAGACTACATGATGTCAATTGAAGACATTATATTCAGCCATTTTGGAGACATCTGCATCGAGGTGATCTCTGGTCATTTTCTGCTACAATCCTAAAAAGTCGGGGGTATAGCTTAACTTGCTGAATTGATTTCTCTTAGCATAGTTTATCATTTTACATCATTCCACTTGGAATAGGTAGCTTACCATGCTAATTAGATACCCCTAAAAGGAAGTTTTCCAATTCCTACTGTGCTGGTCATACTGTGCATAATACCTAGCAGGTGTCAAGCCATAAATAGAAGGTTTTCTTGAGTTTGTGACTTCCAAAGTTATCTGTTTTGATTCAATCATTGCACACATCATTTCCAAAGGACATAGGACATTTTATGGTGTCATTGGAAAGCTAAGGAGGTCTAGTTATCAACTCTGAAGCAAAAGAGGGCTGGTACAAAGCAGGTTTAGTAGTACCTACTCAGTCTCTTGGAGCATCCATCCATCTTTCCCAACAGTGGTATCAGAGCAAATTAAAGTAAAATGGGAGATGGTTTTCCTTCATTTATTGACAAATTGGATAGGAACAATTATCAAGCATGGTCTCTAAGGATGAAGACCTACTTACAAGGAAGGAGTCTCTATGGATACATCTCAGGAGATGAGGAATTGCCTTCATTCAAAACAAGAGGATTACCAACCAAGGAAGAACATGAAAAGCTCAACACATGGTGTGCCAAGGATGCATTGGCAAGGTCTTATTTACTCAACTCTATATCTCATTTTCTTTTGCCACATATTAGAAATTGTAAGACATCCCAAGAGACTTGGGAAACCTTGTCATCATATTTTTCCTCCAACACAAGGGCTAGGAAAAATCAGTTGTGGATTGAATTCACAACACTAAGGAAGCAACCTAAGCAAGCTGTTTCAGAATTTGTGACCAAGATTAAAGATGTAGCAGATCAGTTAGCAAGCATAGGAGAAGAGATTGAAGAAGAACCGATTGTAAGGCAAGTGATCAAAGGGATCAAGGCTGATGACAAATGGGAAAGCTTCACCATTGCCATGGATCTCTACATGGACATGCACACTCCAGAACTTACAACTCTCATGGGACAATTGTTTACTCATGAAGCAAAGCTCAACAAAAATGGAGACACATCCAAAGTTAATAACTCTTCTACCCTATACACTGATAAGAAGTCTAAAGATAAAGGTAAAATTAAGAAGGTGGAAGATGAAGGCTCTACTTCTCAAGCCAACTATGCAGGGAGAGGTAGATCTTCAAGAGGAAGGGGCAGAGGAGGTAAGCAAGGTAGGGGGAGATCTTATAACTCCTCACCATGTAACATTTGTGGTCTATCAAATCATACTACAAATGAGTGTTTCAAGAATTACAAGAATCCAAGAGGAAGAGGATATCAAAGAGGTGGCTACTCACAGTCAAGAGGTAGATTCAACCATCACCAAGGCTACAACAATAACTACAATAACAACTACAACAATAATTACAATGGCAACTACCAAGGAGGATTCAAATCCAGGAAGGATTACAACAACTACACAAAGGAGCAGGATGACTCTCTTCTAATCATGAACATGACTTTAAAATCAGGTACAAATGATGAACACCTATTCTACATTGACTCAGGATGTTCAAATCATGTGGCTGGCAATGTAGCATTACTCTCTAATCTTGAGGAACCGAAAGGTAAGCATCAAGTCCAAACAGGTGACGACACAAAGCATTTTGTAGTTAAAGTTGGAAATGTTAAGACTTGTGATGGAAATCACAATTTGTTGAGCAGGGTACTCTATGTACCCGAAAGGGGGTAGCTTGGGCCCATATTTCCATGTCTTTTTATTCATAATACAACTCATTAGAGGCTTTAAAGGTCATATACCAACCTCTTTAACCAATCAAAAGCATATACATGTCAAAAGGTGAGGTCGAATCACATCAAGAGGTGACTTCAATCTTCTCTTATCAACTTCTTTCCATTATAGACATTATTTGATGCCTCCAGCTTGTGTGAAGTATCCTCTTTTGATTGTGCATGATGTGCAAGGTTCAATTTGGGACATGTTTCCACATTCTTGAGCTTGAAATACAAAACTTTCAACGTGAATTAGGTTGAAAGGCCATTCCATGATGCACCTCTAAAGGTAACTCTTAGGGCAAAAATTGTGTTGCATTGATAGGGAGTTTACTAGTAATGCATTGAATATTTGTATTGTATTCATCCAAAATCATACAATATGGCATGTATTGGAACTTCTTGGTGGATATGCAATGACGTGGTGCTAGCTCTTGAAAATAAGTACATTTCAATATGCATTCTTGAAACAAATCCATGTCATGGAATTACGCTTCAACACAGGCAGGATGAGTTCGACCAAGTTTCTCTAAAGGCTTCATCTAAGTCACGCATGGAAATTCAAATATTTCTTGACCTTTATCAATGTCTTGAATTCCTATTGCCATTTGAGGTTCATACGTTTCTTCATAAGGCTCCTCTAAAGGTATCTCTATGAGTTCCTTAGGTTTAGGGATATTTGATGGAGATGCTAGTGTGTCAAGAGGGCCATGTTGTCAGAAGGAGGTGGACGCTTGGTTGGTGGATCAAGTCAACTGCCAAATCCAATGGCACACGTCGGGTGCTTGGAGCAAACTCAGGTGCAATGGGAACTCCATGAGATAACTAGGGGTTCAGTTGGAAAACATATCCCAGTGTCAAGAACTTTAGAAACACATCATCAATTCAAATCATTCTCCGAAAAATTCAGAAATCTTAAAGGAGCATACACACTCAAGAGAATTTAAACGCGTTTGAGCTTAAGCATGTGAATTCAATCCAACCAATCGATTCATCATGTTTGGTCGAAGACTTTTCCATTTCTTATAATCTTTGACTATCTTATGCACTTCTAAAGTGAAATCATATGAAGCGAATTCAAATCCAGTAGCAAGGCTAGATTGCATTCTATAGGAAGCCTTTAAACTAAAGGATTTGTTTATCAAATGTCAAACGTTTAATTTCGGAAGTAGTTGTATTTTTAACTAATCAACTTCTTTTATCGTACATTTCTCAAAATTTTTTCGTTAACATCTTTACTAAAACACTATAAATATTACTTGACATATGAAGCATAACAATTGATTCAAAAGCTCACAATGGTTTACTGAACTCAAACCATGATAGGCATTTCCCAAAGCAATGACATCATAGCTGATAGTATAAAGCCTTGCCATCATCAATGCCTTATCATTTGCCTCACTACCAGAGTAACAAAATATACCACCTTGAGATTCCCAACATCTTAAAGTCGGCAATAGCCTGATTTAGATAAATAGTGGTAGTGTGTTGAAGAAGGTTAGTCTGTTTCACAATAGCATCATTCACTTCAGGGTGGCAACGACCACATGACACCGTCACAATTCCACCAAAGGCATCTAGGTATCTCCTTCCACCCTCATCATACAAGTATTGCATCACTTCATCTAGTGGCTAAGAAAAGCTTCCACATTTGAGTTCATCCTGCAATTATGCTTCTTCAGCTTGATTTCCTTTCCACTTTTAAATGCCCTTTCTTTCTTCAATGCTACAACGTAGTGGAGAACATTGACCAAACTTGCTCCAAAAACAAAGTAGGTTGAATTTTTGTAACTTGAGTAGGTGAAAATTCTCAATAAAAGAAAACCCTCAGATCTTTCAACTCCATGGTTAGCGTTGCAGGGAAAAACTCGGCATGTGTGACAAACACACAATCAAGATGAAGTCCTTCCCTTCATTGAACTTTGGTCATCAAAGCTCATAACAATGAGTTACATTCGATTATTGAGAAAGCGTTTCCCTAGTAAGGTGAGAAAATCTCTCTGACAACGTGAGGCTAATTCATATATCATTTTTACAACCTATCGACAAAGATCTTGGAGTTCTACAAGGGTCACTTGAAGAATGGTGATAATTGGAGTTGATTGCTCCTGTGGAGCTCGCATGAGGATAGTTTCTTGTGTTGTTCTAAAAGTCTCAAATTTTTATCATGTGCCTCGAATGAATTTTTGTAATTAATAGAATTATTTTGATGTTCTTGGGTGGTACTACTTGAAAGCAATAGGGGCTTACAAGCATAGATAGCATGTCCATCGTACCTTCAAAATCGTCTTTATTTTTCTCTTTCAGAAGTTGGTTCTCTTCTCGTGATGGAGCTAGGTGTAATCATAAGAGGCCTATGTTTTTGTTCAATGAGTTATTGTGCTCCATTTGAGCATGCACCTATTCCAACATTTCTTTGATCATCTACTTATTTTGTGTTTCTATTTGTAGCTCTATGGCATGGTGCATGTCTTTTAACTACGTATACCGCATGTTGAAAGATGGATTTTCTACACTAAAAGAGTTGAGTTATGGTTGTAGAGTTAGAGAATGGTCTTGCAAACACGTATGGTGTTTTCTTAAGCTTGCAAATTACTCTCTTATTTTATGCATACATGTGATAATCTATTGAATAGCATTATTTACAATTTACGATGTATATGTGGTTGAATCTCATGAATGTAGAGTAATCAAGTGTGGATGCAGAGGGGATGTGAGTGGGGATGGGTAATGTGCATGCATATGTGAATATCGTGGCGAGTGGGGTTGAAGTTGGTGGTGGGGTAGATAGGGAACACTGGTACTAGTGGTGGTGGAGGGGCAATGGTGGGTGGTAAAATGTCGATTCGTTTGGATATGATGGTGTGAGTGGTGGCGATTGTGAAAAGTGGCATGGGTTGCACAATGTGTGGTGGTGTGCTCATGGAACTAGAAAAAACTTAGGTGCACATTTGTAGAGATTGAGTAAGAGATGGTCGAAGGGGAGTACTAAGATCAATAAGTGGTGGACAAAGGTTCTCCCAAGAGAGGATGCATGTCTTGGGTGGATTATATGGTGTAGACAATGTTAGTTGCAATGGGTGGAGGTTTGGATCGACCAAGGTAGAAAATCTAAACGTGGGGGGAAAGAGTGAAGGGGGAAAGGATGCTATTGAGGGTTGGATGGGTGGTGGAAAAGGAGCTGGTCTTGGTGGTATGGAAGGGATGCTAGTAGGGGTCATAGTTACGCGTGGGTCTAGATGAGATACTAAGATAATGTTTTCCATGGTGTCAGTTGTAACTCATGGTTGAGAATGGGGCAGGGATAGGATAGAACATGGAAAGGGGATGGAATTTGCGAAGGTGTTTCAAAGCTCAAGTGGAGTTCCAATTAAAGTTGACTAGTAGAGAGATGGGTGGGATGGGGGCTAACCTAAAGAGGTTGTGTCCATTGGTGGAATATGTTAAAAATAAAGAAGTAAGATGGTATATATTTTTGCAAAAAGGATTTTCTTCAAGTATAAGTAAAATAAAAAAATGAAAAACAGAAGCATTTACTTCAGCAAGTAGTGGAGGCCAAAAGAGAATCATTCAAAAGAGAATCAAATCCAAAAACTGAACTCTAAGAGGAGTGGCTGTCCAAAGTAGTGGAGAAATGATGGAGAAGAGCGCTCAAAATCATCATGAGAGTTTGGCCATAAAAGAGGCAAGGAAGGACACTCAAGAATAGAGGAAGAAGGTGTGGAAGCCCCCTTGTAGCTACTTCATTTGTTTTGAGTCATTTCGTTCAGTTCACTCTCATAGAGTATGTCCAGACGCACACCCATTTTTGGGTAGTCTACTTGTGAGAGTCATATCTCTCAATATATGTATCCAATTTTAGTGTTTAAAAATTCGTTGGAAAGTTATCTTGATTACTTCCTCCGTCTAGAACAGTTTTATCAAATTCTTTGTGCTCTGTGAGTTATTCAAGTTTTAGTGAAGTCCAGTTTTCAGCCTAACTGAGTGGACAGGTAGCCTGTTTTGTATCAAAGAGTTGCCAACCCAAATCTACTCCAAATTGAGTGTTTGATAGCTCATTTTAAAGCTATAGGTGTCTAATTTGAGTGACCAAAGTTTCACATTTATTGCATTTTTCAGCTGGTACCAGTTGTCATTTGAAGGTTCAGCTGTTGGCAAGAGTCTTGATCCTGAGAAGGTCTTCTACACTTTTTGCTGCGATTAGGAGAGGAATTCTCCAACAATTGGTATCAGAGCATTGGAGTTTGAAGAGGCAAAGCATTGGAACTGAAGTGAAGCAAAGGAGAAGCTACAAATCAAGGGGGAGCTTCGTAAAGTCAAGGAAGAGTGCCACAACATACTTGAGGTAAACTTCAATCTTGGAAGTTTTCAATGGCTGATTTAGGAAAACAAGTTGAGAAGTTAGACAAAGAAAGTTTTCAGTTTTGGAGGTATAGAATGATAAATTACCTTAAAGGTAAAGGTTTATGGAGTCTAGTTAGTGGAGACGATCCACAACCAGTGGACCTTGAAGATCCCAACATTACTCCGGCACAAAGGAGACAATTTGTTGATTGGTAAGAGAGGAATCAAAGGGTGATGTTCCTCATCTCACAATTTATTTCTAACACTATGATTGGTCATGTGCAAAGAAGACACAGCCAAGGAAGTTTGGGAAGCATTGGAGAAGGTGTATGCTACCTCAACAAGGTCTCGAAGGATGCAACTCAAGAATGAGCTCAAAAACATGAGGAAAAGCTCAAGCCAAAGCATTAGTGAGTATACATTGAGGATCAAGGAGCTTCAAGATCAGCTAGCATCAGTTGGATGCAAGATAGAAGAGGAAGATATCGTCCAAACAGCCCTCAATGGCTTGAGGAGTGAAGAAAAGTGGAAGCCCCTCATCACAAACATTCTTTATAGAGACACTCTACCAACATTCGATGAGATTATACCAAATCTTGTGGCTGAAGAGGTTGCTCAACAAGGAGAAGGCAACAAAGGTAAGGATAGCCATAGTCAAATGTTATATGCAGGACGAGGTAGAGGAAGGAACTCAAGAGGAGGCTCGAGAGGAAGAGGAAGAAGCTACAACAACACAAATTTCAGCCAACACAACTTGGAGGACAACAAGGACAACTCAAATGACAACACACATGGAAGAGGTCGAGGAAGAAATAGAGGAAGAGGTCAAGGTTCATACAATCCTCATAAAGGTATAACATGTTATCATTGTGGTAAACTAGGACATTATGCAAATGGTTTTTAGCAAAAGAATGGAAGGCTGAATGGAGGCAACCAAAGGAGCCAAATAACTATGCGAGTACATCAAGTGAAGGAGACAAGCAAACCATGCTTGCCATGAAGCATGACTACAACAACTCGAGAAGTGATGACCAAAAATGGTTCATAGATTCAGGTTGCAGCAACCATATGACATGCCAATGAGATTTATTCACAAAGCTACAAGCTCCAAGTGGAAAAGGATGTGTGGAGACCGGCGATGAAACTCAACACGCAATTCAGCATGTTGGAGATATCAAGCTTGGAGATAGAAAGGTATCGACTGATGTTCTTCATGTTCCTACTATTGCAAAGAATTTGATTTCAGTAGGAAAAATGGTAGAGAAAGGATATCATGTTATCTTCAATGAAAAAGGCTGCTTTATAAAGAATCCAAAAGAAGGATTCAAGGTCATTGCTCAAGTAAGGAAACAAGGTAGGATGTTCACCTTGGACATTCAACAACCACATGGAAAGGTGATGTATATTCAGTTTGGAAACAAGAGGATTGCTGAAATCGATTTGTGGCACAAAAGGTTTGGACATATCAACATTCCCAAGCTCAAGGACATGAGCAACCATGAAGTGGTAAGAGGTCTTCCAAGATTCAATGATGTTGAACTACATGAGTTTTGTGAAGCATGCCAACTAGGAAATCAAACTCTACAACCATTCAAGAAGAGCAACTATGTGGCAAGGAATGTCCTCGATTTGATACACATGGATGTATGGGGACCATCACAACAACCATCAGTGGCTGGTGATATATATTTTGTCACTTTTATCGATGATCATTCAAGAAAAGTATGGATGTTTTGCATAAAACAAAAATTAGATGTGTTCTCCACGTTCAAGAGATTTAAAGCACAAGTAGAAAAGGAAATAGGATGCTACATAAAGACCTTGAGGTCCGATGGAGGAGGAGAATATTTCTCCAAAGATTTTTTAGATTTTCTTTATGAAAATGGAATCAAGAGAAAATTTACATGTAGGTACACACCTCAACAAAATGGAATAGCTGAAAGGAAAAATCGACATATCACAGAAGTTGCAAGATGCATGCTCAACGAAATGAAGATGCCACTAAACTATTGGGTTGAAGCAACTAGTACGGCCGTTTATTTGATGAAAAAGTGCACAGCGGCTGGAGTGCATAATCTAACTCCCGAGGAGGTTTATTCCGGTAAGAAACCTGACCTTACACATCTCAAAGTTTTTGGATGTGTGTGTTATGTTCACATCCCTCAAGAACTAAGGACAAAGATGGAGGCAAAGTCCAAAAAATGTATTTTTATTGGATATTCATCGGAGCAAAAGGGATATAGGTGCTACAATCCAGTGACAAAGGAGCTACGAGTCTCACGAGATGTGGTATTTGATGAGCTAAGACCATGGTTTGTAGACAAAGGGAAAGAGAAAATTCTTGAAGAAGATTGTGAAGATGATGGAGGTGTTGTCCAAGAAGAATTTCAGCAAACAAGCACTCAAATGATAGGTCCAGAAGCTTCTACATCACTTGGAGAAATCTCAACATGGAAAGGGAGACTAAGGAGTCATTCCTCATCACCAACATCATGTTATGAAAGATCTAAAGCTGAAAGTGCTGCGCAAAATAGTGATTCAAATGCAAGTGAAGAAGAGTATGAAGAGGTGATCACACCAAAGGTAAAGTTGAACTGGTTGAAGAAGCGATATTCAAAAGAAAATGAAAGGAGGTCTTCGAGAGCAAGGTATCCAATTCAAAGGCCAAGCTATGATAGTTTTATTGCAAAGCATTTTGCATATATGACATAGGTAGTCAAAGACAAAGAACCGGGTGCATATGAAGAAGCATGTACACAAAAAGAATGGCAAGAAGCTATGCAACAAGAGATAAAAGCTCTCAAGGATAATCACACATGGGAGCTAGTTCCAAAGGCTGAAGGTATGAAGATTGTTCCAAATAAATGGGTGTTTAAAATAAAGAGAAATGCTGATGGTTCTCTAGCTAAGCATAAAGCTAGACTAGTAGCAAAAGGATTCAAGCAAACTCACGGCATTGACTATGAAGAGACTTTCAGCCCGGTTGCAAAGATGGGAACAATTAGAACCTTGATTAGAGTGAGTGCAGCAAGGAGATGGCCATTGTATCAACTTGACATAAAAAATGCTTTTCTCAATGGTGAACTTCAAGAAGAGGTATACATGAGTCAATGGATTGGATTTGAAGATAGAAAGCATCCAGATTTTGTTTGTAGATTGAAGAAAGCTTTGTATGGGCTGAAGCAAGCACCACGTGCTTGAAATCAAAGATTGGTCGAGTACCTCACAAGGTGTGGGTATAGTCCAAGTAATGCAGATCCCTCTCTCTACATGAATAAAGAAGAAGGCAAGCAGGTATATATTTGTATATACGTTGATGATCTCATCATAACAGGAAGTAATGTTACAGGAATACAAGAGATCAAAAGGAAACTCGGTAAGGAGTTTAAAATTTCATATCTTCGTGAGCTGAAATACTTTTTAGGCATTGAGATAGTCTATGGGAAAGATGGCATCTACTTGATGCAAAGAAAGTACTTGTTGGATGTTCTTTTCAGATTTGGAATGAGTGAATGCAAATCCCTCACTCAACCTATGGACACAAATGTGAAGCTATGCTCAAATGATGGAGAGAAGTTACATGATGTAACTACATACAGGAGTATTATAGGTTCCTTCATCTATGCTATGATCACAAGACCAGATTTGTGTTATATTGTTGGAGTTCTTTCTCCATTTATGCAAGCTCCTACAAGTGAACATTTAAATTCAGCCAAACGAGTGCTAAGATATGTGAAGCACATTGTCAATCATGCATTGTTTTATAGATATGATGAAGAATTGCAGGTAAAGGGCTTCAGTGATGCTGATTGGGCTGGTTCGAAGGAAGATAGAAGATCCTGTCAGGTTATGTGTTTATGATAGGTAGCAAACCTATCACATGGAGCTCAACGAAGCAACCTACTGTTGCATTATCATCTACAGAAGCTGAATATAGAGGTTTAGCCTTTGCAACTTGTGAAGGTATGTGGATTAAGAAGCTCTTGGTTGATCTTGATGTGCAGGTAGAGACCATTCCAATTTATGGTGACAACATGTCAAGCATTCACTTGACAAACAATCCAATGTTTCATGCACGAAGCAAGCACATAGAAGTGCATTATCATTATGTTCGAGAAAACGTTTTGAGCAAGGATGTGGATATAAAGTTCATTGGAACTAATGACCAGGTTGCAGACATGTTTACAAAGTCTTTAGATGCTTCTAAGCTAAAGATGTTCAAGGATGACATCAACTTGCAGGATATGGCTGAAGGTGCAAGGTCACATGTGAGCTTGAGGGGGAGTGTTAAAAAAAAGAAGTAAGCTCGTATATATTTTTGCAAAAAGGAATTTCTTCAAGTAGAAGGAAAATACAAAAATGAAAAATAGAAGCATTTACTTCATCAAGTAGTGGAGGCCAAAAGAGAATCATTCAAAAGATAATCAAATCCAAAAACTGAACTGTAAGAGGAGTGGTTGTCCAAAGTAGTGGAGAAATGATGGAGAAGAGCTCTCAAAATCATCATGAGAGTTTTTGGTCACTTGGCTATAAAAGAGGCAAGGGAGGACACTCAAGAATAGAGGAAGAAGGCATGGAAGCCCCCTTGTAGCTACTTCATTTGTTTTGAGTCGTTTCGTTCAGTTCACTCTCATAGAGTATGTCCAGACACACACCCATTTTTGGGTAGTCTACTTGTGAGAGTCATATCTCTCAATATATGTATCCAAGTTTAGTATTTAAAAATTCGTTGGAAATCTTATCTTGAGTACTTCCTCATCTAGAACAGTTTTATCAAATTCGTTGTGGTCTGTGAGTTATTCAGGTTTTAGTGAAGTCTAGTTTTCAGCCTAACTGAGTGGACAGGTAGCTTGTTTTGTATCAAAGAGTTGCCAACCCAAATCTACTCCAAATTGAGTGTTTGATAGCTCATTTGAAAGCTATAGGTGTCTAGTTTGAGTGAGCAAAGTTTCAAGTTCATTGCATTTTTCAGTTGGTACCAGTTTTCATTTGAAGGTTCAGCTATTGGCAAGAGTTTTGATCCTGAGAAGGTCTTCTACACTTTTCGCTGTGATTAGGAGAGGAATTCTCCAACAGAATAGGTGGTGGCATATGCTCCAACACAATCACATCTCTACAATTACATCCATCACCTCTTCATAGTGGTACCGGAGCAAAGTTCAACAGTAGGCATTATGGGTGATGGATTCCCCTCATCCATTGAAAAGCTCAATTCTGGAAACTACTCTGCATGTTATCTAAGAATGGAGGTTTCTCTTCAAGGAAGGAACTTATATGGATACATCTCAAGAGATGAGATGATGCCAATGCTTAGAGAGAAGTAGGAAAGGTTGATTGCATGGTGTTAAAAGGATGCTTTGACAAGATCATACATTCTCAAATATATCTCTCATCTGTTACTCTCTAATATTAGGAATTTTAAGACCTCTCAATAGACATGGAATGCTTTGGAAGCATTATTTTCCTCAAACACCAAACCTAGGAAGAATCAAATATCGATGGATTTTACAACACTCAAAAAGATGCCCAAGCAAAGTTTGAATGACTTTATTCAAGCTCAAGGTCAAGGACAAAGCATGGAAGTGGATCACGAAGTGGACACACAAGAAGAAGGAGAAAGTAGGGAGCTCCAAGAAGCACCTATCAAATTTTTAGAAGAAATCCCTATAACAATAGTGATTTTTTATCACTAAAAACCATTGTAAATACCATTTTTCATTTTTGCAATCCATTTTGTTCAAGCCAAGGAGTCCCCGAGCTTGAGGAGTTTTAGAACTATCATCCTACCAATTTTCATAATTTTTAGACTTTGTTTGAGCCCCCAAATAAGCCGTGGAACTTAGTTTTTAACTAGGCCGGAGACTAGGTCTGGACAGGGCCAAAACCACTCAAAAAACTATAAAAAGGGCTGGAGAGCTCATTTTTGGGGTTAGCTTATTGTAGATCTCAGCTTTGTAAGAGAACTCTTTTGCAATCGAAGTCCTTCCATTCTTCCACTCTTTGCTCTTACTTTGTGTACATGTGTATGTATGTGTGTGCATGCTTGTGTGCTTTCACTCACACACTTGTGCACTTCAGTTGCTCTTGGTCTTCATTCGTGCTTCTTCTTTTCCCTTGTATACCTTCTAATGGTTTGTTGAGATGATTCTACTCCATCTCTTAATTCTTGTACTCTGGGTTAATGTTTAGAGCTCCAAGACTTGATCCCCCTTCTAGTTTTCTTTTTTTCATCCCTAGATTCACTTGAATCTTCACGTGTGTGTGTGAAGTTTTGCTTGATAGTGTTGGAAAATCATCCTCCAAATCATAAGGCAATTTCATCTTCATGCTATCATCTTCAAACCAAGATTTATTCTCATCAAATACTACATCTCCACTCACTATGAGTCCCTTCATGCATCTAGTATAAAGCCTATAACCCTTTTGGTTTAGATCATAACCTATGACACACATTATTCAACCATGGGATCAAGATTTTGTGCTTTTTGATGGTAAGAGTCCATATGCAATGCATCCAAATATTCTACATTGATCCAAGCTTGTTATTCTTCCATCCCAAGCTTCATAGGGTGTCATGACTTCTAAAGACTTTGAGGGTAAGTTGTTTATAAGGAAAGTGGCAATGGATACTGCCTCTACCCATAGATAAATAGGTAACTTCTCATTAAGAAATTACCTAACTACTTCCACAATGCTTCTATTTCTTCTTTCGTTTAGGCATATAATCATTGTAATTTCTCTTTTGTTTCCTCTTTATTGCAAGAGAGATTGAAACTCATGTGAGAAATAATCTTCCCCTCCATCATAGCTTAACCTCTTAAATGTTCTACCTATTTTATTCTTTAAAAGTGCAAGATGCTTCTTGAAACAAGAAAAGACTTCATCCTTAGGCTTGATGAAATAAAGTATAGCCCATATGCTACAATCATCAATGAAAGACACATAATACATTGAACGTGAAATAGATGGTTCCTTTCTTGGTCCCCAAACATCACTAAGGGAAACCTCCAAGATGTCTTCATGTATGTATCCCTTCTTTCCAAAAGCTTTCATGTGAGACGTGCGAAATTCACTTGCGATGCATTTATAATCATATTTTTCTTCGTGGTATTGGGTAGTCTAAGTACACTTTGATATTTGAAAATTTCTTTCAAGGTCCTCTCTTCAATGTGAGCCAACCTTTTTTCCCAAACCTCTAGTTGTGATAGAGTTTGTGTGCCATAATTGAACAATGCTATGTTCCTTGTGTCTTGTAGTTCAAAGGTAAAGAACCTATCTTTCTTTCCACCTTTGGCTATCTTCTTGAACCCTTGGTATTCTACATAAGTTCCATACATTGTGACCTCACCTACAATCCTTTTTCCATAGTTTGTCTTACACTTATCAAATTCTTATTAATGCTAGGTATATAGAGGACTCTTCTTAACAAATTCATCTTCCCATTTTATGTCTTCAAAATTTCAATTTTCTCCAAAGGATGCTCTGTGCCATCTCTTGTTTTGGCTTCATGCTTGTTCTTGGGGTGTTCAAAATCTAAGAGTAGTGCTACATTCCGTGTTACATGGTTTGAATGCCAAAAATCAATATGGAATACATTTTCATCTCATTTACCTCCTTTAATATTCATGTTCACGAGCAAAAGTGAGTCTTCTTGTGATTGATCATAAGTATACTTGTTGTATCTCTTCTTCCTGTGTAGCCACTTTGATAATTTTTACTGAAGTTGTTATTTCTATTGTAGGCATAATTGTTATTGTATCATCCTCTAGGAGCTCCATATCCTCCCCTCTTGTATCCTCTTCCTCTTTGGTCCCTTGGATTCTGCTAGTGATACTCTTTCTTAGTCCACATATGGCACAAGATGAGGAGCTTTGAGTTTCTCCCCCTACCCTATCTACCTCCTCTACCTCTTCCTCTTCAACTTCCCCCTCTACTACAAAGTTGACTTGGGAAGTGCTTGCTTCTTCATCTGACCTCTTCCCTTTGCATTTGAAATCTTTATGTATACAATTATTCTTACATATGCTCAATAATCCATCCTCAAGTGACCACAAGAGATCCACTGTGCTCTAAGTTGTAAGGTCCCACATTATGAGGAGAAGCCATTATGAGAGCCCCAACATTTGTGCTACCCTAACGTCCAAGTTAGATGAGGTCTATGTGTGATCATTGATGGTAACAGATGATCTTTGTGAGCCTATCCATTTAAGTTGGCATAAACTTCTCAACCATTGGGTTGCCATTCAAGGCAAAAATAAAGGCCTTATGGCATTTTCACAATTTCTCCACAACACCTTAATGGCGGGAGTACAGAGGGGGGTTGCCCCCTTCTACGGGGTTGAGGGGCCGTGGCCCCTCTGCCCATAGGGCTAATATGGTAGGAATTTGCATCCTGGAGTTATTATCAGATTGTATATTTTGTCGACTATTTTGTATCTCCTGACTACGTTTATCTATATCAACTCCCCTTGTAAACGCTATATAAACATGCTCCATGTGTAGATTTACATAGCATTGTGCACTAGTAAGCCCTCATCTAGAGTATTTCTTGATCACCATCTAAGCTCCAAATTGAGAGTGCACAAGTGCACAACACCATTGTTGTAGCTACATTACTCTTGACAATCTAAGAATTTGAGTTCTCTATCTCTCATTTTGCATCTATCTTTGTTTGCATTTCTTTGTTTACTCTATCTACTATTCTATTTTTTTGTTCTCTTATTTCTTACATGGTATTAGAGCTCAGGAGGCTCTTAGTGGTGCAAAAGAAAAAACAGAGGTTATAGAGGATTCAACCACAAAAGAGATAAAATGTCAAGTTGTGCATCATCATCTACTACTAGGAATCAAGGTGGTTCCTCAATAGGAATAGTTGGAGCACGAGCAAGAGAAGAAATAATGCCACTCATCCCAATAAAGGGAATATGACCACCAAACTTCACGGAAGGTAAGCTTGATGGTATCAATTAGGCCTTATGGATGTTTTAGATCTTTTCTATCCTTGATTCATATGAGCTTCTAGAGAATAGTCTTGGGATTGATCGTGATCTCAAAGAAATGCCTGATCCAAATAATCATGGTGGAATGATTCCTCCTAATGCTAATATTCGATGTGCTTGGAGACATAGAAACCCATATGCACTCTCTTCTCTAGTTACAAGTACTACTAATAGTGTTTTAACTCTCATTCAGCATACTACCAAGGCTTGTGAAGCATGGAACGTATTAGGAAATCAACATGAGACTTGTAATCAAATATGGATTCAGAACTTGGACAATAAGCTAGCAGCATAAAAGTTTTGTTGACAGGGATATTTTAGAGGTTTTTATCACTCACATAAAGACTATGGGATCAAATGGAAGTAGCAATTTTACAAAATCGAAGTGAGGAGCACTTGATGTTTTCTTTGAATCTATCCACAAAAGTTTGATGGTTTGGTAACTGCTCTTAATAATCAAATTAGACCTCAACCTCTAACATTTTCAGTTTACCATTTCTTTTTTCGAGAAAACAAGCTTTAGTTTATAAACACAGATATTGCTTTAAAAGCTCTTTTTTGTTTTACACATATTTTTTTTTTTAATGGAGGTTCAGCCGAAGCTCCCCCGGACTTTAACTTTGAAATTGCAACTATACAAGTGAATGGGTAAAGTACTCGCGGGACCCCCTGTCTCCCACAAAGCAGGGGTTAAACAAGGAGACTGTTTACAACTGAAAGAAACATGGTTACAACTGGTTTTAACTGGCCTAAGCCATAACATGTCCAGCCCGGGACTTGAACCCTGGACCTCCGCCTCAAGAGGCCAAAGCTCAACCAACTGTCCTACAAGACATGAACGTTTCACACAGATATTGCTTCACCCCTTTTATGAAAGAATAGATGTTGCGCATAAACAACGTCCAAATTGTGTAATGGGTCCACACGATTTCGTGTGTGTGTGTGTGCGTGTGAGAGAGAGAGTCAGAGAGAGAGAGGTCAGAAAAGAAAAGAGAGACATTACATGCGTATGTTTCCTAGATCGATTTGTCGTCAAACCAGAGACATTGTTCTCAATGATGTTCAATGGTCTGCTTCATAGCTCCCTCTAGCTCTATCACAAAATCAAATCAATCTCTCTCTCTCTCTCTCTCTAGAAACGAATGCTGACACTATGAGATGTTGGTAGAAGAGTGACTTTCTTTTGAATACCTTGAAACTTAAAAGAGACATAAATGTCCTTCATAATGGTTTACACGGGTACAACGACTCTAATAATGGAGTCTAATAATAAAATACAGACGTTTGTTTGTCAAAATCCACAAAGATCGTGACGATACCTCAAATGTTTATAACGTCTACATTTTCCGCAAGTCCTAGACATATCTCATGGAATTGAAGTTGAATTGAAGATAATCCAGAAAACTTTGAATAGGGAAACGATGAAATACATACATACATACACACACACACACACATATATATATATATATATATATATATATATATATATATATATATATATATATATATATAGTATATCTTTGTCAACCATTAGCAAAGAAGGGAACATGAAGAAGCCCCATCCAGGCTTCTCTTTACTATAAACATTGAATTTCATAATAAAGCCTACGATGGAGTTAAATGGAGTATAGGTCTTCCAAATTCGATCCATATGTGGGTCAAGTATATTATTCTTTTCGGTTTCCAAGCTCCAATATTTCCGTTTTTTGTATAATAAATATTTTTGTATAATAATGAAGAAAAGGGGGATAGTTTTTTGTAGAAATATTTTCTTGGTATGATAAACTTCACCTTTTAACTTCTTAGTAGTTCCCTGGGATCTTGCGAATGTGGGTTCGCCAATCCAAACAAGTCATTGAAGCACATTTGAAGGAATTTTGATAACAATGCCCGTACTAATTGTATAAAAGGAATTTAAGATCGACTCTGTTTCCCGTTTAGGGAATGGAAAGCTTAAATTAAGCAATAATAAAAAATCTGAAAAATACAAAGTAACTGATGGATTCAATGATTATTCAGATGAGAAACTTAAACAATTTGAAAGGGAACTTAGGACTCAGTAAGACATATTCAATGGATAACGAGAAGGTTATTATATTCTTTGTCAAATCATGGCAATGGTGAATTATGCCTAGGAAAGAACCAATCGTCTAGATCAACTCTCTTGATTGGGTTGATGTCTTCAAATCTATTCCATTGTCTTTTGTCTTGGTTCTAGAGGTGCTTCCACGTTTCGGAAAGGCTTTGTTCCAAAGTCTCTTCTTTCTTTGGAGGTGATGGGTGTGAACTATCTTGATGTCTACAATCGAGAACTAGAGAGAATCATTTTTTCTAATACCCCTTGCCCACTCCCAATCGTTGTTGATTTCACGAAACAATTTCATCTTGTTCCACCCTTTCCAAAAGAAGCACACTAAGTGAGCCTCTAGAAATCACCAGAAATGGAGAGAAAATCACGGTGAAGAGGTCCAAACCTTTCCAACTAGGGTGACTAAAAAGTTATAGAACATTTTTTTGTCTAAATAAGATTAGCCTACAGGATGTTGTCATTTGTCCAAGCTTTGATCATCCATTTTGTTGCCAACTTGTTATCCATACCTTCAAATGTGGAGAACTATCAACCCTCATATATTTCATGTTGATCCTTCAATCATCTTCCTCCCTTCCATTCAATAGATACTCACCTCGACCTAGGATGAGGTGTTTAGCAATCTCTTGCAAAGTGTTGGAAGTTGGTTGTTAAGGAGTCCGAATTTTGCATTTACAAGGCTCAAAAGGAGATTCTAAACTTCCGATGTGTGAGAAGCAAAAATCTTCATTGTCAATTTCATAATCTCGAGACTAATGTCGATAAAGGAAATTCCCACCTCCAACTTGGACTCTGGAAAACTAGAAGCAAGCTAAGATATGAAGAGGAAATTTAAAGAAAAAACATGCAGATTTATTTTAAATTTGGTTGGTGGGGAAAGTAGATAAATCCAAGAAAGGAATGTGTAAACTCCTGATGATGAAGCAACACAAGAGGTCCCGTTCATGATAGATTGCCAGGGAGTTGAATGCAATACCAATGAAGATAATATTGAACTAATTACCGACCACTTCACCCCATAAGGTGTTCATGCCACTAACTTCTCAAATGCAAGATTACATGGCCGCCATATCTAGAATTAGAATACCCACTGGTAAAAGCCCAGGTCAAGATGGTCTCACCAATGAGTTCTTCAAAACTTTGAGGAGTGTCCTAGTGAACCCATTACTTTCGTTTCGTAGGAAGACCTATAGTTCGGTGCTTTACCTAACTTTCTCAATGAAGGAGTGACTAAGCTGATCAGCAAAAGAGATCAAGAAAATGAGATTGAAGTATGGCAACCTATCACTATGTTGCAAAATAGATATAAGATCTAGAGGAAGATTCTTTCTAATCACGTTCCCCTGCATCTTCAAACATGGATCAATGAGAATAAAAAAAGGATTCAAAAAGGGTACATCCATCTTGGAGGCCATTATTGAGGCCTCAAATTTTCCATAGAGTGCCCTCGAACTTTCCATAGAGTCTTCAAACGAAGTCTTCTTCATCAAGATTCATTTTGACAAAGCTTGCAATCTCTTTGAGTGGGACTTCATTCTTCAATCCCTGAAAAATCTTAGTTGTGGCTCTGAATTCATCAACATGATCTCAAATGCCTCGGCTTGAATTAACATCAAAGATCAACTCTCTTAGGTAACCAGATTAAAATGCCCCATTAGATAGGGATGCCCCCTAGCTCCACTCCTTTTTGCAATTTCCACCAATGGCCTCGGATTTCTAGTTAACCAACATGCCCATTGTGTTTGTGCATAATGATCATTATTGTTGGAGCAAGTCTATGACAAGCCTAAGTATTGGCTTGAGTCCCACAAAGTCTTAGAAGAAGCTTTAAAAAGAAGACTATGTAAAGTTCACTTGTGAACTACCTCTTGTAATTTTTTGAAGAGTTTACTTAATGTAAAAGTAAGAGAATCTTAAGTGGTTGAGTCCACATGATCAAAAAGGGAAAGAGGAGCCACGAATTTGTGATTTGTGGTAGGTACAGAATCAAATCAATCATTGATTGATTGGAGAGTGATTGAGGGAAGTTAGCCTCCCAAACTCAACTATAAATAGATGGCAATTTTAGTCGTGGTTAGAGAGACCTATGCGAAGACCTCCAAGAGCTGAGATTTATGCCATATCAAGGTGTGATTACAAGGCACACATATGTATCAATAAGTCCATTGTATTTTACAAGCAATATACTTTCATTTTCATTATCATTTGGGTTCATATTTCCATGTTCTTGTGAAGTGTACTACTCACTGCCATATCTCTCAGTTTTCTCAGTCAGCTTGTAGAGATGTTTTCTCTGAGCTTGGTGCATCATTTTCAGTGATTTAACTTGGTAAAGTTAGCTCTATAAGTCTAGTATATGCTCACAAATTTTCATGTCATTTGGATGTTGCAATCTTCAGTTATGTTCATTCGAAGTCAACAGGGTCTGTTCATCTTCACTTCTCTGTCAGGTACCCAACTTTTTCACTCACCTTGTCAGAGCCATTTCTCAGTGGTTACTCAACCCAATTCAGTGATTTAACGTTTATTGAATTCAGCTTATTGTCTAGTATAACCATACAAATTTTCATAATCATTGGATTCCTATATTTTGAGTTATGTTTATTTTTCTACTCACTGGTCTCAAACTGTAGCAGCCTGTGAAAATCGGGATGATGTCATCACTTGTTAAAACTCATTCTCAGTGTGTGGTTTATTATTTTTGATGCGATTACTCTTGAAAGTTAGCTCTTTAAGCTACCTAGACTTCCCCAAGAGGAATTAAGCTAATTACTGCTGTGCTCAGAGAATTATGTAAAACATTGGACAGGTGTATGAACCAAGAATAGCAAGTTTTCACCTCTGAGCTAACTCCAACTTATCTGTTTTGATCTATCTTTCTGAGAGTGATCTTCCAAGGTACATAGGGTGTCTGATACATCCATTGGCAAGCTAAAAGGGCCCACCATATACTCTTGGAGTTCATTTGGCTGGTGTAGATCAAGGATTTTGCAACACCTCTTCATCTTCAAGCACATACCTATCCATCTCTTGACAGTGGTATCAGAGCAAGGTTGGACAACATGGCAGATGGATTTCCTTCATCAATTGACAAATTGGACAGAGGTAACTACTCACCTTGGTCATTAAGGATGGAAGCTTATCTCCAAGGTAGAAGTTTATATGGTTATGTGGCTAGAGATGAAGTTATGCCAAGTTTCAGGAACAAAAGTCACCCAACACAAGAAGAGCAAGAAAGATTGAGCACATGGTGCTCTAAGGATGCACATAAAGCAATGTTCAGTTGTATGATTAGTTAGTCCACAAATAGAACATGAGTTGGAGTCTTGGGATATCCCCCTGCCTTGTCTACCTCCTCTTCCTCTACCTCTGCCATGTCTTCCTCTACCTGCATAGTTAGCTTGATATGTACCTGCTTCATCATCCACTTTCTTTGCCTTTCCTTTGTTATCTTTGGACTTGCTTTTATTAGTGTATAAAGCTGAAGATTGATTACCTTTAGAGCTTTCTCCATTATTTATAAGCTTTGCCTCTTGAGTAAGTAGTTGTCCAATGAGTGTATTGAAATCAGGTACATGCATGTCCATGTACAAATCCATAGCTGTGGTGAATGCTTCCCACTTGTCATCTGCCTTCAAGCCATTGATGACCTGCCTTACAATTTGCTCTTCATCTATTACCTCTCCAATACTTCCCAACTGATCTGCTATGTCCTTGAGCTTTGTGACAAAATCAGTCACATTTTGTTTGGGAGCCTTCTTGAGAGTTGTGAAATCCAGCCATAGTTGATGCTTCCTAGCTTTAGTACTTGAAGAAAAGAAAGCTTCAAGTGCATCCCACACTTCCTGAGATGTCTTACAACTTCTAATGTGAGGCAACAAAAAATCTGAGATAGAGTTGAGGAGATAAGTAGAGGAAGTTATGGCTATTCAAGAGGAAGGTTCAACAACTATCATGGAAACTACAACAACTACAATCATTCAAACTATCAAGGAGCCTACAAAGGAAGGAGAGACTACAATAACTACACAAAAGACTCAAACAAAGAGGATTCATTATTGATCATGAACATGGCTATGCCACAAGGTAAATCTGATGAGCATGTTTTCTACATAGACTCAGGTTGTTCAAATCATGTGGCAGGAAATGTGGCACTCCTATCAGATTTAGAGGATCCAAGGAATAAGCATGAGGTACAAACAGGAGATGATACAAAACATCCTGTGGAGAAAATAGGCAATGTCAAAGCACCTGATGGAAACATCAACCTACTCAGTAAGGTACTCTATGTCCCTACCATTACAAAGAATTTGATAAGTATTGGGCAGATAGTAGAGAAAGGGTTGCAAGTCAGGTTCACAAAAGCAGGAGCATTTGTTGAAGATCCAAGTCAAGGATTCAGAAGAATTGCAAAAGGTGAAAAGACAGGTAGATTGTTCACATTTGAATTACAAGACACTAGAAACATTGCTCTCTTTAATTATGGTAGTCAGACACTCACAGAATTGGAAGTATGGCACAAAAGGTTAGCACATATTGGTGAAAGGTCATTAAAGCAAATTTGCAGGGACCAAAGTGTACTTGGACTCCCTAATTTGTCAAAACAACATATGATTTATAAGTGTAGTGCATGTCAATTTGGAAAGTCTCACAGGTTACCATTCATGAAGAAAGGTTATATGCATGGAGATCTCTTGGAGTTGGTTCATACAGATGTATGGGGACCTAGCAAGGAAGCTTCAATATCTAGATCAAGGTATTATGTTTCCTTTATTGATGATTGCAGCAGATGGACTATCCTATTCTTTATGAAACACAAAGATGAAGTTTTTTCATGTTTCAAAAGATATTTGGCTCTTGTGGAGAATCAAACAGGTAAATCACTAAAAAGGCAAAGGTCAGATGGAGGGGGAGAATACTTCTCCCATGAGTTTGATTCTTTTCTTCAAGAAAGAGGAATCAAAAGAGAGGTAACTACAAGGTACACTCCTGAGCAAAATGGAGTGGCAGAAAGGAGGAATAGGACAATTGTTGAAGCTGCAAGGTCTATGTTAAATGAAAAGAATTTACCTAATTACTTATGGGCTGAGGCTGTATCTACAGCCACTTACTTGATTAACAGGTTGCCTTCAAAATCCCTTGATGGGATGACTCCATATGAGGCTTGGAATGGAAGAAGACCAAGCTTAGATCATTGTAAAATTTTTGGATGTATTGTTTTTGCTCATGTTCCTTCACAGGTTAGAGGCAAGATGGATCCAAAGGCAGAAAGGTGTGTATTTATTGGATATGACAACAATCAAAAGGGCTACAGGTTATACAACCCTACCAACAAAGGATTCTTGGTAAGGAGAGATGTAGTTTTTGATGAGAACAATTCATGGTATGAAGATTCATTCAGGAAGGTCAATTTACCATATAATCTTGAAGAAGATTTTCCAAAGCTTGGTAGAGAACAACCAAAGATTGAAGAACAAGACACCTGAGAGGATGATGAAGAATCTCAAATGGAAAAGATCAAAGCATGGAAGTCTAAAGGTAAAGCAAAATTGCAGGAACTTGGACATGAGGTAGAATCATCACATCATGGCCTAAGAAGATCTATGAGGGAAAAGAAAAAACCAGAAAGGTATGGGTTTGACACTATAAGACAATAGTTACGCAATATAACACAGGAGCAATAGTAGAGAAGATAACAGATATAGGAGAATCTCAACAATTTTCTACTAGCAGCAAGTACAAAGATGATGGCGTTGTCCACCCGTGCGCTCTCAAGGTAGAGCTTAAATGGTGATCTAGACAACTCTAGATAGGGAGATACAAGGTAGAGGTATGCTGGCTCAACTCTATGTCTTAGGTAGTGCAGAAGTCATGTATATATAGGATCATGGGTGGCCTGCCATGGACGGCTATACATGGGCGGTAGAGCGTGGGCGGCCACCGCCCGCGTAATTGCCATACACGGCTTAGACTGGTTGAACCGACCTAACAAATATAAATGATTTCTGACTCCGACAGGGAATATTCCATGGAATATTCCCTTTACCGTCGCGCCGGGGGCGCTGCCCCCGGACCCCCACCAGGGGGCCCGCTGGCCCCCTGGGACCCCCCAGCCAGGGGGCCCGCTGGCCCCCTTGGACCCCCCAGCCGCGGCTGCTCACCGCTGCCCCGGACCCCACAATTGGGGACCCTGGTAACTGCCTTTCCTTATAATATCTTACATGGTCCAATATGACCTTCATCCAACATTCAAGTTGGGATTCCCATCAATTGGGTAATGCACGCTTGGCTTCTCCTCATAAAGGGGGCCTTACAAAATGTGCATACAATCATGAGGGGTAGACATTGATCATACTCTAACACCCCCCCTCAATGTTTACCGATGATAAATCAAGTAGGTCTCGGTCCTATGCCCATCTGTTGAAGATGCTTGTTGAGCTGCTCTCTTCCAAGTGCTTTAGTGAATATGTCAGCACAATTTGCCTCTGTTGGGCAATATTCTAGCTCCACAATTTCATCTTCAATTAGCTCACGAATGTAATGGTACTGTACTTCTATGTGCTTGGTGCGAGCATGAAATACTGGGTTCTTTGCAATAGCCATACAACTTTGATTATCACACTTGAGTACAATTGGCATATTTGATGGAAAGCCTATATCTGCAAGAATTCTCCTTAACCAGACTGCCTCACAAGAAGCAAAACAAGCTGCTTTGTACTCTGCTTCAGTGGAGGAGAGTGCGAGAGTTGGTTGCTTCCTACTTACCCAAGAAAATATTCCTGAACCAAGTGAGAAACAATATCCAGAAACTGATTTTCTAGAATCACAATCTCCAGCCCAATCTGAATCACAATATCCTTGGAGTGTATCACCTGTGGTATACAAAATACCAAAATCCAAGGTTCCTGCAATGTACCTTAGAATTCGCATTCCAGCATTCCAGTGACTCTCCTTAGGTTTGTTGGAAAACCTGCTTAACACTCCAACAGCATAGCAAATGTCTGGTCTAGTGTTGCACAGAAAAATAAGACTTCCAACAAGCTTCCTATACTTCTTAGCATCTACATCAGGCATGTTATCATCCATAGATAGCTTATGATTTACCTCCATAGGTGTGCTAGTTGGTTTGCAGTCCATCATTCCAAATGCCTTGAGAATTTCTTTGGAATATTTTTGTTGTGAGATGAAAATGCCATCCTTCCTTTGCCATACTTCAATTCCCAGACAAAAATGGAGTAGACCTAAGTCTGTCATTTCAAACTCAGTTCCCAAGCTGATCCGAGTTTGATTGATGAGTTCCTGATGATCTCCTGTAATGATCAAATCATCTACATATACAATGACAACAACTAGCTTGCTATCCCTTTTCGTTACATACAAGTTAGCATCAGAAGTACTTCTTTCAAAACCCATATTTTTGAAAAAATGATCAATTCGTTGGTACCAAGCCCGTGGAGCTTGCTTAAGTCCATACAAAGCTTTCTTCAACCTGCAAACTTTATTTTCTGAATTGGGCACCTCAAAACCTGGTGGTTGAGATACATATACCTCCTCCTTGAGGTGACCATTCAAAAATGCAGATTTGACATCCATCTGGAAAATAGGCCAAGACTTTTGTGCAGCTACTGCAAGTACCGTCCGAATAGTTGTCATGCGTGCTGTTGGTGCAAAAGTTTCTTGAACATCAAATCCTTCAATCTGTGAAAAACCCTGTGCAACTAATCGTGCCTTATACTTTTCTAATGTTCCATCAGCTTTATACTTAGCTTTCCAAATCCATTTAGTACCTATTACCTTCTTCTTTGGCGGCAAGTCGACTAGATCCCATGTATCATTTTTGAGTATACTATCATACTCAGACTGCATTGCCGCTCTCCAATCTGGATCATCAATGGCTTCTTCAATGGTGGTAGGTTCCTTTATCGAACCCATGATATCTGCCATTAGAGCCATGTTAACAATGTGTTCTGAGGCTCTTCTTTGCTCCTCTATTCTCTTTGATCTTCGTAATCCATCCGATGATGATTCTGGTGCATCTACATGTGGATTGTGATCATCAAAGAGCTGTTGTGCCCACTTCGGTAGTGGCTTACGCTGTGCAGCTACAATTGGTTGGCTTTTTATTGAGGAAATTTCTCCATCAGATGTTTCCTCCTCCTCAACTTTAACCTGTCTTTTGATAGGCACAAGGTGAGATATTTCTCCGTTTGATGAGATAGTAGATTTACCTTTATCTTCTACTAAGTGTGGTCGTTCGTCAAACACCACATCTCGGCTGACAAAAATCTTCCTTGCCTCAGGATCCCATAACCTGTATGCTTTAGACTCTTCACTATATCCTAGGAAGACACACTTTTTGCTTTTTGAATCCAACTTTGATCTTGTTGAATCAGGAATATGTGCATAACAGAAACAACCAAAAATTCTGAAATGCAAAACTGAAGGCTTTTTACCAAAATATGCTTCTTGAGGAGTCATCCCCTTCAGAGCTTTTGTGTAGCTTCGATTGAGGATGTAGACTGCTGTATTGACTGCTTCTGCCCAGAATGAATCAGGCATGTCTTGAGCCTTTAACATACAACGAGCCATTTCAACTACTGTCCTGTTCCTGCGCTCAACAACGCCATTTTGTTGAGGTGTATGAGCTGTGGTAAGTTGCCTTTTCACACCATGCTCCTTACAGTAATTGTTGAATTCTGTTGACAAGAATTCACCTCCTCTATCTGTTCTAAATTTCTTCAGTTTCCTTCCTGATTCACTTTCTACATACTTATGCCACGCTTTAAATTTTTCAAAAGCATCAGCCTTCTCTCGAATGAAATAAACCCACATCTTTCTACTATAATCGTCGACTAACAGCAAGAAGTAGAAAGATCCTCCTAAAGCAGGTGTAGACATTTTACCGCAGAGATCAGCATGTACCAACTCTAGAGGAGCTTGAGATCGATTGCTGGTCTCTCTTGGAAATGCCTTTCGTTGTTGCTTGCCCATCATACAAGCTTCACAAGGTTCCTGCAACTCTGAAAATGCAGGCAAATGAGCAACCATCCCTGTTCGTTGCATCTCCTTCAAAACTGCAAATCCGAGATGCCCAAATCGTTGGTGCCATAACCTGCTTACATCTTTATCTTCTGTAGCAGTTAAAGCACTTAACTCATACAAGTTATCCCGTCGTGTGCCTTTACCTACAACATTACCTGATGAATCCATGATTTCCGCACCACTCTTATTGAAGTGAACTTCGAGTCCACGATCTGTTATTGCAGAAACTGACAACAAATTTCTTTTGAGTGTAGGTACATAGAGAACATCGGATAACTTTTTCTCAACACCTGGAGAAGTGATAAAAGAGATGGTTCCAGTTCCTTCAGCTGGACACTTGGAGTCGTTTCCCAGCACTACATTGATGGATTCCCGCAGAGGCACTAGGGAACTATACCAATCCTTTTTACTAGTCATATGGCGAGAAGCTCCACTATCTAAAATCCATGGCTCATCAACACGAGCTTGAGCAGATGAACATACCTCTTCAATAGCTACCCAAAGTTCCAGCTCTGTGTTGTTTGCAGACTCTTTGTTCTTCCATGATGATTTTACAGTCCCATTCCGTTCATCAGCTTGCTTCTTTCTGCAATCCTTGATGGCATGGCCTTTCTTTTCACAATAGAAGCAACTTCCTGTGAACTTTTTCTTCTTTGGCTTCTTCTTTGATCCCTCTGAAGAGCCTTTACCTTTTGCATTTGCTGAGAATGCAGCATCAGTTGTACTTTGCCGATTCTTCAGCCGCATCTCTTCTTCTAAAAGCATGGCACAAAACTCTTCAAATGTAAGAGGAGTTGGCCTTACCTGAGTGTTAAGGGCTGTTACTAATCCATCATACTTTGCTGGAAGAACACGTACAGATCTTCGAGCTAGCTCTTCTGGTGTTATAACAACACCAACTGCAGCCAATTGATCTTGAAGATGCTTTATCCGTTTGATAAAATCTTCAGCCTTTTCAGAATCAGAATGCTTTTCATTTGCCAACTGATTTTCTAAATTCTGTATCCTAGTGTGGTTCTTGGTCTCATATTGTCGAGCCAATATGCCCCAAGCCTCATGTGCTTTAGTAGTATGTTGAACTAAAGTAAGCACAGAATCACTTACACTAGTGACAATCGCACATAATGCATCAGCATTCCGCCTCTTCCAAGCTCGTAGAAGATCTGGATCTGGCTGAATCATCAATCTTGAATTTGCTGGATCTTCAACTGGTATAGGCTCTGGATCCAATCCCATCGGTCCCATGACAGTTACAAGTAATTCATAGGAGTCCAAAATTGCAGAAATTTTGAACTTCCAGAGTGTATAGTTGGTTCCATCCAGCTTCCCTTCAGTGAATGCAGGTGGACGAATTCGAATAGGTGCAGCATTAACATTAGGTGAAGCACCAAGACTAGTGTTCGACGATGAAGCCATCATGTAATCACTCGAATAATCTACTGATATTCTAGTCTGCTAGTAGGCTAAAATAATGATACTTCTCAAGCTATTCGAACCTTACAGCTCTCATACCATGTAAGACAATAGTTACGCAATATAACACAGGAGCAATAGTAGAGAAGATAACAGATATAGGAGAATCTCAACAATTTTCTACTAGCAGCAAGTACAAAGATGATGGCGTTGTCCACCCGTGTGCTCTCAAGGTAGAGCTTAAATGGTGATCTAGACAACTCTAGATAGGGAGATACAAGGTAGAGGTATGCTGGCTCAACTCTATGTCTTAGGTAGTGCAGAAGTCATGTATATATAGGATCATGGGTGGCCTGCCATGGACGGCTATACATGGGCGGTAGAGCGTGGGCGGCCACCGCCCGCGTAATTGCCATACACGGCTTAGACTGGTTGAACCGACCTAACAAATATAAATGATTTCTGACTCCCTTTCCTTATAATATCTTACATGGTCCAATATGACCTTCATCCAACATTCAAGTTGGGATTCCCATCAATTGGGTAATGCACGCTTGGCTTCTCCTCATAAAGGGGGCCTTACAAAATGTGCATACAATCATGAAGGGTAGACATTGATCATACTCTAACAGACACCTCATTAGTAACTAAACATTCTATCTACATAGCACAAGATATAAACCAAGAGGAGCCATCATCATTTGAAGAGGCCAAAGCAAAAACAGAATGGAAGCATGCAATGAAGGAAGAGATCGAAGCACTTGAGGAAAACAACACTTGGGATTTGGTGCCCAAGACTTCATCCATGAAGGTAATAGGCTCAAGATGGGTCTATAAACTCAAAAAGAATTCTGATGGTTCCATTAACAGGTATAAGGCAAGGCTTGTAGCAAAAGGCTTTGCACAAACTCAGGGAATTGATTATGAGGAGACCTTCTCTCCTGTGGCAAAGATGCCTACTATTAGGGTTTTGCTTAGTATTGCCTCTTCCAAGAATTGGAAGATACTTCAACTAGATGTAAAGAATGCATTTTTTAATGGTTGGATAACAGAAGAGGTATATATGGCACAACCACCTGGTTTTGAGAATCAAGTTTATCCTGATTATGTGTGTAAACTTAACAAAGCATTGTATGGTCTCAAGCAAGCTCCAAGAGCTTGGAATTTCAGGCTTGTTTCATTCTTGCAGGACAAAGGCTTTCAACCAAGCAAGGCAGACCCTTCACTCTTTATTAAAAAGAGTAATTCTGAGGTCATCTACCTATGTGTATATGTAGATGATATTATATTGACAGGAAATGATGCAGATGGTATGAAGAAGATCAAAGATCAGATGAGAGAAGAGTTCAAGATAAATGATTTGGGTTCACTTACCTACTTCCTAGGTTTGGAAGTTGTCTACAAAGATCATGGTTTGTTTCTCACTCAAAGGAAGTACATTAAGGACATGTTGGCAAAATTCAAGATGCAAGATTGTAAGATTGCAGGTACTCCAATGGAGGTCGATCACAAATTGAGCTCACATGAAGGTGAACTCATAGAGGACATCACATCATATCAAAGTCTAGTGGGTAGTCTCAACTATGCCACATTGACAAGAGTAGATATATGTTACAGTGTGAGTGTGCTAAGTCAATTTATGCACACACCAAGGAAACCAGATATGGATGCTGCCAAAAGGATTCTCAAGTATCTCAAAGGAACCATAAATGAAGGACTTTATTATCCTTATGTATCTGATTTAGGTTTGAAGCTATTTTCTGATGCAGATTGGGCTGACTCCAAGGAAGATAGAAGGAGCACTTCAGGTTATCTTACCTTTGCAGGTTCAAAGCTTATTTCATGGTCATCCAAGAAGCAACCCACAGTTGCTCTCTCTTCTACTGAAGCTGAATACAGAGGTCTTGCCATAGCTACTCAAGAAGCTATGTGGATGAAGACATTGTTCAAAGATCTTGGATTGGAGTTTGGAACTCCAACTATTTTTGGTGACAATATGAGTTCTATTCATTTGGCTGCTAATCCTATTTTTCATGCGAGGACTAAACATATTGAAGTTCATTGTCACTATGTACGAGAAAAGGTTCTAAGCAAAGAGATTCAAATATCATATGTGTCCACTCATCAACGATGTGCAGATATTCTAACCAAAGCATTGGATGGTACCAAGCTTTGCAAATTCAAGGCTATGATAGGTTTGCAGGTAATCTTCGAAGATTGAAGACCTCAAGCATACTTGGCTTGAGGGGGAGCTGTTGGAGCAAGTCTATGACAAGCCTAAGTATTGGCTTGAGTCCCACAAAGTCTTAGAAGAAGCTTTAAAAAGAAGACTATGTAAAGTTCACGTGTGAACTACCTCTTGTAATTTTTTGAAGAGTTTACTTAATGTAAAAGTAAGAGAATCTTAAGCGGTTTGAGTCCACATGATCAAAAAGGGAAAGAGGAGCCACGAATTCGTGATTTGTGGTAGGTAGATAATCAAATCAATTATTGATTGATTGGAGAGTGATTGAGGGAAGTTAGCCTCCCAAACTCAACTATAAATAGATGGCAGTTTTAGTCGTGGTTAGAGAGACCTATGTGAAGACCTCCAAGAGCTAAGCTTTATGCCATATCAAGGTGTGATTACAAGGCACACATATGTATCAGTAAGTCCATTGTATTTTACAAGCAATATACTTTCATTTTCATTATCATTTGGGTTCATATTTCCATGTTCTTGTGAAGTGTACTACTCACTGCCATATCTCTCAGTTTTCTCAGTCAGCTTGCAGAGATGTTTTCTCTGATCTTGGTGCATCATTTTCAGTGATTTAACTTGGTAAAGTTAGCTCTATAAGTCTACTATATTCTCACAAATTTTCATGTCATTTGGATGTTGAAATCTTCAGTTATGTTCATTTGAAGTCAACAGGGTCTGTTCATCTTCACTTCTCTATCAGGTACCCGACTTTTTAACTCACCTTGTCAGAGCCATTTCTCAGTGGTTACGCATCCAAATTCAGTGATTTTAAACTTGTTGGATTCAGCTTACTATCTAGTATAACCATGCAAATTTTCATAATCATTGGATTCCTACATTTTGAGTTATGTTTATTTTTCTGCTCACTGGTCTCAAACTGTAGCAGCCCGTGAAAATCGGGATGATGTCATCACTTGTTAAAACTCATTCTCAGTGTGTGGTTTATTATTTTTGATGAAATTACTCTTGAAAGTTAGATTTTTAAGCTACCTAGACTTCCCCAAGAGGAATTAAGCTAATTGCTGCTGTGCTCAGAGAATTATGTAAAACACTGGACAGGTGTATGAACCAAGAATAGCAAGTTTTCACCTCTGAGCTAACTCCAACTTATCTGTTTTGATCTATCTTTTTGAGAGTGATCTTCAAAGGTACATAGGGTGTCTGATACATCCATTGGCAAGCTAAAAGGGCCCACCATATACTCTTGGAGTTCATTTGGCTGGTGTAGATCAAGGATTTTGCAACACCTCTTCATATTCAAGCACATACCTATCCATCTCTTGACAATAATAGTATCACCACCTTTTGGCAATGTCTAAACATTTTTTGCATTACTTGTAGATCTCGAATTAATGATTCCAAAATTACTTTCAAGGCTATTTTGGGGCCTTCTCCATAATTCTTAAATAACCAAGGATATCAAAAGCTCCCTAGTGGACAAATCTTCTAGCTGCTCGAAATCACATTGGATTTTGATGTTTCAATGGACATGTAGTGAAAATAGGTTTTGACCAAGCTAGATAATAAGTTCGCTCAGTGGAAGGGTATGTAGGTCAGCCTAGCACAGAGTGCCATGGTGATCAACCTTTCCCTCCTTTCACCGATTATCTATTTTTTGGCTTTTTGGAGAACAAAAGACAAAGAATTAGGGAAGCTAGAAAGAAGCTACAGAAATTTCCTTTGGACAAGTGATCCCAGTAGGAGCAGTGTGCCCAAAATTAATTGACCAATTCAGTCAAATAGAAAGATCTGAGTGGGTTGGGCATTCAGGATGTGGAAGGAATGGCAGATATGTTGGCTACAAATTAGACGATCAATGCTTGGTGCAACATGGAAGCTTCATGGGCAAAACTTATTATGAGCAAATTCTCTTATATGATAACAAGAATCCCTAAGTGGAAGGAACATGATCTATTCATGGTGACACTATCTCCTTTCCTATGACTCCCAACGGTTTGGACCTTGTCTACTCCATGGAAAAGAGTTGGAACAAGATGAAATCATACATCAAAACTAATAAACACTAGAAGTGGGTAGTCAAGATTACACAAAATCATTCTATGTGGTTTTTTATTAGGGGAATCAAAGAAATGGACTAGGAGATCCTCCAAAGGGAAAGAAAACTATGGACCAAAGGGTTTTGTAAGTGCAAACAACTTTGGAATCAAGAGAGAGGGCACTATAGCAGATTTGAGGACATAGACTTGTTGGCGAAAAACTTTCAGCTCTAATACCACTGGTGCGGAATTACTTTCGCCCTGAAGGTGGGTTTCGCGACAAGGCTTGAACTCTGTCAGGCCTGCGGAAAATGCCGCGCCACCGCAATAGAGTGCTAAACTAGAGTGATTCAGAACACCTCTGTAATCAACAGTAGCTCAGCCTAATTAACGTCGCCTTAACTGTGTTATCCTGCGACACAAGTTCCACCGGAACTTCACCAGACTGTCACTAGACTGACACCGTAGCCGTACCAGAACTTCACCGAAATGAACTGCTACTTTGGTTACAATTACTTCAAGTGAACATACAAGAAGTGAGAAAGTGATTCGTGAGCTTTCTCCACTTAATGAACTCTTCAGAAAGTTTAAGAAAAAACTTCTCAGTTCTGAAGTGCTACTTTCCGGTTAACTTTTGTACTGTGTGTACATCTCCATTTCACCGGAAACTGTGACCAGCTTAAAGTAGAGACGTCTAGCTACAAGATGAGCTATTTCTCATACAAAGCTTCGAACTCTGCTGCGAGTTATACTTCGTTGTTCTACCAAAAAATCTTATTTTCTGAGAAACTGTAACAGACCGGAAATTACTGAACCTGAGTAAATTGTTATTCATGCGTTTACAGAGAAGGTACTGAAGCACGTTTAGTAACGAGTCGTGACAGTTAACGATAAACGGAACTTCCTACCGTAACACAAAATAGCTTCAGATTCTTCACAAGTAAAGATTACGTGCAAACATCCACATGAACATGTGTTTTGATTAGAGAAGATGTGTACAAGTAAGCTTGGCCTCTTCTTGCTCAAGCTACAGAAACTCTCCTACGGTGAGTAGTTTCTTATTACCATCCCTCTTCAGATGAAAAACCCGACACTTCAGGCTTGTGTTATTCATCTGTTCATACGCGATCTATGGCGTCTTCTGAGAACTTCTAACTCTCTCTTCACTCATACGCGATCTATGGCGTCTTCTCTATATCTGTCTCTTGTTCTTCTCTGTGTATCATCGTCTCTCCCTAGTTCTTCAAATCTTGCTGTATATATATATATATACTTTCTTTGGCGCTCCTCTGCCCTGTCATTCTTCAATTCGCGTTATACGCGCCTTACGCGCCCGCCGCGGTTAATTGCTCTGTTATGCGCACACCGCGCACTAACTTCGCATACTGTACACCTGTGCGTAGATTTTCCAGAAGATTCTATTTCTCTCTTTGTTTGTTGCGTCAAATTCGTGAGTGTTTCCTTAACAGCTCCCCCTCAATCACTAATTTGACCTCTTCCGGTCTTTCATATATCTTTCTTTCTTTTATTCCTGCCATCTCTTTGAATCTATTTGTTTTTGTTCCATCCAAGCTCTTTGTCAGAATATCTGCAATCTGATCTTTCGTAGGAGTGTAGACTATTTCTATTTCTTTCTCCATTACTTTTTCCCTTAGGAAATGATACTGAATCTCTATGTGTTTTGTTCTTGCATGAAACACAGGATTCGCTGCAAGATACAGCGAGCTCATATTATCTCCATGTATGATCGGTATACTTTGTTCTATACCCATGCCTTTGAGTAAAGTCTGCATCCATATTACTTCTTTTGCTGCTTCTACCAGTCCTTTGTATTCTGCTTCTGTTGACGATAAAGCTACTGTGTGTTGCTTCTTCGAACACCAGCTTACCAGCTTATCTCCTAGGTATATCATATACCCGTGCGTTGATCTTCAGTCATCTTGACTTCCTGCCCAATCTGAGTCACTATATGCTCTGAGTTTTACATCTGACGTAAAAGGATAATATAATCCTTCCTTTATAGTTCTTTTGATATATCTGAGAACTCTTTGTCCTGCAACCCAATGTTGCTCTGTCGGACAATGCATAAACTGTGAGAGAACTCCCACCGGAAAACTAAGATCCGGTCTTGTCAGCATAGCATATATTAGGCTTCCTACTAACGATTGATACTTCTTCATGTCCTTGAATTCTGTTCCACTATATTTGCTGAGTTTATGATTTACTTCAAGCGGTGTTGAAGCTTCTCTGCAATTTTCCATATTGAACTTCTTCAGTAAGTTCAGGAGATACCTTTCTTGTGTGACATATACACCATGATCTGTATATGTGATTTCCATACCTAGAAAGTATGATAACTTTCCTAGGTCACTGATCTTGAATTCCTTCTCTAGCAATTTCTTTACCTCTGTGATTCCTGCATCTGAGGTACCTGTAATTATTATGTCATCTACATAAATACAAATGTAGATTATTCCTTCTTCTGTCCTTTTGATGAGTAGACTTGCATCTGCCTTCGAACTTTGGTATCCAAGTTCATTGAGATATTTCACAAGTCTGTAGTTCCAGGATCTTGGGGCTTGCTTCAGTCCATAAAGTGCTTTTCTTAACCTGCAAACAAAATTTGGGTATCTGGAGCTTATAAATCCTTCCGGTTGTTCCATATAGACTTCATCTGATATATATCCATTCAGGAATGCATTCTTTATATCTAGCTGACTTAGCTTCCATCCTTTTGATGCTGCTATAGCAATCACTGTTCTTATGGTTGACATCTTTGCCACCGGACTGAACGTCTCGTCATAGTCTATGCCATGCGTCTGAGCATAGCCCTTGATAACCAGTCTCGCTTTATGTCTGGCTATCCTTCCATCTGCAAGTTTCTTTATTTTGAACACCCATTTATTTCCAATTACTTTCTTACCGTTTGGTTTAGGAACAAGCTCCCATGTCTTGTTCTCTTCCAGTGCGGTGAGTTCTTCTTCCATTGCTTCTTGCCATTGCTTCTTGCCTTTGGCTTCGTCATAGCTCTGAGGCTCCTCCTCTTCTTTAACCATATATGCATAATCTTGTTGAGTCATATATGATGTATCATACGAGTATCTTTCCGGTTGTCTTCTTACTCTGTTTGACCTTCTCAGCTCATATTCTTCGTGTGTATCTGAGTACCCGTCTTCATCTTCGTTCCTTATACCTGTTCTGATCCTGGACGTGCTTGCCTCGTCTTCTTTGTTTACCTGTACGATTGTTTTACCTTTTCCTTTTCCTTTTATCTCTTCTTCAAATTCTTCAGCTGTATGACTCTGATCTGCATACCAGCTTTTCTGTTCATCAAATGTTACATCTCTAGAAACAGTAAAATGTTTGGTTGGAGGGCTCCATAACCTGTAACCCATCTGCTTTTCATCATATCCAACGAATACATATTTCTCTGCTTTTGGTTCAAGCTTATGTCTGAGTTGAGACGGTACATAAGCATACGCTACTGATCCAAACACCTTGCAGTGATCAAGTGTTGGCTTCTTTCCCCACCAAGCTTCATAAGGGGTCATTCCTTCTAACGCTGTACATGGTAACCTGTTTACCAAGTATGTAGCTGTGTTTACGGCTTCAGCCCAAAGATAATCTGGGCAATTTTTTTCTTTTAGCATAGCTCGTGCAAACTCGACTAGAGTTCGGTTTCTCCTTTCTGCTACACCGTTTTGTTGTGGTGTATATCTGCAGGTTATTTCTCTCTTAATACCTGCATTCCAAAGATAGTCATTGAATTCTCGGGAGAAGTATTCTCCCCCTCCATCAGACCTTAGTCTTTTAAGTTTTCGTCTGGTGAGTCTTTCAGCATATGCATGAAAATTCCTGAAGGCTCCAAACACTTCTGACTTTTCCTTCAAAACATAAAGAGTTATCCACCTTGTTGCATCATCAATGAATAAAACATAGTACCTTGATCCGCTGATTGATCCTTCTTTCGTTGGTCCCCATACATCTGTATGTATGAGTTCCAGCACACTGTCATGTTTGAATCCTTTCTTCTGGAAAGGTAACCTGTGGGCTTTTCCCATTTGACAGGCTTCGCATTTGTGAATCATATGTTGGTTCTGTACGTTCGGTAATCCCAGTACAGACTGATTCGCTATCATAGCTTTGATTCCTTTTTTGTGAAAATGACCTAATCTCTTGTGCCAGAGATCAAGTTCTGTAATTACCTTTTCATCATGTGTGAGCAGCGCTTGGCCAATGTTCCCTTGTACTCTTAAGGTAAAGAGTCTGCCTTCTTTCTTACCAGAAACGATCTGATAATATCCGTTCTTGGGATCTTCTACAAATACTCCTTTGTTTGTAAATCTGACCTGAAAACCTTTTTCGACTATCTGTCCCACACTGATCAGATTTTTCGGTATTGTTGGAACATACAAAACATTGGTTAGCAAATCTGCTCCACTCTTGCATTTCACTTTCCCGATTGATTGTACTTTGTGTCTTGTATTGTCACCTGTTTGAACAGTGTGACTAGAACTACCTTTCTCTAGTTCTGACATTAGTTCTATATTTCCTGACAAGTGATTAGAACATCCAGAGTCAATGTAAAATACCTTTACATCTTCGTTATCAGATGTGCTGATTGAGTTCATCATCAATGATGTATGACTTTCATTCTGTGTGTCATTTGCGTAGTTATTGTAGGTGGTGTCGTAGGATTGGCTCTGTCCCCAACTTCTTGTTCCACCTCTACCGTAGCCTCCTCTTTGGCTTTGTCTTCCTCTTTGGAAGTTACTCTGATTTCTTCCACTTCTGCCTCTGCTATTATTGTTCTGGCTTTGATTTGATCCCTGTTGGTTGTGCCAACAGTCATGCGCCAGATGATTACTTAGTCCGCAAATCCAGCAGACTTTCTTGTTAGTATTCTGACTACTTTTTCCTCTTGCTCTTCCTCTGCCAGTGTCTTTCCCTCTTGCGTAATAGGCCTGAGAACTTGATTCTTCTTCGTCTTTTGACTTACCTTTGTCTTTCTTCTTGTTCTTCATGTACATTGCAGAGCTATGTCCTTTATCTGCGTCTCCTTTCAGGTCTTGCTCATATGTGAGCATCAAACCAAGCAGCTGATTTAACTCTGGTACAAAATGATTTAGGGAGAGTTCAGTTGATAGTACGAAAGGTTTCCACCTTTCATCTCCTCTCAAACCTGTGAGCACTTGCGCTATCAATCTATGATCTTCGACTTCTTCATTTATGGATCCAAGACTATCTGCTAGATCCTTCATTTTAGTGACGTAGTCACTGATGCTTTGACTCGGCTTCTTTTTGAACGTTGTGAACTCGGACCATAGGCTGGCCTTCCTAGCTTTCGTAGTATTTTGGAAATGATCTTCCAATGCACTCCATATGTCCTCCGCTTTCTCCAGACCTCTAATGTGTGGTAGCAGATGATCTGACACAGTGTTGTAGATGTAGGCTCTTGCCGTTGCATCTTTCTTTTGCCACAGCTTTAGGGCGTCTAGTTCTTCTTTTTCTGGTTGACTATCATCTTCGAAAGTCGGCTTCTTTTCTTCTCCGGTCACGTACGTCATTAAGTCCTTACTCATAAGTAAGGCTTCCATGCGCATTACCCATGCGGGATAATTATCTCTGTCTAGTTTATCAATTTGGACATGATCTGCCATGATCTTCTTCCTCTCGTGGAATGATCCGGCTCTTATACCGATTCTTGGAAAACTAACCTGCTCTGATACCAATTGTTGGCGAAAAACTTTCAGCTCTAATACCGTGACTGGTGCGGAATTACTTTCGCCCTGAAGGTGGGTTTCGCGACAAGGCTTGAACTCTGTCAGGCCTGCGGAAAATGCCGCGCCACCGCAATAGAGTGCTAAACTAGAGTGATTCAGAACACCTCTGTAATCAACAGTAGCTCAGCCTAATTAACGTCGCCTTAACTGTGTTATCCTGCGACACAAGTTCCACCGGAACTTCACCAGACTGTCATTGGACTGACACCGTAGCCGTACCGGAACTTCACCGAAATGAACTGCTACTTTGGTTACAATTACTTCAAGTGAACATACAAGAAGTGAGAAAGTGATTCGTGAGCTTTCTCCACTTAATGAACTCTTCAGAAAGTTTAAGAAAAAACTTCTCAGTTCTGAAGTGCTACTTTCCGGTTAACTTTTGTACTGTGTGTACATCTCCATTTCACCGGAAACTGTGACCAGCTTAAAGTAGAGACGTCTAGCTACAAGATGAGCTATTTCTCATACAAAGCTTCGAACTCTGCTGCGAGTTATACTTCGTTGTTCTACCAAAAAATCTTATTTTCTGAGAAACTGTAACAGACCGGAAATTACTGAACCTGAGTAAACTGTTATTCATGCGTTTACAGAGAAGGTACTGAAGCACGTTTAGTAACGAGTCGTGACAGTTAACGATAAACGGAACTTCCTACCGTAACACGAAATAGCTTCAAATTCTTCACAAGTAAAGATTACGTGCAAACATCCACATGAACATGTGTTTTGATTAGAGAAGATGTGTACAAGTAAGCTTGGCCTCTTCTTGCTCAAGCTACAGAAACTCTCCTACGGTGAGTAGTTTCTTATTACCATCCCTCTTCAGATGAAAAACCCGACACTTCAGGCTTGTGTTATTCATCTGTTCATACGCGATCTATGGCGTCTTCTGAGAACTTCTAACTCTCTCTTCACTCATACGCGATCTATGGCGTCTTCTCTATATCTGTCTCTCGTTCTTCTCTGTGTATCATCGTCTCTCCCTAGTTCTTCAAATCTTGCTGTATATATATATATACACTTTCTTTGGCGCTCCTCTGCCCTGTCATTCTTCAATTCGCGTTATACGCGCCTTGCGCGCCCGCCGCGGTTAATTGCTCTGTTTTGCGCACACCGCGCACTAACTTCGCATACTGTACACCTGTGCGTAGATTTTCCAGAAGATTCTATTTCTCTCTTTGTTTGTTGCGTCAAATTCATGAGTGTTTCCTTAACAAGACTCAGCTAGGAGAGTTGACTATGAAGATTGGTGTCTATTAAGACAAAGAAACTATTCTTTTGAAAACTTAAAGACATCTCTACTTCTCAAGAATGATGTGCTACAAATTGAAGGGCTAGGATGGATCAATGATTAAAAATTGGACAAAGCATTGAGGATCTATACGTAGCTTGAGTTCCATATCCTTAATAGGAGATGGTGTTAGAATTGGCCCTGTAAATTTAAATTCAGAGACCTATGGCATCCTCTCATTGACAACAAAAAGGTGGTACTTATGTGTCCAATTCTCCACATAAGTACCAAAGGATTCTACATCTAAGGTCCACTTGTATGACACGAGGGAAGCTCAAGAGGAGTCAGAAGAGGTAGAGCTCGAGGAGGTCAATACTCCTAACATAAATCTCAATAGACCCAAGATGCAATATTCCAAAGGTCAAGATACGAGATCTACAAGGAAGAAGGCACCCCCACAAAGTTATACATATGGTTCTTTCATGGCAAAGCACTATGCATACATGATGAATGTCATTGCAAATCAAGATCTAGATTCTTATGAGGATGCAAAGATGAAACCAGAGTGGAGGAAGGCTAGTTATGAAGCATTCAAAGCTCTAAAGGAGAAAAACATTAGGGAACTAGTACGCGAGGAGGAAGGCATGAAGATACTCCAAAAGATGTGGGTGTACAAGACCAAGAGGAATGCAGATGGCGGCTTGGCAAGGTACAATGCTAGACTAGTAGCCAAAGGCTTCACAGAGACACAAGGGGTAGATTATGAGGGGACTTTTAGCCCTGTGGAAAACAAGGCTACCATTAGATCGCTCATAGCCCTATGTGCAACAAGGAGGTGGCCTATCTACTAGATGGACATAAAGAATGCTTTCTTGAATGGTGAGTTACAAGAAGATGTGTTCATGGAACAACCTCAAGGGTATGTAGATGCATAGCATCCTACCTATGTTTGTAGGTTGAAGAAGGCCTTGTATGGCCTAAAGCAAGCCCCAAGGGCTTGGAATCATAGGCTAATGGACTTCTCAAAGAGATGTGGTTTCTCTCCAAGTGGTGCAGATCCATCCATGTATATGAAGAAGCAAAATGACAAGATATGTTTGATATGCATATATGTGGATGATCTCCTTGTGAGAGGTCATGATGATGCAGGGATAAGGAACATCAAAGGGAATCTTGGAAGAGAGTTCAAAATCACAAATTTAGGTGCTAAATTACTTTCTTGGCATTGAGGTGATCTACGGAAAAGAAGGTATCTATCTCTCTCAAAAGAAGTATCTTCTACATGTGTTGTTTATGTTTCGCAGGATAGATTGCAAACCAATAACTCTACCTATGGATTCAATCCTCAAGTTAAGCAAGGAAGATGATAAGAAGCTAGAAGACCTTACACTATACAGGAGCATTCTCGGATCATTGATCTGTGCTACACTCATAAGACCTGACTTGTGCTACATAGTTGGAGTTCTATCTTAGTTCATGCATGCAGCCACAGATACACATCTCAATCATGCAAAGAGAGTGTTGAGGTATGTGAAGAGTACAATTAATCTTGGGTTGCTACATAGGTATGATGAGGAACTTCAAGTAAGAGCATGGAGTAATGCAGATTGGGCAGGGAGTGTTGATGATAGAATGTCCACTTCTATCTATGTTTTCATGCTACAAAAAAAAAAATTCATGGATGAGCAAAAAACAGCCCATACTTGCATTGAGTTCAATAGACGTTAATATAGAGCTTTAGCCCTCAGTAGATGTGAAGCAATGTGACTTAAGAATCTCTTCAAAGATGTCAGTATGCAACTTGGACCAATTCCAATTTATGGAGGTAACATGTCAAGTCTACATCTTGCTAACAATCCCATGTATCATGCAAGGAGCAAGCACATTGAGATGCATTAACATTATAGAAGGGAAAAGGTTGCAAGTGGGGACATTAATGTTCATTTTGTAGGTACAAAGGACCAAGTTGCAGATATCTTCACAAAAATCTTGGGTGCAACTAAGTTAACAAAGTTTTTAAAAGCTATGAGCTTACTTGATATAGAAACTACCACCTTAAGCTTGAGGGTTAGTGTTGAAAGTGTTAACTATGCACGTTTTAGGTGGATAGAGGGGGTCAAAAGACCTTAATGTGGACAAAAGTCACGAATCAAATCAAAGGGGTCCTAAGGCAGTGGAAAAGTGGAGAGAGGCATCCAACAACTATAAAAGGAGGTGAAAAGACACCAAACGCATGGAAGCCTTGTAGGTCATTGAAGACTAAATGACATATACTCAAGGAGGCTCAAGAAGAGATTCACCCAAGGCTCAAGGAGCAGAAACAAAGCTATCCAAGCTATGAAAAACACAGAGGAGGGTGTTACATGCACAGAGGAGGAGCAAAAAGGAGCTATCAAGCCCACACCACCTCTAGTGTCTTGTAGGTATAGACTTAGTCTGCTTACAATAGTTGCAACACCTTGTGCAACATATCCATTTCAATAGATTTCAAGTGCAATTTTTAGCTTATATATGTGTCTTAATTTCCCTAAGATGCTTCTTGAAGTCAGTTTTATGTGGAGAGAAATTGGTGTATCACTGTAACCCTAATTTTTGCATATCCTACATATCTACATAGTCTTTTTGTATAGAGTTTTTGATTGACCTAGATAGATCTATTTGAGGTGTTCTATAGCTTTTTGGAGAGCCTATGAACCCTACTATGTGTGCCTAAAAGCTTACGTAATTTACTTTAGTGTAAGATAGGTAAATCAGAGTTTTTTTGTAGGGTAGCAGAAAAGGTGTATGAAGGGAACCTTTTCTGAGGGACCTAGGTATTGGGTTCATTTCACTTCTAATGTGCAAATCTGAGGGATTCAGTTCGAACACATAAGTGGTATCCACAAAAGCATACATAGTGTCTATTTGATTAGCCCAAATACTAGCCAACAACATGTGCAAGTGTCTGTCAACTCTGTCCTTTAGACTCAAAAAAACTTGTATAGAGTTATGGTGGTTGCTCCCACCACAATTAAAACTTTTCAAAAAACATATAGATTTACTAGTGTGGCTGAAACAACAGCTGCAAAGGTGAATATTTGTTGTCAAAGAAGTAGAACGACGACTCTTCTTGATGTTCTTGAACCTATATAAAGAGAACTATCCACAAAAAGTACTTCAAAATGGCTTCAAGTATCACTGCAAAAATGCTTCAAAACAGCCTATGAAAGCAAAGAATGAAGCTTTGAGGTCCCAAAACATGTTCAAGGTAATTTTAACCTTAGTCTTCCCCCTTCTTCAAACATCACAATTGTGTATCTTAGTGGCAAGGGATTTCTTGTTAAGAGAACACTATTCGGATGGATAACCTCTCGGGAGGTACCAAGAACCTCTCTCTTCCTTGATTGTTGAGGTCCTCCCTCATGCACAGCCAATAGCTCCAATGGTGACAAGGATGAAAAGGTAGGCCAAGGTCTATGCCTTGGTTATTGCCTTAGGCATAAACATTGGAGAAATTAGGCAAGTGCTCTCTTTGCTCACACAAACTGAACAAATATTTTGCATCCAAACGGTCTAACACTAGTGAAGTATTTTGATAGCAATACACCTCAACGGAATCTCCTTCTCAAGAGCTCCACAATAATACCCTTGATGTAGAAAACCTAGATCCAAATGCCACACATAGTACTCTGCATAGAGCCTGTACAATGCATAGAAAAAACAAAGTACATAGAGAGCACAAAGACAAATTTCTTGGATGTTACAAATGCGATCAAACTTAGATTTTGTGGATTACCGGGAAACTGTATGTTTTATTGAAGAACATATACAAAAGTGTTTGATGGCCATTTGGCCTTTCACATGGACATTAATGGTAACACTGCTTCCCCAATCAACAAGCTTCACACAAATTCTCAAGTTTTTTATTATAGAGGTTCGGTAGCCCTAACACTAATCTCTTACTCTCCATATCTTTCAATCTCTAAGTATTGACATTTCCATACCTTTTGTGCTATAGGTTTAGTTTTGCTACCTTCTTGCTTCCAAATGTGAAGTAAATTGTGTGCTTGAAATTAGGCTTCATATCCAAATTGAATAGCCTTCCTTCCTTCCTACATTTGGTTATCAATATGTACCCCTCTTAAGGGTTTTTCACAAAGGATCCCTTCTGATTGAACTTGACACAATCCACTCCATCAAACATAACATTACCTATGTGTGTGATAGCATGGGGAATATCATCACCTCTCTTTACATGCCCTTTGGTTGATGGCGCTTGCATATTTGAATAGAAATCTTTGTTGCAACTCATATGATTTTTGCATCCACTATCATTGTACCATGTGATTGATCATTGTTCCTTTTAGTCACTCATCTACATCAAAGCTAGCATACTTCCATTCGTATTTGAGATAGATGCATAATTACTGTGTCCTTTGTGGGTAAAATTCGAAACTGAACTCCAATCTTCGTGGTTGATCTCTTGCATTCCATTGCTCGAAGTGGCAGGCATCAAATGTGAGTTTCAATTCTCCAGTATAAGCATCTTGAAATCTGCTATAGGTTTAGCAGAACTTGTCGGGGTAGTTCTGCTCAACTTTTGCAGATACAGACATTTTTTTGCAACAAGGTATGTTCGTATTGTATTTCGTATGTTCGTTGTTGAGGACAAGTTTGATGGTACCAATTACCCATTGTGGGCTTATATGATGCGACATGTATTGGTTGCAAAAGGACTATGGAACATTATGCAGGGTGTTGAAAAACGTCCTATTACACTTGCAAATACAGGTATTGAAGCTAATGCAAATGGCATTGAAGATGTTGAGATTCTTCAAATTCTTGTTTGTGCTTCCATTTTTGCTACACCTACAGAGCAAACTGGTTGGGATGGCAAAGATGCTCAGGCACATGCATTGATAGCCTTCTCTATCAAAAGTGCCATTATTTCTCACATGCACTATTGTAGAATAGCTAAGGATGCTTCGGATACACATTGTACCAGAGTAAGAATTAGGATCATGTTGCTTACCTCCGAAAACAATTGGAGAGTGAGAATATGAATGGAGGTGATTCTATGGATAGTTTTCTAACAGAGTTCAAAGACTTGAAGGAACAATTGATTTCTACTGATGAAGTTATACCAGATAGCTCACTTGTGCCTCAGCATTTGAGGAACTAGTCTCTATTTTTTTGCAAGAGGATCGGTTTAGGTAGAACAGGTCCATTATGCATACGCAGATCAAGCTTTCCTCGCTAGTCAAAAGGGCAAAGGTAAATGGAGCTCATCTACTAGTAAGCAGAAATTTGCGAATGCTATACATTTGAAGAAGGAAGAAAAAGATGAGAGGAAATCAAAAAAGTATAAATTCTCTTGTAAGTACTGTAAAGGAAAGGATCATGTCATAAAGAACTCTCCAAAACTGGCTGCAAAAGAAGCAAAGAAAAAAGAGGCTAGAATGGTTGTTGCAGAGGCCTCTACACCAAAAACAGAGTCTGCTAATCTTGTGCAGAATGAAGAATGGGCATTTACTACTGTTTGTAGTTTTGACCCATCTTCTCTTGAATAGTGTATGTCTACAGTAGACTCAAATGTTTGGTACTTTGATAGTGGGGCAACCAAACATATTACCTCGCAGCGTAGTTTCTTCACGTCACTCGAGCCTGCCCCTAGAGGGAATTCTATTACATGCACCAACAACTCCTCTTATCTTGTCATGGGAGTTGGTAAGATCATTCTGACTACTACTAATGGTAGTTCTTTCACTTTTTTGGATGCTTTATTTGTGCCAAGGATCAAGAAAAATCTATTATCAGTTTTTGCATTAGCCAAGATTGGCTTGGTTGTGAAATTTGTTGATGACAGATGTAAAGTTGATGATCTGTCAAATGGTGACATGATTATTGCTTCTGGCATTTTATGTTGTGGGTTGTATAAGCTCATAGACTATCAAAGATTTGTGAATGATTCGGCATGTGCTGTACATGATTCTCAAGCTATGTCAGATGCAAAGCTTTGGCATGCACACTTTGGTCATCTAAATTTTGCTAATTTGCTACACCTGCAAAAATTTAAAATGGTGTCCTCTTTGCCCAAACTTGAGGCACCCAAAAAACATGTCTCTGAAGGCTATATTTTGAACAAAATTCAGTATTCATCCTTTCCAAAAGATGGTTTAGTTTAAGCTACTCATAAATTGCAGTTGGCTCACAGTGATGTCTACGGTCCTATACAGATACCCTCTTTTGGAAGTTATATTTACTTCATGACTTTCATTGATGATTTTTCCAGGCATGCATGGTTATATCGATTGAAAGAAAATTCTGAAGTTTTTATGTGCTTCAATTAGTTTTTTGTTTTGGTTGAACTCTATCAGCATGTAAATTGGGCACCCTTTGTTCTGATCGAGGGGGGGAATATATGTCTTCTGACTTTAATGCATTTCTAGCAGAACCTCGGATAAAACATCAGTGTATAGTGCCATATACGCCTCAACAAAATGGAGTTGTTGAACGAAAGAACAAGTCACTCATGGAGATGGCAAAGCGTATGGTCAAAAGTGAGGCTTTACCACGTAGTTTCTAGCTTGAGGCTATCATGTGTGCAACATATGTACTTAACAAATGTCCCACTAAAGCATTGCAGTCTATCACTCCATATGAGGCTTGGCAAGGTTGCAAGCCATCAGTCGCTCATCTGGGTGTTTTTGGCTATTTGGCATATGCATTAATGCCTAAACTAGAAATTGGATGATAAAGCAATAAAATGCATTTTTGTTGGGTACAGTTTTGAAAGCAAAGATCATCCATAGAATAAATGCATTCTAGTTAGCCATTATGTTGTTTTTGTGGAAGATGCTATTAAGCCACTCCTTTCATGTACTAAGAAGACATATGTTAGCTCCAAGGACATGTATGGTACTTTGTTGCCTCTTTTTATAGGTGTACAATCTAGTGTTGGTCCTAATGAGGCAACTTCTCAGCCTTTGCAGGTTTCATGAAATGATGTAGATCATTCCATTTCTGATGAAGATTTACATGATGCACTTGTTGATGAGAGAGCTGATATTACAGAGGCAAAAACTGTGAAGAGAGATGGTGGACGCAATCCAAAGATGAGTAGGTGCTGCTACAACCATCTTCACACCAGCCAACTGAGACTTCAGATTTTATTAGTAGACCCTTTGAGCTTCCTAAATCCACCAAAATATCAAACAAGTACTTTGGAACATGTATCCCAAAAGTTCAAGTCAAGACAGACAAGTTGCAAGATGATTAGCTCCCAAAACTTGCTATTTTTGGACATACACCTACTGGAAAAAATGAACAGTTCTCTCAACTTGGTAGGAATTAGATAAATTCCTTTTGGGCATAGAAAATAGACTTAGCAAGCTTTCCAATCCAAGTTAAAACCCTTCAATTGATGGACTGAGCACTGAGAACAACATTCATCAATTTCTGGAACATGCCCACCGTTCTCGGGGGTCTATCGAGATAGACTAGTGAGCCGTAAAATGCAGATATCTCCAAAACTGTAAATTCAATGACCTTGAAAATGTATATGTGGACCATAGACAGTAAGAGCTATCCAATGCACATTAAAACGCTGAAAACGGTTGCGTAGAACTCGAGATATGACCTTCTGAAGTTACTGCTCTGAGTGAGTATAGCAGAGAACAAAACAGAGAAGTAGTTGATGATAAATGTATAGATTCACATATGATTACAACCACATTGGCAATTAATATTTTCACAATGGGAGTAGAACGATAGAGCTATGGATTTAGCTCTTCAATCTCTACAAAATGACATGAAGTGGTCACGTACAAGGCTTTCTAATCGCCTCTTCCTTCTTGCTCTTTTTATAGCTATTCTTTGAGGGAGTTTTGAATTCGAATTCAAATGGCTCCACTTAAAAGTGATCCCCAAAGTTAGGAGATATTCCCTCAGCTCAAAAATTCATGGTTTTAGGTAGTTAGAGCCACGAGTTTGCTTTTACATCATGGATGAGGTAAGCCATCTTTTTCCTTTTTCCTTTTTTCAATTACAAGAGATAAAATGTACTCTTTTACAAGAGGTGTTCACATGACTACACATGTGACTTACAAATGATCATAATATCAAGCATGTAGGCTTGGGTAAAATGCACCAACAGCTCCCCCTCAAGCCTAACATGCTTGGCCTCCAAATAAGTCTTCAATTGTCCTTGATTTCCTGCAAGCCAATCATCAACTTGAATCTACTTAACTTTGTACCATGAAGAGCTTTAGTCAACATGTCTACACATTGCATATCTGTAGAGACATAGGATAGTTGAATATCCTTGCTCATTAGCTTCTCCCTTACATAATGGTAGTGGACTTCAATATGCTTGGTTCTAGCATGGTATACCGGATTAGCTGCTAGATGTAGTGAGCTTGTGTTGTCACCAAAAATGTGAAATGTGAGGTGTTGAAGAATGAAGTCCAAGATCTGTGTACAAGGACTTTAACCACATGATTTCTTGAGTTGCATTAGCCAAACTTCTATATTCCACTTCAATAGAAGATAATGCCACGGTTGGTTGCTTCTTCGATGACTAGGAAATGATTTTTGAACTTGCAAATGATATATATCCGGATGTGCTTCTTCTATCATCTCTAGATCCAGCCCAATCTGCATCTGAGAAGACCTTTAGCTCAATATCTGAAGTATATAAATAGAACAAACCTTCATTCATGGTCCCCTTTAGGTACTGAAGGACTCTCTTGGCCGCTTCCATATGTGGTCTTCTCGGCTTATGCATAAACTGACTCAATATGCTAACACTATAGCATATATCCACCCTTGTGAGTGTTGCATAGTTCAAACTTCCAACCAAGCTTTGATAGCTTGTGATGTCTTCAATTGGCTCTCCTTCATAAGCACTAAGCTTATGATTTTGCTCCATAGGTGTACCTGCACACTTGGTATTTTCCATCTTGAACTTGACGAGCATGTCATGCACATAGTTCCTTTGTGTTATGTATATACCTGAATCTGTGTAGATTAACTCCAATCCAAGAAAATAAGTGAGTGGTCCGAGGTCACTTATTTTGAACTCCTCCTTCATTTGACTCTTTACCTGTTTGATTCCTTCAAGATCATTGCCTGTGATAATAATATCATCAACATACACACATAAATAGATCACTTCAGATCCATTCCTCTTTATGAACAAAGAGGTATCTACCTTGCTAGCTTTGAATCCTTGGTTCTGCAAATAAGTCACCAATCTGAAATTCCAAGCTCTTGGAGCTTGCTTCAATCCATACAAAGCTTTCTTTAGTTTGCATACATAGTTAGGATGATGTGCATCCTCATATCCAGGAGGTTGTGCCATATACACTTCCTCATAAATCCATCCATTCAAGAAAGCATTCTTTACATCAAGTTGATAGAGAATCCAATTTCTAGATGCAACAAGACTAATGAGAACCCTAATTGTAGGCATTTTTGCAACAAGAGAGAAAGTCTCCTCATAATCAATACCATGGGTTTGAGCAAACCCTTTAACAACTAACCTTGCTTTGTGTCTATTTATACTTCCATTTGGATTCCTCTTGATTTTGTATATCCATCGAGATCCAATTACCTTCATAGATGGCTTGTTAGGTACAAGCTCCCAAGTGTCATTCTCCTTCAACGCTTCCATTTCTTCATCCATTGCATCTCTCCAAGCTTTCTTGCTTTATGCTTCTTCGAATGTGGTAGGTTCTTCATTGGTTGAATCCTTTGCAATATAGATTGAGTGCTTGGTGAACAAAGAAGTATCATAACCAAACCTCTCTAGTTTCTTCTTCTCCCTTGAAGACCTTCTAAGTGGTTGATGTGAGCTCTCGGGTCCATATGTAGCCTCATGCATCTTTGCTTTACCTTTGTTCTTCCATAGCTTTAGTCTTTCCAAGTCTTCTAGGTCAATCTCCGAATCACTTTCTTCAATCTGCTTTGGCTCCTTTAGTTGAAGTGATGGAAAATCTTCATCCAAGTCATATGGCAGCTTCACTTTCCTGTCATCATCAAACCATGATTTTTTTTCATCAAAAATTACATCTCTACTCACAAAAAATCCTTTATTGGTTGGATTGTACAATCTATATCCTTTTTGGTTTTGATCATAACCAATGAATACACACTTCTCTACCTTGGGATCCAATTTCCCTCTTACTTGAGAAGGAATGTGAGCATAGGCTAAGCATCCAAAGATTTTACAATGCTCTAGACTAGGTCTTCTTCCATTCCACACTTCATATGGAGTGGTTCCATCTAGTGACTTACATGGAAGTCTATTTATGAGATATGTGGTTGTAGACACAGCCTCTGCCCGTAGGTAGTTTGGCAATCCCTTTTCGTTGAGCATGGACCTTGCAGCTTTGACAATAGCTCTGTTCCTCCTCTTTGCTACACCATTGAGTTCCGGTGTATACCTTGTAGTGACTTCCCTTTTAATGCCTCTTTCATGCAAGAAGGCATCAAATTCAGAAGAGAAGTATTCTCCTCCACCATTTGATCTGAGTCTTTTCAAAGTCCTACCTATTTGGTTTTCAACAAGAGCAATATACTTCTTAAAGCAATTAAACACTTCATCCTTGTGCTTCATGAAAAACAGAATGGTCCACCTGCTACAATCATCTATGAAAGACACATAATATCTTGAGCCTGATATAGATGGCTCCTTACTTGAACCCCACACATTCGTGTGCACTAGATCCAAAGGATTTTGATATATATATATATATATATATATATATATATATATATATATATATATATATATATATATATATATATATATATATATATATATATATATATATATATATATATATATATATATATATATATATATATATATATATATATCCTTTCTTATTGAAAGGTTGTCTATGAGCCTTGCCGAGTTGACAAGCTTCACACTTATAAATCATGTATTGCCTTGTGATATTAGGAAAACCAAGTACACTTTGGTCCCTGCAAATTTGTTTGAGTGTCCTCTCACCAATGTGAGGAAGCCTTTTGTGCCATATCTCCAACTCTGTTAGAGTTTGAGATCCATAGCTAAACAAAGCTATGTTCTTTGTATCTTCCACTTCAAAAGTGAAGAGCCTTCTCGTCTTTTCTCCTTTGGCAATCCTTCGAAAGCCTTGCCTTGGGTCTTCAACATATGCTCCAAATTGGTTGAATCTAACCTGCAATCATTTTTCAACAATCTGTCCAACACTTATTAAATTTTTGGTAATTGTAGGGACATACAAGACTTTTCTTAGGAGGTTCATATTCCCATCCGATGACTTCACATTACCTATCTTCTCCACTGAGTGCTTTTTGTCACCTCCTGTCTGCACTTCATGCTTGTTATGAGGATCTTCCAAATCAGAAAGCAAAGCCACATTTCCTGCTACATGGTTTGAGCATCCCGAATCAATGTAAAATATGTGATCATCATCCTTACCCTTCTTCACTGATAGATTCATAATCAATAATGAATCTTCTTGACTTTGGTCCTCTGCATAGTTATTGTAATCTCTTCTTCCTCTATGGCCACTTTGATAGTTGTTGTTGTTGTTGTAATTGTTGTTGTAGTAGTTGTTGTTGTAGACTCCATTGTACCTGCCTCTATTTGATCCATAGCCACCTCTATTGAATCCTCTTCCTCTTGAGTTCCTTGGATTCCTGAAACATTCTTCAGTAGTATGATTAGATAAGCCACATATGTTGCAAGGTTGAGATGATTGGAATTTCCCCCTGCCTTGCTTTCCACCTCTGCCTCTTCCTCTAGCTCTTCCTCTACGTGCAAAGGTTGCTTGGAAAGAGCTACCTTCATCTTCATTCTTCCTATTCTTTGACTTGTCCTTGACCTTAGCCTTATCAGAATATAAGGCAGAAGTTTGATTATCTCTTGAGGACTCACCACCTTTGCTAATCTTCGCTTCATGAGTGAAGAGTTGGCCCATGAGTGTGTTGAGGTCGGGTACATGCATATCCATGTATAAATCCATGGTTGTTGTGAACGACTCCCACTTGTCATCTGATTTGATTCCATTTATGATTTGTCTAATGATTTGCTCCTCTTCAATTACCTCTCCAATGCTTCCAAGTTGGTTGGAAATCTCCTTCATCTTTGTGACATAATCAGTCACATTTTGCTTCGGGCTTTTCTTCATTGTTGTGAACTCCATCCATAATTGGTTCTTCCTTGCTCGAGTGTTGGAAGAGAAGAAAGAAGCAAGTGCATTCTAGGTCTCTCTTGATGTCTTGCATCCCTTGACATGAGGTAAAAGAAAATCAGAGATTGAGTTTAGAATATAGGACCTTGCAAGTGCATCCTTCGAACACCAATTTGAAAGTCCTTCCACTTTTTCATGTGATGGTTGCCCTTTGTTCCTCATGGTTGGCATTGCTTCATCTCCGGATATGAATCCATATAGATTCCTCCCTTGAAGGTAAGCCTCCATCCTTAGAGACCATTCCGGGTAGTTGTTTCGATCCAATTTGTCAATTGTTGATTGAAATCCATCTCCCATGTTGCTTGACTATGCTCTGATACCACTATGAAGAGAGATGGTGGATGCAATCCAAAGATGAGTAGGTGTTGCTACAACGAGCTTCACACCAGCCAAATGAGACTTTAGAGTTGATTAGTAGACCCTTTGAGCTTCCTAAATCCACCAAAATATCAGACAAGTACTTTGGAACATGTATCCCAAAAGTTTAAGTCAAGACAGACAAGTTGCAAGATGACTAGCTCCCAAAACTTGCTATTTTTGGACATACACCTGCTCGAAAAAATGAACCGTTCTCTCAATCTGGTACGAATTAGATAAATTCCTTTTGGGCATAGGAAATAGACTTAGCAAGCTTCCCAATCCAAGTTACAAAACTTCAATTGATGGACTGAGCACTGAGAAAAACATTCATCAACTTCTGGAACATGCCAATCATTCTCAGGGTTCTGCCGAGATATACCAGTGAGCAGTAAAATGCAATTATCTCCAAAATACTAAATTCAATGACCTTGAAAATTTATATTCGGACCGTAGACAGTAAGTGCTATCCAACACATGTCAAAACACTAAAAAAGGTTGCGTAGAACTTGCGATATGACCTTCTGAAGTTTTTGCTCTGAGTGAGTATAGCAGAGAACAAAACAGAGAAGTAGTTGATGATAAATGTATAGATTCACATATGATTACAACGACATTGGCAATGAATATTTGCACAATGGGAGTAGAATGATAGAGCTATGGAGTAAGCTCTTCAATCTCTACAAAATGACATGAAGTGGTCACGTACAAGGCTTTCTAATTGCCTCTTCCTTCTTGCTCTTTTTATAGCTATTCTTGGAGGGAGTTTTGAATTCGAATTCGAATGGCTCCACCTAAAAGTGATCCCCAAAGTTAGGAGATATTCCCTCAGCTCAAAAATTCATGGTTTTAGGTATTTAGAGCCACGAGTTTGCTTTTACATCATGGATAAGGTAAGCCATCTTTTTCCTTTTTCCTTTTTTCAATTACAAGAGATAAAATGTACTCTTTTACAAGAGGTGTTCACATGAGTACACATGTGACTTACAAATGATCATAATATCAAGCCTGTATGCTTGGGTAAAATGCACCAACAAAAACTATGCCAAAATGGTTGGTGCAGACTTTGCATGATAGCAAATTAGATGCACCTTTATCATATTATACTCGGTCAAGATCTCATAGTGCCTCTTTTGCATTAGATTGCTATGCTATGGCTGCCTCTAGTCTCAATGATGAGACTAAGATTCTTTCATTTGAACCTGGGTAATGCATAAACCTGCTCATCTATGAGACAACAAACTGAATATCTCATCGAGTAATGCATAAGTAAATCAGGCATCCAACAGCCTACTAATAGAGGACAACATCAAATGCATCTCCAGCATCATGAAGTCTCAATTATAAACTTGTCTCCAAAGGAGTGGCAATAGGCTTACAATCTTCAAGGCCAAAACGCTACAATAATATGTCAATATATTTTGTTGGACACAAAGCCATTCCACCATCAACTTGCATAAACTGAATGCCCAAATAGTGATGCAAATGCCCCAAATAAGACATCTCAAACCTCTTTAGTAGCCAGTTTTGGACCATTTTTTATGATATGATCATTTCCTTTACTGTACTTGCAAAATAATTTCTGCTTGTGTGATTTCTTTTCATCTTTTTCTTCCCTCTTTGATTGTGCAAAATTAGCAGATTTTTGCTTACTAGTTGAAGAGCTCGATTTTCCTTTGCCCTTTTGACTAGCCAGGAAAGCTTGATTTGCAACACGCATAATGGACCTGTTTTGCCTCGAATGATCTTCCTACAACAGAACAGAGACTAACTCCTCAAATGACAAAGCATTTGGATTGCCTTTCATCATCAACCAAAGAGTAGAAGCAAAACTCTAATATGAATCAGGAAGACCATTCATAATGGTCTACACAAGTGAGCTATCAGGTATAAACTCATCAACAAAAAATAAGTATTCCTTCAAGTCTATGATCTTTGTTACAAATTTTTCCATAGAATCACCTTCATTCATGTGCTCACTCTCCAATTGTTTTCGGAGGTAAGCAACACGAGCCTCATTCTAGTTTGGTACAATGCGGTAAGTGTATCCCAAGCATCCTTAGCTATTTTGCAAGAGTTAATGTGAGGAATAATGGCACGTTTGATAGGCAAAGCTATCAATGCATGTTCCTGGACATCTCTACACAAACTGTAGCAGGAATAGGAATATGCAAAATATCATCATCTTTGACACCTTCTGCATGAGCTCTAGTGCTTGCAAATGTAACAGTTGCAGGTGTGATAGGACGTTTTTCAACACCCTGCACAATGTTCCATAGTCCTTTTGCAACCAATACATGTCGCATCATATAAGCCCACAACGGGTAGTTGGTACCATCCAACTTATCCTCAACAGCCAACATACGAAATACATCACTACTTTCAACCATGGCTAGTGACTAAAATACCTTGATGCAAAACATTGACTGTATCTGAAAAAGTTGAATAGAATTGCCCAGACAAATTTTTCTAAAGATGTAGCAGACTTTGAGACGCTTATACTAGCGAACAAAACTGGTATATAACTTTGGCACAAAAAGATGAATAGCTTGCACAAACACTGCGATAGTGCATTCCGAGGCCGAAACGAGCTCAGATCGTGATTTTGAGACTGCAACCAGAGAGGTGTGGACGACACCCTAGATGAAGCGGAGAATTGCTCTGAGACCAATTGTTGGAGTTAGATGTCTGTGGGAGCAAGTGAACAGCACAAGGAAGAAGGAGAAGCTCGGAGCACAACACACAATACTGAATGCATTACCACTAGAATGAACAAAGATAAGAAGCCCATTAGGGCAATAAGTGTATATACAAACCGGGGGAAAAAACTCCTAAAGAGGGAAAAAAGTGCCCCGACGGTCGTGTTCACACACATCACTACCTAAATATATCAACAAGCTTTTGATCGAAAAGTTTTCGATCGGACACTTTTTTTATCAAAAAGCTTTCGATCGAAAAATGTTTCGACTGAAAAAAATTTGATCAAATAATATTCTATAAAAGAGTAGAACTATACTCATTTGTCATAAAAGCTACTTTGTTCTTTACGAAATTAAAGTGTCGTAGAGAGAACAAGGTATAATTTTTTGCTATATTAAATAATTGAAATTATTGTGATTGTTTGACTCAATGTTGATTCTTACTTCACAATAGTATATGTATACAAATTTAAAACCTATTATGATTGATTCTTAGACATTTTTCATAAAAGCTACTTTGTTCTTTACGAACTTAAAGTGTCGTAGAGAGAACAAGGTATAATGTTTTGCTATAAATATTAAATCATAGTTTAAATTGTTTGACTCAATATTGATTCTTACTTCACAATAGTATGTGTAAATGTATGTGCATATGATTAGGAATTTAGAATCTATTGTGATTGGCTGATACAACATTGATTCTTACTTCACAATAGTATGTATAAGTGTATGTGCATATGATTAGGATTTTAAAATCTATTGTGATACATTAAATTTATTATTGAAAGATGTAGGTAGATTATGTTTGACTCAACATTGATACTTACTTCATAATAGTATATGTATGTGTGTCTATGAGTATGTGTATGCATATGAGTGTATAATTGTGAATGAAAACTCTATTGTGATTGTCTGACTCAATATTGATTCTTACTTCATAATACTGTGTGTAAATGTATGTGCATATGATTAGGAATTTAGAATCTATTGTAAATTTCTGATACAACATTGATTCTTACTTCACAATAATATGTGTAAGTTTATGTGCATAAGATTAGTAATTTAAAATCTATTGTGATACATTAAATTTATTATTGAAAGATATAGGTAGATTATGTTTGACTCAACATTGATTCTTACTTCATTATAGTATATGTATGTGTGTATGAGTATGTGTATGCATATAAGTGTATAATTGTGAATGAAAACTCTATTGTGATTGTCTGACTCAAAATTGATTCTTACTTCACAATAGTATGTGTAAGTGTATGTGTAGATGATTAGGAATTTAAAATATATTGTGATTGTTTGATTCAATGATGATTCCTATTTCACAATAGTATGTGTAAGTATATGTATGTGTAAACATATATGTGTGTATGATTGAGAATTAAAATCTCTTGTGATTATTTAACTCAACAATGATTTTTACTTCACAATAGTATGTGTAATTGTATATGGGTGTAGAATTAAAGTCTATCATAATTTTTTGACTCAACATTGATCAAAATATCTTATTTGATATTGAGTTATATTGTTTTTTTGTAGGTATAGTCTTCATAAAGCAATTTGCAAGCACTCTGGGAAAGGGAAAAGAATGGTCAAATGTGATTGTTCATCAAGAGGGTAAAACAGTATCCACAATACAATGCAAATGTTGTGGGCATCATTATGTAGGAAATGCAACTCAAATAAAAGAGCATCCTTTTAGTACATGTAATAATATGGCAGGATGCTCTAATCGAAATAGTGATATATGGGTACATTTTGCAAGTTATTGAAATAAATGTAAATCTCAAGGTATCACACAAAAAGATTCAAAATCATGAGTAGTTCACCGCTTTTTCGAAGTAGCCCAAGTATAGAGCAAGAATGAGTAGATGCATCGATGAAAGTAGAGGATCATCAGGATATTTCTACTCAAGTCTCTCAAACTGTTTTCAAGAATAACCAAGATACATGTACTCCATTTTCTCCAATTGCATAAAAAAAGATGGATTTGGTGAATGTAGTAAAAATGGGGGATCTAATACTCTGTCACCATGCTTTGTCCAAAATAAATCACAAAATTCTGTACATGTAGCTTTTGAAAAGCAATATTGTCTCGAGCTTCATCTTAAATGGACTCAAGCATTCTTAGCATATGGGATTCCTTTCAATGTTATTCGTAATCCAATTTTCAAAGATACTTTGATGTCAATTGCACGAAAAGGATTCACCATGCCAGATTATAATAAAATGCAAACGGAGTATGTAGATAAAGTGAAAAAAAGTATTGAAGCTATTTTAAAGTGAACAGTACTTTATCATGTACCCATGTATAGATGTACATTAGCATTGGATGGATGGACAAGTTGTCAAAAGAAACCATTGATTAATGTCATGGTTATATGTCCAAAAGGAAACATGTGTTTAGAAGTTATTGATACTTCTCTTAAAGAGAAAATTTCAGCTTTTTTTGTAAAGGTATATTAACATGCTACACAACACGTGGGTGGTCCGAAGAATGTGACTGCGATAGTGACGGATAATGCCTCTAATTTTTGAAGTGCTGGAATTACAGTTCATAACAACTATGAAGGCTCTACTTGGGTTCCATGTGCAGCTCATACATTAAATGTATTATTGAAAGATATAGGTAGATTATCTTTCATTAACTTATTAGATGCAAATCATGTGGTCAAATTCATTACAGAGCATCAATTTTCATATTCACTCCCTTGATCAAAATCTCCCAATAAAGCACTTCAGATTTTTTGTGCACACGATTTGTAGCTGCCTACATTGTGCTCACTGGATTATTGGAAGTTGAGACAGCTCTTGTAGAAATGATTGTTGATCAAAGATGGGAGGCATGGCTAGAGACGTATCTTTCTTATTGAGTTGCAGGGTCAAAGCATGTTAATGTCTACAAAAAAGTGATACGGGACATAGTTAATTAGCTGGAAAAACCCAATCCTTCTTAACTCAACATCGTGCAATGGTTATTCAAAGAGGAGTAAAAGCGAAGTAGTGGGGGGAGAGTAGGTGGCAGTACGCATGCTGGAGCATGGAGCGTTCATGACATGGGTTTCTTTGCTTGCTGTAGGTTGGAGAGTCCGTCACAGTACCTCATCTCGCTTGGGAGTTTTTCTGCATAGATGATTGTTGTCTTTGGCAGCCATACATTCGTTATAGAGCATGGAAGGTAGAAGTTTTCTTGGGTGATGTTTTGTTGGTCATGTGTTGTCGTAATGAGTCACGACCGAATCTCTCATCAATTGTCTTGATGGGCCATGGAAGACGTACGTGTGCAACACAAAGTTGGAGGCTTTAATCAACTCTAAAGAATCGGTTCTTGCATTTTCTTCTGTTCATTGAGCTTCAGGTTCTCTAACTTTCACATTGCCAAAAATAGGTTCGACCCAAAAGCTTTGTATTGGATATTATTAGCCCAAGTTGAAGTGGAAAATCAACTCTGTTAAGAGCCAGAAATAGACTTTGGAAGCCACCACTAGCATGTATCCTTGGGACAGAAAAGACATTACAAAGCTTGATGCGATTTCTGTGGGTTGCAGAGTAGGAATGCTTTTCCAACTCCCTGCATGGAGCGTTCATGATGTGGTTTTTTCTACATGATGCATGTTGGAGAGTACGCCGCAGTACCTCATCTCCTCTGGGAGTTTTTTTGCGTGCTTCATGTTGAGTGGGGAACAGTGAGAGGGACGCCATCACTATAGGCATTTTTTATGCATGCTGCATCCTGAGTGGGGAATATTGATAACTATTTTTATGTGTGCTACATGTTGGAGAGTACGCCGCAGTACCTCTTCTCGCCTGTGCATTTTTCTATGTGTTGCATGTTGAGTGGGAATAGTGAGAGGGACTCCATCACTATACGTATTTCTTCTACTTGCTGCATCTTGAGTCTGTATAGATAACTATTTTTGTGCATATCACATATTTTTGTTTGGAGATCATTCCTAAAAAGGTAATCCACTTCTTCATATTTGATGACAAGAAGCATGACACATTTTCGTGCAACAGTGTTTCCAATTACATTGGCAATGGCTGAGAGAGCTAAACCTTGACTTAAGCCAACATTGGGTATGGTCACGTTGTGCATCTTCTCATTGTAAAGACTAATGACATTGATTTCATGGTGATATGTGGGCTCTTGGCCCCTACACATTTTGTACAATTCCTTGATTAATCTACTTTTTTCCTATTCTTTTAAAAAAAAGGAAGCTATATATGAGTAACAACTCAGATTGTGGATCATTGTTGTAGGTTTAAAAGTATGCCTAACAATGTCCATTTACTTTCATATTGTTCATTCATTGTATCTAACATCTGAGGTTTTGGATGATTGGTGTAGGTTTAAAAGTGGTATAACAAGTCTACATATGTAAGTGATGGATCACATAATGATATCAGAAGAACATACTCAATCTAAAGTCAATATAATAAAGTGGATTGATGAGTGGTAGATGTTATTGTATTTATGGTTTCTTCATCATTTGTAGTGTGTTGATGCAGAGCAATCTCGGGCAAACGAACTGATGGAAGTTAATACAATACCAGTAGTGGATAGTGATCAGCAAGCATTAAGATATTATTGGAAGGAAAATAAAAGGAAATATAGGGACACAATAATGTGAAGGTTGCACACTAATGTGGAGGGTAATGCTAATTGCAGTTCAAGCAACTTGGATGGCATTGTGGATAAGATCATCAAGTATTTTAAAAATAAAACTAGAAACTTATGTTGTGAAGATAAAATCGAGGCACTAAATAGGATGTTGCAGAGTCCATGTATTGGGCAACTTTTTGATGCAATGGGCAGTAACAAAGATCATGTAACATGTGCCCTTTTCATCAATCTTCGGAATACACTACAAAGTATGAGAAAGAATTTTGATGGCCGTGTGTTGAAGAGATCAACATTGATTATGGCTCTAAATAGTGATGCATATTCATCAACAAATGAGATAAATATTTCAAGACTTTCTAGGGGATTGGGAGTAAGCAGGAAAGTTGTCTATGATACGATTGGACGGTTAAGTATAGTTGAGTCTGATCATAGCTTTTTGAAGGCAACTGGTAGGGCAACACGTACCACATGTATCACACAAGAGGTCAAGCATCTGATTATCACGTTTTGGATAGCAGAGAGTAGGGTGTCACCAAATAAGAAGGATATAAGTAGGACCCGGCTTGGCAGAAATCAATATTTGGAGCATCCTATTCACCTTCTTGATGTATCTCAGGTAATCCTATTTTCAATCATCAGTTCATGATTTTAGCTAATTTTACAAGAACCAGTAACAAGTAACTTATAGTAACAATCTAATATTAATAGCTAAATAGTAACAAGCTAATAGTAATAGCTAACTAGTAACAAGCTATTTAAAAATAGCTTATTACAAACAACTAACCAAGAAATTGGCTCTTAAGTAATAGCCAATTAGTAACAAGCTAATTGGTAATAGCTAATTACTAATAACCATCCAAGAACCAACCACTTAGTAATAGCTAATTGGTAACAAGATAATTAGTAATAACTAATTACTAACAACTAACCCAGAAGTAGCTACTTAATAATAACAAACTCTTAACAAGCTAAATAGTAATAGCTAATTACTAACAACTAAGAACCAGATACTTAGTAATAGGTAACTAGTAACAAGCTAATTAGTAATAGCTAATTACAAACAACTAACCAAGAACTAGCTACGTAGTAATAGCTAATTAGTAGAAGCTAATTACTAATAGCTAATTACAAACAGCTTACCAAGAAGTAGCTGCTTAGTAATATTTAATTACTAACAAGCTAATTAGTAGTAGATAATTACTAAAAACTGACTAAGAACTAGCTACTTAGTAATAGCTAATTGGTAATAATCTATAATTAGTAATAGATTATTAGTAATAATTAATTACAAACAATTAACCAATGACTAGCTATTTAATAATAACTAGGTGTTAACAAGCTAAATAGTAGTCACAAATTACTGAGAACTAACTAAGAACCAGCTACTTAGTAATAGGTTACTAGTAGCAAGCTACTTAGTAATAGCTAATTATAAATGACTATCCAAGAACCAGCTACTTAGTAAAGCTAATTAGTAACAAGCTACTTACTAATAGTTAATTAGTAACAAGATGATTAGCAATAGCTAATTACAAACAACTAACCAAGAATCAACTACTTAGTAATAGATAATTAGTAACAAGCTAATTAGTAATAGCTAATTACAAAGAACTAACCAATAATTAGCTACTTAGTAATAGCTAATTACTAACAAGCTACTTAGTAATAGCTAATTAGTAGAAGCTAATTAGTAATAGCTAATGACAAACAGCTAATCAAGAACAAACTACTTAGCAATAGCTAATCACTAACAAGCTAATTAGTAACAAGCTAATTAGTAACAAGCTAATGAGTAACAAGCTAATTAGTACCAAGCTAATTAGTAATAGCTAGCTACAAACAGCTAACCAAGAACCAACTACTTAGTAATAGGTAATTACTAAGAAGCTAATTAGTAATAGCTAATTAGTAACAAGCTAATGAGTAACAAGCTAGTTAGTAACAAGCTAATTAGTAACAAGCTAATTAGTAATAGCTAATTAGTAACAAGTTAATGAGTAACAAGCTAGTTATTAACAAGCTAATTAGTAAAAAGCTTATTAGTAATAGCTAATTAGTAACAAGCTAATTAGTAATAGCTAATTACAAACAATCGACCAAGAACAAACTACTTAGTAATAGCTAATTACTAACAAGCTAATTAGTATTAGCTAATTAGTAACAAGCTAATTAGTAATAGCTAATTAATAACAATCGAATTAATAATAGCTAATTAATAACAAGCTAATGAGTAACAAGATAGTTAGTAACAAGCTAATTAGTAATAGCTAATTACAAACAACTAAGCAAGAATAAGCTGCTTAGTAATAGCTAATTACTAACAAGCTAATTAGTAACAAGCTAATTAGTAATAGCTGATTAGTAACAAGCTAATTAGTAATAGCTAATTACAAACAACTAAGCAAGAACAAGCTGCTTAGTAATAGCTAATTACTAACAAGCTAATTGGTAATAGATAATTATTAACAAGATAATGAGTAACAAGCTAATTAGTAACAAGCTAATTAATAACAAGCTAATTAGTAATAGCTAATTACTAACAAGCTAATTGGTAATAGCTAATTAGTAATAGCTACTTACAAACAGCTAACCAAGAACAAGCTACTTAGTATAGCTAATTAGTAACAAGCTAATTAGTAATAGCTGATTACAAATAGCTAACCAAGAACTAGCTACTTAGTAATATCTAATTACTAACAAGCTTATTAGTAATAGCTAATTACAAACAACTAAGCAAGAACCAGCTACTTAGTAATAGCTAATTGTGAACAAGCTAATTGTTCTCGATAATAGATGAACTAACTAAGAACTAGCTACTTAGTAATAGCTAAGTACAAATAGCTAACCAAGAACCAGCTACTTAATAATAGCTAATTACTAACTATTAATGCAAAGTCCAAGCTCACATATTTGGCTTGAGGTTCATAAAGATATGAAGTTGCATGGAAACCATTGCTAGTGGAAATTTATCCTTTTACACTTGTAAGTCATTCTTTGACTTGAGAGAATCTTTGTAATCAGCTACCAAAAACTCATGGGCTTGTTAGCTAGAAAAGCATCTACTTCATTGATGGAATGTTTCCTAGATTGAAGGACTACTTTTAAAGAGAGCCAAAATTTGAATTCAAATTCAAATTTGATTGTAATACTTATATAAAGTGACTTGGAAAAGTCGCAGGGAGAAGTCTCTCTTTCCGAGTTCTCCATTGCTATTGTGTAAGTGTGTAAGACCTACATTGTAGCCTACACTATCCACCATCATTAGGATATGATTGTCAAGCCTATGATATTGCACAACATTGTTCATTAATACAATACATCTACATTGTTCATCTATGATCTCTCTGTTATAGTCATTCCTTATGTGAACTTGTGCTGCTCATAACTCAGTCAATTCACTACGGAATTCAAAGATCTATAGCTTCTTGGAATGAGCTCGAAGTTATGTACATGCTGACAAATTGTGAAGGAAATCCATTTAGCCAAGTTGGAGAAAAGCACGTCGAAGCACTCACTGGTCAAACTCTGCAGAGGTCCTAAAAAATCAGGGGTAAAGTTTCAATTGCTAAATTGATTGCTCTGTGTATAGTGCATCATTTCGAGTTATTCTACTTGGAATCATTAGCTTACTAAGTTAAGTAGATACCTCTAAAAGGAATTTTCCCAATTCCTATTGTACTGGTAGCACTAAGCATTACAAGCAGCAGGTGTATGATAAAAAATAGAAGGTTTTCTTGGATCCTTCTATTTGTAAATAGTCTGTTTTGATTCAGTCTTTTCATACATCATTTCCAAAGTACATAGGCACTTTTATGGTGTCATTGGAAAGCTAAGAGGGCCCACATATCAACTCTAAAGTCACAAAGGGCTGGTATTAAGCAGGATTTGGTAGTACCTACTCATCACTTGAAGTGTCCATCCATCTATCCCAATAGTGGTATCAAAGCAAAGCTAAGGTAAAATGGGAGATGGTTTTCCTTTTTTTAGATAAATTGGATAGAAAAAACTATCAAGCATGGTATCTAAGGATGAAGACATGCTTACAAGGAAGGAGTCTCTATGGATACATCTCAAGAGATGAGGAGATGCCCATAATCAGAAGCAAAGGATAAACTTGAAGAGAAGAACATGAAAGACTCAACACATGGTGTGCTAAGGATGCATTAGCAAGGTCCTACTTACTTAACTCAATCTTTGATTTTCTTCTTCCACATATTAGGAACTGTAAGACATCCCAAGAGACTTGGGAAACATTGTCTTCTTATTTCTCTTCCAACACAAGGGCCAGGAAGAATCAATTGTGGATTGAGTTCACCACTCAAAGAAAGCAACCTAAGCAAGCTATCTCAGAGTATGTGACCAAAGTTAAAGATGTAGCAGATCAATTGGCAAGCATAGGAGAAGAAATTGAAGAGGAACAAATTGTAAGGCAAGTAATCAATGGTATTAAAGCTGATGACAAATGGGAGAGCTTCACAATTACCATGGAATTGTACATGGACATGCAGATTCCAGACCTTACCACACTCATGGGGCAACTATTCACCCATGAAGCCAAGCTAAACAAGAATGGAGATTCATCAAGAGGTAATAGCTCTTCTGCCCTATACACTGATAAGAATAAGTCTAAAGATAAAGGCAAGAACAAGAAGGTAGAAGATGAAGGAACTACCTCCCAAGCCAACTATGCAGGGAGAGGTAGATCATCAAGAGGAAGGGGTAGAGGAGGTAAGCAAGGTAGGGGGAGACCTTATAACTCCTCACCATGCAATATTTGTGGTTTATCAAATCATACTAAAAATGAGTGTTTGAGGAACTTCAAGAATCATAGAGGTAGAGGATATCAAAGAGGTGGATATACACAATCAAGAGGCAGATTCAATCACCACCAGGCATACAACAACAACTACAACAAAAACTACAATAGAAACTACCAAGGAGGATACAAATCCATGAAGGATTACAACAACTACACAGAGGAGCAAGAAGATTCTCTTCTAATTATGGACATGACTTCAAAACCAGGTATAAATGATGACCATCTCTTCTACATTGATTCAGGATGCTCAAACCATGTTGCAGGCAATGTAGGTCTTCTTTCTGATCTTGAGGAACCAAAGGGTAAGCATCAAGTACAAATAGGTGATGATACCAAGCACTCTGTGATTAAAGTTGGAAATGTTAAGACCTGTGATGGAAACAGGAACTTGTTGAGTAGGGTTCTATATGTACCAACCATTACCAAGAATTTGATGAGTGTTGGACAGATTGTGGAAAAGGGTTTGCAGGCTAGATTCAACCAATATGGAGCATTTGTGGAGGATCCCAAGAATGGTTTCAAGATAATTGCCAAAGGAGAAAAGTCAGGTAGACTATTCACGTTTGAACTTGAAGATACAAAGAACATTGCACTCTATAGCTACAAAGATCGAACACTTTTAGAGCTTGAAATTTGGCATAAAAGGTTAGGGCATGTAGGTGAAAGAACCTTGAAACAAATATGCAGAGATCAATGTGTACTTGGGATACCTAATGTATCCAAGCAACACATGATTTATAAATGTGGTCCTTGTCAGTTTGGAAAGTCTCACAGGTTACCCTTCTCAAGGAAAGGCCACATGCATGAGGATTATCTAGAACTTTTTCATAGAGATATATGGGGACCAAGCAAGGATCCCTCAATCTTTGGATCAAGGTATTATGTATCTTTCATTGATGAGTATAGTAGGTGGACTGTATTGTACTTTATGAAGCACAAAGATGAAGTATTCAGCTGCTTTAAAAAATATCTTGCACTTCTTGAGAATCAAACAGGAAGAAATCTAAAAAGGCTAAGGTCAGATGGAGGAGGTTGTACTTCTCAAATGAGTTTGATATATTCTTGCAGGACAGAGGAATCAAAAGAGAAATCACAACAAGGTATACCCCTGAGAAAAATCGGGTGGCAAAGAGGAGAAATAGATTAATTGTTGAAATAGCTAGGGCAATGTTAAATGAGAAAAAACTACATAACTACTTGTGGGCAGAGAGTGTATCTACTGCCACTTATCTTGTAAATAGGTTTCCGTCCAAATATCTTGATGGGATGACCCCATATGAAGCATGGTATGGTAGAAGAACTTCACTTGATCATTGCAAGATCTTGGATCTGTAGCATATGTGCATATCCCCTCTTAGATAAGAGGTAAGCTAGACCGTCAGGCACAAAAGTGTATCTTCATAGGGTATGATCTAAATCAGAAAGGATACATGTTCTACAAAAAACAAGGGATTCATGGTCAAAGATGTTGTCTTTGATGAGAATGACTCTTGGTTTGATAGTGAATGTAGGAAGATAAAACTACCTTATGACTTGGAAGAGGAGTTTCCAAGCCTCACTAAGCAGGAGTCTAATCAGAATGAAGACATCAATTTAGAAGATGAGGACATCATCAATCTTGAAGAGTTCAAGGCATGGAAGTCAAAAGGCAAACTCAAGATGAAGAAATTGAAGGACATATGTGAATCATCCAACCAAGCAATTAGAAGATCACAAAGGGAGAGAAAGAAGCCTATCAGATATGGGTATGACACTTCCCTAGTTACTAAGCACTCTGTTTATGTGCAAAAGACATATCATTTGAAGAGCCAGCGTCATATGAAGAGGCAAAGACCAAGGCAGAATGGAAGGAAGCTACGGATGAAGAAATTAAAGCACTCAAGGAGAGTGATACTTGGGAACTTGTACCCAAGAAGGAGTCTATGGAGGTAATTGGTTGTAGATGGATCTATAAGATCAAAAGGAATTCCGATGGATCAATAAGCAGATATAAAGCTAGACTTGTGGCTAAGGGTTTTGCACAAACCCAAGGGGTTGATTATGAAGAAACCTTCTCACCTGTGGCCAAAATGCCAACCATCAGGGTATTGGTAAGTGTGGCTGCATCAAAGAATTGGAACATGTATCAATTGGATGTAAAAAATGAATTTTTGAATGGCTAGATTTCAAAGGAGGTATACATGTCTCAACCTCCTGATTATGAGGACCCAAACAAGGTAACATATGTATGTAAATTGAAGAAAGCTCTTTATGGATTGAAGCAGGCACCTAGGGCATGGAATCATAGGTTGACTACATACCTTCAGGGCCAAGGTTTTTTCATGAGTAAAGCAGATACTTCTCTATTCATCAAAAGAAGTAATTCAGAGGTAATATACCTATGTGTATATGTTGATGATATCATACTTACAGGTAATGATGCTAATGGCATCAAGCAGATCAAGATTCATATGATGAAGGAGTTCAAAATTAGTGACCTTGGATCATTAAAATATTTTCTTGGACTCGAGTTAGTATATACTAACTCAAGAATTTATATTACTCAGAGAAAGTATATACAGGATATGTTGAAGAAGTTTCATTTGCAGGATGCCAAAGTTGCCTCCAATGGAGGTAAACCTAAAATTAAGTGCTCATGAAGGTGATATACTTGAAAACATTGTAGGTTACTAAATTATAGTGGGAAGCTTGAACTATGCTACCTTGACAAGAATTGACATCGCTTATGGAGTAAGTGTGCTGAGTGAGTTTATGCATAAGCCTAGGGCACCTCACTTGGAGGCTACCAAAAAGGATCTTGAAGTACCTTAAGGGTGCTCAACATCATGGTTTGTATTTCCCTTATACATGAGATTTGGATATTAAGATTTATTCAGATGCATATTGGGTAGGATGCAAAGAGGATACGAGGAGTACCTCAGGATACTTATCACTTGCAAGTGATAAGCCAATATCATGCTCTTCAAAGAAGCAACCTACTGTTGATTTATCTTCTATCAAGGCAGAGTATAGAGGATTGGCCAATGCTACTCAAGAGGCCATATGGATCAGATTATTGTATACAGATTTAGGTTTGCATACTACATCTCGAATGATCTCTGGAGATAATACAAGTTCATTACACCTTGCAGCTAATCCTATTTACCATGTTAGGACCAAGCATATAGAGGTCCACTATCATTATGTGAGAGAGAAGCTATTGAGCAAGGATATTGAGCTGGCATATGTATCAAAAAATATGCAATGTGCAGACTTGTTGACTAAAGCATTAAATGGTACAAAAGTTTGCAAGTTTAAATCAATGATTGGATTACAGGACATTCATGAAGATTGAAGATCAAGACCAAGCCAAAATGTTTGGCTTGAGGGGGAGCTGTTGGTGCAAAGTCCAAGCTCACATATTTGGCTTGAGGTTAATAAAGATATGAAGTTCCATGGAAACCATTGCTAGTAAATTTATGCTTTTACACTTGTAAAAGTCATTCTTTGACTTAAGAGAATCTTTGTGATCACCTGCCAAAAACTAGTGGGCTTGTTAGCTAGAAAATCATCTACTTCATTGAGGGAATATTTCCTAGATTGAAAGACTACTTTTAAAGAGAGCCAAAATTTGAATTCAAATTCAAATTTGATTGTAATACCTATATAAAGTGACTTGGAAAATTGGCAGGGAGAAGTCTCTCTTTCCGAGTTCTCCATTGCTATTGTGTAAGTGTGTAAGGCCTACATTGTAGCCTACACTATCCACCATCATTATGCTATGATTTTCAAGCCAATGATATTGTACAACATTGTTCAGTAATACAATACATCTACATTATTCATCTATGATCTCTCTGTTATCGTCATTCCTAAGTGTGAACTTGTGCTGCTCATAACTTAGTCAATTATCTATTAAATTCAAAGATCTATAGCTTATTGTAATCAGCTCCATGTTATCTACATGCTGACAAATTTTGAAGGAAATCCATTCAGCCAAGTTGGAGAAAAGCACATCAAAGCGCTCAGTGGTCAAACTCTATAGAGGTCCTAAAAAAGCAGGGGTGGAGTTTCAATTGCTAAATTGATTGCTCTGTGTATAATGCATCATTTAAAGTGATTACACTTAGCTATTTAGATATCTCTAAAAGGATTTTTTCCAATTTCTATTGTACTCGTAGCACTAAGCATTACAAGCAGCAGGTGAATGATAAAAAATAGAAGGTTTTCTTGGATCCTTCTATTTGGAAATAGTATGTTTTGATTCAATCTTTTCATACATCATTTCCAAAGTACATAGGCACTTTTATGGTGTCATTGAAAAGCTAAGAGGGCCCACATATCATCTTTGAAGTCACAAAGGGTTGGTACTAAGCAGGATTTGGCAGTATCTACTTATCACTTGAAGTGCCCATCCATCTATCCCAACACTAACAAGCTAATTAGTAATAGCTAATTATTGAGAACTAACTAGTAACAATCTAACACCTTGTAACAACTAACCACCAACTACTTAGTAATTGCAAACTGATACTAGCTAATTAATTAATACTAATAACCACTTGTTTGTGTAATGTAGATGGAGCTATTTATACGCTTCAAACAATTGCACCTAATGATAAATATCTAGTTTTGAAAGTTCGAATCATTGAAGACAGATTCACATGTTGCTACATTTATCACGTTCAAATGTCATAACTTAAGGATGCAATCAATCTCCTACGTCAATCAAGCTTGTTCATGCATAGCTGTCATCGTAAATGTGATTGTTCTATTTGTCAAGTAGGGAAGACATCAAGGTGCAATGCTTCAGCAACTACATTTTGATCGATTAGCAGCATTATAGAGAGTATTCTATGTCCATGTCAAAATGATACCACATTCCACCAGTACAAATGTGTAATGGGTGAGTCCTTTGATTGCAGAGTAGGACATTTTGAGTGGTGTCTGAGAGAGATCTAGCATTGAGGAATATCATATTCATGTAAAGATCTTTGAAGATGTCGGGTCAATGTATGAAGGACAAGTTCATAAAAGGAAAGAATTGATAAAGAGGGAGATGAGTCCTAAAGTTGTAAGAGGATTATTTGAGAAAACTCTAAAGAAATTTATCAAGCATAATGTCATTTATTTATGGAAAGCGAACCAGTTTAAGATGTGTGTTTCTAAATTCCCAGGCGATGTTGTGGTTTTAGTGGTTGTTTTTGCAGAAAACTATACATTCTGCGAGCAAAATGAAATACAATCTATGCATTGCTGGCCTATATAGGTAACTATTTTTTTGCATATCACATATTTTTTTTTGGAGGGTATTCCTAAAAAGGTAATCCACTTCTTCATATCCGATGACAAGAAGCATGACACCCTTTTTGTGCAACATTGTTTCCAATTACATTGGCGATGGTTTAGAGAGCTAAATCTTGAGTTAAGTCAACATTAGGTATGGTCAGCTAGTGCAACTTCTCAATTTAAAGCTAAATGTCCATTTTAATTCATAGGAAGATATCCAGGGCTAACAAGCATGACTATGATATGGAACTTCTTTGAGTCAGGGCACAAGAAAGGAGATCATGATGGTGTAGGTGCAATTGTAAAAAGGATGATAACCCATGAACCTGAAGGTGCAATGTTGAAGTGTGCTGCAGATGTTGTGAAATTTCTCAGTGGACATTTGTCAAATCCAAAAGGGAGAGATGTCACACGGGTCTTCTAGGAAGTGAAGATTGACAAAGTGAACAGGGAGAAGGCTTGGGATTGTAAGGGGATATCTCAAGTTCAATCCTTGCATTCGATTTGTGGCTATTCAAGGTTAGGTGGATATTGCATTGGTGTCAGAGAACTAACATGTTATTGCTTTCATTATATCCATGGCCAGTGGAAAAGATGCATCAACAAATGCGACGTTCAAAATTGGGTGTACCATACTTTGACTCCTATCAGTGAGTCAGATAAAGTAGAAGACTCATCCTTTTCCAAGTTTACATTGAAGGTGATTGCAACTACCTATCAGATGCATTGGCAGTGGATGACAACTTTGTAGTCAACGCAGAAGAGGACAATGATGAAGGTGCAGATTTCTATTTATTAAAGTGCACACAAGGAAAACATTTCAGTCCCAAGAATGTAATGGATGCGTGGAATAACCTGATAGCTTCAGGAACATATTATGCGATGGGTTTATTTTATGAGAGACTAGAAGAAAATGTCTATAGGTTGTTACAAACAAGACCACCAGCTTATATGTATTCCCATCTTGTAAGATGCATTAAAATACCCATGTCACTAGTCCACAATTGTGTAGACATGTTTACCATAAATGGTGATGTGTATAAGGCCGTTTATAATAGTATGCCCTAGAATTTGTAATACCCATGGGATGTTGGACAACTTTTTTATCTAGCACTATGTAGTACATGATATTCAGTAACCATTTTTGTGTTGAGAAGTTCAATCAAGTGGAACATCTGCTGACTCCCTAATAAATCTGCTTAATGGATAGCTAGATCCCTGGATTCTTCTGACATATGGGCTAACCTCATAAAAAGAAACACTAAACATTTTTATATAAAAACTATAAATCCTGGCAAGATCATTCTTTATGGGATATTATTGTGTCTCCTCACTTTTTTGTTGTTGTAGGCATTTCCCTTTGTTGTAGATTATGGAAGGCTTGGATGGAGGTTAAAAAGGCATGTTGCCCTAATGAGAAGTACTTTACTCATTCTGATTTTTTTCTTCAGGAAAACATCTGGAATGGATGGCTATCCCTGTGAAACAATTGCAAAATAGGAATCAAAGAGCACAAGTGTTGCAAGAAGGGATACTCTAGCTCGAATGACCTCATTGTCAATGGTGGGGTCATTTAGGACTCTACTATAATGGATATCACTAACTTATCTCCTACTTGTCTTCAAGTATTGTTACTGCACAAAAAGGTGCTGCAGGAGAGGCTTCTTCAATGCACCTCCCACAAGCATGTTCACCTTGGTGATGTTGCTAGATACATGTTGCAGAAATTCAAGAGCTAGAGAGGGTTCAAAGACATTGCAATGAGGTGTCTTCGTGCTATCAAGACAGCCCCTCTTGAGGATTTTCAACTATCTAAACATCTGTATAACACCTCCCCCAACCAGTGGAGAGATTCATTACTTAAGTTGTACTCTAGTTCCAGATTCGACATGATTTTCTCATGTACATGAGCTTATGTATCAGGAACCTTTGTATCTCTCTGATTTGTATCCTACCCAGATGTATGTCCCCTGCTCCAACAATATTTGCTTAGTATTTATTGTAATGTGGGACCTTTGTGTGGGATCTTGCCCTCTGTACACTTACACATACCATCATTAATCTAATCTTCTTGTTGTCTTAAGAAAAAAGGGATGGAGTCCTTATCTCTCTTTGGTGAGGATTTGCCCCTAGCATAGTTTGTAACTCTTCTATATTAATATTCATTTTTTCTGTTCACTCAAAAAAAAGAACATGGCTCGGTTCAGTTGGATTGGCTCTTCGTCTCTTGAGACAGGGGCGGGAGTTCAATCCCTAGCTACGGCAAGACACTATGTAACTCGTCTAACCCTTGCTTTGTGGGATACGAGGGGTCCCAGGGGTACTATGCATGTTCACTTTGTATAGTTGCAATTTCAAAATTAAAGTCTAGGGGAGTAGGCTTAAGTTGAACCTCCATTTCAAAAGGAAAAAAGAAAAGTGTGGCAGCTTATGCCCTTCAGAACAAAACATGCACCCCTGAAACAGATGAATTGATGTGTGGATGGAAGCATGATTTTGGAAGGAAATTTCATTTATGTTCCATCAAAATAGTCTGAATCCACCCATATAATTAAAGGTTGTTTTTTTAATTGAAAATAGAGATTAAATTAAATTTAGGAAATATTGTACAGTTGTGCAGGGGGCAGGCCCTCTTGGGACAATACATCTTAGAGAGAGTGACTCTCCACTGTTGGTATCTAACATTACATATGATTTTTGAATACATGGCTTGATGCATAGGAGCATTAGAGATACTAGAAAGGTAGGCATGTCCAGCAAACTTCATGTCTTTCCAACAGTTGTAAATTTGATTCCTACTACCATCTCCAAAGCATCTTTTATTTCTTCCAACCCAAATGTTCCATAATATTTGTGCTCTCCATGTGTGCTCTCCATAATATTTGTAGTGGTTGCACTTCTTCATGGCTTTCAGGAGAAGCTCCCTCTAATCCATAAGCACCTATTTACAACCAAGAGATAAATAAGCAATGTCATTAATGAAGAAAGGAACTGGAATATCCTACCCAGACATAAGGCTATTCCATGAGTTAAATCCTTTTTTCCTACACTGATTCATATTAACAGGCAAAGGAGAATCTTCTTCAGCATTCACCCGTCCAGTCCATAATGATTCATGTGACCAAAACCAGAGATTAGAAGCAAACACTGGATTTAAGGTATAACCCTCTTTAACTTTCATCCAGGCATAGAAATACCTCTAATAATTCCTTGTTCAATTTTATCTTTGACTAACCATCCCAAAGCATCACTAGAAATAGCAAACAGAAGAGGAGCAAGGGGACAACTTTGTTTGATATATCTATAAAGATTGAAGGGTTCAAAAACAGAACCATTCATAGCCACCCTAGAGTTGGCATTACTCAGTGTTTTTGTCTATAATCTCAATTATGTCTGTAATCTCGATTATGGTCTCGATGTAATCCATGATATATAGACGAAATCTCTTCATCAAGAGGAATTAATCTTGAAATAATATCTGCATACTCAATACGATTTGGGGTGATTAACCATTTTCAAAGTTGATCACAAAGAGTTCGTGACAGATAGTTAAGTATTTCACTGATTGTCATGTTTGGTAACGTTAGACAACATCTTCTAATATTGTAAAATAAGATGTAAGTAGTCCTCCAAAAATCCATAAATTTCCTCCTGAATTCTGAGAAGATTAATACATTTGTTGACCTCGTCTAGATCATAGGCACTCCAATTCCAGACATTGAAATGTTCAAGGCACCATTGAAGAAAAACATTACTATCAGGAAAGGCCTCCTTACTTCGGATATTCATAAATACTTCAACTTCCATAATCAGTGCCCTAGGTTGTAAATCCTTGTGAATAGGTTTCAATTCCTATATCTCCTCTGTCAAGCCACATTGAATCTTTGGAGGGTCCCTTTCTATCTCAGTAAATTCCGGTTCCAGTATCACATGATCTGTTGAGAGTGATGGTTGGATGCACTCAGAAGATTGAGTTGGTACTGCTAATCCTGCTTTGCACCAGCCCTGTATGATCCTTTTCTATGATTCTACTTCTTGATAACGTGATGAAGATTGAGTTTTGCGGAAATTGATATAAGACTGTGCTCTAATTTTACTGGAAAAAATTTCACCGAAATTTCACCAGATTGCCACTGGACTGCCACCGTAATTGTACCGAAATTGCACCGGAATGAACTTCAATTCTGTTTATAATTACTTCAAGTGAACATACATGAAGTAAGGAAGTGACACATGAACTCTCTTAACTAACAGAACTTTTTCTGAAGTTTAAAAAAAAACTTCTCTAGTTCAGACAGCCTCTTTTCGGTCAGACTTTCTACAGTGTATAGATATCTTTTTCACCGGAAAGATTGATCAACTAAAAGTAGAGATGTCTAGCTACAGAATGAGCTATTTCTCATACAAAGCTTTGCATTACTCTACAAGATCTATTTTGTTCTTCTACCGGAAAATTACTCGTTTACTATAAGAACTGCAACAGTGAGCACTTTGACTGTAATTTCTTGATTTCTCAAAATTGACTGAATCAAGTTACTTCAAACTTTGTATGTTTGTGGTATGTTTTGAGCTGAATCTATCAAGCGTTGAATCACTTGATTTGGTTCAGTAGATCCTGAGATATACTTCTTCAAGGTTGACAGACTTGAAGATAATGACTCAGAGAATCACAGAGTAGATGAATGCAAGTATTTGTATTAGATCATATAAATATACATTCCCACTGGCATGATAAACATAGCTCAATGGTACTCAGAGGTGTAGGCTATAAAGTAGACCTCACAACCTCAGTGATTGATACAGTAATGCCTCGCGATGAGTGAAGAAGTGCCGCGACATTTTTCCTTGTAGCTTTTATATGACTTGAATTAGAATTCAAATCAATCTCCTAAAATTTCTCATCTTAAAAAATTGATTGAGATATTCTCTCGATCAATCAACCGCCTTTTCACGACTTTCAATCAATTAGGCGTGATTGCATAATGATGCGCCAAGTCATTTATATTTTTACAATAGATAAAATGGTAAGAATTCATAGGCATAAGTTCCTATGGTCTTCGCTTCATGTATAGTCTTCAAAGTAGATATCCAAGCCAAATGTGAAGGCTTGTATTGCACCAACAGCTCCCCCTCAAGCCAAACATTTTGGCTCAAGTCTTTAGTTTCATTCCTCAATCACATCCTGCAATCCAATCATGGATTTGAATCTGCATAACTTAGTTCCATCCAAAGCTTTAGTGAGTAAATCTGCACATTGCATATTAGTGGACACATAAGTCAACTGAATGTCTTTGCTTAGCAACTTCTCTCTCACATAGTGGTAATGAACCTCTATGTGTTTGGTTCTGGCATGATATATTGGATTAGTTGCTAGGTGAAGAGAACTTGTGTTATCCCCAAATATGATTGGTGGCCTTGTGTATAGGCCCAATTCTGAATATAAAAGCTTCAACCATATGGCTTCTTGAGTGGCATTAGCTAGCCCTCTATACTCTGCCTCAGTAGATGATAGAGCTACTGTAGGTTGTTTCTTGGATGACCAAGAAATTGGTTTATCACCTGCAAAGCATATGTAACCAGATGTACTCCTCCTGTCATCCTTGCAACCTGCCCAATCTGCATCTGAGTATACCTTAATATCAATGTCTGATGAATATGGAAAATACAAACCATGGTTCTGAGTTCCCTTTAGATACTTCAAGATCTTCTTAGCTGCTTCTAGATGAGGTACCCTTGGTTTGTGCATGAATTGGCTAAGCACACTTACACCATATGCTATGTCAATTCTGGTCAAGGTAGCATAGTTCAAACTACCTACCATACTTTGGTATCCTGTGATGTCTTGGACTTCTTCTCCTTCATGAGCACTTAGCTTTAGGTTGACCTCCATAGGAGTAGTTGAGACTTTAGCATCCTGCAAGCCAAACTTCTTGACCATATCCTGTACATACTTCTTTTGAGTGATATATATACCTGAGTTGGTGTAGACTAACTCAAGACCTAAGAAATACTTTAATAATCCAAGATCATTGATCTTGAATTCCTTCATCATCTTTCCTTTGATATGTCTAATTCCCTGAACATCATTTCCTGTAATAATGATGTCATCAACATAGACACACAAGTATATTACCTCTGAATTGTTCCTTTTGATAAACAATGAAGTATCTGCTTTACTCATCACAAATCCTTGATCTAGGAGATAGGTTGTCAACCTATAATTCCATGCTCTAGGTGCCTGCTTCAACCCATACAGAGCCTTCTTCAATTTACAAACATGATTTACCTTATTGGGATCTTCATAGCCAGGTGGTTGTGACATGTAGACCTCTTCAGATATCCATCCATTCAAGAATGCATTCTTCACATCCAATTGGTACATGTTCCAATTCTTGGATGCAGCTACACTCACCATAACTCTGATAGTTGGCATCTTGGCCACAGGAGAAAATGTCTCCTCATAATCAATGCCTTGGGTTTGTGCAAAACCCTTGGCTCCTCAAACAAAGGCTTCAAGGTAAGCAATGCTTTTGGTGTCTTCAAGCGTTTGATCCTTGTAATTGTACAGAGCAATGCTTTTGGTGTCTTCAAGCTCAAAAGTAAATAACCTACCTGATTTCTCTCCCTTGGCTATCCTTCTGAATCCATGTCTTGGATCCTCCACATATGCACCATGTTGAGTGAACCTGACCTGTAGACCTTTTTCCACAATCTGACCTACACTCATGAGATTCTTGGTGATTGTTGGAACATACAACACTCTGCTCAATAAATTCTGATTGCCATCACTAGTTTTGACATTGCCTACTTTAACAACTGAATGTTTAGTGTCATCACCTGTCTGCACTTGATGCTTGCCTTTGGGTTCTTCCAAATCAGAGAGTAAGGCAACATTTCCAGCTACATGGTTAGAGCAACCTGAATCAATATAGAGTAAGTGATCATCATTGATACCTGATTTAGATGTCATGTTCATGATCAACAAGGAATCATCTTGCTCCTCTGCATAATTGTTGTAATCCTTCCTATTTCTGTATCCACCTTGATAGCTGTCATTGTGATTGTAGTTGTTGTTATAATTATTGTTGTGGCCATGGTAGCCTTGAGATTGGTTGAATCTGCCTCTACCTTGAGAGTATCCTCCTCTAGAGTAGCCTCTTCCTCTCTGATTCTTATAATTTCTGTAGCACTCATCTGTGGTATGGTTAGACAAGCCACAAATATTGCATGGAGATTGATTGTAGGGTCTCCCCCTACCTGACTTACCTCCTCTGCCCCTACCTCTAGATGATCTACCTCTCCCTGCATAGTTTGCTTGGGAGGTAGAGCCTTCTTCATCAACCTTCTTGTTTTTACCCTTGTCTTTAGTCTTCTTATCAGTATATAGGGCAGAGGGATTGTTACCTTTTGATTGCTCTCCATTCTTTGTGATCTTTGCTTCATGTGTAAAGAGTTGTCCAATCAAGGTTGTTAAATCAGGTGCTTGGATGTCCATGTATAAGTCCATTGTTGTGGTAAAACTCTCCCACTTGTCATCTGCCTTTAGTCCATTGATCACTTGTCTGACTATTTGCTCTTCCTCAATTTCCTCTCCAACACTTGCAAGTTGATCTGCAATATCCTTGACTTTGGTGACAAAATCTGAGACACATTGTTTTGATTGCTTCCTAAGAGTTGTAAACTCAATCCATAGCTGGTTCTTTCTGGCCCTTGTGCTTGATGAAAAATATGTTGACAAGGTTTCCCAAGTCTCTTGGGAAGTCTTACAATTCCTTACATGAGGTAAAAGAAAGTCAGATATAGAGTTTAGAAGGTAAGACCTTGCCAAAGCATCTTTTGCACACCATTGGTTGAGTCTCTCATATTCATCCTTTGTGGGTAGTCCTCTAGTCTTGAATGAGGGCAATTCCTCATCTCCTGATATGTATCCAAATAAGCTCCTTCCTTGTAGATAGGTCTTCATCCTTAAAGACCAAGCTTGGTAATTGTTCCTGTCCAATTTGTCAATGAATGAAGGAAAACCATCACCCATGATTACCTTATTTGCTCTGATACCACTGTTGAGAGTGATGGTTGGATGCACTCAGAAGATTGAGTTGGTACTGCTAATCCTGCTTTGCACCAGCCCTGTATGATCCTTTTCTATGATTCTACTTCTTGATAACGTGATGAAGATTGAGTTTTGCGGAAATTGATATAAGACTGTGCTCTAATTTTACTGGAAAAAATTTCACCGAAATTTCACCAGATTGCCACTGGACTGCCACCGTAATTGTACCGAAATTGTACCGGAATGAACTTCAATTCTGTTTATAATTACTTCAAGTGAATATACATGAAGTAAGGAAGTGACACATGAACTCTCTTAACTAACAGAACTTTTTCTGAAGTTAAAAAAAAAACTTCTCTAGTTCAGACAGCCTCTTTTCGGTCAGACTTTCTACAGTGTATAGATATCTTTTTCACCGGAAAGATTGATCAACTAAAAGTAGAGATGTCTAGCTACAGAATGAGCTATTTCTCATACAAAGCTTTGCATTACTCTACAAGATCTATTTTGTTCTTCTATCGGAAAATTACTCGTTTACTATAAGAACTGCAACAGTGAGCACTTTGACTGTAATTTCTTGATTTCTCAAAATTGACTGAATCAAGTTACTTCAAACTTTGTACGTTTGTGGTATGTTTTGAGCTGAATCTATCAAGCGTTGAATCACTTGATTTGGTTCAGTAGATCCTGAGATATACTTCTTCAAGGTTGACAGACTTCAAGATAATGACTCAGAGAATCACAGAGTAGATGAATGCAAGTATTTGTATTAGATCATATAAATATACATTCCCACTGGCATGATAAACATAACTCAATGGTACTCAGAGGTGTAGGCTATAAAGTAGACCTCACAACCTCAGTGATTGATACAGTAATGCCTCGCGATGAGTGAAGAAGTGCCGCGACATTTTTCCTTGTAGCTTTTATATGACTTGAATTAGAATTCAAATCAATCTCCTAAAATTTCTCATCTTAAAAAATTGATTGAGATATTCTCTCGATCAATCAACCGCCTTTTCATGACTTTCAATCAATTAGGCGTGATTGCATAATGATGCGCCAAGTCATTTATATTTTTACAATAGATAAAATGGTAAGAATTCATAGGCATAAGTTCCTATGGTCTTCGCTTCATGTATAGTCTTCAAAGTAGATATCCAAGCCAAATGTGAAGGCTTGTATTGCACCAACATGATCCAACCTCTTTTGTTTTTTTGACTTGCCTAGTATTTGTTTAGGCTCTTGAATGTCTTTTAGTATAAACACTAGTACATGATTATTTTGAGTTGAAACTGATACTATTTGCTCAATTGTTGTTGCAATAAGTGCTGATATATTTAGGTAGTGATGTGTGTGAACACACTAGGACCGTCGGGGTACTTTTTGCCCTCTTTAGGAGGTTTTTTTCCCCCTGCTTGTATATACGCCTATTGCCCTAATGGGCTACTTATCTTTGTACATTCTCTAGTAATACATTCAGTATTGTGTGTTTGTGCTCCAACCTTCTTCTTCTTCCTTGTGTTGTTTGCGTGCTTCCGTAGACGTCTATCTCCAACAATTGGTATCAGAGCATGTCGTTGCTTCTTCTAGGGCGCCGTCGATACTCCTCCACTTGCAGTCTCAGAATCGCACGAATTTTGGTGAGCATACTCAGCGTGTTTTCGAGATCAAAATAGCTTTGCTGTGTGGTGCCGAAATCGCGATCAGAGCTCATTTCAGCCTCCGAACGCACTATCGCAGCATAGGATATTTCGTCTTTTTGTGCCAAAGGTATATACCAGTTTCTGTTCGCCAGTTTAATCGTCTCGAAGTTTGCTACAGGTCTAGCAGAACTCGTCTAGGAAGTTCTGTTCAACTGTTTGAGATAGAGTCAATTTTCTGCATCAAGGTATTTTAGTCATCGGCCATGGCTGAAAGCAGTGATGTATTCCGTATGTTGGCTGTTGAGGATAAGTTGGATGGTACCAACTACCCATTATGGGCTTATATGATGCGACATGTACTGGTTGCAAAAGGACTGTGGAACATTGTGCAGGGTGTCGAAAGACGTCCTGTTACACTTGTAAAAACAGGTACTGCAAATATAGGTGTTGGAGCTGATGAAGATGGTGTTGAAGATGATATTCTGCAGATTCATGTTTGTGCTGCTGTTTCTGTTGCACCTATTGCAGAGCAGATTTGTTGGGATGGCAGAGATGCCCAAGCACATGCATTGATAGCTTTGTCTGTCAAACGTGCCATTATTCCTCGCATACGCTCTTGCAAAATAGCTAGGGATGCTTGGGATACACTTACCACTTTGTACCAAGCTAGGAATGATGCTTGTGTTGCTTACCTCCGAAGATAGTTGGAGAGTGAGCACATGAATGAAGGTGATTCTATGGACAGTTTTCTCACAAAGATCAAAGACCTGAAGGAACAATTGATTTCTGCTGATGAGGTTATACCAGATAGCTCACTTGTGCAGACCGTTCTAAATGGTCTTCCTGATTCATATCAGAGTTTTGCCTCTACTCTTCGGTTGATGATGAAAGGCAATCCAAATGCCTTGTCATTTGAGGAGTTAGTCTATGTTCTGTTGCAGGAAGATCAGTCCAGGCAAAACAGGTCCATTATGCGTGTTGTAGATCAAGCTTTCCTGGCTAGTCAGAAGGGCAAAGGAAAATGGGGTTCCTCTACTAGTAAGCAAAAATCTGCAAATGCTACACAATCGAAGAACCAGGATAAAGATGAGAAGAAATCAGAAAAGCAGAAATTGTTTTGCAAGTACTGTAAAGGAAATGATCATATCATAAAGAACTGTCCAAAACTGGCTGCTAAAGAGGCAAAGAAGAAAGAGGCTGGAATGGTTGTTGCAGAGGCCTCTACACCAAAAACAAAGTCTGCAAATCTTGTGCAGGAAGAAGAATGGGCGTTTACTACTGTCTGCAATTTTGACCCGTCTTCTCATGATCAGTGCATGTCAACAGTAGACTCAGATGTTTGGTACTTTGACAGTGGGGCGACCAAACATATTACCTTGCAGCGCAGTTTCTTCTCTTCACTCGAGCCTGCCCCTACAGGGAATACTGTTACATGTGCCAACAACTCCTCTTATCCTGTTATGGGAGTTGGTAAGATCATTTTGAATACTGGTGATGGTAGTTCTTTCACTTTGTCAGATGCTTTATTTGTGCCAGGGATCAAAAAGAACCTGTTATCAGTTTCTGCATTAGCCAAGATTGGCTTGGTTGTGAAATTTGTTGATGACAGGTGTACAGTTCATGATCTCTCAAATGGCGATGTGATTATTGCTTCTGGCATTCTATGTCGTGGGCTGTATAAGCTCATAGACTATGAAAGATCTGTGAATGATTCGGCATGTGCAGTTCATGATTCTCAGGCTATGTCAGATGCAAAGCTTTGGCATGCACGCTTTGGTCATCTGAATTTTGCTAGTTTGCTACGCTTGCAGAAATAAAAAATGGTGTCCTCTTTGCCCAAACTTGAGGCACCTGGAAAACATGTTTGTGAGGGCTGTATTTTGGGCAAAATGTAGCGTTCCTCCTTTCCAAAAGATGGTTCAGCTCGGGCTATGCACAAATTGCAGCTTGTACATAGTGATGTCTGTGGTCCTATGCAGACACCCTCTTTTGGAAATTACCTTTACTTCGTGACCTTCATTGATGATTTTTCCAGGCATGCATGGGTATATCCACTCAAAGCAAAGTCCGAAGTGTTCATGTGCTTCAAACAGTTTTTGGTTTTGGCTGAAAATCTGTCAGCATGTAAAATGGGCACCCTCCGTTCTGATCGAGGGGGAGAATATATGTCTTCAGATTTTAATACATTTCTGGCTGAACGTGGGATAAAACACCAGTATACAGTGTTGTATACACCTCAACAGAATGGAGTTGCTGAACGAAAGAACAGGTCACTCATGGAGATGGCGAGGTGCATGGTCAAAAGTCAAGCTTTACCACATAGTTTCTGGCTTGAGGCTGTCATGTGTGCAGCATATGTACTGAACAGGTATCCCACTAAAGCACTGCAGTCTATCAGTCCATATGAGGCTTGGCATGACCGCAAGCCATCTGTTGCTCATCTGCGTGTTTTTGGTTGTTTGGCATATGCATTAGTGCCTGAACAACATCGCAGAAAATTGGATGATAAGGCAGTAAAATGTATTTTTGTTGGGTACAGTTCTGAAAGTAAAGGCTATCGTCTGTATCATCCATAGACTAAACGCATTCTGGTTAGCCGTGATGTTGTCTTTGTGGAAGATGTTATTCAACCATTGCTTTCATGTACTAAGGAGACATCTTTTAGCTCCAAAGACATGTATGATACGTTGATGCCTCTTTTTCAAGGTGGATAGTCTAGTGCTGGTCCTAATGAGGCAACTTCTCAGCCTTTCCAGGTTTCATATGATGATGCAGATCATTCCATTTCTGATGCAGATTTACATGATGCACTTGTTGATGAGAGAGCTGATATTGAGCAGGCAAAAACTATGCCAAATGGCTGGTGCAGACTTTGCATGACAGCAAATTAGATGCATCTTTGTCATATCGTACTCATTCAGGCTCTCATAGTCCCTCCTTTGCATCAGATTGCTATGCTATGGCTGCGTCTAGTCTCTGTGATGAGAATGAGCCTGTTTCTTTTGATGAAGCACAGAATTCAGAAAATTGGATGGCTGCTATGCAATCTGAATATGATGCTATAATGAAGAATGGTACTTGGTCTTTATGTGACTTGCCTCCTGGCAAGAAGGCCATTGGCACTAAGTGGGTATACAAGCTGAAGCGTAAACCGGATGGTATAGTTGACAGGTATAAGGCTAGGCTTGTTGCAAAGGGTTATGCATGTTGGTGTAAATCACAAGCCTACACATTTGGCTTGGAAGTTATCATGAAGACTCTACATACATGAAGAACCATAGGAACATATGCTAATGGTTAATTACCACTTTATCTCATCTGTAAAAGTCAAAATGACTTGGAATCTTTTGTAATCACCTACCAAAGTGAGTTGTGGAAAAAGTAGCCTATTTGATTGAGAGAATATTGCCAAGCTTTTAGGACCTTGATCATAGGAAGCCAAAATTTGAATTTGAATTCAAATTTTTGCACATATCCTATAAAATGTACTTGGAAAAGTCGCGGGCAGATCACTTCATTCCCGAGGCTTACTCTATTGAGTTTGAGTGTGTGTAAGGAATACATCATAGCCTACACCTCTCTATACCATTTGGCAATGCTAGACATGCCAATGGAATTGTACACAAGTGTTAATCAATAGATACATTTACATCATTCATCTTTATGTTCTCTGTTAATCTACTCAAAAGTCTGTCAACTTGTCAAGGGCAAATCTCCGTCAATACTACTCCAAATTCAGTGATTCAAAGCTTGTTGGATTCAGCTTGAAGTCTACGACACGATATCAAAAATTGAAGACATTCCATTCAGCAGATTCAGAGAAATCGCCGTCGAGGTGCTCACTGGTCTATCTCTGCTATAGTCCTAAAAAGTCGGGGGTATAACTAATTTTGCTAAATCAATTGCTTTGAGTATAGTTTGTCATTTTACATCATTCCACTTGCAAATAGTACCTTACTAAGTTAATTAAATACCCCTAGAAGGAATTTTATCAATTGCTACTGTGTTGGTCACACTGAGCAAAACATTCAGCAAGTGTCAAGACCAAAATAGAAGGTTTTCTTGAGTTTGTGACTTCCAAAGTTATCTGTTTTGATTCAATCATTGCATACATCATTTCCAAAGGACATAGGCCAATTCTTTGTGTCATTGGAAAGCTAAGGAAGTCTACTAATCAAGTCTAAATCAAGAGAGGGCTGGTACAAAGTAGGTTTAGCAGTACCTACTCAGTTTCCTGGATCATCCATCCATCTTTCCCAACAATGCACAGGAAAGAGGCATTGATTTTGATGAGACCTTTCCACCTACATGTCGTATGACTACTGTTCGGAGCATCTGTGCACTTGCAGCCCATCATGGTTGGAATGTACATTAGTCGGACATTAAAACTGCATTTCTGAATGGTGATTTACATGAAGAAGTGTATGTTTTTCAGCCCCGTGGCTTTGTGCAGAAAGGGCATGAAAACCAGGTTTGCAAATTAAAGAAGGCATTATATGGTTTAAAGCAAGCACCACGTGCTTGGTATGAGAAGATACATGCCTATCTGGTTGCACATGGTTTTGAGACACAGTCCAACTGAAAGCACCTTATATGTTAAGCGTGCTAATGATGTGCTTTTGATCATTGTTGTCTATGTTGATGACATGCTGCTCACTGGTCCTATTGAGACACATATTGCTGATTTTAAGGCTGATTTGCATGCCTCATTTGAGATGTATGATTTGGGGCATTTGCATCACTATTTGGGCATTCAGTTTATGCAACTTGATGGTGGAATGGCTTTCTGTCAAATGAAATATATTGACACATTATTGCAGCATTTTGGCCTTGAAGACTGTAAGCCTATCGCCACTCCTATGGAGAGAGGTTTACGATTGAGTCTTCATGATGCTGGAGATGCATTTGATGTTGTTCTCTATCAGCAAGCTGTTGGATGCTTGATTTACTTATGCATTACTCGGCCAGATATTCAGTTTGCTGTCTCACAGATGAGCAGGTTTATGCATTGCCCAGGAGTCACGCATTGGAAGGCGGTTAAGCGCATCTTTCGCTACTTGAGTGGTACTCGGCTACTTGGGTTGTTTTATCCCAAGGGGGGATCACTACCGCCAGATTTGCATGCTTTTTCTGACTCAGATTGGGTTGGTTGCTATGATACTCGTGTGTCCACCAGTGGTTTTTGCTTCATGCTTGGTAGCTCATGTATATCTTGGTTGAGCAAGAAGCAGCCTACTGTGGCCACTTCTAGTTGTGAGGCTGAGTATAGGGTAGCTTTCACAGCGACTGTTGAGTGTGTGGCTCAGATGCCTTATGGCTGATTTGGGTGTTGGTCAGTCTTCTGCCACCACCATCTTCACTAACAGTCAGAGCACATTGGTAGTTGCGAGGAACCCTGTGTTCCATGCTCGCACTAAGCACATTGAGGTGCATTATCACTATGTCAGGGAGAGGTTCTCTGTTGGGGAGATCAGCTTGGCATATGTGCCCACACAAGAGAACATTGCAGACCTTTTCATGAAGGCTCTGCCTAGGGAGAAGTTTGAAGCTTTTCGCAAAGCTTTGGGCTTACTTCCTTTTGTGGAGTGATTTCCACATAGCTTGGCACTTCCTTATACATGAGTGCCAGCTCCTTGTTCACTGCATCACTCCCAGGGGGGATTTGTTGATATATTTAGGTAGTGATGTGTGTGAACACACTAGGACCGTCGAGGCACTTTTTCCCCTCTTTAGGAGGTTTTTTTCCCCCGGCTTGTATATACGCCTATTGCCCTAATGGGCTACTTATCTTTATAAATTCTCTAGTAATACATTCAGTATTGTATGTTTGTGCTCCAAGCTTCTTCTTCTTCCTTGTGTTATTCGTGTGCTTCTGCAGATGTCTATCTCCATCAATAAGATCAGTTTGAGCTGAAATAGGACATGTTTGAGTTGAAATAGGATCAGTTTGAGTTGAAATTGATACTTTAGTTAATTTTTTTTTCTTTTTGGGCATCTTTGTGCTCAACTTCTATTGTAGCCTGACATTGACTTGCTGAGGATGTAAGACTGTCTTTTGTGGCAGCTATGGATGGAACTTTGGTTTTAATCTAGCCTATAAGCCAAACATCATTACAAGTTCCAATCAAAGACACTGTTAATCTATCAAAAATTGTACAGAATAGGATAAATACAATCAATAACATCATTACAAAATAGGCTAAATAAAAAATCCTATGAGAGCTAATCGATTTGAACAATGTCACGTGTGGATAGTAACCATTACAAAGAGGTGTTGTAAGAAGGTGAACAATAGAACTAAATAGTGAGATCAGTTTCCTCACTTTGAAACTATTTACTACTATCCAAATCATATCATTGTGAAAAGATATGAGAGGAACGATTGTAAAATTCATACAAATGCGTTCCTAATGTTTATGATGGCATCAGACTTCAAATTATTTCCAAATTGGTACTTAAGTTATGGACAAATGCCATTTTGCCCATATAATACCAAAAGAAGAATTGTTTACATCATTACAATCAATCAAACAATTCAGCTATCAAATATGTATAGGGTATATAATACGAGGTAGAGACAATAAAATATTTTAATAATATCGATACAAAATAGGCTCATCACAAACTGTGATGATAGCTAATAGATTTGGATGATGCCACACGTGTGGATAGTAACCATTACAAAGGACAATGATGTAAGAGGATGAACACTCATACTATTCTTTCAAAAGATCCTCTATATCAGGTACAGTGCCTCCGTTCAAGTGTGATTGAGTAGTATGCCGCCTTGTAATTGGGTGCAAATTGCTTGGCTTCGTCTGTCGTTTCATACATACTTGCAAATTTCTTTTTGCATTTTCCATAAACTATGCTAGAGTGGCATCCTCTTGTACATGAACACCTAGAACCTTTGTTGGGGATCCACACATGTCGTGAAACCGAGGCTGGGTTACAATAGTTTTGCTTTGAGGAGGTTTCATTTGTAGCATTCGCTTGAAGAACATCTCTATTTGGACTCTAATTAGGATCAAAATTTGGATTCTGTAGATGAAATTTATTTGAACAAACAACGGGATCATTATCAACTACATAGTTGTGACTAGCTAGATGAATATCTGAGCTGCTAACTGGATCAAGAAAATTTTCAACCATTCCATCTAGATGACTATGAAAGTCAATGTGTATGGACTCTGCATCATGCATGTTGTCAACTGGACAAGGATCCGCACTAGCATCCATTGTAGATGGTGTTTGGAGGAAGGATGGAATATTTTCTTTCTCTTTCGATGATGATGATTGGGCATAAGTCTTACTTTCAGCAAATGGTGTACATGCAACATTCTCACTTGTCCCAAGCTCCCTATCGTATGCCGCATCAGCATTGTTGATAATTGTTCCTATTGAGGTACGAGCAACTGCTTAGCACAATGAAACCAGCTAGATTAGTGTTCCACTAGAGGGTTAAAGAGTAAGAAAGAGATAGTTGATGGATGACTTATTACAAACAACTAACAAAAAACTAGATCCTTAGTAATCGTGAATTAGTAACAAGCTAAGTAGTAATAGCTAACTACTAACAATTATCAAACACTCAGCTACTTAGTAATAGTTGATTACTAACAAGCTAATTAGTAATAGCTAATTACAAACAAGTAAACAAGAACTAGCTACTTCGTAATAACTACTTAGTAACAAGCTATTTCGTAATGGCTAATTCGTAGTAACAAATTAATAATAGCTAATTAGTAATAGCTAACTAGTAATAGCTAATCAGTAATAGCAAATTAGTAATAGCTAATTCATAATAGCTAATTCGCTATAGCTAATTAGTAATAGCTAATTCGTAATAGCTAATTCGTAATATCTAATTCGTAATATCTAATTCGTAATAGCTAATTCGTAATAGCTAATCATTAATAGCTAATCAATAATAGCTTATTAGTAATAGCTACTTATTAATAGCTATTCAATAATATCTAATCAATAATAGCTAATTAGTAATAGCTACGTATTAATAGCTAGTTCATAATAGCTAATTCGTAATAGTAATTCATAATAGCTAATCAGTAATAGCTAATGAGTAATAGATAATTAGTAATAACTAACTCATAATTATAGCTAATTCGTAATAGCTAATCAATAATAGCTAATCAATAATAGCTAATCAATAATAGCTAATCAATAATAGCTAATCAATAATAGCTAATCAGTAATAGCTAATTAATAATCGTGAATTAGTAAAAAGCTAATTAGTAATAGCTAACTACTAATAACTTTCAAACAATCAGCTACTTAGTAATAGCTAATTAGTAACAAGCTTATTAGTAATAGCTAATTACAAACAACTAACCAAAAACTAGTTACTTCATAATAGCTACTTAGTAACAAGCTAATTATTAATGGCTAACTCGTAATAGAAAAATAATAATACCTAATTAGCAGTATCTAATTAGTAATAGCTATTTACTCATAGCTAATTAGTAATAGCTAATTCGTAATAGCTAACTCATAATAGATAATTCATAATAGCTAATTCGTAATAGCTAATCAGTAATGGCTAATGAATAATAGCTAATTAGTAATAGCTAATTAGTAATAGCTAATTAGTAATAGCTAATTAGTAACAAGATAATGAGTAATAGCTAATTAGTAATAGCTAATTCATAATAGCTAATTAGTAATAGCTACTTAGTAATAGCTACTTAGTAATAGCTGATTACTAACAAACTTAATATTAATTTGTAATAGCTAATTCGTAATAGTTAATTAGTAATAGGTGATTAGTAACAAACTAATTAATAATAATTTACTAATAAGCTAACTAAGAACCAACTACTTAGTAATAGCTAATTAGTAATAGCTATGAGGAATTAGCTACTTACTTATAGATACTTAGTAATAGCTACTTAGTAATAGCTACTTAGTAATAGTTACTTAGTAATAAATACTTAGTAATAGCTAATTATTAATAGCTAATTGGTAAAAAAACTAATATATTAATAACTATTTGTAACAGCTAACTAACGACCAGCTACTTAGTAATAGCTAATTGGTAATAATTTAATTATTAATAGCTAATTACTAACAAGAAACCTAGAGTTAGCAACTTAGTAATAGCTAACTAGTAACACCCTAATTAGTTACAAACAACTAACCATAACCATATACTTAGTAATAGCTAATTAGTAACTAGCTTATTAGTAATAGCTAATTATTAACTAGCTTAGTAGTAATAGCTGATTACTAACAACTAACTAAGAACCAGCTACTTTGTAATAGCTAACTAGTAACAAGCTAATTCGTAATAGCTAATTACAAATAACTAACCAAGGACTAGCTACTTAGTAATAACTAGCTGTTAACAAGCTAAATAGTAATAACTAATTACTAACGGCTAACTAAGAACCAGCTACTTAGTAATAGCTAATTGTTAACAAGATAATTAGTAATATCTTAGTAACCTAGTAATAGCTAACTAGTAACAAGCTAATTAGTAATAGATACAAGTTACCGAGAATCAATAGTTTGATAACTAGTAATAATCTAATTAGTAATAGATACTTAGTAACAAGTAACTAAGAACCAGCTACTTAGTAATAGGTAACAAGTAGCAACCTAATTAGTAATATCTAGTTACAAAAAACATACCAAGAAGCCACAACCATGGATAAAAAGTAATATTATTAATATTAATCAACACGACAAGCTTACCTCTATGAAAGTTGAATCCACCATCAAAGAATCCAAAGATTATTTGTCCCATATTTTTTGGTATTTCAGCACCACATTCAGGTCCTAAACAGTTGACTGACACATGGCAATGTGCTGCAAAACAAATATAGTGATATGCATGGTTGCATGGCATAAGATGCACTATAAAACTCACCCTCTTCTCAATATTCAAACCACATGCTATGCACATGGATGAAACACTGAGTAAGAGGGTTGATGGTAACCCTCGGAGAGGTAATGGCGATAATGGTGACAATTCATTTGAATCCATCATGCTTAACATGTTCTTTACAAAGGATAGATGTCGATTTGCACCCTTATGCTGATTTTCATGCAACTTATAGTGATATGTATGGTTGCATGGCATAAAGTGCACTATAAAACTCGCCTTCTTCTCAATATTCAAACCACATAATATGCACATGGATGAAACACTAAGTAAGAGGGTTGATGGTAACTCTGGGGGAGGTAATGGCAATAACGGTGAAAATTCATTTGAATCCATCATGCTTAACATGTTCTTTACAAAGGATAGATGTCGATTTGCACCCTTATGTCGATTCTCATGCAACTTATGTTCAGCCTGTGTATGTAACAATCCAAATGATCAGTATTGAACCTTAGAAAAATGTTCCAACCAATGTCAATAAAGCTAAATATTACCTCCAGTTCAAGCACCTTGTCATTCTCATATGGCTCAATCCCTAACAACTCCAGATTAACAATATATATCTGAATTTGCATCTCCAACTGAATCCTCCTCTTAGGAGACATTCCCACATCACATTTCAATTCATCTATGGATACCTGTAACTTTTTTCTCATCTCAATGACTGTTGTAGTCACCTTAGACTCAGCAGCCTTTGATAGATTGGCTTGATCCAAATCAAGCTTGACCCTATCCAACTTATTCTGTTCACTATTAATTAACAATTCTAAAGTACATAGAACCTTAGTACCCTCCACTCGCCTTATGGCAACAACTGCCGTACTTTGGCGAGCATATAACTCAATATATTCTTTCTATTCCTACAAGTTTGCATCCAAAGGCTCTAAAAGTGGTGAAGCATCATCGTTCAAACAATTGTAAAACCTTTGCATCTTCGACTGCAATGTACCTATCTTCCTACATCTTTCAATAGAAGCTTTTGCAGCTATAGCCCATGCCACTTGGTACATAGCTAGATTTTCTGATGTTTGAGCGGTGGTATAGTTTTCAAATGCAAAGGCTCTAGCGAATTGTACAGACAATTCGTAGTTTTTTGATAGCTCTTGGTCGACTTTTTGATGTAACACCATCAGTGCATCATAGAACTCTTGCCTGACATATTTAACTTTCATCTTCCCCTTGAGTCGTGTTACCTTGAAGACAGACAACCAATCTGCCTCACTAACGCATTTTTCTGATATAGTACCTGGATCTATGTTACATTTATGTGTTCCTCGAGTAGCTTTGATGTGAACCTTTTCCCTATACATGGGCACTTTTTACTCTAGTGCTGGCTAGAGGTTTTTTCCCCATGTTACCACATACTTGATACTCTCATATGTGGTGGTACTTTGTACTTAGGGATATTATTCAGCTCCTACTTCAGTTCAGTTCATCGATCAATAGAGAGAGCTATTCCAGCCATCGTCTTCTCCGTGTGTCTTGCTGCATTTGTGCTCTTTGTGTGTGGTTCTCGTGTGTCTCTCACACTTCTACACACACCCAACAGTGGTATCAGAGTAAATTCAGCTTCTTCTCAAGTTTCGGTTTTTCGCATCGCGGCGCGCGCGCACTTTAACAGTGCAAATTGACTTCGGAGCATAGAAGTGTGAATTTCAGCAGCCCGGAAACATTTCCAGCAGGTGCGCTGGGGTTTTACCCCCATTTCAAAGCCATTCGTGCAATCAGAATCGCCATCAGAGTGACGGTTTGTGAGCTGAAATTTCAGCACTCATTTCAGTTTTCGTCGAAGTGAAGATTTTGTCACATTCTTGTTCCTTAGTGAAATGGCGGGCAGCAATGACTTGTTTGGCATGCTTCAAGCTGAAGATAAGCTTGATAGGACCAACTATCCGATGTGGTCTTACATGATGAAGCACATTCTTGTTGCAAAACAACTTTGGAACATAGTGGCAGATGTAGATCGAAGACCGGCAGGTGCTTCTACTTCACAGTCTACTGTCACAGATGGAGCTTCTTCTTCGAGTACAGTGGTTTCTCCTTCTCCACCTACACAGGAGCAGCTTAGATGGGATGGAAAATATGCTCAAGCTCATGCTTTGATTGCACTTTCAGTGAAGCGTCATATAGATCCACACATTCATGTTCTACATCATGACATGCATGGGACACTCTTGCTTCTTTGTATGCCGTGCGTAATGAAGCACGTGTTGCATACTTGAGGAAGAAACTTGAGGATGTATGTATGGCTGAAAATGAGTCAGTGGATGTGTATGTGACACGCATCAAGGACTTGAAAGAGCAATTGGCAAACATAGATAAGATCATTCCGGATGCATCAATCATTTCTACATTGTTGAAAGGATTACCGGAATCTTTTCAAAGCTTTGCTACTACACTCCGTTTGGTTGCAAAAGGAAATCCTAATATGTATGCATTTGATGAGGTTGTGTCTCTTCTTTTGCAAGAAGAGCAATCTAGAGTGAATAGGAGTGGTTTGATTGAGGGAACACAAGCACTTGCTATCTCACAAAAGGGAAAAAGCAAGTATGGTTCAGCTTTTGGTTCATCAAAACCAAAGCCTCAAGCTTCCTCTTCCACTCATTCCTCTAATGATGGTGATTTGCAAAAGAAGAAGAGATGCGAATATTTCCGGAAGGCTGGTCATACTATTGATGAGTGTAGAAAGCTTGCTAAACACAATGAAAAGAAGAAGGAATCAGGCATGTCTATTGCTGAAAATTCAGCAAATGCAAAGAATGATGAAGCTAACATGGCTCAAGATTTTTGGGCATGTGTTGTTACATGTCATTATGATGCTTCTTTACATTCTAAATGTATGGTTGTGAGTGAGGCTGATTCGGATTGGTTCTTTGATAGTGGTGCTTCAAAGCACATAACATCATGCAAAAGATTTTTTGCCTCTTTGAAAGATGCACCTAAAGGAGGACATGTGGTGTGTGCAAACAATGCCTCTTATCCTATCATTGAAGTAGAAGAAAATTGAGCTTACGGCTGCAAATGGAGGTGTGATTCTCTTGAAAAATGCATTGTATGTGCCCGGTATCAAGAAGAACTTAATTTCAGTTCCGTTGATTGCCAAAGCTGGACTTCATGTACACTTTGTTGATGATAAGTGCATGGTTCATGATTTCAGCAATAGCGATGTTATCGTGATGTCCGGTACATTATGTAATGGTTTGTATCGCATGGATACATACAAGAGGGCTGCCTCGAATGCCTTAGTTGCTCATACTTCTTCCATGGCTGAAATGGAGCTTTGGCATGCTCGTTTTGGTCATTTAAACTTCAATAGTTTGCTCTACTTGCAAAAGAAGGACATGGTTATTGGCTTGCCTACACTTGAGTCCATTGAAAAGCATGCATGTGAAGGTTGCATTCTTGGAAAAATGCATCGTGCTTCTTTTCCAAAAGATAGTCACACACACACTACAAGAAAATTGCAACTTGTTCATAGTGATGTATGTGGTCCCGTCAAGACTCCATCTTTTGGGAAGCATGTATATTTTGTTACCTTCATTGATGATGCTACTCGTCATACATGGGTGTATCCTATGAAAGCAAAGAATGAGGTATTTTCTTGCTTCAAAGCATTTTTAGCTATGGCTTAAAATTTTTGTTCACAAAAGCTTTTGACTCTACGCACAGATCATGGTGGTGAATACATGTCACATGAGTTTAGTGCTTTTCTTCGTGAAAGAGGTATTTCACACCAATGTACGGTGCCATATACACCTCAACAAAATGGTGTTGCCGAGCGTAAAAATAGAACTCTACTTGAAATGGCACGATGTATGGTTAAAGGAAAGCATCTTCCTCATAAATTTTGGATGGAAGTGGTCATGTGTGCAAACTATGTGTTGAATCGCTGCCCTACAAAAGCATTGAGAGTCATCACTCCTTATGAGGCTTGGAATGGTCATAAGCCTATGGTTAGTCATATGCGTGTGTTTGGTTGTTTGGCATATGCTCTTGTGCCATCACAACAACGTCACAAACTTGATGACAAGGCAAAGTAATGTATATTTGTTGGTTATAGTGCTGAAATTAAGGGATATCGTTTGTACCATCCATTGACGAACACAATTATTGTGAGTCGAGATGTGGTATTTGCTGAAAATTCAGTTTTCCCTCTACTTGAATGCAAAAAACTGCCAACAGTTAGCTCACAAGATGTGTTCGATACACTCATGCCTTTGTTCCAAAATGGTGCGCTTGACTATGGCCATGTAGACCAGCCAACTGAGGTTCAAAGGGCTGAAAAATTCCAGCCAAATAGGGTTGAAAATGCAGAGAATTTCTAGCCAAACATGGCTGAAAAAATTCAGCCAAAAATTGCCAAAACTGTTGGAAATTTTCAGCCACATATGGCTGAACATTTGCGTTCAAATATGGCTGAAACTGAGCACAAAATTCAGCCCACGCATGATGTACATATTGAAGATGTTTTACATAATGAGCGCATGTCTATTAAGAGTGCACAATCTATGCCAAAGTGGCTGAAACAAACTTTGCAGGATAGCAAATTGAGTGCACCTTTACTTGGTAGAAGAAGATCAAGCTCTCACCATGCATCAAATAATTTTGTGGATTATTCTCTTATTGCTATAGCATGTAATGAAGAGCCACTTTCTTTTGAAGATGCATGTGACGATCCACAATGGATGAGTGCTATGCAATCAGAAATGGATTCCATACATAGGAATGGTACTTGGGAGTTATGTGAATCGCCAAAAGGAAAAAATGCCATTGGTACAAAGTGGGTTTATAAGATTAAGAGAAAATCTGATGGTAGCATTGATTGCTACAAAGCTAGATTGGTTGCCAAAGGATATGCACAACAATATGGCATTGACTATGAGGAAACTTTTGCACCTACTTCTCGCATGACTACCATTCGTACCGTGGTTGCATTGGCTGCCCATCGAGGTTGGAAAGTGCATCAATTGGACATAAAAACAGCCTTCTTGAATGGAGATTTGCAAGAAGAGGTTTATGTGAAGCAACCTCCTGGATTTGCTATGAAAGGGAAAGAGCATATGGTTTGTCGCTTGCATAAAGCCTTGTATGGTCTCAAGCAAGCTCCACGTGCATGGTATGACAAAATACATAAGCACTTGATTGCTCTTGGCTTCACATGTAGTCCGATTGAAAGCACACTCTATGTATGCAAAAATGGGGCTGATCTTATAGTGCTTGTTCTTTATGTTGATGACATACTCTTGACTGGGTCATGTGATGCAAAACTTGACATTCTTATGACTGATTTGCAGCATACTTTTGATGTCACTTATCTTGGTCTTTTGAGCTACTATCTTGGCATCCAGTTTGTATCCGTTGAGGGGGGAATTGTTATGCATCAAGCAAAGTATGTTGAGAAACTACTTCAGCGTTTTGATTTTGAGGATTGTAAGCCAGTTTCCACGCTAGTTGAGACAGGATTCAAGTTCTCGGTTGAGGATTCCAGTGATGCATTTGGTACTTCTCTTTATCAGCAAGCTGTGGGATGTCTTATATATGCATGCAACACAAGGCTGGATATACAGTATGCAGTTTCCCAGTTGAGTCGATTCATGCATAGCCCTGGCACTAAGCATTGGCAAGCTGTGAAACGTGTGTTTAGATATCTTCGAGGCACTTTGAGCTTAGGTCTCTTTTATGGCAGAGATGTTCAGCCATGCTTGCAGGCTTTTACAGATAGTGAATGGGCTGGTTGTTATGATACTCGTGTGTCCACTAGTGGTAATTGCTTTTTCCTTGGAGACTCATGCATATCTTGGTTGAGTAAGAAGCAACCTACAGTGGCGACATCGAGTTGTGAAGCTGAGTACAGGGCAGTTTTCATAGCTACAGTGGAGTGTATATGGCTGAGACGCCTATTGATGGATCTTTGCATGGAGATTGATGTTACTACACATATTCTCACAGATAGTCAAAGTGCTTTGGCTGTTGCACGAAACCTAGTGTTTCATGAACGGACCAAACATATTGAGGTGCATTATCACTATGTGAGAGAGCGCCTTCATGCAGGAGATATTGATTTGGTATATGTGCCTACACAAGATAATGTGGCAGACATATCCACCAAAGCTCTTCCATGGGAAAAGTTTGAAGCTTTTCGCAAAGCTTTAGGCTTATTACCTTGTGGGGGTTGATCTGTCACTCCCTGTATGTGTTCACATCATTCACTCCAGGGGGGTTTGTTACATTTATGTGTTCCTCGAGTAGCTTTGATGTGAACCTTTTTCCTATACATGGGCACTTTTTACTCTAGTGCTGGCTAGAGGTTTTTTCCCCATGTTACCACATACTTGATACTCTCATATGTGGTGGTACTTTGTACTTAGGGATATTATTCAGCTCCTACTTCAGTTCAGTTCATGGATCAATAGAGAGAGCTATTCCAGCCATCGTCTTCTCCGTGTGTCTTGCTGCGTTTGTGCTCTTTGTGTGTGCTTCTCGTGTGTCTCTCACACTTCTACACACACCCAACAATCTATAGCAGTGATAGACAGGTGGTAAACGGTGTGGAAATCCTTTTTTTTTCTGGTAGAATATGTTGTGGTCTAACACTTTTGGATATGCTAGATATATCCACCTGCATCAACAAGGCAAATTGTTTCATAAATGCATGCCCATTACTCCAGTCGTAGCACCAAAGATTAAGTGTAGAGTCCCTATATCTTTGTGGTTCATGGATGGAGAAAAGAAGGGTCCTACACAGGCTCGCAGATAATGGAGAGATACATGCAACAACTTCTGTATGTATTAATGATTCAATGTAGCAGCTACATACATGCGAATTGTTACATCATGGGACACATGAGTGAGTCATGGCTGTTAAGCCATTATTTCCGAGACATGGTGTTTGGCCACATGGTTCATATGTGGCACATCCACGTAATGGTAGTTAAGCCGCTTCAATACTTCCCTGTAACTAGAGTATTGGAATGTGACACAGATGTTACTTGATTTCAATGATTCCAAGATGTTTCTTGTAGAGGATGAGCTTATCTGCTCCCACAGGCTTTGTAAGCATATCAGCCCACATTAGATGATTTGATACATGTGTGAAATGAAGTTTTTTTTGCTCTATAAGATCACGTCTAAAATAAAACTTCAAATCAACATGTTTTGTTTTCTCTATCATTGGTAAGAGCTCTTGCATGACCGTTTGGATCTAGAGGCCTTCTTTTGCTGTGAGAGCTAAGGCCAGAAATTCAGCTTCTGAAGATGACAATGCAACTGTTGTCTGCTTTTTGAAGAACCAGGTGCTACTTGCCATTTAACAAGCTGTAAAACTAGCCTATTAAATTACACAGCATTAGACACACCAATTGATATCAGATTTGGAGCTTACCTAGTCCATTGCTTCTGCTTCAATGATGGACTCTTAATAGGTAGCGCCTCTCCTCTACTGAAAATAGTGGCTCTTATATTAGAACGGAAATTACTCCTAGCCATGCGAGCACCTAAATGTTGCATGCATGGATGCTAGACACCATATCTGCTCATACTCGTTCCTAGAGATTGTGTTTCACCTTCATCGTCTGATGGAACAACTGCGTTGATGGTAGCTTTCTCTCGCAACTGACGAAGTCGTGGGGACCTTCTCTGCTCCACTGGCACAGACTCCATAGACTCGCCACCTTATGGAGTACGTGACGAATAATAACATTTACTATTGATGTTCCAACCATGATACCTAGTGGGCTGCCACATGAGTAGTGATTGTACGTCTAGAAAATTGATATTGTTCTGAATTTATTTTTTCATTATTTAAAAAGATTTTGAAATAGTTAAAAGGTGACAGGCTTAAAAGTGATAAATATTCCTAAAAAGTGTTCACATTAACATGCTTTTATCCTGCAGCATCCAAGTGTACGTCTCTAATATAGTCACAAAATTTTTGGCGTAATCTTGAAAAAATTATTGGTATCACTAAACCTTTTGGTGACTTTTACAAATGGTTGATATTGATAAATTTATGATTGCAACGTTTATTCGATTATGTCAGAAGCTATTCAAAAAGTAAAATAATTTAATAAATTTTCATTACAAGAGAAAACACAGATTGTATCATTAGTAGAGAAGAGATGGACGCAAATGCATACTCATTTGCATGAAACAACATTCATTTTGGATCCAACATTTCAACTCAATGTTCAAGCATCAAACAAAGAAGTCTTGGAAATTTTCAAAACCACATGTCAGTTATTACTTCCAGGTCCAGATGGTCGAGATGCATTCCACCAAAGAGTAGCATATGTAAATCGAGAAGGATCTTTTGGAGATCTATGGCACATTGAAGCGATTCATCCTATTTTGTGGAAAGAGTATGGAGGTGAAGTAGTGAAGTTGCAGCATATAACTATGAGAGTGCTTTTAGTAGCAGCTTTAAGTGGTAGTTTTGAGTGTAATTGGAGTGCCTTTGATTTTCTTCATTCAAAATGAAGAAATCGCTTAAGTCTATCATGTGCTAATGATTTGGCATATATGTTTTGTAATATGCATTTGTTACTTGCTCCAACCAAGATAGCTTCTATGGTAGCACAACAAACTTTTGGAGAATTTCAAACTCATGCAAGTTTAATAAATGATTCATTGATTGATCATGATTTAGATGTAGATCACAATGATGGTTAAGACATGGAAGAAATAGATGACATGGTACGTGTAAAAGATGATGATATTCAAAATGAGAAAAATGATGTACTATGAATACTATGATTATATTCAATTGTAAAATCAATGGTTTTATAATATTCATGTCTTTGATTACAAAAAAAGATTGCTTGTTCAGTGTTTTCTTGTTCAATTACTCATCGACAGTAAACCGATCAAAAGATGATAATGCCTCTGAGAGTCTTCTCTACTTGCTCTCATATGCATCCACAAATATTTATAAATTTTTCACTTGATTTTCTAGATCATCAATCCTCTTTTGTTGATCATGTATTGTTCTTTGTAATGCAGGAATCGTTAAACCGTCACTGTATAATTCTGCTCCTTATGAAGATAAATCATGTATAAGATTATGTTCTTGAGAAAGCAAAATGTAGGGTCACTTTCGAGGAAGAGGGCCTTCGTTTCCTTGACTACGAAATTTTGCTCGAGTTTGAGGATGACCCAAACTGATATCTGCATTCTTCGGACGATCATGCCAATCTACATGTCGATGAAGAATGTCTTGTACAAAAATCTTTTTAATGAAATATAATGCTATTTGATTATTATTTGGTAATGATCTCACAACTTGCACAAAGCGTCGAAGTAGAGTTTCTGATAATCCTTTATGTTGTAAGTCTGAAAGCCTTAAGGGTGATGTTTCTTTTTGCCCTTCCTGTAATCGGAAAGAGAACATCACTAACAAAATGATTTGGACATAGCTTTTTTACTTCTTTCATTGATAATGCGTCTCCTTCTAATCCCTCTGTCTCTAAATCTTTATGAAATAAAAATGATTTCCTGATTGTGTAATTTGACCATTCTTCTCAAAGTAAATCCTTTGAGATTGAGTATGATCAAGATCATCATTCACATCTGGCATTCTTGCCATGTTTTACTTTCAAATTTGCAAAAACAAAAACACTAATTTTATTTCAAAAGAATTCATAACATTTAATCCATATAACTCAAATGAATCCAGTTCATTTAATCCATATAGCTCAAATGAATCCACTTCATTTAATCCACATAATTCAAATGATACCGCTGCATTTACTCCACAATGAATCCACAATATTTAATTCATATATGTTAAATGAATCCACAATATTTAATCCACATAACCCAAATGATACCACTTCATTTACTCCACATAATTCAAATAAATCCACATCATTTAATCCACATATTACACATGATTACACTTTATTTCATCTTTTTAACTTAAATGATACCACAATATTTACTCCACTTAATGCAAATGATTACACTTCATTTCATCGATTTAACTCAAATGATACCACTTCATTTACTCCCCATAATTCAAATGAGTCCACAATATTTAATTCATATATATCAAATGAATCCACAATATCTAATCCACATAACTCAAATGATACCACTTCATTTACTCCACATAATTCAAAAATCCACATCATTTAATCCACATATTACAAATGATTACACTTCATTTCATTCACTTAACTCAAATGATACCACAATATTTACTCCACTTAATACAAATTGTTACACTTCATTTTGTCCATTTAACTCAAAGGATCTTCATTTACTCCACATAATTCAAATGAATCCACAATATTTAATTCATATAGGTTAAATGAATTGACAAAATTTAATCCACATAACGCAAATGATACCACTTCATTTACTCCATATAATTCAAATAAATCCACATCAATTAATTCATATATTACAAATGATTACACTTCATTTCATCCACCTAACTCAAATGATACCACAATATTTACTCCACTTAATGCAAATAAATCCATAACATTTACTCCACTTAATGAAAACGAATCTATATCATTTAATCTAGATTGTTCAAATGAATACATATCGTTTTCAATATAGTCTTAATCCATCCGTCATGGATATCTTTAAACCATATGGAGTTAGATGCGAGAACAGTTTAAGCAGTTCATGTGCGTCTACTCTTTTTGATACATCTTTGTCAGAAGCTAATTCTAAAGTATATTTGAACTTGTAAATCCCATTCTTATCAATGGGATAACAATTGAAATCTATATATTTCAAGAGTTGTAACAGGAGTATCAAGACTATAAATATCTCTTGAATCTTATTAAATGATGGAGGACTAGTGGATATGCATTCGGGTGCAATCCACTAGCACTTTTCAATCCACTCATTTCTAGTCAATATTTCTAAATTAGGTAGCTTCGAAATACATTTTTTTGTTGGTAAATATGTCGCTCTACCAAAATCACATAATCTGATATAAGCATGTTGATCTTCAAAATGCAACAAGATGTTATCTGGATGGAGATCGTTATGGGATATATTACAAGTGTGTAAAAATGATACTGTTTGTAATAAGCTATTGATCAAGTTCCAAATGTTTGTTTTCACTGTTGTTATGCCTCCTTCTGTGTCCTTCACACCTCTGCTTTGTGGTACATTTAGGTACTCCTTCATTGTTTCTAGCCACATGTCCAATGTACCATCATTCCCAAATTTAAAAATAATGCTTAAGCTTTTGCTATGGTGTCTAGCTAAACCAAGTGGACTAATAATTCCACTATGCATAATAGATAACATTGTGGCTTCATTGATGGATTCATTCTCTCATGTTTGTATGTCAGCACCATGTAATTTGAATAATTTGGCAACAAATACTTCATTGTTGAATCTCGAGTGGGATATTTTGACTTTATGGATCATTCTATATTGTCCTTCCCCCATTGAGAGTTGCATCTTCAAAAAGAATAGAGGAATATGGGAGCAAACAAAGATTGTTCGATGTTTGATCTCCCAAATTCACATATGCATCTCTTGTATTTGGATCTATCTGTGCTCTCACAAGGTGTTCAGTCGTGTCTGATTTTAATCGCTTTCCTCTCTTCATTGTCTGATAATGTAAATCGATAAATTTAATTTTATCCATGAATCTGGACATATTTGTGATATTTACCACTAATGACTCTACTAATTTAATTTTATCCATGAATTTGGACATATTTGTGATGATTTATCCAAAGATATGTGTAAGCTCTTTTGACATTTGCTCATCTAATACCTGTGCTCCACCGGACATACTACCAAATTTATCTTCAATATTAATAAATATTGTTCTAGATAATTACGTAATCAAATCTTTGTAACTAGATGTATCCATGGCTACAATGATTTCATCTTCTCTCATTCGATACATGTAGAAGCACACAAATTCTCCTAAAAAATTTTGCTCCTGCTTGTTTATTTTAGCTACCATCTGAGCAAAAATAAAAAATAGACTATCAATAAGTGTATGGATAAATAAACCAATAGTATGTGTACACAAATGATAGACATATGCATAGTTAAATAAGCAGATTTATAAATAAATAGATCAAAGCGTAATTATTACCTTGAAGTGAATCTATGTAACTATTAAGAATGTATGAGTCAAAGAATCAGACATTTATAATAGTTCATATACATTCACTATACTATGTATGAGTTTTTTCACATAATTGTATATAACTATTGTGATAGTAAGAGTCAAAGAATCAGACAATCACAATAGTTTCTATACGCCTTGTGGCCTACACTAAGTATTCTCATCAGAATCTAAGTGACTATTGTGATAGTAAGAGTCAAAGAATCAAACAATCGCAATAGTTTCTATAGACCTTTTGACCTACACTAAGTATTCTCATCGGAATCTAAGTGACTATTGTGAGAGTAAGAGTCAAAGAATCAGACAATCACAATAGTCCCTACACACTCCCCAATCTTAATAGATCTATTGTTGTGTCCTATACTACTGTGAGAGTAAGAATCGATGTAGCAAGTCAGACAATCATACTAGTGGTATACTACTGTGAGAGTAAGAATCGATGTAGCAAGTCAGACAATCATACTAGTGGTTTATTTTTAAATGTTTTTCATCAATGTATACAAGTAAGAAATGCTTCCACAAGTTCAACATGTATACAATTGATGATAAAAAGACACAAAATAAATTATATAAATAAAAACCAGGCATATGTAAGAGACGCGTATGTGAATCATACAATATGCATGATACAATGAACAAAACAATAAAATAAACAATAAATAAAAATTAAATTAATACCTCAATGATACAATGAAGGAAGGTCTCTATTATAGAAATTGCAGGATTAAAGCTCTCTAGAATACCAATGAAGCATGTGTGGAATGAGATTTTTGATTGAATGTAAAAATATATATGTTTTTTTTAGAAATCGCTTTTCGACCGAGAGCTCTTTCGAAATGCTTTTGGATCGAAAAGCTTTCCATCGAAAGCTTTTCGATGGAAAACGTATCTGTCTCCATTTTGTTTGGTGTTTATTCAGATAACCACGAATGAAATGAACATATTCGGTATTTGTTTATTATTCGATTGAATAAATGCAACCCTACTTCATAGTGGAGGTTCATGGTTCCAAAACATTATAGAAATAGTTATGTAACAACTTCTCAATTTGAGAGTCAAGCTAATGTCCACGATGTTGTTTTCAATCTCATTTGAAGATGAGACTTTTGTTATAGAGTTGTATGCCTAAAACCATGAAAATCTAGAAAGATGCTGACAAGTGCTGCGTGGACCATTGAAATAAAATAAAGGAAGAAGAAATAAAACCTATAAGGTAGACATGAAACTCTAAAAATATTAAATGGTCTTGAAGTATATGCTTAATATTTATTATAAAAATTAATTTACTGTAGAATAAATTCTGAGAAATGCCTCGATGTGTCCTCCTTGTGCAGTAACAGTAATATTTCAAATATTTAATTTTCTAGAGCTCACTAAATTATTGTTTTCTTTTTTACTTAAATAAACTTCAAACATAATTGGGCATAGGTTCAGGGAAATCTTATCGAATGGATTTCAAAACGTACTTGCTATTGTACTCTATTTTGCTGTTCCTTTTTGTCTATGAGTGTCAGATTTGTGGTGTGTCTATTGCTTGAGAACGTGTCCTCACTGTTCTCTAGCTATGGATTTCCTCACTCTTTTGTATTTTCAGTGCGTTGTTCACGAAATCCTGGTTATTTTGAATGAATATCAAGATGAATAATCACATTATGGGTGGCTCTATTGGAGTTGGATTAGAGCTCCTAAGACCTTGAATGTAGCATCGAGTATTGTAAGGGTGTGCTTGATCTAGAAACTGGACAACTGCATCTTGATAGAATACAGTAGTTTCCCCTTTCAAGGGATATATAAGGAACAAGTGAAAACCAGATACTACTTGCTTATCACACATACGAATTGGGTCTAGAATAGGACTAAGGTTGACATTCACAGCTTCTCTAATATCATCTGCAAGAATTGCGAGAAAAATAGGCCATTTGGTAAAACACTGGTGACAAAACTAAACACACATTGGAGTATCCGCTCGAATGCTAGATAATGGGCTTTCATCACATGCTTGTGGCATTATGCAATTACAATTAAGCAAAGCATTTTCCAATGGTAATAACTCATACATGTTTATGGACCAAAAAAAGAGCTCGAAAGATCAGGACTGGCAAAAGCCAATGTCTTAGATGTACACAACAGGAGATTGTTCATATCTTCTCGGGGTGCAGCATGTTCAAAATCTTATCAACAAGCTCCACAATATCTGCAAAAACTATTGTAAGAAGCTTTGCATTATGCTGTACTTTTTCTTATGGCTCGCCTCTGTTGGCTATAGAACTTGTATCTTTGGGGCCTGCCCTTTGCATAGAATGTAATATTTCACCATTAATACAGTTCTTTTCCTTGGTCTCTCAGAAAAACATCTGCAAAAGCTCTCCTAGTACCACTTGATTTGTAAGCTTGTTTAGGCACATGCGATCACTTGAATCGTGTGCGATGGGTCATCTTATGCTTTCGTATTTCATTTTTTTTTTTTCCCAAGGAAACGACATAAATCAAGTTATAAACAAGATTGTCCTACAGACAAACACAACTTAATCTGTCTCTACAAGACTACAAGCGCGCGCTGTGTGAGAGGGACTGGGAGAGGTTGACAACAGCTTTAAGCGAAGAGCGCGGAATAGTGAAGGAAATGCGTGCTTGACGTACTTGCTGTGTACGCCCCCGCGTATGTGAGTGACGGAACACAAAGCGAGACGTTGACAATGGATCTCGGACTTCAGCAAAGAATGCAATAGTTATAGTCACCTATATATTTCATTACAACACCTGCGTGTGAAGAAGGTATCCATCGCGATTCGCGACAGCTCTGCGAAAAAGGGACATGGGATGCGCGCCGTTTCTAGTTTCGTGGGAGGTGAGGTGACTGGTGGTGATAGTAAATAGCAGCCCTGTCTTCTAACTTTTTTTTTTAATAAAAGGAAGTTCGGCCTTGGTCTATTCTCCCATACTTTAATTAAAATAAAACAGGAAAGTTACACGGGGCTAGTGCCCATGGGACCCCCTAAATCCCACAATGCAGGGGACAAGTTCGGTAAGCTAGAGGGCATTACAAATGCGACGGATAAACTATCATCTCCCTCATGCGGGAGCTATTTGGGTTTCAGCTTGTTATCTTCGAGGAGATAAATACAGTGGTGCCTAAAGGGTGGAGATCTCTTATCTCGGGAGATTCTTTTACCTAGAAGAAACAAGGATTTCTCAATCGACCATTCCTTGGTAGTTTGGCCAAAGTTGACAGCACATCGCTCCCTCCAAATCTTCCAAAGGGTCTCACCCCTCATGGCATTCCACAGCCTTGATGAGCAGCCAACCGCTTCCCCCAATAGAGCTTGTCGCCACTTGATTTGGTTCGTGAGTCTCAAAACCTGCGTCACATGATGCCAGATAACACGAGACTTGGGGCAATCGAAGAAAATGTGAACAAAATCTTCGATACAACTATGGCAACGTTTGCACCATGGAGGAAACCCACAAATTTTGTTAGCCCTTGCATTGGACCAGATACCCTTATTCAAGATCTGCCACATGAGAATGGACTTTTTTATCTCAATTAGGGGGTGCCAAATAGACATGAACTTAATTTCCCACCGAAGTTTGGTCCAACAAAGGCACCACATCTTGTTAAGGGTTTGATGAACTTCTAAGTTCTCTTTGAAGTTGGGGATTCTAGATGGTTTCTTGCCATTGCTCCAGGCCCTCCAAGCAAGGAAGATCTTGTCCACAGAGAAGGCAGGTAGTTGAGCGGTCCCATGCTAAACACCTGCCTTGAAGAAGAGTCCATTCCTCGAGGGTAACTCTAAGTCTCGGGTCTAAGTCTTCGAACCTGATCCACTGGTCGGTCTCTTGTTTCCAGAGCTGTTTCCACTGCTTGAACCCCTTGTTCCATAACCACTTAGCAATTTGCAGGTTCCAGGACTCCACCCCCCTAATGTCGCTAATCGGGAACCAGATAGAGTCATTTTGTCTTATTCCGGCTGCCCACTTCCACTCATCATTGATTGTGATGAATTGTTTGGTCTTGTTCCAACTCTTCCATGAGAAACACACGAGGCTAGAGCCTTTAGGGGACACTAGTTTAGGGGAGAACAAAAGCGTGAGGATCCCTATGTCCCTCCAACCAGGATGGCCAACTAAGGTAAGGTCTTGCATGTTTTTGAAGATCAATTTAGCCCAAGAGGATTCACTATTGCTCCAAGCCTTGATAAACCACTTTGCCGCCAACTTGTCAACCAACCTAGTGATATCCAAAATGCCCAAGCCCCCCGATTCTTTCGAGCTAATGCAGGTCTCCCATTTGATTTTGGGAATCCCCCTCCTATTGGGGTCCCCGGTCCATAGGAAGTTTCTGCATATTCTTTCCACTTTGGCCAACTCTTTCTCCTTGGGTCTCCAACACGAGATAAAATAAATAGTCGTAGAAAGCATAAATGTGTTAACAACCATTGCACGCCCTGCCAAGTTAACTTGCATACCTTTCCAATGATTTAGTTTGCTATCTAGTTTGGATAGAACCCAGTTCCACTGTTCGTCCATTGAGATGTCGAAGCCCATCGGAATACCGAGGAGACGGAAGACTTGACCACTAGGGATAGCTTGACACCCCTGATCTAACAACAGTTGGGGTGAAGGTCCACAGATTGCTCTGAAAGCAGTTTTAGCATGGTTGATTTTTGAACCTGATGCCACACAAAAGGTATCGAGGCAACTCCAGAACGCCTCAATGCTGTTTATATCGTTATGTACAAAGGCATTCATGTCATCGCCAAAGAGTCTCGCAATCATTACGTCTTCTACCTTGCAAAGCAAGCAACTTTTATGGATAACTTTTATTTTTCCCAATAAAAGGAAGTTCGGCCTTGGCCTATTCTCCCTGACTTTAATTAAAATAAAGAAGAAAAGTTACATGTGAAAGGGACTAGTGCCCATGGGACCCCCCAAATCCCACAAAGCAGGGGACAAGTTTGATAAGCTAGAGGGCATCACAAATGAGATGTATAAAACCATCATCTCCTTCATGCAGGACCCATTTGGGTTTCAGCTTGTTATCTACGAGGAGATAAATACAGTGGTGCCTAAATGGTGGAGATCTCTTATCTCGAGAGATTCTTTTACCTAGAAAGAACAAGGATTTCTCAATTGACCATTCCTTTGGTGTTTGGCCAAAGTTGACAGCATATCGCTCCCTCCAAATCTTCCAAAGAGTCTCGCCTCTGATGGCATTCCACAGCCTTGAAGAGCAGCCAACTGCCTCACCCAACACCGCCTGTTGCCAATTGATTTGGTTCGAGAGTCACAAAATCCGTGTCACGTGAAGCCAGATAACACAGGACTTGGGGCAATCGAAGAAGAGGTGAACAAGGTCTTCGATGCAACGATGGCACCGCTTGCACCATGGGGGCACACCATAAATTTTGTTGGGCCTTGCGTTGTGCTAGATACCCTTATGCAAGATTTGCCACATGAGAACAGACTTCTTGATCTCAATAAGGGGGTGCCAAATAGACATGAACTTAAGTTCCCACCGAAGTTTGGTCCAAGAAAGGGACCACCCCTTGTTAAGAGTATGATGACCATCTAAGTTTACTTTGAAGTTGGGAATTCTGGATAGTTTCTTACCATTGCTCCATTTGAGGCCCTCTAGGCAAGGAGGATCCTCTCCGCAGAGAAGGCGGGTAGTTGAGTGGTCCCACGCTAAACACGTGTTTTGAAGAAGAGTCCATTCTTCGAGAGAAACTCTATGTCTCGGGTCTAGGTCTTCCAACCTGAACCACTGGTCGGTCTCTTGTTTCTAGAGTTGTTTCCACTGTTTGAACCCCTTGTTCCATAGCCGCTTAGCCGTTTGGAGGTTCCAAGACTCCATCTCCCTCATGCCGCTGATCGGGAACCAGATGGAGTCATTTTGTCTTAACCCAGCAGCCCACTTCCACTCATCATTGATTCTAATAATTTTTTTGGCTTTGTTCCAACTCTTCCATAAGGAACACACGAGACTAGAGCCTTTAGGGGACATCTGGTGGGGGGAGAACAAAAGCGTGAGGATCCCAATGTCCTTCCAACTGGGAAGACCAACTAAGGTAAGGTCTTTCATATTTCTAAAGATCAATTTAGCCCAGGAGGACTCTCTATTGCACCAAGCCTTGATAAACCACTTTGCCGCCAACTTGTTAGCCAACCCAACGATATCCAAAAGACCCAAGCCCCCCGAGTCTTTCGAGCTAATACAAGTTTCCCATTTGATTTTGGGAATCCCCCTCCTATTGGGGTCCCCAGTCCACAGGAAGTTTCTACAGATCCTTTCCACTTTGGCCAATTCTTTCTCCTTAGGTCTCCAACACGAGATATGTGTTGACAACCATAGCACGCCCTGCCAAGTTAGCTTGCATACCTTTCCAATGATTTAGTTTGTTATCCAGTTTGGATAGCACCCAGTTCCACCATTGGTCCATCGAGATGTTGAAGCCCATCGGAATACCGAGGAGACGGAAGACTTGACCACTAGGGATAGCTTGACACCCCTGATCAATCAATAGTTGGGGTGGAGGCCCATGGATTGCTCTGAAAGCAATTTTGGCATGGTTGATTTTTGAACCAGACGCCGTACAAAAGGTGTCGAGGCAATTCCAAAACACCCCAATGCAGTTGCTATCGTTAAGAACAAAGGCATTCATGTCATCGACAAAGAGTCTAGCAATCATTTGGCCGTGACCAAGAGGTAGGGAGAGACCCTTGAGATTTCCAGCCTCCAAGTGATGTTTAAATAGGCGACTGAGGCCATCTGAGGCGATAGCAAAGAGTAGAGGAGCCAGAGGACATCCTTGCCTGATAGATCTTTTTAAAAGTATGGTTTCAGAGAGCTTACCGTTGATATTTATTCTCGTTGAAGCGTTTCCGAGTAGAGTGGAAACCATCTTCGTGAACTTTTGGCTACATCCAAGGTCTTTCAGAGATTGAAGAATAAAGTCCCATTCCAATCTGTCATATGCTTTGTCGAAGTCGATCTTAATGAATACTAGATCTTGAGCAGACTCCTCAGCAAACCCAATGCCTTCCCAAATATCGACAATTGTTTCAAGTATAGATGTACCTTTGATGAAACCTTTCTGGTCCTCACACAGCCAAGACCTTAAATGGCAATGACAAGTGATTCGGTTTGCGATAACTTTGGCGATTATTTATGGATAACTTTAAATCGGTCTACTCAACAAGTCGGCATCGTCGAAAGGACATATTTATGCTTGCTTTGCTCCTGTAGGCCCATTCTCCTTTCTCAGAGTACCATTGAAAAAGAGGGAAAATAAAGCAAAAGCAAAAAACTCAAAAAATAAGAGCGAAAAGCACAGAAAACTAGTGCGCTTTGCAAATTGCAATGTCCTTCTAGGATTGCAAATAATACAGATATAAAGCAATTAGAAAAGACAACGCGAATCCCGTACTGCAAACAAATCTAAAAAGTGATCCCTTCGCGACTGCTCGGCGCTACCCATCGCGAGGGCTGGGGCCTCTTCCTCTGTTCCCAAGGCATACCCATCCAGCTTTGCATACCTGCGGCGTTCGAGGAGGGTGTTTCTCTGGGCTTGCCGGCAGCTCTTCTTGGCCCTATTGCCACGTGTCTCCCATCACGATGCGTCTTCCTATCGTTTGCTATTGAAAGTTAAAAAGTTAACTTAAAGAATCAAAATAAAAAAAAAGAAGGCAGCCCTTCGCCTTCGTTCCAGAGGATTTAAAGAAAAAACTTTTTCATTAAAATCTTAATAGTGGCCCGTTGGAAGTTGGATTTCGATTGGTGGGCAGGGAAGGCAGACAAACCAACGAAAGAGATGTGTAACATCCTCAAAAGGAAACAAGCTAGGGAATCCATCCCCCTAATGGTCGATAACAACGGAACTGAATGTTGCACAGAAGAGGAGAATAGAGCTATCATCGTCGAACATTTTACCAACCTTCTCGGGGTCTCTACCCCTCTTTCCCCCCACAGGCGCGACTCCATGGCAACCATCTCAAGAGTTGCTCAAACCAGAGTCCCACAGAACTTGATTGCTCTACTGGATGCTAACATCTCCGAGAATGAAATTATCGAGGTTATTGATGCCCTTCCCAATGGGAAAAGTCCGGGTCCAGATGGCCTTACCAATGAATTTTTTAAGTCATTCAAACTTCAGGTAGCCACCCCACTGCGCCTCGTGTGGCAAGAGGCTCTCTCCTTCGGTGCCCTCCCTGAGTGCCTGAATAATGGCGTCATCAAGCTAATCCATAAACGGGGAGATAAAAACAAAATTGAAAACTGGCGTCCGATTACCATGCTCCAAACTGGATACAAGATAATTGCAAAAGTTATCGCCAACAGAATCTCCTGTCATTTAAAGTCATGGCTGTGCGAGGACCAAAAAGGGTTTATCAAAGGTAGATCTATACTTGAAGCAATTATTGACATTTGGGAAGGCCTTGCTTTTGCTGAGGAGTCTGCTCAAGATCTAGTTTTCATTAAGATCGACTTCGACAAAGCGTATGACAGACTGGAATGGGACTTTATTCTTCAATCATTGAAAGACCTTGGTTGCAGCCAAAAGTTCACGAAGATGGTTGCCACTCTTCTTGGAAATGCTTCAACTAGAATAAACATCAACGGTATGCTCTCTGAACCCATTCGTTTAAAAAGATCAATTAGGCAAGGCTGCCCTCTTGCTCCTTTACTATTCGCTATCGCCTCGAATGGGCTCAGCTGCCTATTAAAACATCACTTGGATGCTGGCAATCTCAAGGGTCTCTCCTTACCCCTAAATCACGGCCAAATGGTTGTTAGACTTTTTGCTGATGACATGAATGCCTTTGTGCATAACGATATAAACAGCATTGAGGTGTTTTGGTGGTGCCTCCACACCTTTTGTATGGCGTCAGGCTCAAAAATCAACCATGCTAAAACTGCTTTTAGAGCGATCAGCGGGCCTACTCCCCAGTTGTTGGTGGATCGGGGGTGTCAAGTTATCCCTAGTGGTCAAGTCTTCCGTCTTCTCGGCATTCCGATGGGTTTCGACATCTCAATGGACCAACGATGGAACTGGGTTCTTGCCAAGTTGGATACCAAGCTGAATCTGTGGAAAGGTATGCAAGTCAACCTGGCAGGACGTGCTATGGTTATTAACACTTTCATGTTGTCTACAATTATCTACTTTATCTCTTGTTGGAGACCTAAGGAGAAAGACTTGGCCAAAGTAGAAAGAATCTGCAGGAACTTCCTTTGGACTGGGGACCCCAACAGAAGGGGGGTTCCCAAAATCAAGTGGGAAACTTGCATTAGCCCTAAAGACTCAGGGGGCTTGGGAATCTTGGATATTGCTGGTCTTGCTGACAAGCTGGCGGCTAAATGGCTTATCAAGGCCTGGAGCAATAAGGAGTCCTCTTGGGCTAAATTGATCTTCAGAAACACGGAAGACTTTACCTTCGTCGGCATCCCTGGGTGGAGGGACATAGGGATTCAATCCCTTTTGTTCTCCCCCCACCCGGTCTGCCCTAAAGGCTCTAGCCTCGTGTGTTCCTTATGGAAGAATTGGAACAAAGCCAAACAGCTCATCAGAATCAGCGATGACTGGAAGTGGGCAGCTGGCATAAGACAAAATGACTCTATTTGGTTCCCGATCAGTGGCATTAGGGAAGTGGAATCTTGGAACCTCCAAACTGCAAGGCGGCTATGGAACAAGGGATTCAAACAGTGGAAACAGCTCTGGAAACAAGAGACCAGCCAGTGGATTAGCTTTGAAGATTTGGATCCGAGAATTAGCGTTACCTTCGAGGAATGGACCCTCCTTCAAAGCAGATGCCTAGCTTGGGACCGCTCAACTACTCGCCTTCTTTGCGGTCAGGATCTGCCTTGCTTGGAAGGCCTCAAATGGAGCAATGGTAAGAAGCTTTCCGAAATCCCAAACTTCAAAGGTGATCTGGAGGTTCACCACACCCTTAACAAGCGGTGGTGCCTCACCTGGACCAAACTTCGGTGGGAGCTAAAATTCATGTCTCTTTGGCACCCCCTAATTGAGGTCAAAAAGTCCGTTCTCATGTGGCAGGTCTTGCATAAGGGAATCTGGACCAATGCAAGGGCTAACAAAATCTGTGGTGTGCCGCCATGGTGCAAACGTTGTCATCGATGCATCGAAGATTTAGCCCACCTGTTCTTCGATTGCCCCAAGTCCCGCGTCATCTGGCATCACGTATACCGCGTTTTGAGACTAACGAGTCAAATCAACTGGCAACAAGTGATGTTGGGTGAGGCGATCGGTTGCTCATCAAGACTATGGAATGCCATCAGAGGTGAGGCTCTCTGGAAGATTTGGAGAGAGCGCTGTGCCGTCAACTTCGGCCAAACTCCCAAGGAATGGTCGATCGAGAAATCCTTATTTCTACTTGGTAAAAGGATCTCCCGTGTCAAGAGATCACCACCGTTTAGACATCACTGTATCTATCTCCTCGAAAACAACAAGCTAAAACCCAAATGGGTCCCACATGAGGGTGATGATAATGTTATCCGCCTCATTTGTAATGCCCTGTAGCTCGCCGTACTCCTCCCCTGCGTCGTGGGATTTGGGGGGTCCCATGGGCACTAGTCCCATTCACTTGTAACTTTTTCTCTTTAATATAATTAAAGTCCGGGAGATTAGGCTAAGGCCGAACTTCCTTTTTAAAAAAAAAAGTTGGATTTCGATGGCATTAACATCTAAAAAGTGACCCTAGCTTATGTTTATTCGAAAGAGAGAGATGCGCTAATTCATCTTTTTGAGTAGCCTTTGATCGTCGTTGCCCCAATGTCGATCCTTCTTCCGTCGTTGGTCCTAAACAATGTGGCTCCCCCTCAATCTCAGTGCCCCCTCGAAGTGGGCTCTGGCCCATCGGACATCGCCCCTCCAGTGGTTTCTTTATGCAAGGAGTCAGTGGCGGCAAAGCAAGAAGAATTGATGAAAACTTGTCTGATCGGTCAAGTCTTTGGCCCTAGACCCCCTCTAGAAAATGTGAGATCTTGGCTGCGTAAGGAGTGGTTCCCACGTGGTCTAATTGTGTGCAAATGTCAATTCCTGCCGGCGAATCACCTGCTTCTAGTGTTTGAGAATGAAGAGATGGCCTTCCAAGCCCTGCAAGCCGGTTCTTGGCAAGTGGGCCGGTCCACCTTATGCCTATTCAAGTGGACCCCAGACTTTGTTCCGAACAAATCAAAGCCTCTTCGTTACCCGCTTTGGGTGGAGCTTCCCAACCTGCCGTATTTCTTGTACGGATTTCTTCGAGAAATCGTGTTACCGATCGATCGTCCTATGGCCTCAAGAGAGGATGTTGGGGGGTTAATCTATGATGGTGTGCAATACTCCTGCAATGCACGATGGCCCGCAAATTTGTGTTGAAGCAGACTTGAACCAAGTCCTCCCCTCGAAGATCTCCGTAAGTTTTGGTGATGGAAAGAATTGGGTGCAAGAGATTACCTACAAGAATTTGCCCAATGCGTGCTTCCATTGTGGGCACCAAGGTCATAGGATCAAGGATTGCCCCCTGAAGCGAAATTCCAATAAAAACAAGCTTAAACCAGATGGGGCCTTGGATCACTTTCCTCAAGCTGGCACTCGGGGGCTTCCCCCTCCGATGGAGGAAGAAACGGGCACTCGTGTTGCAGAGACGGACTCAGAAGGATTCACCGAAGTAAGACATAGGAGGAAAGTCAGCCCTCGAAGATCTTTAGTAAGAAACGTTACCACCATTGCTCCTTCGAATAACATGTACTACAACTTAGAAAAGGAGATTAACGAGGTCAACCTCCCATGGGATAACCTTGATGAAGAAGATCCGGCAGACAATTCCATTGGATGCTCTATCAGCAAAGAAGACAACCAAGAAGGCTACACCACCAGTAAAGAGGATGGCTTCACTACTAGCAATGAAGACAACCCAGACAGTGAAAGCTGCTCTCTTGGTCCTATTCTTCCAGTTTGCTTGCCAAGCTTACCTCAACTGAAGTCAAAGCTTAAAGGTAAACAACCGTCAGGCATGCCTTGGAAGTGCCCCCTCAAGAGTAGGATCGTAAATCAAGAAGCGGGGAGGAAAAAAGAAGATCAAAAGAAGAAAAAAGTTCGGGCCCCTCCCCTCAAAGAGGGCAACTAGCAATAATGAAAATCACCTCGCTAAACATCAGGGGTTTGTCAGACCCTTCAAGAGTGGCGATTCTGGGTCAATGGTTCAAAGACAAGTGCCTCAACCCTGACTTTATCTGCTTACAAGAGATTAAAATCAATGCAGAGGATCTCCAGAAACGGCTTAAACGCATTTCTTTGAACCACCTTTGGCTCTCCACTTCGCACCCTAGGGGGGCGGGGGGTGCTCCCATCGATATTAGTCACTCTTGGTCCAGTAGATTGACATCGACTTGTGAAGATCGGAATCATCGATGGATTGCTGCCTCTATCGGGCCACCTAATCAATTCAATGTGGTCTCAATTTATGCCCCTAATGGTGAGACGGACAGAATCGACACTTGGTCTTCCCTTGACTCCCTCTCTCACAATGTTTTGCTCTGCGAGGACTTCAACATGGTTGAATTTCCTGAGGACCGTTGGAATAACAAGGGGAAAATTATTGACGGTCAGGAGAAAGAGATATGGGATAAAATCAAGTTCCATCACGACCTAGTTGAGGTGAAAGACATGAAGGGGTTCTCCTGGTCTAACCTCCAATTGGGGGACTCTCTGAGGAAAGCTAGACTAGATAGATGTTACATCAACCAAAACACCATCCTTTAGTGGGGTATTCCTTCGATTTCCCAACACATGGACCTGACTATCTCGGACCATTACCCGATTACTCTTTCCTTCAAACCGATTCCCATGCTCCGAAAAGCTCCTTGGTTTCAAGCTTGCCAGACGTCATTTTCCCTCCCCTCTGTCCACCAAGAAATTTCCACAGTTTGGGCGGAGGCTTTTGCCCACTGTAATGATCCGGCTAAGTGCTAGAGAAGTGCGGTGGAAAGAACTAGACAAATTTTGATCAGGATGCATAAGGCCATAAGAGATATCTGAAATAAAAGGAGAGAAAAGGTGTATCGGAGGCTCTCACGTCTTGAAGAAGAAGTGAACAAAGGAAACTTGCAATGCCAACAAGGGCTTCTGAAAATTAGGGGAAGACTAAGACTCGAGGAAGAGGTTCAAAGGAAAAATCTACAAATTTTTTTCAAAGACTCGGTGGGCGGGGAAGGCTGACAAACCTTCGAAAGAGATGTGTAACATCCTTAAAAGAATACAAGCTAGGGAAGCCATCCCTTCTTGGTCGACAACAATGGGATCGAATGCAGCACGGAAGTAGAGAATAGATCTATCATTGTCGAGCACTTCACCCATCTTCTCGAGGTCTCGACTCCTCTTTCCCCGCACAGAAGTGATGGCATGGCAGCCATCTCAAGGGTTGCTCAAGCTAGAATCCCTTCGAACATGATTTCTCTGCTGGATGCTAACATTTCAGAGAACGAAATTATCGAGGTTATTGATTCTCTCCCCAATATGAAGAGCCCGGGCCCTGATGGCCTCACCAATGAGTTTTTCAAGTCCTTTAAGCACGTGGTGACCACCCCGCTGCGTCTTGTGTGGCAAGAGGCTCTCTCCTTCGGTGCCCTCCCTGAGTGTCTTAATAATGGTGTCATCAAATTAATTCACAAAAGGGGACATAAGAACAAAATTAAAAACTGGCGGCCGATTACCATGCTTCAAACTGGATACAAGATAATCGCCAAAATAATCACCAACAGAATCTCGTGTCATTTAAAGTCATGGCTTTGTGAGGACCAGAAGGGTTTTATCAAAGGTAGATCTATACTTGAAGCAATTATCGATATTTGGGAAGGCCTTGCTTTTGCTGAAGAGTTTGCTCAAGAACTGATATTCATTAAGATTAACTTCGACAAAGCATATGATAGATTGGAATGGGACTTTATTCTTCAATCTCTGAAAGATCTTGGATGCAGCCAAAAGTTCACGAAGATGGTTTCTGTAATAAAGTAAGTCTATGATCCAAGGGTCTGGCCGGTTCAGACATATCTGAAATCGGATACCGTTTGGTCATCCGTGTGTATGACCAAAGATCTCGAGTTTAGATTTACTAGGAGGTCTTGTGCTCTTGTGAACAAGTGATCCACTTAGCTTAGTGGTTAAGTCTCAAGGATGTGAAGGAGGAGGTCTTGGGTTCAACCCCCATGGGGTACATGGGGAGAGTGTTTTGCCCAAAGAGCTCTAGAGCCTTCTAGAAGCATCCACTTGAGTTAACTCGAGTTAACTGGGACACTTGGCGCACATGTAGTTACATGGCTGACACTTGGATGGTTAGTATCCACCTGCCCAAGAAGGCAGTCCCCTGGAGAGAGCTATATATAGAGGCATTTGGTTGGGAGGAGGGTCATCTCTCTAGCATGTGGTGGTCGTAATCCTTGTTATCTTGCATTGGTATCAGAGCTTTCATGGTGACCTTGGAGTGGGCTTCATCATCTTTCTCTCCATAGCTTCTTGCTTATTACTTTTTGCATGCATTTCGTGCCAAATATTCATTCACGGCTATCTTGAATTGCGTGTCGAATTCATCTTGGTGGCAGCTGTCTTGTATTGCGTGCCGAATTCAGCTTGGTGGCGGCTGCTGTAGCTTCAGAAATGATTAGCAAAAGGTGGGCTGCCATTTCCGCTGTTGGGGCGCAAGAGACTCGAACTCAGGACCTTTAGAAGGGGCTGATTTAGCCTATCCACGAGCCCACAGGCGTTACTACACCTACACTCGAGAGCATTTTTTATTGTTCGCGGACGGTGCTGAAGAAGAATTCGAAAAGAAAAACAAGCCGCAGTATCACATCGTCTAGAGCTTCGCGTTGCCATCTTCGGAATCGAACTCGCGTCTACGGGTGCAGCAGCTCATCTCGCAGCCAACTCGGCAGCGGATTTCTTCAGATATGTTCATATATTACTATACATATCTTTTGTAGCCGAAGCAAAACGCTGCGAAGGTTGACCAAGGTACTCGAACCCATTACCTCCATCAGCTGTAGACACTCTCTTAGCCACGAGAGCACGTCTCCTCTGCAGCCTTGTCTGGAAACACACAATCTTATGTTTGAGGCTGTCGGCTTGGCTGCAAAAGAAAAGTCATGCTATCGACAGTTGGTGACGGTGATTGAACCGATGTCCTCCTTCTTCAGAGAGAAACGACTCACCCACGATAACCAAGCGTTATTCGTCTTCTCTGGTGCCGCCGCTTTTTAACAAGCGTTGTTCACGGAGGAAATACTTTCAGTTAAGCGTCGAAGAGACCTTATTTAGGCCAAAGAAAACAAAAAACTTCTTCATGCTGTGGCAGACGGAGGATTCGATCTCATGCCCTCTACCTAGTTGGGCTGCTCGGAAAACCATGTAGCCTAGCGAAGTTGATGACTACGCCGGCAGTCCGGATTTCTTTGTTTCAGGCTGAACACAGCCTTATCAAGGAGCAAAAAAGCACTTATAAACTTCTGTCACGCGCTCGGGGATTGACCCCGCGTGACTTTTGTGGATGATTCATGCAACAACCGCCATGACAACCTCCAAGCGACAGCTCCATATTCGAGGACCATATACAGGACTCGAACCCATGTGGGTATCCAGTTACAGATCTCACTCCATCCATTCCTAGAGAAGATCGGAAGTAGAGCTCTAGAGTGAAGATCCGGAGGTCTTTGGTGATCAAAGTCAAACCAACTTTGAATTCGGACCAAAAGTCTTTAGAGAGAAGCTTTTCCAAAGGATCAAGGGAAGGACGTAGCTCTATGTGGAGCTAAGTATTTTCCAAGTTATGTTTTCATTTTGATATTTGTTTGCTCGAATTAATGCTTTCATTTAGGATGCATTAATTAGGACTAAAAGCATAGTCCAATTATGATTATCTCAATATGAAAGCTAATTAGAGGACTAAACAATATTGAAATGACACAAAAGTATGTAAAGTACTTTTCAGTTTTTGGTATGCAGTTGAAATTTCTATTTCCATTCATGAAAAGATTATTTGTGCATAAAAGAATGTTTTATGCACATCAAGTTCACACTTGCTTGGGAAAGGTAGCTAGTTCTCCAGTTCACGCACTTGAATAAATACCTTTTGCCAGAATAGCAAGCAGGTTGTTTTTGCATGGATGCTTGTTTGCATACCTAATAAGCTCAAGATTTGCTTAAGTTCATTACACTTGCATGAACTCACATGCATTTGCACCCAAGAATGGGCATTTGCATACATGAACATGCATTTGCATGCAAGTAGATGCATGAGCATACGCATGTTCTTTTGGTAAGTAGCTGAACATGTATACTTTCGTTTCTTTCTTTTTCTAACTGACTTAGCTAGGTGGAGAAAATAGAAAATTACCTAGTTGCAAGGATCTTGACCATCATGCAACTAAGTATCTAGTCTATTTGTTTTCCAAAAAGTGATACATAGGTACCACTTAGTAGGAGTCTTTTTGAGGAAAAGAAAGCAAGTTGAAAGTAAGTATTCATAGAGCTACTTTCCAACATGCATGCTTAGTCTAAGTTTGGGAAGAAACCTAGACATTCTTAGCAACTAAACGAGGATTTAGTTGTTTTTGGATGAACATGTTCATGCATCCAAGTAAGATAGTTTCTGTTGAAACTTGTAAGTTCCAAAATATTTTTAGGAGATTTAATACTTTATTATTCATCAAATATTGATGAAAATAAGTAGAAGTATTGAACTTCTAGAATCCCTGGAACTCTAGTGTTCATAGATGTTAGTTTCCAGAAATGCATCTCAAGGTATGATGCAAGGTCTTCAATCGACGCGGAAACTTTTCAAGGAAACTTTTGATTCTATTTAAGCTAATTCAAGGCTTAGAAAGGAAAGAAAAATATTAATTGATCTTTAGGTATCAAGTAATTTCCTAAAGTCATGACAATTAATGAAATGATTCAAATTATTTTCATTTCTAAAACAGATATATCTTAGGAAATCTCGATATTTCCTAAAGACAATTTAGGAAACAAGTTCTTTCCTAAAAGATAAGCTTCAAGTGGTAAAGCCTTGAATCTTATAAAAATCAAGAATATCTTTTATAAGATTAAGTAAACAATTCCAAGCATTATTTGCTTGTGCAAAGTTTTCAAACATGGAGACTTTCTTAAAGCACTTTTCTAAAGATAAGAAAAGTATGCTTGGTGGCCTTTAAGATAAGAAAAGCTTAAACAAGAGATCCAAGCCAAGTAATCTTTGGAAATTAAGCTATTTCCTAAAGATAAGCTAATGAAAGAGTCTAATTAACTATTTCATTAGTTAATTGAGAATTGTCTTTTGGACAAGCAAAGCCTTAAGTCTGGTCTTATCCAAAAGTCTAGAATTCCATTTGAATATCTTTCCAGTAAAGGAGAAGATTCCAAGATGAATCATTAGACTGGAAAGCAAAAGATTCCAAGGTGAATCACTAGCTTAGTATTACTTGATTCCTTGGTAGGAATCAAAAACGTTCTTGAAAGAAAAAATCTCCCCAGATGTGAGACTAGCATCTTTCAAGAGAAGTTTTATAGCAAGTAGTTCCCAACAAATCCCTAACCACTAGTTTTGGTATTTAAGTCCCAATAAGTGATATAACCTTAAGGTATATCAAAGATTCTTAGCTTTGGAATCTGAAAAGCATTAGAAAATGCTTGGACTTAAGTTGAGGGAAAGATCTCTAAAAATCCTGCAGGTAAGCAAAGAAGCTTAAGATAGTTTAAGAGATCTTAAAAGATAAAGACTAAGTCTTTATTTTTGTCACCAGGATCAACCAGACTTGATCAAACTTGGCCATGATTGTCCAAGAATGTGCGACTAGAACTACTCTATAGATTGCCCAAGTATTGGCAGTAAAAATTCCATTAGGAATGATTCACTCAAGTTCCATTTATTAAATGGAAAATTGTGAAAAAGTAAGCTGTTCCCAGTCTGAACAGAGTGAAGTAATTCCAAGTATGTAGTCTGCAACCGTGAAGACGGTACTTAAGTCTGTGGAAGGTAAAACATAAGTGTTTGCCTATCCTTAAAGGGATTTTGGTACAAATCCAGAAGCATAAGCGGATGCTCAGACTTATGCAGTAGAGAGATTCCTATAAAAGTCCTGGCCAGGATAGGTACCTAAAAGCATTAGTAGAAAGGAATCTAAAGACAAGAAGCTAAAAGCTCTTGTTACTACGAAATTGGTCAAGGATAAACCAATTGAACTTGAATTCAAGAAAATTCAAGTACTTGGAATTCTGATTGGTTTTCATTTGAAAACCCTAGCAAAAAAGATTGGAGATATTCTATTAAAGGTTTTCGAGTTCCCAAGGTTGAGCACAAGATCGTGAAACGATCATGTCAAGGGATTAAAACCTAGAATATTAAGATAGAGATAGTGCCTAAAACTGTGAAGTTCTTGTCAAGAATTAAAGCTAGAAGGTTCTCTATCTAGAGATGTTGTGGACTTTAGGATAAAATTCACTCACACGTCAATGTGAGTATAAAATAGGGTGGTATGGGACACCAAATTTTATACTCAGATTGATGAAGGAAAGATGGTATGGGACATCGGACTGTGAGACGATGATTATCTTTGAGTCTTCGTTTGGATCTTGAAGTTCGGTTTGATCTTCAAGGAAATTCAAACTTCAAAGAAGGAGTTTAAATTCAAGAAGAATCTCAAGATACTTCAAGACAACTTCAAGATCAAGGAAACTGAAGATATGAAGTAAGTAACTTCCAAGATCTTTTAAGAACACTTCAAGTTTAAGTGTTATTGATCAGAAATATTTGATAAATTTCTGAAAGAAGTTGGACTTTGATTTTGAAGTTGATCTTTTCAACTAAAGATTTAATTGACTAAGTCAAGCATCAAGTTCCTAGTGTAACTTGATAAATTCACTCTTTTGACTCAAAGAAATGCACAAGAATTGCATTCACGATTAGGAGTCAAAAAGACTGAATGTGACCTGAACTTAGTCTCAAGTGAAGCATTATTTGAATACCAAACTCATCGACAGAACCTCAGTGGGTCGACACACTGATGTTGGTTACCACACTAGTATCTTGTGGTTGGATGATGTTTTTGATTTTCTTTGAATCTTTTTGAGAATCTAGCTTATTTCTCTTAAAGATAAAGACAAATGCTTCAATATCCTGTTGAAATAGATCTTTGAAAAGTTAAAGTCCTGAGTCAACTAGACTTTGACTCATAGCAAGTTTATGTATATTCGAAGTTTGAATTGGTTGTACAGAGTCTTAGTTATTTCTTTCCGCTTTCCAAATCTTTTGAAATTGACTCAGATATAGTATCTGATTCCTTTTGCAAAAGACCAGGGTTAGCCGGTTAGAATAAAATAACTAACTTGAACATCCTAGATAGATGTTATGTACAAGATCCTTTTCAATCTTCAAAAGATGATAAGTCTAAGTGGACTTATTCATTTGAGTTTGCTTCAAGTTATAGCATAAATGATTTCCTGGAGTCCAGTATACTCTAGAATAGGGAAGTTAGGAATTGCTCATCAGATTGACAATTCCCAAGAACTTTCAGTTAAAAGTCTTTGAGAAAAGTGTCCTAAGTTGGACAATTTTCATTTTGAATTTGAATTGGTGAAGTTAGTATGGTTGATTCCACCGAAATGGTAAACTTTCTCCTACAGTTTACATAGGATTTTTTCAACTCATTGGGACAAAGTAGTCCTCTAGTCGGGTGAAAAAATCAAGTAACTGTTAGATAAAAGTAAACCATTGTACAGACATCTAAAGTTAGATGTATGGGACAACCAAACTTCAAGTTCTCCAAAACAAATTCAAGTGAATCAAGAATTCTCAAAGTCTTGCGAGGGATAAGAATCCCACCTTCATTACTAAGCCCATGCACCAGTTATGCCTAGAAATGGACTAGTAATTTGAATCCACCTAGTTCACATGTTTGTGCCTAGATCGCACATCCAGAAACTGTGAATTAGCCAGGGATGTCATTAGATCCACCCTCATTATTCTTCACTAGTTTGTACTTTGTCCCGTTCATCAAAGTACAAAATCAGATAGTGTTTTGAATCATTTGGGAAAGGATGCCACCACAGAGATGAGACATGTTCTTCCAGTTCTAGAACATGACCATGTTCTTCCAGTTTTAGAACATGAGGCTCGGGGGTTGCCTACAGTATGTATATAAGCTCTATTTTCGAGGACGAAAATATTTTCCAAGGGGGAAAGAATGTAATAAAGTAAGTCTATGATCCAAGGGTCTGGCCGGTTCAGACATATCTGAAATCGGATACCGTTTGGTCATCCGTGTGTATGACCAAAGATCTCGAGTTTAGATTTACTAGGAGGTCTTGTGCTCTTGTGAACAAGTGATCCACTTAGCTTAGTGGTTAAGTCTCAAGGATGTGAAGGAGGAGGTCTTGGGTTCAACCCCCATGGGGTACATGGGGAGAGTGTTTTGCCCAAAGAGCTCTAGAGCCTTCTAGAAGCATCCACTTGAGTTAACTCGAGTTAACTGGGACACTTGGCGCACATGTAGTTACATGGCTGACACTTGGATGGTTAGTATCCACCTGCCCAAGAAGGCAGTCCCCTGGAGAGAGCTATATATAGAGGCATTTGGTTGGGAGGAGGGTCATCTCTCTAGCATGTGGTGGTCGTAATCCTTGTTATCTTGCAGTTTCCACTCTTCTCGGAAATGCCTCAACGAGAATAAACATCAACGGTAAGCTCTCTGAACCCATACGTTTAAAAAGATCTATCAGGCAAGGTTGCCCACTAGCTCCTTCACTCTTCGCTGTCGCCTCGGATGGCCTCAGTCGCCTATTTAAGCATCACTTGGATGCTGGAAATCTCAAAGGTCTCTCCCTACCCCTTGGTCAGGACCAGATGATTGCTAAATTCTTTGCTGATGACATGATTGTCTTTGTGCTTAACGAAAGAAACTGCATTGAGGTGTTTTGGAACTGCCTCGACACCTTTTGTAAGGCATCAGGGTCAAAAATCAACCATGCTAAAATTGCTTTCAGAGCAATGCATGGGCCTCTGCCCCAACTGTTGATTGACCAGGGGTGTCAAGCTATCCCTAACGGCCAAGTCTTCCGTCTCCTCCGCATTCCGATGGGCTTCAACATCTCGATGGACCAACGATGGAACTGGATTCTATCCAAAATGGATAGCAAACTAAATCATTGGAAAGGTATGCAAGCTAACTTGGCCCCTTCGCGGCTGGAAGGACATTGGGATCTTCACACTTTTGTTCTCCCCCCACCTGGTGTCCCCTATGGGCTCTAGCCTCGTGTGTTCCTTATGGAAGAGTTGGAACAAAGCCAAACGATTCATCAGAGTCAGTGATGAGTGGAAGTTGGCTGAGGGGATAAGACAAAATGACTCTATCTGGTTCCCGATCAGCAACTTAAGGGAGGTGGAGTATTGGGACCTCCAAACGGCGAAGCGACTTTGGAACAAGGGATACAAACAGTGGAAACAGCTCTGGAAACAAGAGACCGGCGAGTGGATTAGGTTTGAAGACTTAGACCCAAGACAAAGAATTTCTCTCGAAGAATGGACTCTTCTTCAAGACAGGTGTTCAGCATGGGACCACTCAGCTACCCGCCTTCTCTACGGACAAGATCTTCCTTGCCTAGAGGGCCTCAAATGGAGTAATGGTAAGAAACTATCCAGAATTCCCAACTTCAAAGAGAACTTAGACCTTCATCACACTCTTAACAAGCTGTGGTCTCTTTCTTGGGCCAAACTTCGATGGGAACCTAAGTTCATGTTGATTTGGCACCCCCTTATTGAGATCAAGAAATCCATTCTCATGTGGAAAATCCTGCATAAAGGTATCTAGTACAACGCAAGGGCCAACAAAATCTGTGGTGTGCCTCCATGGTGCAAGTGGTGCCATCGATGCATCGAAGACCTTGTTCACCTCTTCTTCGATTGCCCCAAGTCCCGTGTTATCTGGCATCAAGTGACATGGATTCTGTGTCTCTCGAACCAAATCAATTGGCAACAGGCACTGTTGGGTGAGGCGGTTGGTTGCTCTGCTAGGATGTGGAATGCCATCAGAGGCAAGAATCTTTGGAAAATTTGGAGGGAGCATTGTGCTATCAACTTTGGCCAAACCCCAAAGGAATGGTCGATTGAGAAATACTTGTTTCTTCTAGGTAAAAGAATCTCCCGAGACAAGAGATGTCCTCCATTTAGACACCACTGTATTTATCTCCTCGTAGATAACAAGTTGAAACCCAAATGGGTCCCCCATGAAGGAGATGATAGTTTTGTACGCCTCATTTGTAACGCCCTCTAGCTTACCGAACTCATCCCCTACTTTGTGGGATTTGGGGAGTCCCAAGTGTTGAAGATAAATGTACAAGCTCATTTTTATATGAGCCATGCTTGGATAAATTTACCAACTATAAAGATAAAGAAAAAAGTGGAGGAAAAAAGGAAAAAATAATAAAAGAAAAAGTCTAGTCAAAATTCATGATGAGTAAGAGATACAATATCTTGCCTTGTAGTTAGTAGCATGTAGTGGAGAAAGTGGTGAGTTAAGAAGGAGGCACAAACTTCTTCACATGCTCATTGGTTATAAAAGTGAAGTGGGAGCACATTCAAAACAAGGAGAGAAAGAGGCAAGAGCTCCCAGTAGTCGGATCTAGCCATTTTGTCATTTTGGCTTTCCCTTAGACTCCTTCCAACCGCACGTCAGTTTGTACATAGCTCTGTTGCAGAGCTCATATCTCAGTGCATATGTAACCATTTTGTGCGTTTAAGCCCTCATTGGAAAGATTATCTTGTGTACTTTCTGCATAGCAAATATCTCTTTGAAAGCTTATGTAGTTTGTGATATATCAGTGAAAGAGTAAAGTCCAGTTTTTTAGTATACCTGTGTAGATAGGTAGTCTATTTTGGTCAGCTAAGTTTACCAACCAAAACATATCCAAATTGCATGGTTTGTGTCTTGTTGGAAAGCTCTTGGCATGTATTTTCACTGTCTTAAATATCTCATTGATATCATTTATATTCTGTGAGATATCTGTCAGATAGTAAAGTCCAGTTTTATAGTGTACTTATGTGTGCATGTGGTCTATCTTGGTGAGTTAAGTTTCCTGATCAAAACCCATCCATATTACTTGCTTTTTATCTTGTTGGAAAGCTATTTGTGTCTACTTTCTCTGTATCTTTCTCAAAGAATATATATGTAGAGATTTATCAGTCCGAGAGTGAAGCTCAATTCTTCAGCATACCTGTGTGGATAGGTAGTTCATCTTTGATAGTTGTGTTTCCTAATCAAAACTTGTCCAAATTAAGTCATTTATAGCTTGTTAGAAAGCCCTCTTTGTCTACTTTGATTTCCTAAAGTCTCAAGTCCATTTGAGTTTTGTATTGAGAGTAGCAAGCTATCTAAGGTGCAGATGTTTGTCCAAGTGCTGGACATACAAGGGTTCACTACACACTTCCGTTGCGCATATGAGAACTCATTCTCCACAGTTGGTATCAGAGCAAACTTGGCCTTGAAGCTTCATCAACAGAGCTGGAGGTGAAGCAAAGCAAAAGAGGAGCTATAAAACAAGAAGGAGCTTCACAAACGCAAGAGCAAAGGACTATAACTATTCGAGGTAACTCTCAAAGTCTTTGATACTCTTCAATGGCTGACTTGGGCCAACAAGTAGAGAAGTTGAATAAGGATAACTATCTAGTGTGGAGGTTTAGAATGACCAACTACCTAATGGGCAAAGGCTTATGGGGTATTATGAGCGGCGATGATGCTCAACCTCAAATCAATCAAGCTATGGCCACCGAATTCCAAAGGAGGCAAGCAAAAGAATGGGAGGAGAGGAATAGGAGAGTCATGTTCCTTATTTCGCAAGTCATTACTAATGCCATGGTAGGTCATATTCAACATCTAGAGAAAGCTAAGGATGCTTGGGAAGATCTTGAAAGGATGTATTCAACAAATACCAAAGCTAGGAAACTTCAACTCAAGAATGAGTTGAACACAATCAAGAAAAGTTCGAGTCAATCCATAGCTGAATATACTTTGAAGATTAAGGAGCTAAGCGATGCTTTAGCTTCTATTGGCACAACGGTTGAAGACGAAGATCTTGTGTGTTATACTCTCAATGTCTTGAGAGAAGATGAAAGATGGAAGCCTTTTATAACTTCCATTAACTTGAAAGATGTATATCCAGGTTTTGAACAACTAATCCCTCATCTTGTCACAGAAGAGCTTAGCTTCGGTGGTCCAAAGGAAAGGACAGCCACAACCAAATGTTATATGCAGGTCGAGGCAAAGGAAGAAACTCAAGAGGAGGCTCAAGAGGAAAAGGAAGAGGTCACAACCACTCCAACTACAATCAAAACAATTCGGAAGACAACAAGGATGCATAAAATGCCAACACACAAGGAAGAGGTCGAGGTAGAAGTAGAGGAAGAGGCCAAAGCTCCTACAATTCTCATAAAGGTATAACATGCTATCATTGTGGTAAAGTAGGACACTATGCTAGTGATTGTTGGCTGAAGAATGGAAGACCAAATGGAGGCAATCAAAGGAACCAAAGCAACTATGCAAGCACCTCAAGTGAAGGAAGCAAGGACACACTACTTGCAATGAGACATGAGTATAGAAGCTCTTGTGAAGATGACAAAAAATGGTACATTGATTCAGGTTGTAGTAACCATATGTCATGCCAAGGAAGTTTGTTCACTAATCTATAGGTACCAAGTGGAAAAGGATGTGTTGAAACAGGTGATGATACTCAACACATGATTGAACACATTGGAGATATAAGGCTTGGAGATACAAGCAGAGCAAAGGTACTATCTAATGTTCTTCATGTTCCTACAATTTCAAAGAACTTGATTTCAGTAGGACAAATGGTAGAGAAGGGTTATCATGTCATATTCAATGAGAATGGGTGCTTCATAAAGAATCCAAAAGAAGGCTTCAAGGTCATTGCTCGAGGTAGAAGAGAAGGAAGGATGTTCACTTTGGATGTCCAACATCCACATGGAAAGGTCATGTACATTCAATGTGGGAACAAGAAGATTTCAGAGCTGGACTTATGGCACAAAAGAATAGGACACATCAACATTCCAAAGCTAAAGGACATGAGCAAACATGAAGTGTTAAGAGGTCTTCCAGAATTTAATAGCATTGGACTACATGAGTTATGTGAAGCTTGTCAACTAGGAAAGCAAACGAGGCAGCCATTCAAGAGGAGTAATTATGTGGCTCCAAATGTCTTGGACTTGATACATACGGATGTATGGGGACCAACCCAAGAGGCATCAATGGCTGGTAATAGATTTTTTATCACCTTCATTGATGATCACTCAAGAAAGGTATGGTTGTTTTGTATGAAGCAAAAATCAGAGGTGTTTTCTATATTCAAAAGATTCAAAGTTGAAGTTGAAAAGGAAACAGGAAGGTCTATCAAAACCTTAAGGTCCGATGGTGGAGGAGAATACTTCTCCAAAGAATTTTCAGATTTTCTACAAGAGAATGGAATCAAAAGGCAGTTCACTTGTAGGTACACACCACAACAAAATGGAGTAGCTGAGAGGAAAAATAGGCAAATTGCTGAAATTGCAAGATGCATGCTCAACAAGATGAAGGTACCATTGTACTATTGGGCTGAAGCTACCACAAACGCCATTTACTTGATGAATAGGTGCACAACATCGGGAATACATCACTTGAATCCAGAAGAGGTATATTCCGGTAAGAAACCTGATCTTACACACCTCAAAGTTTTTGGATGTGTTTGCTTTGTTCACATTCCACAAGAAGTTAGAACAAAGATGGAACCAAGATCAGAAAAATTCATTTTCATCGGCTACTCGACGGAGTAAAAAGGATACAAGTGTTACAACCCTAGAACAAAGGAATTAAGAGTCTCGCGAGATGTAATCTTTGATGAACTAAGACTATGGTATGAAGATAAAGGAAATGAAAAGATTCTTGAAGAAGATTGTAATGATTATGCAGGAACAAATCAAAGAGAAGTTCAACAATCAAGCACAAAGGCTTCAAGTCCAGAGGCATCTACATCAAATGAAGAATGTTCAACATGGAGGGGGAGCCAATCTTTGTCTCCAAATTCAGCTCATAGTAGAGCCAAAGATGCAAGTGCTACTCCAAACAGTGAGGTAGATGCAAGTGAAGAAGAATATGAAGAGGTAATCACTCCGATGGTAAAGCTAAATAGGTTAAAGAAGCAACTCTCTAAAGGCAATGAAAGAAGATCTTCAAGGACAAGGTATCCAACTCAAAGGTTGAATTATGATAGTTTTATGGCGACACATTTTGCATACATGATGCAGGTTATCAAAGACAAAGAGCCTGAGACATATAAAGAAGCTTGCATACAAAAGGAATGGAAGCAAGCTATGAAAGAGGAGATCAAAGCTCTCAAAGATAATCACACATGGGAGCTAGTGCGAAAGAAAGAAGGTATGAAGATTGTTCCAAAAAAATGGGTGTTTAAAGTAAAGAGGAATGTTGATGGTTCACTAGCTAGATATAAAGCTAGATTAGTTGCCAAAGGATTTAAACAAACACAAGGCATAGATTATGATGAAGTTTTCAGCCCCATTGCAAAGATGGGAACTATCCAAACCTTAATAGAAATTGGTGCTTCAAGGAGATGGCCATTATATCAACTCGACATAAAAAATGCTTTTCTTAATGGAGAACTACAAGAAGAGGTATACATGAGTCAACCGATTGGATTTGAAGATGAAAACCATCCAGATTTTGTTTGCAGGTTGAAGAAGGCACTTTATAGCTTGAAGCAAGCACCAAGAGCATGGAATTAGAGATTGGTAGAGTATCTAGCTAAGTGTGGATACAACCCAAGTAGTGCAGATCCTTCGTTGTACATGAAGAAGGAAGAAAATAGAGAGGTATATATTTGCATATACGTCGATGACCTCATCATAACAGGAAATGATGTTATAGGGATTAAAAATATCAAAAGGAAGCTTGGTAACGAGCTTAAAATTTCAGATCTTGGAGAGCTGAAATATTTTTTAGGAATTGAAGTTGTTTATGGAAAGAGTGGCCTCTACTTGATGCAAAGGAAGTACTTGTTGGATGTTCTTTTCAGATTTGGAATGAGTGAATGCAAACCACTCACTCAACCCATGGACACAAATACAAAGATTTGTTCAAATGATGGAGAACCATTAGAAGATGTAACAACATACAGAAGCATTGTAAGATCATTGATCTATGCAAACATTACAAGACCTGATTTGTCTTATGTTGTTGGTGTACTTTCTCAGTTTATGCAAGCCCCGACAAGTGAACACTTAAATTCAGCCAAGAGAGTGTTGAGATACATAAAGCATACAGTTAATCATGCTTTGTTTTACAAGTTTGATGAAGAATTGCAGGTCAAAGGCTTTAGTGATGCTGATTGGGCAGGCTCAAAGGAAGATAGAAGATCAACCTCAGGTTATGTGTTCATGATAGGAAGCAAACATATCACGTGGAGCTCAAAGAAACAACCTACTGTTGCACTTTCATCTATGGAGGCTGAATATAGAGGATTACCTTTTGCCACATGTGAAGCAATGTGGATTAAAATGATTTTGGCTGATCTTGGAGTGCAAGTTGGAACCATCCCTATATACGGTGATAACATGTCAAGTATTTACTTGGCAAGCAATCCTATGTTTCATGCAAGGAGCAAGCACATAGAGGTCCACTACCACTATGTAAGGGAGAAGGTGCTGAGAAAAGATGTGGAGGTAAAGTTCATCAGAACCAAAGAGCAGGTTGCAGATATGTTTACAAAGTTCTTGGATGCTTCTAAACTCAAAGGTTTCAAGGATGCGATAAATTTGAAGGACATGGATGAAGATAACTCCCAAATGAGCTTGAGTGGGAGTGTTGAAGATAAATGTACAAGCTCATTTTCATATGAGCCATGCTTGGATAAATTTACCAACTATAAAGATAAAGAAAAAAGTGGAGGAAAAAAGGAAAAAATAATAAAAGAAAAAGTCTAGTCAAAATTCATGATGAGTAAGAGATACAATATCTTGCTTTGTAGTTAGTAGCATGTAGTGGAGAAAGTGGTGAGTTAAGAAGGAGGCACAAACTAGAGAAAAGGAAAAAATAATAAAAGAAAAAGTCTAGTCAAAATTCATGATGAGTAAGAGATACAATATCTTGCTTTGTAGTTAGTAGCATGTAGTGGAGAAAGTGGTGAGTTAAGAAGGAGGCACAAACTTCTTCACATGCTCATTGGTTATAAAAGTGAAGTGGGAGCACATTCAAAACAAGGAGAGAAAGAGGCAAGAGCTCCCAGTAGTCGGATCTAGCCATTTTGTCATTTTGGCTTTCCCTTAGACTCCTTCCAGCAGCACGTCAGTTTGTACATAGCTCTGTTGCAGAGCTCATATCTCAGTGCATATGTAACCATTTTGTGCATTTAAGCACTCATTGGAAAGCTTATCTTGTGTAATTTCTGCATATCAAATATCTCTTTGCAAGCTTATGTATTTTGTGAGATATCAGTGAAAGAGTGAAGTCTAGTTTTTCAGTATACCTATGTAGATAGGTAGTCTATTTTGGTCGGTTACGTTTACCAACCAAAACATATCCAAATTGCATGATTTGTGTCTTGTTGGAAAGCTCTTGGCATCTATTTTCACTGTCTTAAATATCTCATTGAGATCGTTTATATTCTGTGAGATATCTGTTAGATAGTAAAGTCTAGTTTTATAGTGTACTTATGTGTGCAGGTGGTCTATCTTGGTGAGTTGAGTTTCCTGATCAAAACACATCCAAATTACTTGATTTGTATCTTGTTGGAAAGCTATTTGTGTCTACTTTATCTGTATAAAATATCTTTCTCAAAGAATATATATTCAGATATTTATCAGTCTGAGAGTGAAGCTCAGTTCTTCAGCATAAATGTGTGGACAGGTAGTTCATCTTTGACAGTTGTGTTTCCTAACCAAAACTTGTCCAAATTAGGTCATTTATAGCTTGTTGGAAAGCCCTCTTTGTCTACTTTGATTTCCTAAAGTCTCAAGTCCATTTGAGTTTTGTATTGAGAGTAGCAAGCTATCTAAGGTGCAGAAGTTTGTCCAAGTGCTGGACATACAAGAGTTCACTACACACTTCCGTTGCGCATAGGAGAACTCATTCTCCACACCAAGGGCACTAGTCCCATTCACCTGTAACTTTTCTTCATTATTTTAATTAAAATCCAGGAGATTAGGCCATGGCCGAACTTCCTTTTATAAAAAAAAAACTCTTTCTCCGTCTCTCTAATCTTACTGCCATGAAAGACATTCTCTGAATTTTTTTATCGCTCTCTATTTCTCCATAAGAGATATCTAACATAATAACCGCTGATATCTCGTTTGTAGGATCGTGCAAGCCTACACAAACGTGTACAATAACAAATAAATATAGAATTTCGTTTATACAAAGAGCACAACTTTCTGTCCTTGACACACAGAGTTACGGACCCCGGTGCACACCCAGGCAAAGATTCTCTCTCTCTCTCTCTCTCTCCGTATCAGTGCACGAATGTGTAAGAGATCTCCAACATAACGAGCATTCATACCTTGTTGGCAGAGATATGAATGTAGAACTCCATTTATGAGCTCTCTCTCTCTCTCTATAAAACTCCTTTTTCCATGTATGTTGTCTTCTAAGCAGTTGTAAGCTCTGTATTGGTTGAGATGGGCTCATGCCGCTGCACTTGATGTAAAATCTTTCATTTGTCTAATTATCTTTCTTGTTGTCAAAAAAAAAAAAGCACACACACGCACACAGTTAAATCTTTATTAATCGATTCTCTGCTAACAAGACAAGTTTGTCAACTTGTTGTCTCTAATCACTAAATCCTCTAATAGGCCTTGACATTCCGGAATCTTAATTCCTTTCCTTATGCACAGAAGAAGGTAATCCGCCCACAGACAACGGCAAATCACCCACAAACACTCGCAATGTTCTCTCTTGTAGGTGATAGTCTTTAGAAAGAGAAACCAAGAGTGTTCCTTCTACATCGATTTCAGTGAGCCAGCATCAAAGAAGGCGTTTCAAGCTCATGGCTTGAAAATTCTGGATGGACTTCTTCGAATGATAGTGCAAGCTACGGCTTTCCCTCGACATGGCACATTTCTGAAATTTTGCGCAAATGCGGCTCTACTTTGTTCACTAGTCATTATTGGCATGGTCCATTCTTCGTCCCATCCTTGGAATGGCTCTTCTTGTATACTTCAGACAACATCTTCTCACCCCTGCTGCCCTGCATGCCCCTTGGATGCGTGACACATAATAAAGAGGAAAAGTGTACGTTGATTGTAGGAATAATGATTTCACGTGTGAGAAGTCGTGTGTCCCTTTCATAAACAAGTGTTGCTACTCAGTACGCAACGATTGGAGTATCAAAAAGGGCCATATGCGTGCCTGGAATGATGGCCTATTGTATGTAGGGACAACATAAAGTATGGGTTGGTAGAGAAGGATTCTAGAAAGGGTTCACTCTTCCATGTGCAATCATACAAGGTGATATGAAAGATTCCTTGAATAAAGTGACTAGAAAAACAGAGAGAAAAACAAAAAAAAAAACACACACACACACACATATATATATATATATATATATATATATATATATATATATATATATATATATATATATATATATATATATATATATATATATATATGTGTGTGTGTGTACACACAGATAGACACATGCATGCGTACATACAAACAGATGGACACCTGAATGCAAACATTTATAATACATACATACATACGTATGTACCTACAAACATACATACATACATACGTATATACATACATGAATCCATACATACATATAGAGATACATACGTAGATACCTACATACATACATATGTACGTACACACATACACGCATACATACAAACATGTAGCAATAGAAACCTAAAGTCAAAATCAAAGAAATCAAAGCTTGATCAAAGGGATATGATTACAGTCAAAACTTACGAGCATGAAAGTGAGGTATCAAGGGATCGACAAATTGTTCTCGACTCATATCCTTCCTTAGCATAGTTTTTGGGCTAATCTACAATCATATTACTTGTAAAAATACCTATTTTCAGAATAACCTCAATTTTCTCAATAATTGGGCTCCCATGTGAAAGGTAAGTAGTACATGCCTATGTTGCATTTATTTGAACAGATAATTGAAAAATACAAAATTTAATGGGTTTTTTCAAGGATTTCCCAATATTTTCAAATAAAGAAATTTGGTGTCATTACTTCTTTGATCCATATCACTGTTAGTCGAAAGTGCTTTAAATGGAAAGCGCCTTTGATCAACAGCACTTTCGATAAAAAAAAATCGATTGAAAAACAAATGAGACCCAAAAACATATGTAGCTCCGCATTCGATCAAAAGTCGCTCATTTGTGTAGTTGTTTTCTATAAAAAATTGTAAACTAGAGCAAAGAGCACAACAAAGAGGAGAGTCTTATGAGCTACTTCATCATAGCATTCATGTATTTTTTTCTTTTTCATTTCTTCTTTTAAAGTTATTGTGTTTGTTATGTATCATATATATGTTATGATTCACATATGTGTCTCTTACATATTTTTGATTTGTGTTTATGTAATTGTTTTTTATGTTGTTTATAATCATCACAAGTATACCTGTCTTGACTTTGGAAAGCATTTTTTACTTGTATACTTTATCTAATTAGACTTAAAAACAATCAATTATTGTAATTGTGATAGTCATTGCATAGATTCTTACTCTCACAATAATAGACTGAAGAAGCAGCCTAAGCAAAGTGTCACCCACTTTGTCACCAAGATGGAGGATATTGATGATCAACTAAAAAGAATTGGAGAGATTATAGATGAGGAACAAGTTTAGAGACAAGTCATCAATGAACGAGAATCAATAAGATTGATGATAAAGGACGTACCACCCACGCTAATTTTGCAGGTAGAGGTAGAAGCTCAAAACGAAGAGGTAGAGGCTGTAGAAAAGGTGGGGGAGATCTCAAGGATCCTCATCTTTTGCTATGTGTAGATTAACCAACTGAGTCACAAAGCATTGTTTCAAAAAACACAAGGAACTAGAGAGGACGATGATACAACAGAGGAGGATATGGAGCTCCTAAAGGCAGCTAGAGAAACTCTTATGGATATAAAAATAACAAAAACTACAACAAAAATTACCAAGGTGGATACAAAGGTATAAGAGACTAGAATAACTATATTGATGATCAATCTTAAGGGGATTCAATCCTACTCATGAACATGACAATGACACAAGGTAAATCATGAGGAGCATGAGTTTGTATATTGACTATGGATGCTCAAATCATGTAGCATGGAATGTAGCATTGCTTTCAGAATTAGAAGATCCCAAGAATAAGCATGAGGTACAAATAAGAGATGACACAAGGAATCCTCTATAAAAGAGTGTAATGTAAAGACATCCAATGGTAATATGAATCTATTGAGTAGAGTTCTCTCTGTACTTAGCATTAGTAAAAACTTGATAAGTGTACGTAAAATTGTGGAGGAAGCAAAAGTACGGAGCCTATGTAGAGGATCTATACAAAGGATTCAAGAAGATAGCTAAAGGAGAACATGTAAGTAGATTGTTCACCTTTGAATTCCATGACACTAGGAACATTACATTGTTCAATTATGGAACCCAAACCTTTTTAGAGTTAAAGGTTTGGCGTAAAATATTAGCTCACACTAGAGAGAGAGAGCCTTGAAGAAAATCTATAGAGATCTTAGTGTGCTTGGACTACCTAATTGTTATACTCCTATAATCCTTTTGCCTTCACTACATGTTTGTGTATGCACACAGAGATGCTTCCTTTGTTTTTTTGCCCAACCGTCGAGCTCATCGCTCCTCACTCAAGAGTCCCACACGACCCTCTCTCTACACTCTGTAAGGTAAACCTCTTATACCCATAAGTGGCATGAGAGATTTTCTAGCTTCTTTTCCTAAAGGGTGAGTCACACCCCCAAGGCTCACCAATGTGATGTTTCCTTCCCCTTAAGAATATTTTCATCCTCGAAAATGTAGATGAAATGTCCGTAATGGTAGAAGTAAATGCTCAAACTCGCTTGACTCACTGTGTGTTGTTTCCCTATATCCCCAAGCTTGTAAGCTTGACCATACCATAATGGAGATAATAAACCATAGAATCCTCAAAAATATAGAACAAGGTCTCACAACAAGTGACTCCAAACCCATCGAGGACTAAATGATAGATTTGCCCTCATGCCACTCTAGGTCTTCCTAACCCCAAGTGTACTCACAAGTGATAGTTTAATCTAAACTACCTTGTGAACTATGCAAATCCAGCATCTAACTCATATATTGAATTCTTAGTAGTAAAATGAAATCTCTAGATTCCACTCACCAAGAAGTCTTTGGTTTGTCATCTATTACCATTGGACTAAGTTCTATTGGAAGATCATCTATTGGTACTAGCACAAACTCTAAAATATTCTCTTCCCTGTAGTTTTCCATATGAATATAGAAAGCATTACCTTTGAGATTCAGATAATCCCTAAGTACCCATTCTCCTAACTAATGCTTAGGAGAAAGAGTTGATACAAAACAGATAGGTTTGCGCATTGACTAGCTCCAAAAAGCTTGCTATCTTTGGATGAAACAATCAATTTAAAATGCTCATAGAAGCCAACATGATTACAATTGAAAACATTCCTTTTAGAAGAATGATACACATAGAATGGAGCGTCTCAAATGCACATGATTACAAGCATTAAGCAATACATGCTTCTCGAATGAACTTAACACTCAACAGAGGTACCACTTGTTTTTTAGGGTTGCATAGAGATAGACCCAGAGACCTTAAAAATGTGATTTCTCCAAATCTCCTAAACCAAATGCTTGAACAATATGTACAAATACACTAGAAAACATTACCGTTCCAATAAATGCTCACTCAATCAGTTTGGAGCTCTATAGAGAGAGCAACAACCTCTGAAAGTTCACAGTTGTTGAATGTTGAGGGTTCTACGTGCAGATGACTGTACAAACGCAGATTCAAAAAGAAATGATGAATTTTTCAGCGGTAAATGTTACATTGCAGGCGGAACAGGTAGTTCTTGAGTCGAGAATAAAAGTTTTGCAGAAATTACAAGTGCAAATATTCAAAGAGGAAGGTGTGCAGTTAGATGTTGTGTTAATGACGAAGATGGACATAAGAGAAGTGAAGCAGCATCTGCATAAATATGTTCAGGACATCTGGAGTGTTTTTCAAAGTCGTTGGTTCGGTATGATTAAGATGCAATATGAACAGGTGCAGACAAGTTTTGTTTCAAAACATGAAAAAGATTTAGTATGTATAATTTCAAAACAACAAAAGCAGATTGAAGAACAGACACAGATAATTGTAGAAATGCGTGAACAGTTGTTGAAAAAGAAACTAGAAGAAAAGGTGGAGATATTTGATGCAAATGTTCCAGAAAAGCAGGATGGTGCAGAGGAAGATATTGATAAGTTGAAGAATTAAAAGTACAAGAAGAGCAGATTTCCAAACAGTCACGGGAGATATATGATCAAGGGATTGTGAAATTCGAGTTTAATTTTTGGCAAAATTACCCATCGGGCTGTGCCAGGTGTTGAAGGCAGGGAAATCTGGAGAAATAAAATAAGAATAAAAAGAAAAAGACGGCTATGTGGAGATTTAAAAGGACATGTCGCAAGAGAAGGGGAAGTTATAAGAAAGGAGTTAGCAACAACCGCAAGAAGGGGGAAAGTGGACGAGGAGCGAAGACACGACAACGGGAAGAGGAGGAAAGGTACGAGAAGTAAAGGCGCAATGATTAGAAGAGAGACGAGGGTGCAAGAAGTGAAGGTGCGTCAACTGTGAGAAGAAGTAAAAGAAGAAGGAGTTCCCTTGTCAGGACCGGAAAAGACCAGGTTCTATAGACAAACGAGTATGCAGATAATGATTGAATGAAAATCTTTAAGGCGTAATCAAACTCTCAAAATGAAGTTATAATCTTTACAAAAACAATAATCTGTACTTGTGGTGTTACGTTTACCAATGAATGATCAACCAATGACTACGCAACAAGGTTATAGTGTTGAAAATCTTCTATTTTTGGTTAAGTCTATTTGAGTGACTCAGACTGTACTGTGTCAGAGTGCAATGACTTGAAATATATGTGAGTGCAAAAAGAAACTTATGAATCTTTTACAAGTGTAATGTGTAGCAAGATTTTGTAACTTCTGAATTAGTAGAAAATTACCTAAATGAACGTTTTCGGTGATATTCCGGTGATATTCTGGTTCTTCAAATTCCTGAATAGACTTCTTTGTACTAGCCAATTCTACCACCGATTGCTTCTTATCATGCTGCAACTCTTCCAACATACATTCCTTCTTATCCAATGCATCCTGAAGTTCTTTAGTTTTCTCCGCAAAGACTGATAATCAGTCTTATTAATAAATACTTTATTCTGTTCATGCCGAAACAATCTTTTCTCCTGAAAAACTAAAAAATCCGACACTTCCTGCAACTTCTTCTTCATCCCTGACACATCATAATCTGAAATATTATCATCTTTCAACATTTTTTCGCCTTCAGCCTGTAATTGCTCTTCCACTCTTCTTTTCCTAGACAACCTAAAAGCAGTTCCGAATGCTTTCGGATCCTCAATACTATCTGGCACCGTCAGCAAACTATCTTCCTGTATCTTTGCTTCATATATATCAGGCTCAATGATTTGACTAACCTGTTTCCTTTCTTGTGCCATATCACCAGTGCAAAGAAAATCTTCAGAAGTCTGTGAAGGTCTATTCATTACCGGTCTCACTTCTAACTGTTCCTGCTCTTTACTCATCGCTTGATGACCACAAAATTTGATCTGCTTTGGCCACATTATCTTCTGATCTTCAACGAACTGCACAAATTTGAATAAAGCAGCTAAATATGCTGATAATCGACTGTTTGTTTGCATCTTACGCCTATCCCCAATGAAGATCTCACTCTATAGGTGATCATACATCCAATGAGCCCATCTCACCTTTTCTCTTGCCTCTGCATAGGCCAAAGGTGCAAAATTCTCCCTAGACATAGAATCATATTTAATGATAAAACATAATCTTTCCAAATACCATTTTAGTTGTTCCCTTCGATCATAGCTTACGTTCCTCATCATATAGTACTCCCGTCTTCCTTCTCGGGGTCCAAAGTCTTTCTTCAAAACCTCTTCCGAACATTTGGGGACTACAACATCATCGTATATAGGCAATTGAAATATACTTCTGCAACTAATTCTGGTGAAAATTTTACCTGAAAGGAGAGCTGACCCTTCATTTTCTGCATAATCTCCAGCTGACTCTTTACATCATAATTGCATCTCCAATGTTCCCATGGCAACATAGCAAACTGTAATAATCCAATTCTTCTGAGCCACTTCTTCTGCAGATCAGACTGTGTGTCTACTTCTACTTCAAAATCTGTGAATGACCCCATAAACGTATGCACACCCTTAGTCTTTGTAGATGGTGTTGAAAGTGCATCTTCATCTTCCCCTTGTAATGAGCTATCACTCTCCTCCGATGTGGTTTCCTCCCTTCTCACTGTCACTTCCTCTTTCTCATACACCCTCTCATGACTCCTGATTCAAGCACTAATACAGAAAATGCTGAAAAAAATATTATCCTGGAAGCCTTTATGTAGAACCAAAAATATTCGTTTCACAAGTGCGAATGCTTGAACTGCCACTTTTTGTAATGATAAACGTACTTACGCACATAACACTTCATGCGACTCAATAATATTGTAGTGTGGGTTATCATAAAAATCCTCCACAATCGATTGCCCCACTTATCAATAACCCGCTGAATGAAACTTCCACGCGTGCCAGAAGAATCATGAAATAGAACACTCATTCGTACCTCAAGAAGATGAAATGGATATTTTATCTTCTCAATACTGCATTGTATAGTGCAAAAACTTTTAACCATACAGTTTTGACAGATTGTACTTTGTAAGATAATCATTGGTCGACTACGAACTTCGTTTTCATATTCTCCTCGATGCCTCTACCTCTTATGGATCTGCTAATGTAGGGTCCTATCTCTGGTGTCTCGAGGAGTCCCCTCACTTTTGGGGACTAGTTGCACAGAATTCGAGGAAAACTTTCTCAGAAGCGCGCGAGCACGGAGATCGATGCCTTGTTTGCCGCCCAGCCGCGTAGTGATCATAATTAGTTACTCTCTCTCTCCATAATGATGAGTCATCCCCCCACATGGCTTCACACATGGGTGCCACATGGCCCTCATGTGTGAGCCCACCTAATAATAAACTTAGAGGTGGTTCACACCTCCCTTAGGGATACTCCATGACATTTCCTTCCCATTAACTCCATTTTTGTCCTCAAAAATGGTATTGGAAGGTGTAATAGAAAGAGAGAACTAATAATAACACTACTCCCACTATATCCCCATGTATAGAAATACATGGTCCTGTCTCCGTGTTGTTTCCCCATATCCTTCCCCTTAAGAAGACTCTTGGGAAGGTAAACTGAAACTGGGAAACCGTCTCTGTAGGGTGCTAACCCGCTCCCATGTGGAACTATCTTCTGAACTATCTTTCCACTTTACTAGACACTCTTTATACAAGTGACTCCTCATCCGTTTCTCTCGAGTGCGTAGTATGCTCTCTGGCTCATGTGGAATAGATTGAACAGAAATAGGCTCTACTACCTCACGATCTGGAATGAGGTTGTCAGATTCACCGAGCCTTTTCTTAAGCCGGCTTACATGAAAAACTGGATGGATTTGACTATTCTCAGGAAGTTGGAGCTGGTAAGCCATCTTTCCTATTCTCTTAAGTATTTGGAAAGGTCCACAATACCTAGGAGATAATTTTGGACAAGGTCCCGTCTTCATGGTTTCAGACCTAGATGGAACTCTAAGATAGACTTGCTCTCCTACCTCAAAGTTGATATCTCTTCTTTGAGGGTCAGCATAAATGGGCTATGCCCAGTGGAAGAGTGCTTGGCACTATTATATGCAAACTCTACTATAGGTAAGTACTCTTCCCAATTAGTTTGCCTTTCATTTACATATGCTCGAAGCATATCTTCTAGGATTTGGTTAACCCTTTCTGTTTGCCCATCCGACTGCGGATGCTCGGCCGTACTCATGCTAAGCTTTGTATCCAGCCTTTTGAAGACCGCTCTCCAAAAGTGGCTAGTAAACTTCCTATCCCGATCAGAAACTATGTCTAAAGGAAGACCATATAACCGGTATAGGTTCTCAACAAAGATTCTAGCCAACTTAGGTGTCTTCACTGTAGTACGTGTTGGAATAAACCTAGCCATTTTGGTTAACCTATCCACAATTACCCAGACCGAGTCGTGCCCTCTCTGTGTCTTAGGTAATCCGACTATAAAGTCCATGGAGATACTCTCCCACTTCCCATTAGGAATATCCAATGGGTGGAGTAGTCCTCCAATCCTTAACCTCTCAGCTTTGTTGACCTGGCATTTATTGCACTTAAGCACATACTCTAGGACGTCCTTATGAAGTCCAGGCCAATAAAACTGCCTCTTAACAAGATCATAAGTCTTGTTAACTCCTGGGTGTCCCGCACTAGGTGTGTCATGACACTCATACAAAATATGCCGTCTCATCTCAGTATCTCTAGGGACACACACCTTACCTTTATATAATAGATATCCATTTTGGATATTGTAATTCTTCCACTTGAATCTTTCTTGAGTACCCGTCGATACTCCATCCTCACTGGAAACCCGTATATCACGATCCCCATTCTCTATGGCTTCCCAAATCTCGAAATATGCAGGATCAAGCCTACATTTCCCTCTAAGAGACTCAAGTAGCTCACTAGTGATCTGAGTAAAACTCAGTCCATTGAGCATAGGCATGCGGCTAAGTGAATCAGCCACCACATTAAACTTTCCCTTCCTATACCTAAGCTCATAATCAAACTCTTGAAGGGTCTCTGCCCATCGGGCCTTCCGACCTTTAAGGTCTGTTTGATTAGAGAGCCACTTAATGCTCTCTTGATCAAACACTATCGTAACTTTGGCACCATATAAATAATGACGCCACTTCTTCAAAGCATGGACTATTGCATACAACTCCTTCTCATAGACGGAGTAATTCTTTTGAGCCGGTTCTAGTTTCTTGCTCTCAAAAGCTACTGGTCGACCATCCTGTACTAAAACCGCTCCTATAGCAAAATCACTTGCGTCAGTCTCAACCATAAATGGTTTATTGGGATCTGCTATATGTAAAAGTGGAGCTGTAGCAATTGCTACCTTCAACTTTTCCATACTTTGCTTCTGTTCGTCTCCCCAATGAAAGGCTTTCCCTTTCCCTTTAAGCTGTTCCGTCATCGGGACAGCAATTTTGGCATAGCTCTTAATGAATCTTCGATAGAAACCTGATAAACCTAGGAAGATCTGCAGCTCCTCCAGGTTCCGTGGATGTGGCCATTCCATAATAGCCCTTACTTTTTCAGGATCCATCTGGATTCCATCTTGGGAGACTATATGCCCAAGGTATTTAACCTCTTTCTTGAAAAATTCACACTTTGACTCCTTAGCAAAGAGCGAATTTTCCCTTAACACTTGAAATACTTTTCTCAAGTGTTCCAAGTGGTCCTGTTCTGATGCACTATAGATCAGAATATCATCTAAAAAGTCTACTACAAAGTGTCCTAGATAAGGCCGTAAAACACTATTCATGAGTTTCATGAAAGTGGCAAGAGCATTGGTGAGACCAAAAGGCATCACCAAAAACTCATAATGCCCATATCTAGTCCTAAATGCAGTCTTAGGGACATCCTCTGCCCTAATTCTAATCTGATGATATCCTGATCTAAGGTCAAGCTTGGTAAAATACCTAGCTAGATGTAACTGATCAAATAGATCTTCCAACCTAGGCATTGGAAATCTATTTTTGATAGTTACCTTATTAAGTGCTCTATAATCTATACATAGTCTCATAGAGCCATCTTTCTTTTTAACTAAGAGCATTGGCGATGCCCATGGTGAGTTACTAGGTTTGATGAAGCCTTTATCTAAATAATCCTGCAATTGCTTCTCAACCTCCTCATGCTGAGAAACACTAAGCCTATAAGGTGGTCTACAAATAGGGTTAGTGTTAGTAACAACCTCTATGGCATGGTCAATGTCCCCTCTCTCAGGTGGTAGCCCTCTAGGTAAGTTAGTGGGAAAAACATCTCAGAACTCAAACATAAGATCCTTAAAACTTTTAACTATACACTCTTGCAAAAAAGAATAGTAGAAAGTCCTGTTTATATTTACATTCAAAGCATGAAAATATACATCAGATGAGCTGTCTGTACAATGCTCCATATCATGACTATACAATAAAAACATATCCTGTACATGCTGTGAACAACAGAGACTATACAACTCTAATGATGAGATGAGAGGTGCACTAGGTACATCTCTCTCTCCCTGAATATAAACTTTACTTCCATTCTTTTCAAACTCGAGTGTGTTATTTTGATAGCTGCGTTTAAGTGTATCTCCCAACCCCCATAGCCACTCTCTTCCTAAGACTAGATCTGTCCTCTCCATGTTCATAATTTGGAAGTCCATATGATCTATATAATCCTGCATCTTGACTTCCAAATTGGATACCATAGTATCCCATATTCTTTTATCTTGCCCTTGCATCATAGATACAATGTATTTATGTGCACTAGGCTGCTGGGGAATCTTCAATTTCTTGACCAAAGCATAGTTTATGAAGTTATGAGTGGTAGAGTCATCTATCATGACTCGCACCCTGGTCCCGTATACACTACCATGTAGCTTGACCAAGTCATGTGGTCCAAACTGCGGTGACCACAATGACTGAGTCAAACAACATGTGTGCTCTATATCCTCGTGCATCACCTCCACTCCCTTGCAGCTAGAGCTGCCATGAATGGGAAGGGTCTGCACTAGGTGGACCGCCTTTTTGCCCCTTTCAGAAGCCGTACTAGACTCTGGTCCTTTCTTCTTTTCTTCCCCCTTCTTGAGTGGACAGTTCCACTGTGAATGGCTAGGGGATAGGCACCTAAAACACAGGTTCTCTCTTTTGGCCTTCTCAAACTGGTCTGTGGATAGCTTAGGCCCTTGTGATCTTTGTTTTTTAATAAAAACCTTGTTTCTCCCAAAAGGCAACTTTTTCTTAAATTTAGTGGTGCTAAGAGGTTTAAGGGGCTGATCCGTCTCCATAGGAGTATACTGAGGACGGTTATGGTCCTCATATATCTGTGCATATTTGATCGCCTCCTCAAACGTCTTAGGTGCATTCCTCCTGACTTCCCTCTTTATGGCTTTATCCAAGCCCCTAACAAACCCTCTGGTCTTCTGAAAATCATCTAGACCCTTAAGCTTCAAAGTGATCTCTCTATAGTGGGATAGATAGACTGAAAGAGGCCTGCCTCTTTGAGTAATCCTATCCCACTCATCCCAATTCCTCTCCTCTTCATTTTCAGGAAGAAACTCTTTTAGGAAAAGAGTCTCAAACTGAGTCCAGTCACTAGGGATAGAGTTCGCCTCCTTAAGACTCATCCACCACTTATAAGCACGTGGGCCGAGGGAAAGACTCGCCTCTAGCACACGATACTCAGGTGGGGTGCCCTTCAATTGATGCAAATCATGCCACTTTTGTAAAAAAGTGTAGATTGCATCCTTATTCCTGTCTCGGTCATCCCCCGTGAAGGTAGGTGGCTTCAAGTCTTTCAGGAGGGGAGCTTCCCTAGAGCTCTCTCCTTTATGCTTACTAGGAAGAGAGGTCTCTTTCCTAGTAATCTCTAGAGGAATGATAGGAGTCTCTCTTTCCTTCCTAGCTAGGAAAGAGGTGACACTAGTCTCAAGGGAGATCATTTGAGACTTAAGTTGTTGTATAAGAGATGTGATGCTACCCAAATCTTTCTCTAACTTAAGGGTTTGCTCTTTCAAATCAATGAATTGGTCACGAGTGACAAATTCATCTATAAGCTCTTCATAAGTATACTCTTGCTGTGAAGGCTCTTTTTCTTCTAAATTCTCTTCTATTTCTTGTCCTAACTCTACTTCTTCCATCCTAGCATCCTGATCCTCTAGTTGCTCTCTAGGTGGAGAAGTGGTCTCAACTACTTGTTTGCCTTTAGTTTCCATGTTTAAGTACCCTTCCCCCGTTTGCTAACTAGAGAGTATGAAAATGAATGGAAGTAGAGTTTAAATATGCAAGAAGAAGAGAGATATAACACAAGAGCACTTCCCTGATACAAAGTAGAGTTGCGGAAGCTAAATCCAAGTGGTCCTTGATGCTTCAAGCCGCTGATTTCGATTCCTCGCCAGTCCCAAAAGAAAATTGGAAATGTCTGCTTGGTCCGGGGAGGTTCTAGACACCATAAACCATCCAAAATAACACCAAAAGTGCGTAGGAAAAACCCCAAACGGGCAAACTGAGTGTAACTGAACAATTTCAGAGATTTTCCAATCCTCGCCAGTCCACAAATTGTTGCCCAGCACCTGCACTTCAAGAATTTGAGACAATCCCAAGTGAAAAATTTGGATTTGGAGTCCGGATGAAGAAAAACTAGGCCCGGGAGTGGCTGCCTAGTTCTTGCTGAAACGCTGCAGAGAGATTTTGGTAGGGCAAATCTCTTCCAAATCCAACACCGATGGTCTCTGAGCAAAGCTTGAAAGCGTAGCTTCGAAACGTGACCAAGATATTTGAAATCCGATATGGTATGAAGAAGATATAGTCCGAAGAAGTGAGGTATGTCACCGGTGGGAGGTAAAAAGGTAACCCTCTTGAAGTAGAGACTTTGAAGAGCTCCAAACTGAAGGACTGAAGCTTTTCAATGAAAACCCAAAACCCTAAACCCTTCTCCACAGCCCGTAATACATGTATGTATAATCATTTGGCCAACATTTTAATCTATAACATCATCTTCAAGCTTCAAGATTCTCGAAAAAAAAAACTTCAAATATGTCCTAGTCCACTTCTAAGCTCAATGTCAATTCGAAGTCGAAGAGCTGTCAACAAGTGTTCCTATCCCACATATTCATGCGCAGCTGATTTTCGGAGTATATAAAGAAAGGTATACCATACATGCTTTCATCCAAGAGGAGGGGATGAGAGGCGTGAGCTCTCAGTCGCTGCGCTCTGTGTTGGTTCCGGTCGTCGGTCCTTGTTGACCTGTTGACTGCGCGTCGGACGGCGACTGCTGTTGCTCTCTGAGTGCGGGCGGCGACTGCTGGTCGTCCTCTCGCTTTCACGAGCGCACGTGCGGCTGCTGGACGCCGGTACTTCTGGCTCGGATACCAATGTAGGGTCCTATCTCTGGTGTCTCGAGGAGTCCCCTCACTTTTGGGGACTAGTTGCACAGAATCCGAGGAAAACTTTCTCAGAAGCGCGCGAGCACGGAGATCGATGCCTTGTTTGCCGCCCAGCCGCGTAGTGATCATAATTAGTTACTCTCTCTCTCCATAATGATGAGTCATCCCCCCACATGGCTTCACACATGGGTGCCACATGGCCCTCATGTGTGAGCCCACCTAATAATAAACTTAGAGGTGGTTCACACCTCCTTAGGGATACTCCATGACAGCTAACTCGAAATACAAAGCATACTTATTTCGAACATATCATTATTGTAGACCCAACATATTCCTTAGCTTGTCTACCCTGATTCGAAAATACTTCATTATCCATCATTGACCCTAAGCTAACCCATAACGCATTGTTGAACTGGAACTGTAAACCATGTGTCCATTGTAATTGTAAAAATTTACTCAATGTAGTTTTAGACCAACACGAGGTCAAAAAACATTGTACCACCGATAAAAGTGTAGAAAAATACACTCTGTTACTGCGATGATCACAAACATTGCTGACGTGTTGTTCTGAGCGACGTACAACTTGCACCACATTAGCAGATAACCAGTCCAAATGTGGCAGCTTCCCTTGAAATAATTTCAACCGATTCCATTTATAGGCTTGTCCAACCATGTGCCAAACACATCTGCCACACAAAAAGTGGCTTGAACCAAATCTTGGACAATCTGATATGGGCCCCTGTATCTCAATGTGAGCTTTCCTGGATGGGGTCCTAGCTTAGAATTATACACCATCACCCAATCGCCTTCTTTGAATATCTTAAACTTCACATTCTTATTTACCCAGGCTTGTCTCCGCCTTTGAATCACTTCCGTAATATATGCACTTATCAAACGATTCTCCTCCATCTGTAAAAGGTATTTACTCCTATGTTTAACTGAGACTTCAGGCGACATCTTTTCTGCCGTAACCCTCAAACTTGGAACTACAAACTCCATGGGTACTACTGCCTCCAATCCATATACCAACCGAAAAGGTGTCATACCTGTTGTCACTTTAAATGTTGTTCTGAATGACCACAAGGCTGAGTCAAGAAACAAATCCCACTTTTTCTGATTTTCATGTACCACTTTTTTAGAATACGCATTAAAGTTTTATTCGTGCTTTCGGCCTGCCCATTCGCTTGAGGATGATAGGCTATAGTCTTTTTATGCACTATTTGATGAATTATTGTTAATTCTGAAATCACCTCATTCAAGAAATGAGTACCTCGATCGCTCACTAACTCAATCAGACACCCAAATCTTGTCATAATATTACGATAAAGAAATTTGGCCACACTTGCTGCCTTGTTATCTTTCAGTGCTACTGCTTCCACCCATTTCGTACAATAATCTGTCGCCACCAATATATAGCTATTACCCTGCTGAGTAGTAGGTTTAATAGGTCCCACAAAATCCATGCCCCATTTTTGAAAAGGATCCAGCGGTAATACCGGATGATCAGTCATACGATCAGAATTATTAGGTTGGCCTAAGTTTTGGCAAATCACACATCCTTTAGCATACTCATGCGCATCTTTTAACACCGTCGGCCACCATAACCTCGCCTGTAATACTTTCTTTCCGGTAATATCGCCTGACAAATGTCCTCCTGTTGAACCGAAATGTGCTTCATGTAAAACAGTTGATTGTTCCTAGTCTGGTACACATCTCCTGATAACCTGATCCACGCCCTTCTTGTATAATGCCCTTGCTATCACCAAATACGGCCTACTTTTAAGAGCAAACTTCCTTCTTTAATCAGGTGTAAAATGCTGTGGTAATACCCCTTCTGTTAGGAAAATTAGTAACTGATCATACCACGAAGCTGTCTCTACCGCTTGCGCCGTAAACAATTCAACATCCGGAAATACATCAAATACACTAGTGGGTGTTTCTCCTGATTCCAATCGACTAAAATAATCTGCCATCGCATGCTCTTTCCCTGGGGTATGGATAATTACAAAATCGAATTCCTATAACAAAAGCATCCATCTGGCTAATCGGCATGTTAATAAGGGCTTCTTGATTAAATAAACCAGAGCCTGATGATCCACATGAAAAATCACTTTGTTGCCCAACAAATAATGCCTAAACTTGTTAAGGGCATACACCATCGCCAAAGCTTCTCTTTCGATCACCGGATAATTTCTTTCAGTCGCAGCCAATACCCTGTTGGCATAATAAACAGGTCTATAACATCCTTTATCTTTTTGCTGCATCAAAACTACTCCTATGGCCACATCCAATGCATCAACGAATATGTGTAACGACATTGACCAATCGGGTGGTTGCAAAATAGGTGCTACCGACACCATCTTTTTTAATAAGTGAAATGCCTTCTCTTGAGCTTCTGCCCATATAAACGGAACATCCTTCTTGGTCAAATGCGTCAGTGGTGAGGAAATGTTTGCTAAATATCTTAAGTATCGGGAATGCCACTTAATTTGGCCTACAAACCGCATTACTTCTTTAACGTTAGTCGGTGCTTTAGCTGTACTTATAGCTTCAATTTTCTTAACACCAATAGCCATTCCTGCTTGTGAGATAACATGGCCCAATAAAATCCCACTTTGTACCGCAATCACACTTTTAAATGGATTCAATACCATCCTAAGCTGTCGACATCTTTCAAAACATGCTTTCAGGTGTAGTAAGTGCTTAATCATTTCATCGAAGACTGAAAAGTCGTCGACAAATACCTGCATGAAGTCCTGAAGATAAGGCTCAAACACTTTATGCACCACATAATTGAATGATGGTGGTCCATTCTTCAAACCAAAACTCATTATGGTAAACACATAAGCACCAAATTCGGTAATAAATGTTGTTTTATGCTGATCCTCCTCAGCCACACTGATCTGATTATAACTGGAAAATCCATCCAAGAAACTATACATTTCATGGCCTGCAACTACATCCAATACTGTATCACAAAACGACATAGGAAACGGGTCTGTAACCGTTGCCGCATTTAGCTTTCTGTAATCAACACTCTTCCTCCTGTTGTTCCATCTGCTGCTGCATCGGAACATTCATACATTGATCAAATATTTTTTGTAACTGGGCACCTGCCACCAGCTCCCCTGGAAGTGACTCTTCTACGTTTGGCCCACCACTATAATCCTTACTTAATACTCCTTCCACATCAACTTCTAATACCAGCACCACCATTGGGTTTGCCTGCAAAAACTTTTCCTCTTCGTTAGCTTCAATCTCATCCGCTAAATTAATAGCCTGAGCCATCAATGGTTTTTTGTGTACCGACATATTTTTCCACCCACGCATGGGAATTGTCACTTGCTTTTTACCCTTGGTAATCATTACTACATTCAAGCCCCAATCCTGCTTAATTTTAGCAAGCCGAAACCAAGGTATTCCTAACAACATTTCATATGGGTACGCTGACTCTGACATTCGGATGACTACAAAATTGACCATGAATGTCATGCCAGAAATAATAATTTGTTGTTGCTTCAGAATGCCAACAGGCTGTACTCGTGTTTGATCCGCCATCTTGACCTGAAAAGGTGCTGGAGCCAATTCCCCTCTTCCCATTTCAATCAAAATATGTTCAGGTAATATGTTTACCCCTGATCCTCCATCTAGCAATACTTCGACAAATCTCCGCTGATTGTACTGCACCTGAATTACTGGTACGACAAAATCCACATCTGTTGGATCAATACTGTTGGCCGAAATTGAAGGGATCGTCCTATTCTCGGGCTCAGCCTGATATAGCTTTCTCAACAATTTCTCGCGAAAGACAGGTACTAAAGATAACAGCTGATCCAAAGACAACTGTAACGGTGCACGAATGATTTCATCAAACCATTCATTTGCCAAGTCTTGTTGACACTGAGCCTTATCCTGCTCCATCATGGGCGGTACCAACTTCACACCCTATTGTCTCTCGATCTGGTCGTCACCCTTCACCAGATTAGCAGGCTCGTCTCGAACCTGCTTCAAAACCTTATCTCGAATTTGCCTTTGTTCTTGCCAATCAATAGGGCCTTTATTTTTTGATCTAGTGATCGCCAACACTTCAACCTCTTTATTTTTCCCACATTGCTTACCATCATACTGCCATTGGTTGTTACCATGCATTCGAGCAGATGTACAGGGTGCATCATGGGTCCTATCCGCTTGTTCTGGCCATTCAATCAGCATGGCAGTTGCTTGAGCCGCCTGTTGCCCCTGTTGTTGATGTTGTCCCTGTTGATTATGCTAGTTATACCGAATGACAGGTATACCTCTTTCTTCACGATACTTTACCCACAAAGGGCAATTCGGCCCTATCCAATGATCAGGAGCTGAACAATACCCACAAGGCATTACCCTTGGTGGTCGACCTTGGTGATTGCCTTGTTGGTTATTTCCTTGCTGATTTCCTTAATCTCTCCATGGGGGTCTTACCTGTTGCTGTCTCTGGAAGTTACCTTGCCCTTGGATAGGAATAGCCTGATTGGCCACCACATCATTTAGATTTCGATTGTCTTGCCGAGAACTTTGCCCTCTAAGCTTAGGGTTATACCAACACTAAGTTGTTGTATGTCCCTCTTTGTCACAGATATCACAAAATCGTTTTTCCTTTGGAGCCAGTATAGAATATCCATGTTTCTTTAACTTACGAATCCATTCCTCCTCTTTACCGTGTTTAGCTTTATGCTTACGATGCTTTGTCTTCACTATTTCATCATCATAATCATCAGTGTCAGAATCATCTGAACTCTTTCCCGACTCCATTGCTGAATCCGATTCAACCTTTGAACCAGAATTAGACTGCTTCTTTTTTGCTCGTCCAAACCTTCTTTCAACATGCGCTGCTGCTAATACTAAGACATCAAAACCATTCGCAATGTCCACACTGGCCACCGCATGTCTTATGGTGCTCCTTAATCCTTTCAAAAAAAATCTTGCGAACATCTCATCAGTAGGTCGTTCATTACCTTGCAGCCTGTCCATTAAAGTCCTAAACTTCTGAGCATAGTCTTCCACTAGCATGGTCTTTTGTTTGATAGCCTGCAACTTCCTTAATACATCGGAAGGTGTCTTTTCTTTTCGAAATCGTTGCAAGAATGCAATTTTTAAATCATCATATGTAGCAAAATGGGTAATGCCATATTGACTGAACCAGCTCATAGCTCGTCCTTCCAACGTGGCTGCAAACTGTTGACGTTTAATATCATCACCATAGATACCTGGATATCCATTCGTTGTCCATTTTATTTCGAATTGAGCTACATGGCAATCAGCATCTTCCTTAGAGGTTCCACTGAAATGAGCGGCCTTGACTTTGGGATTTGGAGGTGGTTGAGCCATTGGCTGTGGTTGAGATGTGCGCCTAGTTCTGTGATCGGTCGCCCCTGCAAGTGGGTCAAACTGGAGTCGTCTTCTTACCCCTACAACTGCTTTTGTGAGGAATAACGCTCTAAGTATGCCGCCCACAAACCTTGCCTCTACTGCACCTGTTTCCCCCTGTTCGTCATCAGTGCCCAGCGCTTCCTGCTCCTGGGCCTCGTACCACCCGTAAAAATCTGAGGATGTCTCCACGTTCGCTGCTCTTGCCTGTGCCCTCGTAAAATATACTTTACTAAAGCGATTTCACCTGCCCCTCATTCATTTCTTGAGGCTGCTTCAGCCGTACAGTAGGATCGCCAATTGTGTTGAGGGTTCTACGGTTCAACACAACATCGAATAACTAGAAAAATCAGATTTACTAATCTTTCCCATTGTGCACTGATCTTTACTTCCCCAGATATTCCACCAGAAACGTCTCAAAAATTCATCGAAATATCACCGGAACATTACCAGAATATCACCAGAATATCACCAGAAATGTTCATTCAGGTAATTTTCTACTAATTCAGAAGTTACACAATCTTGCTACACATTACACTTGTAAAAGATTCACAAGTTTCTTTTTGCACTCACATATATTTCAAGTCATTGCACTCTGACACAGTATAGTCTGAGTCACTCAAATAGACTTAACCAAAAATAGAAGATAACCTTGCTGCGCAGTCATTGGTTGATCATTCATTGGTAAACGTAACAACACAAGTACAGATTGTTGTTTTTGTAAAGATTAGAACTTCATTTTGAGAGTTTGATTATGCCGCAAAGATTTTCATTCAATCATTATCTGCATACTGGTTTGTCTATAGAACCTGGTCTTTTCCGATCCTGACAAGGGAACTCCTTCTTCTTTTACTTCTTCTCACAGTTGACGCACCTTCACTTCTTGCACCCTCGTCTCTCTTCTAATCATTGCGCCTTTACTTCTCGTACCTTTCCTCCTCTTCCCGTTGTCGCGTCTTCGCTCCTCGTCCACTTTCCCCCTTCTTGCGGTTGTTGCTAACTCCTTTCTTATAACTTCCCCTTCTCTTGCGACATGTCCTTTTAAATCTCCACATAGCCATCTTTTTCTTTTTATTCTTATTTTATTTCTCCAGCTTTCCCTGCCTTCAACATTGAAGAAGATGGTTGTGAGAAATGGAGCAAAACAATGATGACACAAAGTGTATGTATGTTGCTTCAATGTATTTTACAATTATTTTCAAGTCTTTATATAGAATCTTGAATTTTTTCCATGAATTCTACAAGTGGATTTTAAATTCAATGTGGGATACTTTCTTGAAGAAAATCAATTCACTTTTCTACAATCTAGGAAAAGTGAAGATATAATCTGGTCTTCGTTTTGTTGATTGATTGATTTATTGATTATCAATTTCAAGCATTTCAAATTCATGCAATTGGAGCTATCTTTTTTTCCTTTTAGAAGTGTAAAACTCTAGGCTTTTACATTGGTAAATGATCCATAAAAAATCCTTATAAAAAATACCAAGAATGAGAAAAAATAAAAATACCTTCAATGGGAAACTTTGACACAATTCAAATGATGATTTTTTTATGTAGATCCAATCCACCTCAAGCACAATGTAAGCTTGATGCTCCAATATATTCTGGTTGAACATTCCTCCTCTACCTTTGAACTTACCTCTCCCTCTTGATGAAGAGTATTTGCTTCCTTGATCTTGATGAGGATCACCATTTGATCCTCTATCTTGTGTGCCTCTTCCTCTATCATGGTTCCTTCCTCTTCCTCTACCTTTATGTGCATAGAAGGCTTCGGCTCCATTGCACTTTGTCTTTGAGCTTCAATGACCATCAAGGCCACCAATTGCTCAAATTCAAGGAGAATGTCTTTAATACACATAGATGGTGTAGAAACCTTCTGCTTCTCATCATCCGTAAGCCTATTCAAGGTATATGCAACTAGGTCATCATCATCTATGTGACAACCTATGGAACACAATGCATACTGTGCTGAGATAATATGATGACTCTCATATCTCTCTCATTCCATTTCTTTGAAATCCATAATTGGTCAAAGTTGGATCCTCTTCTAATCTACATCTAGAATATGTTCCATTAATGAGACTCCATAATACTTTTCCCATGAGATAGCTAGATATTCTAAACCTCCATGGCTGATAATTATTCTTGTCCATATTATTGATTTGATTGCTATATTATGACATGATGAAATTTGATGCAATCTCCTAGATGCATTTGATGTAGAGGAAATGAAAAATAAAAACAACTTTCATCTCTATACTTCAAAAGTGCCCAATATTTAAGATTGATGCTCTCCTCATTCACTAGTAGACTCTCCTTTGTTTGGTGTGTGCTTTTGAACTTGATCCAAAAACTCTTCTTCCTTCAAGGTCCTTCGATGGTTTCTCTTGCTCCTCCTTGAATGATTTTGTATGTTGAAATGTTGTGATACCACTGATGGTAGAATAAACAACTTCCCTATGCTGCTTTGAAACATAGGTGGCATCAAATGTGCACTTACAAAACCATCGTTTACTCAATCAATTGATTATGTGAGCTCTTGTGGACCAAACCTAAGAGTTTTTGGAGTCATAACTATACTTGAAGAATTTTCTAATGCAACACATCTCACTCGAAATGCCTCCAAAATAAGATGCATTGCCTCCAAATGCCTCCAAAGCATTTGGAGAACAAATGCCTCCAAGGTAGACAAGTTATAGCCTTGAAGTGGCATACATAGATAGACCACTACTCAATTTTGGACCTAGTTCTCTCAAAATATGTAGAGATTTAACATGAGTCTCGAGAAAAATTTAGAAGACAAGAATATCTTTGTAACATACCCAAATAAGTATGATTTGATAGCGAACTCTAATCAACACTTAGATCAACCTAGGTCATAGGCACACAATTTTGTGTGTTAGTTATAGCTACACAAAATCTGCTCAAATCACTCCAAGCAAGAAAGAAGGGAGCTTTCTTAGCTTAAGGGTCCTACTAGCTTGCTTCCCAAACTCTAAAAGGACACACACATGCAGGGATCCATAGCTCGAAGTACATCGTAATTTCATATAGATTTGAAAAGATTCCCTATAACCTAGGAACCACTTTTCCTAAATTATAGGCTTTCATTACACCTAAGTGTGATTCATAATTTATGGCTATTGTGAGGGAATTTAAGATTCAAATTTGAATTCAATTTCTTGTGCTTGATTCCTTGCTTCATGTGTCTCCAAGTGTTATCCATCCAATTTTCCATTTATGTATTAAGGTTGAAGCTTGAACTTCAACATAATACACTTATATGTTACTTGAATAGGTTTGACGTTAACCATTTCCCTATACATGGGTACTTTTTACTCTAGTGCTATCTAGAGTTTTTTTTCCCATGTAATCACATATATGATATAGTCATATGTGGTGGTACATAGTATTTTAGAGATTTACTTATAGCTTTGACTTTACGAATTCTTGTCGATCATACATCTATAGAGAGCTCTTCTAGTCATCACCTTCCTTGGTGTGTCCATCTCATTCTTTGCTCTTGTGTGTAATTTTATTTGTGCTTTTGCACTCACTCACATATCCAAAAATGGTATTAGAGAAGGTTCACCGCCTTCTCAATCTATTGTTTTTTGCCTTTGTCACCATGCTCACTTTCAATAGTGCAAATCAATTCCATAGCATATAAGTACAACTTTGAGCACCCTGTAATCATTTACATCATGTGTTCTAGGTTTTACCCCCCATTTCAAAGCCATTCATGCACTAAGAATTGCCATAAAAGTTGGAATTTGTTAGCTGCATTTCATCTTTGTTGAAGTTCATATCTTGCTACTTCATTGGGGGAAAAAAATGAACCGTGCATGTGTTGCAGTTAAACACCACGAAAGCACGTGAACGGCACAAGGAAGAAGAAGAAACTTGGAGCACAACACACAATATTGAATGTATTACCACTAGAATGTACAAAGATAAGTAACCCGTTAGGGCAATAGGCATACATCAAGGCGGGGGAAAAAACCTCCTAAAGAGGAAAAAAAGTGCCCAGTGTGGGAGCAAATTGTGACCACTGGTGGATCAATTCAGTCGTCTCGCTAATGGTGCACACATGGTGACTATGTAGAACAAGTATTTTTTGTCCTAAGGTTTGCAGGGCAAAGCGTTCCTATAACTTTCAACTGCGTTTACGTAGGATGGTAAGATTAAATCCTCACTAACTACTTGATCTTTAATGATTCCTGTTACGTTTAACTAGGAAATAGTATTTCAAATGTAGATGGAGGTAAAAAGAATATTACTAGATGAATCTTCTTTAGACATAAAAGATGAAATGTAATTAGATTAATGATTGATTTCTTATACAAAGCTATAAGATACTGTTTTTAAAAATGATATCCTATACAAACTAAACAATAGATTTTCAACTAAGCAATTTCTTTTCCACACTTCAAAACTTTAGTTTGTCTTCATCAGGTCTGCATTTCATATGAAAAATCACATGAGAAATATAAGTATACTTTTATTAAAGATTAACACTCATTTAAAATTAACATATTTAAAAAACTTAGTTTATTATAAGATAATTAACTTTTCTAAAACAAATATATATAAGTACATTCATTTATTTAAACATACACATTGCAACAAAATAATTCATTTATACATTACATCATATAATTCACATAGCTTAATACACTTATACATATTCATACATTTTACATATGCTAACATGCATCACATGGATACTAACATACATGCATGTCATAACATACTCTAACATAAATAAACATGCATACATGCACACTAACATACATGCATGCCATAAGATATACTAACATAAATAAACATGCATACATGCACACTAACATACATGCATGACATAAATGAACATGTATACATGCACACTAACATACATGCATGATATAAATGAACGTGCATACATGCACATGCACACATACATGCATGAACATGCAAATGAAAATTACACTAACATAACTCACATGCATACATGCACATGCATAAATAACATGCACACATAACATAACATGCATACATAACATACATGCACTAACATAACTTACATGTATACATGCATGCATACACATATGCATAAATAACTTACACTAACACACACATGCATAAACATTCATACACATGCATACATAACTTATACTAACACACATATGCATAAATAACGTACACTAACACACATATGCATAAACATACATATACATGCTTACATAACTTACACTAACACCCATATATACCATTCTTATCATGAACTTTCCTGTACTAGCATACATGTATGAGCAAGCATGCACTATCATACATATGCATGAACATACATAAACATGCATACATGCACATGCATACATGCACATGCATTCACTAACATACAACAGGTAATAACATATGCTTGTACTAACATATATCTAACAAAAATTAACATGCACACATACATGACATACATGATATGCACTCTTAACATACATGCATGACATAACATGCATACATAACATGCACTAACATACAAACATGATATGAAAAACAATATCATATGCATACATGCACATGCATTAATGAACATGCATACATGCACATGCACTAATAACCATGCATAAACATACATGCACTAACATGCAACAAGCAAACATGCATGACATGTATACATACATGCAAATACTATCATACATGCATAACATAAATCAACATGCATGCATACATGAAATACACATAACATCTAATATGCATACATTAATTGAGATGCATTAACTAACATACATACACTTCTAACATGCATTAACATGGGTACAACATTTACTAAAAATTTTAATAAGTTTTTATCAAACTAAGGGTTGAAGAAGCTTGGATTAAGGGTAAGAAAAGGAAAGGATAAACTAAGAATAGATTGGATAATTATTTGGAAATAGAGAAGTTGGGAAGAAATAAAGAATTCTTTGGAAGAAATCAAGGCTAAATGGTTCCTTTTTTTTGCTAACCTGTAAACACACAAAAAACTTTAGAATAACAATCATATAATTACTCTAATTAATTAAACATACACACATACATAAATAATTACATATACATGCACACACATTTATATATTCACATACATAAACATATGCATATATATATATATATATATATATATATATATATATATATATATATATATATATATATATATATATATATATATATATATATATATATATATATATATATATATATATATATATATATATATATATATATTTGTACACAAACATATTATAAACCTAATTTTCCCTAATATAAATAATAACATAAAACAAAAAAATAAACACATAAAAAATATATATAATATAAATCATATAATATTTAAAACATAATAAAAAAGAAAAGAAATAAAATAAGAAATAATAATAATAAAAAAAAGAAAGAAAGAAAAAACTCTCTCAGTCTTTCTCTCTCGCCTCTCTCTCTCTCTCTGACGATCGGCCCCACCGGCTGCAGGGGAAAGAGATGGAGGGAAAAAATAATAAACTTAGAATAAAAAAGAAAGGAAAAAAACCTCTCATCACTCTCTCTCTCTCTCACTCTCACTCTCTCTCTCTCTCTCAGCGCTGTCGGCTGTGTCCGTTGGCTGTAGGGACAGAGGAAGGAAAGGAAAATAAAGCATAAAAAAAGATCAAGATAATAATAAAAATAAATAATATATAAGAAAAACTATGGTAAAAAATCTCTCTCTCTCTCTCTCTCTCTCTCTCTCTCTCTCTCTCTTTCTTTGATGCGCGTGCAACTCTGCTGCGCCGCCGACAGAGAAGAGAGGGAAAGAGGGAAAGAAAAGGAGAGATTTTAAACTATATAAGAGAAGGAAAAGTAAATTGAATAAAGAAAGGAAAGAAATCTCTGCACATTCTGGAGCAAAAAGGAAAAAAAAAATTGCTTTTCATTGAATGAATGCCAAAAGTAAGAGAGATGGACTTCTCTCTTCTCCTACCAGAGGGCAGTCATGGAAATGAGTGCACAAATGACTATAGTCTAGAGCAAAGGAAAAATAGAGTACCTGAAAAATCACATGAGCTTGTGAATACGTACTCCCCTCTTTATATAGATGAGTGTAGCCCACCATAGCCCACATTTTCCCTTAGATAACTAATTCATGCAGCCTACATTCAATGAAAACATTTTCCCTTAGATAACTGATCCACATTTCTGCTTGATTATTAGTTCAGTTACTAGTTTCAGAATTCATTTGTCCTTTCATCTTTTTAATTTTCTTATCTTCAAGTGATTGATCATCGGAATCAATGGAAATATTATGTAAATTTTCATATTTTCCTATTTTCTCATAAGTTTATCTTTCATACTCTAATTGCAATTATCTTGCTTATCATTTAGCTAACTATCTTGTACCATCTTTTCAACTTGTGGGTTATCCATTTTTGCCTGATTATTTATCATATCTTTAAATCTAATGTCTTGAGCAATAGATTTTATATTTTATTACGTTTTACTTTCCAATATTTTTTACCACGTTTGTTTGATTTTGACCAAACTTGTTTTTGCCCAAAATATTTTACCATTCCACCTCTACCTAGGTTCAAGTGTAAAGGGTCTTTAGTATGACAATCACATATTTTATTTCCTATTGTTGGTGTAACACAAGCCTTCACATTTGGCCTGGATATCTACGTTGAAGACTGTACATAACGCGAAGACCATAGGAACTTATGCCTATGATTTTTACCAGATTATCTATTGTAAAAATATAAATGACCTGGCGCATCATTATGCAATCACGCCGAATTGTTTGGAAGTCGTGAAAAGGCGGTTGATTGATCGAGAGAATATCTCAATCAATTTTTTTTTAGGTGAAAGATTTTAGGAGATTGATTTGAATTCTAATTCAAGTCATCACACAATTTCTATAAAAGCTACAAGAAAAAATGTCGCGGTGTGTTCTTCAATCATCCCTGAGGCGCTCCAATAACCCCGAAGCATTACTGTATCAATCACTGAGGTTGTGAGGTCTACTCTATAGCCTACACCTCTGAGTACCATTGAGCTATGTTTATCAGGCCAGTGGGAATGTACATTTACATGATCTAATACAAATACTTACATTCATCTACTCTGTGATTCTCTGAGTCATCATCTTCAAGTCTGTCAACCCTGAAGAAGTATATCTTAGGATCTACTGAACCAAATCAAGTGATTCAAAGCTTGATAGATTCAGTTCTATGCATATCATAAACACACAAAGTTTTGAAGCAACTTGATTCAGTCAATTTCAAGAAATTACAGTCAAAGTGCTCACTGTTGCAGTTCTTACGGTAAACTAGTAATTTTCCGGTAGAAGAACGAAGTAGATCTTGCAGAGTAATGCAAAGTTTCTTATGAGAGATAGCTCACTCTATAGCTAAACATCTCTACTTTTAGTTGATCAATTTTTCCGGTGGAAAAGATACCTATACACTGCACAAAGTCTGACCGAAAAGAGACTGTCTGAACTAGAGAAGTTTTTTCTTAAACTTCAGAAAAAGTTCTGTTAGTTGAGAGAGTTCATGTGTCACTTACTTACTTCATGTATGTTCACTTGAAGCAATTACAAACAAAATTATAGTTCATTCCGGTACAATTCCAGTACAATTACGGTGGCAGTCCAGTGGCAGTCTGGTGAAATTTCGGTCCAGTGAAATTTCGGTGAATTTTTTAGAAAAGTTAGAGCACTGTCTTATATTTTCCGCAAGGCTCAATCCTCATCGCATCATCAAGGAGTAGTAACAAAGGAAAAGATCAAAGAGGGCTGGTACAAAGCAGGATTAGCAGTACCAACTCAATCTTCTGAGTGCATCCAACCATCACTCCCAACAGTGGTATCAGAGCAAATAAGGTAATCATGGGTGATGGTTTTCCTTCATTCATTGACAAATTGGATAGGAACAATTACCAAGCTTGGTCTCTAAGGATGAAGACCTATCTACAAGGAAGGAGTTTATTTGGATACATATCAGGAGATGAGGAATTGCCCTCGTTCAAGACCAGAGGTCTACCTACAAAGGATGAACATGAGAAGCTAAATCAATGGTGTGCAAAAGATGCTTTGGCAAGGTCTTACCTTCTTAACTCTATATCTGACTTTCTTTTACCGCATGTAAGGAATTGTAAGACTTCCCAAGAGACGTGGGAAATCTTGTCAAATTATTTTTCTTCCAACACAAGGGCAAGGAAGAATCAACTATGGATTGAATTCACCACTCTTAGGAAGCAATCAAAACAATCAGTTTCAGATTTTGTCACCAAAGTCAAAGACATTGCAGATCAACTGGCAAGTATTGGAGAAGAAATTGAGGAAGAGCAAATAGTCAGACAGGTAATCAATGGACTAAAGGCTGATGACAAGTGGGAGAGCTTTACCACAGCAATGGACTTATACATGGACATCCAAGCACCTGATCTAACAACCCTGATTGGTCAACTCTTCACACATGAAGCAAAGCTTACAAAGAATGGAGAACAATCAAAAGGTAACAACTCTTCTGCCCTTTTCACTGATAAAAAGGTAAAAGACAAAGGTAAAAATAAGAAGGTTGATGAAGAAGGCTCTACCTCCCAAGCAAACTATGCAGGGAGAGGTAGATCATCTAGAGGTAGGGGCAGAGGAGGTAAGTCAGGTAGGGGGAGACCCTACAATCAATCTCCATGCAATATCTGTGGCTTGTCTAATCATACTACAGATGAATGCTACAAAAATTACAAGAACCAAAGAGGAAGAGGTCACCAAAGAGGAGGATACTCTCAAGGCAGAGGCAGATTCAACCAATCTCAAGGCTACCATGGCTACAACAATAATTATAACAACAACTACAATCACAATAGCAACTATCAAGGTGGATACAGAAATAGGAAAGACTACAACAATTATGCAGAGGAGCAAGATGATTCCCTGTTGATCATGAACATGACATCTAAGTCAGGTATCAATGATGATCACTTATTCTATGTTGATTCAGGTTGCTCTAACCATGTAGCTGGAAATGTTGCCTTACTTTCTGATTTGGAAGAACCTAAAGGCAAGCACCAAGTGCAGACAGGTGACGACACTAAACATTCAGTTGTTAAAGTAGGCAATGTCAAAACAAGTGATGGTAATCAGAATTTATTAAGCAGAGTGTTGTATGTTCCAACAATCACCAAGAATCTGATGAGTGTAGGTCAGATTGTGGAAAAAGGTCTACAGGTCAGGTTCACTCAACATGGTGCATATGTGGAGGATCCAAGACATGGATTCAGAAGGATAGCCAAGGGAGAGAAATCAGGTAGATTGTTTACTTTTGAGCTTGAAGACACCAAAAACATTGCTCTGTACAATTACAAGGATCAAACGCTATCGGAATTGGAGATTTGGCACAAGAGGTTAGGTCACATTGGAGAAAGGACCTTAAAGCAAATGTGCAGGGATCAATGTGTGCTTGGGATACCTAATATATCCAAGCAACACATGATATACAAGTGTGGGGCTTGTCAATTCGGTAAGTCACACAGGTTGCCTTATACCAAGAAAGGTTTCATGCATAAAGATTATCTAGAATTGGTGCATACAGATGTTTGGGGACCTAGCAAGGAGCCATCCTTATCTGGATCAAGGTATTATGTGTCCTTTATTGATGATTATAGCAGGTGGACTGTCTTGTACTTCATGAAACATAAAGATGAAGTATTTAATTGTTTCAAAAGGTATCTTGCATTAGTTGAAAATCAAACAGGTAGAAACTTGAAGAAGCTAAGGTCAGATGGAGGAGGAGAATACTTCTCAAATGAGTTTGAAGACTTCTTGCAGGAAAGAGGCATAAAAAGGGAGATTACTACAAGGTACTCACCTGAACAAAATGGGGTAGCTGAAAGAAGGAATAGACTCATTGTAGAAACAGCGAGGTCTATGCTTAATGAAAAGAAGTTGCCAAATTATCTTTGGGCAGAGAGTGTATCTACTGCCACGTATTTAATTAACAGGTTGCCATCAAAGACACTTGATGGAATGACACCCTATGAGGCTTGGCATGGTAAGAGACCATCTCTGGATCATTGCAAAATCTTTGGTTGTATTGCATATGTGCATATACCTTCACAGATAAGGGGAAAGCTAGACCCTAAAGCTGAAAAGTGTATCTTCATTGGTTATGACTTGAATCAGAAAGGGTACAGATTCTACAACCCCTCAAACAAAGGCTTCAAGGTAAGCAGAGATGTCATCTTTGATGAAAATGATTCATGGTATGAAAATGAGTGCAGGAAAGTTAGCCTACCTTATGATATGGAAGAAGATTTTCCCAAGCTTATCAGGCAAGAACCAATTCAGAAAGAGGACACAAGCTCAGATGATGAAGACACCATCAACATTGAAGAGTTCAAGGCCTGGAAATCCAAAGGGAAGATGAAGATGAAGCAACTAGAAGATAATCCAGAATCCTCAACTCAAGCTATGAGGAGGTCTCAAAGAGAAAAGAAAAAACCTATTAGGTATGGGTATGATACTTCACTGGTAACCAAGCATTCTGTATATCTTGCAAAGGATCTATTGAATGAAGAACCAGGTTCATTTGAAGAAGCAATTACTAAACCAGAATGGAAGGAAGCAATGGATGAAGAAATGCAGGCTCTCAAAGAGAGTGACACTTGGGACTTAGTACCCAAGAAAGAGTCCATGAAGGTGATAGGATCCAGATGGATCTACAAACTCAAAAGGAATTCAGATGGTACAATAAACAGGTATAAAGCTAGGTTGGTAGCCAAGGGTTTTGCACAAACCCAAGGCATTGATTATGAGGAGACATTTTCTCCGGTGGCTAAAATGCCAACTATCAGAGTTATGGTGAGTGTAGCTGCATCCAAGAATTGGAACATGTACCAATTGGATGTGAAGAATGCATTCTTGAATGGATGGATATCTGAAGAAGTCTACATGGCACAACCACCTGGCTATGAAGAACCTAATAAGGTAAATCATGTTTGTAAGTTGAAGAAGGCTCTGTATGGTTTAAAGCAGGCACCTAGAGCATGGAATTACAGGTTGACAACATATCTCCAAGATCAAGGATTTGTGATGAGTAAAGCAGACACTTCTCTGTTCATAAAGAGGAGCAGTACAGAAGTAATATATTTATGTGTCTATGTTGATGACATCATTATTACAGGAAATGATGTTCAGGGAATTAGACACATTAAAGGACAGATGATGAAGGAATTCAAGATCAATGATCTTGGATTATTAAAATACTTCCTAGGACTTGAATTAATCTACACAAATTCAGGTATCTATATTACTCAGAAGAAGTACATACAGGACATGGTCAAGAAATTTAATTTGCAGGAAGCTAAAGTCTCAAACATTCCAATGGAGGTCAACCACAAACTCAGTGCACATGAAGGAGAAGAACTCAAAGATATTACAGGTTACCAAAGTTTGGTAGGTAGTTTAAATTATGCTACCTTAACCAGGATTGATATATCATATGGTGTTAGTGTGCTTAGCCAATTCATGCACAAACCAAGGGTACCTCACCTAGAAGCAGCTAAGAAGATCTTGAAGTATCTAAAGGGAACTCAGAACCATGGTTTGTACTTTCCTTATACATCAGATATTGATATTAAAGTGTATTCAGATGCAGATTGGGCAGGTTGCAAGGATGACAGGAGGAGTACATCTGGTTACATATGTTTTGCAGGTGATAAACCAATTTCTTGGTCATCCAAGAAACAACCCACAGTAGCTTTGTCATCTACTGAAGCAGAGTACAGAGGACTAGCAAATGCAACTCAAGAAGCCATATGGTTAAAGCTTTTATATTCAGAACTAGGCTTATACACAAGACCTCCAGTTATCTTTGGAGATAATACAAGTTCTCTTCATCTTGCAGCGAATCCAATATATCATGCTAGAACTAAACACATAGAGGTTCATTACCACTATGTGAGAGAGAAGTTGCTTAGTAAAGATATTCAGTTGACTTATGTGTCTACTGATATACAATGTGCAGATTTGCTTACTAAAGCTCTGGATGGAAGCAAGTTATGCAGATTTAGATCCATGATTGGATTGCAGGAAATAATTGAAGACTAAAGATAAAGACTTGAGCTAAAGACTTGAGCCAAAGTGTTTGGCTTGAGGGGGAGCTGTTGGTGTAACACAAGCCTTCACATTTGGCCTGGATATCTACGTTGAAGACTGTACATAACGCGAAGACCATAGGAACTTATGCCTATGATTTTTACCAGATTATCTATTGTAAAAATATAAATGACCTGGCGCATCATTATGCAATCACGCCGAATTGTTTGGAAGTCGTGAAAAGGCGGTTGATTGATCGAGAGAATATCTCAATCAATTTTTTTTTAGGTGAAAGATTTTAGGAGATTGATTTGAATTCTAATTCAAGTCATCACACAATTTCTATAAAAGCTACAAGAAAAAATGTCGCGGTGTGTTCTTCAATCATCCCTGAGGCGCTCCAATAACCCCGAAGCATTACTGTATCAATCACTGAGGTTGTGAGGTCTACTCTATAGCCTACACCTCTGAGTACCATTGAGCTATGTTTATCAGGCCAGTGGGAATGTACATTTACATGATCTAATACAAATACTTACATTCATCTACTCTGTGATTCTCTGAGTCATCATCTTCAAGTCTGTCAACCCTGAAGAAGTATATCTTAGGATCTACTGAACCAAATCAAGTGATTCAAAGCTTGATAGATTCAGTTCTATGCATATCATAAACACACAAAGTTTTGAAGCAACTTGATTCAGTCAATTTCAAGAAATTACAGTCAAAGTGCTCACTGTTGCAGTTCTTACGGTAAACTAGTAATTTTCCGGTAGAAGAACGAAGTAGATCTTGCAGAGTAATGCAAAGTTTCTTATGAGAGATAGCTCACTCTATAGCTAAACATCTCTACTTTTAGTTGATCAATTTTTCCGGTGGAAAAGATACCTATACACTGCACAAAGTCTGACCGAAAAGAGACTGTCTGAACTAGAGAAGTTTTTTCTTAAACTTCAGAAAAAGTTCTGTTAGTTGAGAGAGTTCATGTGTCACTTACTTACTTCATGTATGTTCACTTGAAGCAATTACAAACAAAATTATAGTTCATTCCGGTACAATTCCAGTACAATTACGGTGGCAGTCCAGTGGCAGTCTGGTGAAATTTCGGTCCAGTGAAATTTCGGTGAATTTTTTAGAAAAGTTAGAGCACTGTCTTATATTTTCCGCAAGGCTCAATCCTCATCGCATCATCAAGGAGTAGTAACAAAGGAAAAGATCAAAGAGGGCTGGTACAAAGCAGGATTAGCAGTACCAACTCAATCTTCTGAGTGCATCCAACCATCACTCCCAACACCTATCTGACATACTATTTGATGTTTGCATGCATGTTCGAATGCGACACAATCATCATAGGTATGGCTGATCTGATCACACCAAAAAGATTGAACAAGGTGTTTCTTATACCTAGGTCTTTTTAGTATTGGGGAAGATCTTACCCTATGATCAAGTAAAGGGGCTTCTAATGACTCTAAAGACATGCAATGAACTTGGGTCTCATATTCATTTCTATGACTGCTTGACATCTTCTCGTTTATGTGATTCTCTAAAGTATCTAATCTTTCATGTACTCATGCTAATTGAGATCGCACCAAATTCCCTAATGACGTTAACTCATTAACAACATGCGTATGCAAAGTTGTAATTGGATCAGTAAATTTCACCATTATTTGAGTTATTTTTGACTTCAAGGAATCAAATTCGGAAACAAATTGTTCATTAATGGATGCAACAATGCATGATTCAACGTCATACAGAACTTCTGCAGAAAAAGCCATCTTCTTATGTATGAAATCAAACTAGATATATGGTTGAGAAGAGATACCTCATAGTTGAATTTTTTTTTTTGAATTTTGAATCTAACAATTCCTAATATTTTAATAAAAAATAGATTCTAACTTTCAAATGAAAAATCTTTTTTGAATTTTAAATCTAACAATTCCTAATATTTTCATGTTCTCCTAAAATCCTACTTAAATAGTAACAAACAAATGCAAGTTTAGAAAATATACCTGACAGTTGGTGTTGAGGCTAGAGTGCATGTGAAATTTTCAAGTTATGTTTGTTGAGCAATAAATGCCTAAAACAAAGAATCTAAGTGCTGTGTGTGCAAACGTTTTTCTTCAAGTACTTGATGGTAAGGGTGAAGAGATGAGGTTCACTACTTGCCTATTCCCATGAAGGCACTCAGAGCATAAGCTCAACCCGCAACAACCACGGAATTACAAGGTTTGTAATTTCTGCCTCTGCAAGTTGACCACCTCAAGCTGCTGCAACCACGTAGTCTAAACCAAGCTAATGCATATGCAAGAAAAGGAAAAGTGTTTATACCTGTCCTGCTATGCCGTTGTTCACGTCGGGTTCAAAATGTGGGAGTGAATTGTGACGACTGGTGGATCAATTCAGTCCTCTCGCTAACGGCGCACATAGGGTGACTATGCAGAACAAGTATTTTTTGACCTAAGATTTGTAGGGCAAAGCATTCCTATAACTTTCAACTGCGTTTACATAGGATGGTAAGATTAAATCCTCACTAACTACTTGATCTTTAATGATTCCTATTACGTTTAACTAGGAAAAAGTATTTCAAATGTAGATGGACGTAAAGAAAATATTACTAGATGAACCTTCTTTAGACATAAAAGATGAAATGTAATTAGATTAATGCTTGATTTCCTATACAAAGCTATAAGATACGGTTTTTAAAAATGATATCCTATACAAACTAAACAATAGATTTTCAACTAAGCAATTTCTTTTCCTCACTTCAAAACTTCAGTTCGTCTTCATCAGGTTTGCATTTCATATGAAAAATCACATGAGAAATATAAGTATACTTTTATTAAAGATTAACACTCATTTAAAATTAACATATTTAAAAAACTTATTTTATTATAAGATAATTAACTTTTCTAAAACAAATATATATAAGTACATTCATTTATTAATACATACACATTCCAATAAAATAATTCATTTATACATTACATCATATAATTCACATAGCTTAATACACTTATACATATTCATACATTTTACATATGCTAACATGCATCACATGCATACTAACATACATGCATGTCATAACATACTCTAACATAAATAAACATGCATACATGCACACTAACATACATGCATGACATAAATGAACATGCATACATGCACACTAACATACATGCATGACATAACATATACTAACATAAATAAACATGCATACATGCACACTAACATACATGCATGACATAAATGAACATGCATACATGCACACTAACATACATGCATGATATAAATGAACATGCATGCATGCACATGCACACATACATGCATGAACATGCAAATGAAAATTACACTAACATAACTCACATGCATACATGCACATGCATAAATAACATGCATACATAACATAACATGCATACATAACATACATGCACTAACATAACTTACATGAATACATGCATGCATACACATATGCATAAATAACTTACACTAACACACACATGCATAAACATTCATACACATGCATACATAACTTATACTAACACACATATGCATAAATAACTTACACTAACACACATATACATAAACATACATATACATGCTTACATAACTTATACTAACACACATATATACCATTCTTATCATGAACTTTCATGTACTAGCATACATATATGAGCAGGCATGCACTATCATACATATGCATGAACATACGTGCACATGCATACATGCACATGCATACATGCACATGCATACATGCACATGCATACATGCACATGCATACATGCACATGCATACATGCACATGCATACATGCACATGCATACATGCACATGCATACATGCACATGCATTCACTCACATACAACAGGTAATAACATATGCTTGTACTAACATATATCTAACAAAAATGAACATGCATACATATATGACATACATGATATGCATTCTTAACATACATGCATGACATAACATGCACTAACATACAAACATGATATGCAAAACAAAATCATATGCATACATGCACATGCATTAATGAACATGCATACATGCACATGCACTAATAACCATGCATAAACATACATGCACTAACATGCAACAAGCAAACATGCATGACATGTATACATACATGCAAATACTATCATACATGCATAACATAAATCAACATGCATGCATACATGAAATACACATAACATCTAATATGCATACATTAATTGAGATGCATTAACTAACATACATACACTTCTAACATGCATTAACATGGGTACAACATTTACTAAACATTTTTAATAAGTTTTTATCAAACTAAGGGTTGAAGAAGCTTGGATTAAGGGTAAGAAAAGGAAAGGATAAACTAAGAATAGATTAGATAATTATTTGGAAATAGAGAAGTTGGGAAGAAATAAAGAATTCTTTGGAACAAATCAAGGCTAAATGGTTCCATCTTTTTGCTAACCTGTAAACACACAAAAAACCTTAGAATAACAATCATATAATTAATATGAAACCAATCTTATTAACTAAACATACACACATACATAAATAATTACATATACATGCACACACACATATATATATTCACATACATAAACATATATATATATATATATATATATATATATATATATATATATATATATATATATATATATATATATATATATATATATATATATATATATATATATATATATATATATATATATATATATATATATGTATATTTATTTATTTATTTGTACACAAACATATTATAAACCTAATTTTTCCTAATATAAATAATAACATAAAACAAAAAAATAAACACATAAAATATATATATAATCTAAATCATATAATATTTAAAACATAATAAAAAAGAAAAGAAATAAAAGAAGAAACAATAATAATATAAAAAAGAAAGAAAAAAACATAACTCTCTCAGTCTCTCTCTCTCTCTCTCTCTCTCTCTCTCTCTCTCTCTCTCTCTCTCTCTCTTTTTCTCTCTCTCTCTCTCTGACGGTCGGCCCTGCTGGCTGTAGGGGAAATAGATGGAGGGAAAACAAATACTAATATTAAAATAAAAAAGAAAAAAACCTCTCATCACTCTCTCTCTCTCTCTCTCAGCACCGTCGGGTGCGTCCATTGGTTGCAGGGACAAAGGAAGGAAAGGAAAATAAAGCATAAAAAAAGATCAAGATAATAATAAAAATAAATAATATATAAGAAAAACTATGGTAAAAAATATCTCTCTCTCTCTCTCTCTCTTTGCTGCGCCGTCCATAGAGAAGAGAGGGAAAGAGGGAAAGAAAAGGAGAGATTTTAAACTATATAAGAGAAGGAAAAATAAATTGAATAAAGAAAGGAAAGAAATCTGTGCACATTCTGGAGCAAAAAGCAAAAAAAATTTGCTTTTCATTGAATGAATGACAAAAGTAAGAGAGATGGACTTCTCTCTCCTCCTGCCAGAGGGTAGTTATGGAAATGATATAGTCTAGAGCAAAGGAAAAATAGAGTACCTAAAAAATCACATGAGCTTGTGAATACGTACTCCCCTCTTTATATAGATGAGAGTAGCCCACCATAGCCCACATTTTCCCTTAGATAACTGATCCATGCAGCCTACATTTACTCATCTTGAACTCAACAACACTCATAAAGAATTTAGGCGTGGAAATTTCCTCTATTTGTTTTTCCCAAAAATTCACACAACCATTCAATTAAATATTTACTCGACCATAGACTTTAGATTTAAATACAACCTTTCAATTCCTTTTTATTATTATTTTTAATTACTTTAAAATAAATACAAACCTTTAGAATAAATAAAATTAAACTCATCAATAAATTTAATTGATACCATAACCTTAGTGAAAATTAATAACAATTAATAATTAACATATTTTTTTATTTGAAATAATGTGCTAATGTTCCATTTATTATATATACCCTATTTATTAACTCATTTATAGACTAAAACCTACTGAATTAATCTCTTAACCATAGTGTTACCCTTCAACTAACTTCAAACTATGATTATTAATCCCAACTAACCCATAAACTAATCCTCTAACCTTCCATAACCCTCTAGATTTAATAATTAACCCTTAATTAACCTTAAAACTAAGCTTGAACCCTATAAAACATGTTCATAACCTACATTTGACCCTTAATTACCCTTGGACTTACTTTCAAAACATAAACAAACCCTTGACTAACCCTTGATTTTTAAGCTATACCCATAAACTCATTAGGAAACACCTTCGTAAATGCTTCCCATCTTGATATTAGTCATCAAACTTCTTGTCCTGCAAACATTAAAATCAAACATTAATCAAAATTATCATAATTTAACCAAACTTATATCAATCAATTAATCTTTTAATTTTAGCAATATTCTAAGAGTAATAAATTCTTTCCAACACCGGGTGGTCCTAGAGTTTTCACACACATGACTGCCTAAATATATCAACAAATCCCCCTTGGGAGTGATGCAGTTAACAAGGAGCTAGCACTCATGTATAAGGAAGTGCCAAGCTATGTGGAGTGATGCGCTTAACAAGGAGCTAGCACTCATGTATAAGGAAGTGCCAACCTATGTGGAATAAATCCACAAAAGGAGGTAAACCCAAAGCTTTGCAGAAAGCTTTAAACTTCTCCCTAGGAAGAGCCTTCGTAAAAAGGTCTGCAATGTCCTCCTGCGTGGGCACATATGCCAAGCTGATCTCCCTAGCAAAGAACCTCTCCCTAACATAATGATAATGCACCTCAATGTGCTTAGTGCGAGCATGGAACACAGGGTTCCTCGCAATTGCCAATGTGCTCTGACTGCCAGTGAAGATGGTGGGGGCAGAAGATTGACCAACACCCAAATCAGCCATAAGGCATCTGAACCACACACACTCAACAACCGCTATGAAAGATGCCCTATACTTAGCCTCACAACTGGAAGTGGCCACAATAGGCTGCTTTTTGCTCAACCAAGATATACATGAGCTACCAAGCATGAAGCAAAAACCATTTGCGGACACATGAGTGTTATAGCAACCCAATCACTATCAAAAAAAGCATGCAAATCTGGCAGTAGTGATCCCCCCTTGGGATAAAACAATCCAAGTAGTCGGGTACCACTCAAGTAGCGAAAGATGCGCTTAACCACCTGCCAATGCTTGACACCTGGGCAATGCATAAACCTGCTCATCTGTAAGATAGCAAACTGAATACTTGGTTGAGTAATGCATAAGTAAATCAAGCATCCAACAGCCTGCTGATAGAAAACAACATCAAATGCATCTCCAACATCATGAAGCCTCAATCATAAACTTGTTTTTATAGGAGTGGCAATAGGCTTATAGTCTTCAAGGCCAAAAGGCTGCAATAATGTGTCAATATATTTCACTTGACACAAAGCCGTTCCACCATCAACTTGCATAAGCTGAATGCCCAAATACTGATGCAAATGCCCCAAATTAGACACCTCAAATGAGGCATGCGAATCAGCCTTAAAATCAGCAATATTCATGTCATGAGGACTAGTGAGCAGCATGTCATCAAGATACACCACAATTATAAAAAACACATCATTAGCACGCTTAACATATAAGGTCCTTTCAGTTGGAATGTTCTCAAGACCATGTGCAATCAGATAGGCATGTATCTTTTCATACCAAGCACGTGGTGCTTGCTTAAAACCATATAATGCCTTCTTTAACGTGCACACCTAGTTTTCATGCCCTTTCTCCACAAAGCCATGGGGCTGAAATTTCTTTTTGGGTACTACAACTAAGGGTGATACCCATTCTGTATGCGCTATTTCATAAATGAATCCTATAGGTAATGATTTGTCGGTTTCGTCCTTACTTTTTGCGGAATAGACATCATTATATATGTATGGCCTTTGTTTTGAGGGTTTTTCCTCAGGTGTCATTGGGATGCTATGGGAGCAAATGGATGGATCCACTCTCTTTAGATCCTTGTAGGTCCATGCAAATACACCCTCTGTTCTCTGATTAGTTCTACCAATTCTTTCTCTTCTTCAAGTGATATGTACTTCCACATGAAGTTACATCTCTCTTCTTCCTCTTCCACAATTACTATCTCTTTCTAGGTCTATTCCTTATTATCATATGCTTCTCCTTCTTGGGCTTCTCTTTTTGGCATTTGAATTGGTATTTTTCGTTCTTCTATTTCATACCTCTTGAAATGTTTTGGAACCTCAAAAAGATCATGTGATTGTTCTGTTTGAACTTGTATTTCCTCACTCTCCGGTCTCTCTTGATGCTTCTATATGGTGAACACTTTTAGTGCCTCTATATTCTTGGGAGGTCGGATTTCTTTTAAGTAAAGTTCTTCTGAGTCAAATTCTGGTTCCCTTTCAATACTCTCATAATCCTCTCTCCATTTTTTCTCCAATGATTCAGTGTCTTCCATTTCTTGTAGGATTACTATGTAGAGATTTATGTTGTAACGTTCATCATCTACACACCAATTCATGGTCAGCACCTTCTCATTTACAGACACACCTAAGGTGGCTAGTATTTTCATCTGTCTATGCGGTTGGAATACTTCATCCGAGAAGATTTGAGAAGCTAGTTCATCTATGGGTGCGTAACTTTGATGTCCTACAGGCCATAACTATGTCTTTTTTTCTTCTCTTTTTGCTTCCTTGCGCATCCATAGCTCAACATCTTCATTCATCCATGATTGGGCACTAGATCCTCCACTATGAATGGATAACTCATCTTCTTCCTTATGTATTGGGTTCCATTGTAATGGGAGTACATCTCTATAGGTGAAGGTTTGTAAGTTTATCTTTGTAGTCATAACCTTGATCAATTGAGCACTGAGAAAAAGATTTAGCAAAATCTAGAACACTCCAGCCATTTTTGGGGCTCTACAGAGATTCATCAGTGAGCAGAAAAACACAAATTTCTCACAAATGCTACATCCAATGACCATGAAATTTGTGAGCATACACTAAGCATATAGAGCAATCCAATGCACCCTAAAACTCTAAAAATGGTTACGTATAGCCTGAGATATGAGCTTCTAAAGTTACTGTTCTAAGTGAGTATAGCAAAGAACAAAACACAGAAGGAGTAAATGATGAATGTATAGATTCACATATAATTACAACCACATTGGCAATGAATATTTGCACAATGGGAGTAGAATGATAGAGCTATGGATTAAGCTCTTCAATCTTCTACAAATGAACATGAAGTGGGCATGAATCAAGCTCTCTAATGGCAAGTTCCTTCTTGCTCTTTTTATAGCTACTTTTGGAGGTAGTTTTGAATTTGAATTCAAATGACTTCACCTATAAGTGATGCTAAGAGTTAGGAAATATTCTCCAGCTGATGGATTCATGGTTTTAGGTAGTTAGAGCCACGAGTTTCTTGTTTACATCATGGATGACTTAAGCCATTCTTTCTTTCACAATTACAAGAGATAAAATATACTCTTTTACAAGAGGTGTTCATATGTCTACACATATGACTACAAATGAACACAAATCAAATCATATCAAGCATGTAGGCGTGGGTAAAATGCACCAAAATGAGTCACTCTTTAGGAGAAAAAGTTACTGAATCTCTCATACCACTTGTTATGGGTATAAGAGGTTTACATTATAGAGTGTAGAGAGAGAGTCGTGTGTGAATCTTGAGTGAGGAGAGATGAGCTCGAAAGTTGGGTGGAAAAACAAAGGAAGCATCTCTGTGTGCGTGTGCTAACATGGAGCAAAGCAAAAAGATTATCGTAGTATAACACTTGTATCAAAGCGAGATTCAAGCCAAACTATCCAACCCACATCCTCTGTTTGGTAGGCACTTGCGGTATCCAACATGCCACAACCACATGGTGAGGTTGCTCATCTGATTTCTCTTATACACAAAACTATCTTCTCTCTTCCCGTGAGCTATGGGGGGAGGAGGAGAGATGAATCCCCTTCTCTTCCTCCCTCAAGACATGTTGAGAAGCTACCCAAATTGTTGGGATTAGTTTTAGTTGTGGAATGTCAATTTTAGGGGCATCTTGAGTGTTCTTTCCCCAAGTGGTTGGACTACGCATGCACAAAAGCTATCGGAAGTGTGTCAACAAAAAATGTTAGAGAGGAAGGGGGTGGGAGAAGCATCTCATTCATGTGTAAAAAATGATTTTCATAGTACATCAGAGCTATGTGGAGATGAACTACCTATGTATAAGTATTATTATTATTTAAATTTTTAAAAGGTTTGACTCTCTCGAAAGGGCAAGGAAGGGTTTGAGCATCAAACTCTTTGGGGTAAATCATGTGTATGGAGAGCATGAGATATATACTCTCATCTAGTGCCAAGGATTCCCTCATAGTTCAAAAAAGCATAAGCTTTAGGTATCTCCAAAGTAGCCATGTTCATGATTCTTACATAAATTTCAAGAGCTATCTTGATAAGTAGCCATTTTAGGAAAGGGATATGAAGAGGTATTTTTCATAGATTGGTGTTTTTCAAGAAATTTAAAGATCGGCTAAGTATGATGGGAGTTTGAAGCTCCATAACTATTTGAAAAAATTCCAATACCTGAATTTTTAAATTCCCATTTTTGGAGAGGAAAAAATATGTGCATTAAGAATGGATGGATGGGAAAACGAATAGATATTGAGAGCATATCCTATGGAATTTATAGTGGAATCATTAGATTCATTAAAAGGAAAAGTTAAGGAGGAAATTTAATTCCTCAAGAATCCCCTTTCCACACTTTTTGGAAAAGCTTTCAAGTGTTAATTTTTGTCAAGATCCACTTTTGGGAGTACAAAAAGAGATCATTTAAGAGGCTTCCCATGGATTAATGCATACATACATGAAATATGGTGTATGTATTACCATGGAGAATGACAAAATCCAAGAAAAATCTACATTTGGAGTGGATTAGAGGCTTGCTAAAATCTCCCATCTAACCTTTTTTCAAGAAACCTAAAATCTTGATTTAGGCCTCTTTTGGGGAGAAACTTAGCATGCACTAAGGGAGGATTTGGTGAGGTGAAAGTAGGCCCAAGCTTCTTCATATATTACTCTCTGAGGTTATGGAGAGCAATTTAGGATTTCATTGATGGAAGAATTGCTTTGGGGACTTCCAAAATCTCATTTTCACACTTTTTCCAACCCCTTCACCAGTCTACTAGTTGGGCATGTAACACTTGGAGAGGCCATATCTTGGGCTAGAAAACTCCAAATTGGAGATGCTATGGATTAATTTGAAGAGCACAAGATCTAGTTTTAGTGGATGAAAAGATTTGGAAATTATGTATTTTTGCAATACTGTGCAGGTCTGCAAAATCTGAATAGTTCTTAGCAACTACATTACGGGAGCCATATCTTACAAACCGGGAAGGCAATTGAAGAAATTTCACTTTGAGCCACTTGCATATTACATATATTTTATTTTATGATTATTTGTAGGTGCTAAAAGAGTTTGTGTAGGTCTAAAGCGGGATTACGTATACATTTTTGGGTAAATTTGCATTGTTTTGGTAATCATTTGACCATGTTTTATGTTTTGGAAAGTGATCAAATGTTCTTGGACACTTCAAAGTTTATGTTAGGACCTGAGGAGGATGGTGCAGAAGTCTCAAGGTTTATAAAAAACAATTGGATGCATGAAATTTCTGATATCAAACGATTCAGGGATGTATGGTTTATATTTTCAGGCATTTTGCTTATGGCACATTCTGTATATACATGCATGGGATAAACTGCATACATCAAATTTGATCATTTTTAAAATTTTAAAAGTATGGATCAACTTGCTAGGAATACACATTTTGATTGTTTGCAGTAAAGATGGTTGCAGGAACTACATGGTTTTGCAACAAAGAGATTATTGCTAGCATTTTTTTATATCTTTGCAGGTTATGGAGTTCATCTATGAGTATATGGTCTACATGCCATGGGCTTGCCAAGCCCTATGTTATATTAGATGGCCTCTGTGCCATCGGTCCGCAAGGCCTTATCCTTGAGTTTATGGTTACAATGTTTTGGGACTCCATTTCCTTGCGAAAATGCTGTTGATATTTTTCCCACCTCATGGTGTTATATACACACTTATCTTTTGATAAAAATTTTATGGCTTGCATAGAGGCATGGGGGATACACTTAGGATAATCTCAAAGGTAGTTAAGGTTTACTTATCTTCACAAGAGTCTCACAATATGATTAGGAGACTATGGGGTATTATGAGGAATACTCAAACAGTTACTAGTTTCACTCATGCATGTTGGAGCATGAAGGTTACACTATGCTTGAGGTGGATTTGATCCACATCAAAAAGGCTATGGTTTGGATTATGCCAAAATATCGATTGAAGGGTTCTTCTAGCTATACTCATTTATTGCATTTTTTTTAAAGATTTTTCATGGATCATTTACCATTGTAAAAGCCTAGAGCCTTACACATGTAAAAGGATAAAAAGAGAGTCCAAATGCTAGGAATTCGTGGTGGTTGAGTTGCAATCAATCAATCAATCAATCAATCAACTAAAAGTAGATCAAACTAGATCCTAACTTTTCCTAGAGCATAGGAAAGTGAATTGATTCCCTCTAATAACTAATCCCGCCTTCATTTGAATTCAAAATCCAAGTACATAGTTGGCTGGTCTTGTGCCAGTTGGCTAGACCAAACTTTGTCACTTTGCATCTCACTTTTCTACCTCCTACAAGCTTCTCCAAGTTCTTTCAATGGTATCACTTTCCCTCAATGATTGAGAGGCTTGATCGACACAACTCTGGGGCTTGGCAAATCAGAATGGAGGCCTATTTGCAAGGTAGAGATCTTTATGGAATTCTAGCAGGTGATAAAGCTATGCCTATTCCAAGATCCAAAGGAGAACCTACACAAGAGGAGATAGATAAGCTCACACTTTTGCACACAAGGAATGCTCAAGAAAGATTGTACATATTAAAATATATCTCTGACTTTCTATTACCACATATAAGAGGATGAAAGACATCTCAAGAGATTTGGGATGCCCTTGAAACTTTCTTTTCTGCTAGTACCAAAGCAAGAAAGAATTATCTTTGGAATGAGTTCAACCAAATGAAGAGGACACCGAAACAAACCATCATAGAGTTTTTTACCAAGGTCAAGGAGGTTGCAGATCAGTTAGCATCCATTGGAGAGATTATTGAAGAAGAAGCTATCATTAGGCAAATTCTCAATGGGATTCAAAGTGATAAGCAATGGCAATCTTTCACCATGGCATATGATCTCATCATGGATTTTCAAACTCGAAACTTCAACATCTTTTTTGGACAAATCTTCAATCAAGAAGCCGATAATAGCATAAAGGAAGGTAACTTGTATCATGGTAATTCAACTAGTTCTCTATATGCAGATAAGAAGGACAAGAAGTTGAAAGGCAAGAAGAAGGAAGAAGATGAAGAGGAGACTTCCCAAGACAACTTCGCAAGAAAGATCAAGTTGAAAGGGAAGAGGAAAGGACCAAAGCATGACAAAGCCAAAGGTCAAAATGTTCAACCTTGTGCCATCTATGATAAAACTAACCACACCACTCAGAATTGTTGGTTCGATGGGAAGACCTAGAAAGGAAGTGGAAGATGTGGATATGGCAACACTAGAGACAGAGGTGGACACAACTTCAACAATAACAATAGAGTCCATGATAGAAGGGACTACAACAATGATTCTGAACATCAAGCACATGAAGACTCATTGTTTCTAGCGAATTTGGATGTTCAAATCATGTTGTAGGCAACATTGCTCTTCTATCTGATTTGCAAAGTCCAAAGCATAGACATCAAGTTCAAACATGGGATGACAAAGCACAATGTGGAGAAGATTGGTAATGTCAAGCTTCCAATGGTAGGATATGTTGGAAAGATGGATGGATGCTCCAAGAGACTGAGTAGGTACTGCTAAACCTGCTTTGTACCAGCCCTTTTTGCTTCAAATTTGATAAGTAGACCTTCTTAGCTTTCCAATAACAAAAAGTAACCTATGTACTTTGGAAGTGATGTGTGTAATGATTGAACCAAAACAGATAACTTTGAAGTTTACAAAGCTCAAGAAAACCTTCTATTTATGTCTTGACACCTACTAGATGTTTTACTCAGTGTGACCAGCACAGTGGAAATTGATAAAATTCCTTATAGGTTTATTTAATTGGCTTAGTAAGCTACCATTTGCAAGTGGAATGATATAAAAAGATAAACTATGCTAAGAGAAATCAATTTAGCAAGTTTAGCTATACCCCTGACTTTTTAGGACTGTAGCAGAAATTAACCAGAGTTCACTTGGACACCAATTTCTCTGAATTTGCTGAATAGAATTACTTCAAACTTTGACGGCATGTAGAAGACTTTGAGCTGAATCCAACAAGCTTTGATTCACGTGATTTGGTGAAGAATGGACCAAGATATGCCCTTGCCAAGTTGACAGATGTTTGAGTAGACTAACAAAGAACTCAGAGATGAATGATGTAAATGTATCTATTAATGAACACTTGTATACAATCCCATTGGCATGAACAACATAGCCTTATGGTGTAGAGAGGTGTAGGCTATAGTATAGTCCTCACACACACTCAAAATCAGTAGAATGAGGCTCGGGAATGATCTCTCTCTACCCGCGACTTTTCATGTTCAATTTTATATGTAATGAACAAAGATTTGAATTCAAATTCAAATTTTGGCTCCCTATGATCAAGCTCCTAAATGCTTGGAGATATTCCTTCAATCAAATGAACTACTTTTTCCACGACTCACTTTGGTAGGTGATTACAAAAGATTCCAAGTCAATTTGACTTTTACAATGAGGTAAAGTGGTAATTAACCACTAGCATATGTTCCTATGCTTCTTCATGTATGTGTAGACTTTAATGCATCCTTTGAGCCAAATGTGTAGGCTTGCAAATTACACCAACAGCTCCCCCTCAAGCCAAACATTTTGGCTTAAGTCTTCATCTTCAATCTTCAAGTATATCCTGCAATCCAATCATGGATTTGAACCTGCAAAGTTTTGTTCCATCCAAAGCTTTAGTCAACAAATTTGCACATTGCATGTTGGTTGATACATAGGTAAGTTGAATGTCCTTGCTTATCAACTTCTTCCTCACATAATGATAATGAACCTCTATGTGTTTGGTCCTAGCATGATGGATAGGATTAGCTGCAAGGTGAAGAGAACTTGTATTATCTCCAAAGATTATTGGAGACCTAGTATACAATCCCAATTCTCTATACAAAAGCTTAATACAAATTGCTTCTTGTGTGGCATTAGCTAGTCCTCTATACTCTACCTCTGTGGAAGACAAAGCAACAATAGGTTGCTTCTTTGAAGACCATGAAATTGGTTTGTCACCTGCAAAGGAAATATATCCAGAAGTGCTCCTCCCATCATCCTTGCATCCTGCCCAATCTGCATCTGAATAAATTTTGATATCAATATCTGAAGTGTAAGGGAAATACAAACCATGGTTCTGTGTACCCTTGAGATACTTCAAGATTCTCTTGGCAGCCTCTAAGTAAGGTATCCTTGGCTTGTGCATAAATTGTCTTAGCACACTTACTCCATATGCAATATCAATTCTTGTAAGAGTAGCATAGTTCAAGCTACCCACCATACTTTGATAACCTGTAATGACTTTGACTTCATCACCTTCATGGGCACTTAGCTTTAGGTTTACCTCCATTGGAGTGCTTGCTACTTTAGCATCCTGCAAGTGAAACTTCTTCAACATATCCTGTACATACTTTTTCTGAGTAATGTATATCCCTGAATTAGTGTAAACTAATTCAAGCCCTAGAGAATTTTTCAATAAACCAAGATCATTGATCTTGAACTCCTTCATCATCTAGCTTTTGATATACCTGATTCCATTGACATCATTACCTGTAATGATGATGTCAGCAACATAAACACAGAGATATATTACCTCTGAATTACTTCTCTTAATGAACAGAGAAGTATCAGCCTTGCTCATGACAAAACCTTGGTCTTGGAGGTATGTAGTTAACCTGTGATTCCATGCCCTAGGTGCCTGCTTCAATCCATATAAAGCCTTTTTTAATTTGCAAACATAAGTTACCTTCTTAGGGTCCTCATAGCCAGGAGGTTGTGACATATAAACTTCTTCTGAAATCCATCCATTCAAGAAAGCATTCTTGACATCCAATTGGTACATGTTCCAATTCTTTGATGCAGCCACACTTACCAACACTCTGATTGTTGGCATCTTGGCCACAGGAGAAAATGTCTCTTCATAGTCAATGCCTTGGGTTTGTGCAAAACCCTTGGCTACCAATCTGGCTTTGTACCTATTAATTGTTCCATCAGAATTTCTTTTCAACTTATAGATCCATCTGGATCCTATTACCTTCATAGAATCCTTCTTGGGTACTAACTCCCATGTGTAATGAGAGCATCAATCTCCTCATCCATAGCTTCTTTCCATTCTGATTTGGTTATTGCTTCTTCATATGAACCTGGTTCTTCATTTGACAAATCTTTGGCGAGATAAACTGAATGTTTAGTAACAAGAGATGTATCATACCCATATCTAATAGGTTTCTTGCTTTCTCTTTGAGATCTTTTGATTGTTTGAGTTGAAGATTCAGGTATGTCTTCAAGCTTCTTCATCTTCATTTTACCCTTGGACTTCCATGCCTTGAATTCTTCAAGGTTGATAGTATCTTCATCATCTGAACTTGAGTCTTCATTCTAAATAGGTTCCTCCTTTGTAAGTTTTGGAAATTCCTCTTCCAAATCATAGGGTAATTTGACCTTCCTGCATTCATTCTCATACCAAGAATCATTTTCATCAAAGATCACATCTCTGCTTACCATAAATACCTTATTGGTAGGATTATAAAACCTGTAACCTTTTTTATTTAAATCATACCCAATAAAAATGCATTTTTCAGCCTTTGGGTCTACCTTACCTCTTATTTGAGAAGGAATGTGCACATATGCTACACATCCAAATATTTTGCAGTGATCTAATGATGGTCTCTTACCATGCCATGCTTCATAGGGTGTCATACCATCAAGTGACTTAGATGGTAACCTGTTTATGAGGTAAGTGGCAGTAGAAACACTCTCTGCCCATAGATAGTTAGGTAACTTCTTCTCAGTAAGCATAGATCTAGCTGTTTCAACAATTAAACTATTTCTTCTCTCAACTACCCCATTCTATTCAGGAGAATACCTTGTGGTTATCTCTCTTTTGATGCCTCTGTCCTACAAGAAGTCTTCAAATTCATTGGAGAAGTACTCACCTCCTCCATCTGACCTTAGCCTCTTCAAATTCCTTCCTGTCTGGTTTTCAACTAATGCAAGATATTTCTTAAAAAAATTAAATACCTCATCCTTGTGCTTCATGAAGTATAATATAGTCCATCTGTTATAATCATCAATGAAAGATACATAGTACCTTGATCCTGAGACTAAGGGGTCTTTGCTAGGTCCCCAAACATCTGTGTGTACAAGCTCTAGGTAATCTTCATGCATATATCCTTTCTTGGAGAAGGGTAACCTGTGAGACTTACCAAATTGACAAGCACCACACTTGTGAATCATATGTTTATTGGATACATTAGGTCTCCCAAGCACACATTGGTCCCTGCACATTTGTTTCAAGGTTCTTTCTCCTATGTGCCCTAATCTTTTGTGCCAAATCTCAAGCTCTAAAAGTGTTTTTATAACTGTATAGTGCAATATTCTTTGTATCTTCCAACTCAAAAGTGAAAAGTCTACCTGATTTTTCTCCTTTAGTAATCCTCTTGAACCCATGTCTTGGGTCCTCCACATATGCTCCATATTGATTGAATCTGACCTGCAAACCTTTCTCCACAATCTGAACAACACTCATCAAATTTTTGGTAATGGTTGGTACATAGAGTACTCTGCTCAACAAATTTTGATTACCATCACAAGTCTTAGCATTTCCAAATTTGACTACTGAATGCTTTGTATCATCACCTATTTGGACTTGATGTTTACCTTTTAGTTCCTCAAGATCAGAGAGTAGTGCCACATTGCCAGCCACATGATTTGAGCACCCTGAGTCAATGTAGAATAGGTGGTCATCATTTGTACCTGACTTTGAAGTCATGTTCATGATCAGAAGAGAGTCATCCTGCTCCTCTATGTAGTTGTTGTAGTCCTTTCTGGTTTTGAATCCTCCTTGGAAGTTGCCATTGTAATTGTTGCTGTAGTTGTTGTTGTGGCCTTGGTGATGGTTGAACCTTCCTCTTGACTGTGAGTATCCACCTCTTTGGTAGCCTCTTCCTCTCTGATTTTTGTAATTCTTGAAACACTCATCTATAGTATGATTTGATAAACCACAAATGTTGCATGATGATGAGTTATAGGGTCTCCCCCTACCTTGCTTACCTCCTCTGCCCCTTCCTCTTGAAGATCTACCTCTCCCTGCATAGTTGGCTTGGGAGGTAGAACCTTCATCTTCCATTTTTTTGCTCTTGCCTTTATCCTTAGATTTCTTATTAGTGTATAGGGCAAAAGAGTTATTACCTTTGGATGTATCTCCATTTTTGGTGAGCTTTGCTTCATGTGTAAATAGTTGTCCCATGAGAGTTGTAAGATCTGGAGTGTGCATGTCCATGTAGAGATCCATTGCAGTGGTGAAGCTTTCCCATTTGTCATCAGCCTTGATTCCATTGATCACTTGCCTTACAATTTGTTCTTCTTCAATCTCTTCTCCTATGCTTGCTAACTAATCTGCAACATCTTTGATCTTGGTCACAAATTCTGAAACAGCTTGCTTAGGTTGCTTCCTTAGTGTTGTGAATTCAATCCACAACTGATTTTTCCTAGCCCTTGTATTGGAGGAAAAGTATGATGACAAGGTTTCCCAAGTTTCTTGGGATGTCTTACAATTTTTGATATGTGGCAAAAGAAAGTCAGAGATAGAGTTGAGTAAATATGACCTTGCCAATGCATCCTTAGCACACCATGTGTTGAGTTTTTCTTGTTCTTCCTTGGTTGGCAATCCTCTTGCTTTGAATGAGGGCAATTCCTCATCTCCTGAGATGTATCCATAGAGACTCCTTCCTTGTAAGTAGGTCTTCATCCTTAGAGACCAAGCTTGATAGTTGTTCCTGTCCAATTTATCAATAAATGAAGGAAAACCATCTCCAATTTTACCTCTATTGCTCTGATACCACTATTGGAAAGATGGATGGATGCTCCAAGAGACTGAGTAGGTACTGCTAAACCTGCTTTGTACCAGCCCTCTTTTGCTTCAGAGTTGATAAGTAGACCTTCTTAGCTTTCCAATAACACCAAAAAGTAACCTATGTACTTTGGAAGTGATGTGTGTAATGATTGAACCAAAACAGATAACTTTGAAGTTCACAAAACTCAAGAAAACCTTCTATTTATGTCTTGACACCTATTGGATGTTTTACTTAGTGTGACCAGCACACTAGAAATTGATAAAATTCCTCTCATGTACATACCATACTCTTGCCATTGAAGTGTAAATTCCATGCAAATGTATATAAATAGTTGCAAGGTTCTATGAATATTTCATTAAAGTTGAGGTGAAACAGCCTATTTGTGTGAGTGGTATTTCCTGGTTAGATAAGTTGACAGATATAGTTAGCAACTGGACTGATTCAGTTAGATCCAGTTAGTCTCTGGTTCAAGTTACCCAATTGCCTATAAATAGTAGAGGAGGAGATCATTCTCATTTTCAAAATCCACGAGCAAGAGAGAGCAACAGAGCACAGACAGCCATGGAGCACAGAGCTCAGCATACCAGCAAGGCAACTCTCATGGACAAGAAGAATGTTGGCAAGAGTACCAAGAGGTAGACAAAATCATACCACAAAAAAAGATTCCTTTTGTATGTTTGAGTAAATAGTATGCTTTCTAGGTTCTTATTTTTCTTAGCTCCTAAAATATAGATCCAATGAGGGTACAACTCGATGCCAGGCATTGACCTAATGGTGTAAGTCGATGCCAGGCATCGACTTTTAGGTGCAAGTCGATGCCATGCATCGACTTTGTGTGCAAGTCGATGCTAGACATCGACTTGAGGGTGTAAGTCGATGCCAAGCATCGACTTGAGGGTGTAAGTCAATGCCTGGCATCGACTTGCACCCTCAAGTCGATGCCTGGCATCGACTTGCACCCTCAAGTCGATGCCTGGCATTGAGTTGTACCCTCAAGTAGATGCCTGGCATCCACTTGCACCCTCAAGTCGACGCCTGGCATCGACCTGGAAGGTCGATGCCTGGCATCGAATGTGGCCTGAAAGTCGATGCCAGGCATCGACTTTAGGGTGCAAAGTCGATGCCAGACATCGATGTTTAGATGCAAGTCGATGCTAGGCATCGACTTTTAGGTGCAAGTCGATGCCAGGCATCGACTTTGTGTGCAAGTCGATGCCAGGAATCGACTTGAGGGTGCAAGTCGATGCCAGGCATCGACTTGAGGGTGTAAGTCGATGCTAGGTGGCATCAATTTGCACCTAAAAGTCGATGCCTGGCATCGACTTGGACGCTTGAAAAACACAATAACGTATGAGCTGATATTTCCAAGCCCCTTCAGGGATGTTGAGTCCAAGAGTGAGAGGCCCTTCAAGAAGCCGAGAGTGACCATGAGCTCTACTGATCAGCAACGTGACAAAGGCATTGGTCACCAAGCAAAACCAAAGAAAATTATTGCATCCTTATCCTCTAAGAAGGCCAGCAATCCAGTTGGAATATCCTCTGGTGGACAGAGTAGCATCAAAATTCCTGAGGATGATACAACTAGGAAGGATAGGTCGAGGGATGCAGAGATCTTAAGGACAGATCGTCCACTACGAGACATGACAAACCTGGAGTGGTGCCTTCAGTATGTTGAAGAAAAGAATGCAGTCCTTCTTGTGTTCGCAGGGGCGTATGGGAGAGGAAAGATCACGACAACACAGGGTTTTCAGTATGGCCTTGTGTACAAACTGGATTATGAAGATGAGGATTCTGACAACCTCCTTGTCCGGGTAGAGACATCGAAAGGTTTAAGAAATGTTATATGCAAGATGGATTTCTTGTGCCCAGAGTGGTGTGTTCCAGATGGGCTTGCAGAGATATGCAGGGACTCAGTGAATCTTATCAAGGACTTGATGCCATGGATCCAGGGCAATATCATACCAACACAACAGAAGATGACAACCCCTATAAAGGCAAGGGGTAAGCAGAGCGTGCAGAAAAAGTTCCTGAAGAAAAAGAAGAGAATTGCAGATGAGGAGTCTTCTGACTCAAGCTCTAGCTCTGAGGATATAATAGTTGCACCCGGTGGAGAGCTTGCCTCGAGTGTTCTTGGTACTGAGCAGAACAAGATGAGGGAGGACATAGCTAGAAGAAAAGTTATGAAGAAGGGGCAGTTGTTCCACCTGCCAATCAATATCATCCATAGGCCACCAATAGATCCAGTCACAGGGAGGAGGCCCCTTGAGATCAGGGAGCCACACAATTTGCACGTGCAAAATCTTAAGAAGAAAATGAAAATAAATCCTCATGCTACTGTTGTGCCATTCCTTGTCATGGTGGATCCGAATGAGTGCAACTCTGTGGAGGATTTCAATGAGGGTTTGTTTGAGGATTATATATATTATGTGATTGGAGGTTCACCCTCTACAGAGGCCCGCAGACAGCTAGTGAGGGAGCACCCTACCACATTCTTCTTTAGGTATGCAGAGTGCAAGATATATGTTGGTCTTACAACTGAGGAAGCCAAGCTTCTTGCTTGGGATCACAACAATGACAATGAATACAGGCAAAAAATGTCCTCCATAGAGAGAATTCGGTTCTTCCACCATGAATATGAAGATTGTCTCGTGAAGGAAGCTGGAAGAATACATCCCAATCTACGAAAGCAATGCCTTATTGAGGTTGGAATTGCACTGGATGAGAATAGAAAGTCTGATGCTTTGAGGAAATATGATCCATGGTTTCAACTGGCTTTCAGAACAGGTGAGGTCTGGGATCTGCAGGATAAAATTTTCAGAATGTGGGAGAACAAGGAGGTCAAGGGCTAGAAGCAACGGAAGTCTAGGCCAGACCCACAGGTTGATCTGAAGGGAAAGGGAAGGAAAGTTGACCTCTCAATTGAAGAGGCTCCCGAGGACATGAAGCTGACACCATGGAGGGCCCTTCAAGGAATCAAGGATGATACATTGATTATATCAACTTTGTAAAGGGTAATCTCCAAGGAGTTAAGCCTGGAGGAGATGGTGACTGAGCTCAATAAGTATGTATGTTATTCTCAGATCCTTTTTCCCTCCTCCCATGTTTCTGGTCTAACCTAGTCTCTTTTTCATTTCTCTGATTGTAGTCATAAAGTATACATGAAGATTCAGGAGGTGATGATGAAGAGGCTGGGTTGCTTTTCTTGGATAGAGGTCCAAGCAGACTATCCAACCACATCATCCTACAAAGCTTTATCAGAATATTTTATCCTATTTCGTGATTGGGTAGGTTCTCTTTCAGAGGTCATGCCTCGTTTGCTATTAGTATAGATGCCTTGATTCACTATCGACGTGCTGCCAAAAGTTGATGCCTGGCATCGACCTCCTGGCATAAGTCGATGCCTGGCATCGACTTGGGGGCATAAGTCGATGCCTGGCATCGACCTCGTGGCATAAGTCGATGCCAGGCATCAACTTATGTCCCAAAGTCGATGCCTGGCATCTACCCACACACAAAATCGATACCATGCATCGATTGCTTATGTTTCGTTTGCTGTCTTGAAGAGCTCATTTATTTGTCTTTCCACTTTATTCTGTAGAAACCAAAGAAAAGTAAGTCTGCAGAGCTACTAGATGATTGCCCCCCTGCATTCCTGGCTCACATTCAAAGAGCAAGGCATGAGAAATCTAGACTGAAAGCCAAGGAGATTGATTTTGATGATGAACCTGATCTGAAATGTTTCTCCAATCCCCTAGACCCCCTTAGGCCTATATATTACAATGTATTCTGTAGTGATGTAAATAACATTTGTTCTGTTGTGCCTAGAAAGAATTTCTCCCTTCTCATAGCAGACATACCCTATGGATTTAGGATGTTGGGATCAGTTAATGACGATGAACCCTTCAAACACCCTCAGATTTGGAAGATGGTCACTGATTTTGCAGAGTTGACTATGTCTCCTCTTTGGAGGATAGTAATTTTCCATAGCAGAGACCAGTCTTTCTCTGTTTCAACTGCTCTGAAGGCAAGATGTCATGCTATGGAGTGCCTCACGTGGTAAGTAATCTTCTTTCTATCTCCATGGCTTTAATGATGCTCTTTGTCACTTATAGTTCTTGTTGGCAGGGTGAAGACAAACATCAATCACACTCCTCTGCATAGGTTTGTGAGCTCCACTGAACGCATTACAGTTGGCTATTATGATGAAGTAAGCAAAAGGAGAGTCAGGGAGCATTGCAATGATAATGGGATCTCAAATGTGCTCATGTTCCCAGCCGTTACCAAGAAAATTCGTCATGTAGCTGGGGACATGACATTGGTTAACCCCTATCAGAAGCCACAAAAGCTCATAATGAGATTGCTTCAACTATTCTCCAATGATGATGACTGGGTCCTAGACCTTTTTTTGGGCACAGGTAATTTCAATTTTAACAATTTTCATTAGTCATCATGTTGATTGGCCTCTAAGTGGTTTTCTGCTGTTTCAGGAACGACTCTGGCTTGCTCCTTAAAGATGTTCAGGCACTGCATAGCTGTGGAGAAGGATGATGCTCAAGTGAGCTTCATTAGAATGAGAATAAATGGGCTGGATGAATGCCCAGATGAAGACCAAGAGGTTGGAAGGAAGCACATTGCAGACACGGAGAGATTCCAACCGGCTTCAAGGGAGCTTGTTCCCCCACTTTGTGTTAAGCTTGATTTATTTTGAGCATTTCTCTGATGAATGTGTGAATGTTTCTTAGTATAATTTTGTTGATTATAATCTTCTCTTGGGAATGCTTTTGTGAAATTTATTTCATATTCTGCGAATATGGCCTAGCATTCAATGACGATCTTAACTATACAAAGGGGATGATCTTAATTGCCTTGTTAAAATGTTCCGATTTTTGCAACACATGTACTCTGATTTTCAAGTAGCTTTTAATCAGCTATAATTTGTGCTTGTTGAGGTTATAGATGTAATGAAGGAGCTTCCCGAACTCTTACTTGTACCTTCAACTCTAATCTCTTGTCAAAGATCATGATGTGGGATTCTTGATCATGCTGAACGACTAGTTTTCATGGCACCAAGTATTTTATTATATCTATCTTGACTACTTGGGATATGAGATTAAGCTTCTAGTGACAATATTTACAAGCAAGAACAAGTGATGCTTTCTAGATATTCTAAAGTTCCCACTTTATTGCTTGATATCATGGTCTTTAGGTAAAAAGGAATAGAGAACATGTCTTTGTTCTCCTTTGTTGTGACTCAGTGTTGGTATCAAAAGGGAAGTGATTATCATGTACTCTCCTCAACTGAATGGAATTACAGAGAGAGGACATAATGTTGAAAATTACGAAACATGTGCAACCTCCAATTGTGAGGCTTGACACATACTCACCTCTCATTATTTACCTCTTCATCATTTATGTATTTCATGTAAGCCGAAAATAAAGCTAAACCCTAAAAATATAAAGGGTACACACTTAACCTTAAACTAGAGTGTTGAATTAAAAAGGGAAAATGTATTTATGGCTTATATAAAAGCCAAAATATATTTAGAGAGATGGAATACACACAAAAGTGGTGCCCTTATCCATATGGAGTGATATGGAGCACCAAAAGTCATTAAAGACAATGGAAGGACAAAGGCCATGAAGTGAAAGGTCAAGAGGTGAGAGAAAATGCAAGGGTAGGTGAAAATTCCTATGCCCATAGCTCTATATATAGAGTTCATTTGAACGTGAATATTTGTGGAGATGACAAGGAGATGGTGTAGAAGCATATCTGGTGATTCTTGCACCAATGGATATCAGAAGGTACCTCATTTGGATGTTACAAGGCACAAAGGTATTCCGGCCGCATACCTTTTCTGTACATAGCCACCTTGTGAAGGTGATCCCTCTCTATGTACGTATTGATTTAATGCATATGATATCTTCTTGGAAAGCTTATATCTCATATTCTCTGTATCTTAAATATATCTGTCAGATCATTCTCCAGTAGTTACTGGGAACATTTCTTGTGAACCTCAGTTTTCTGCATAACCTGAAATGACAGGTAGTTTAACTTTGTGCAGTCGGTTTCCTAGTCAAATGAACTCCAAATGGAGTGTTATATAGCTTGATAGAAATATAAGAGAGTATACTATGTGTGGATAAAAGTACACAGCGATTGGATCTCTGTGTTTTGACGTGATCAGGTTTTAGTAAGAATGTGTCTTATAGGGCAGATTCTAGAAGAGGTTCTCTAACTTTCGCTACGTGTATTGGAGTGAAATTTCTCCACATTTTGGTATCAGAGCTTTGCTTGCAGAGCATTGGGAGTGGAGCCCATGGATATGCAAAGAGATGTTGAAGAGGATGTAGAGATCTGAAAGGAAATCTTGGAGCTATCATGCTCATTTGAAAGCTATGGAGATGAAGCTTGTGTATGTAAGAACATTTTGTTGCTTTATGTTAATTGAAGTACAACAGTCTCTTGTCCTACTCTCAAATACATATTATTGATCATTGAGGCATGTTATCAGTGATACTAATCACTTTGTGGAGGATGTATGAGCAGCCTATAGAAGGAGATGAAGCTTTAAGCAAAGATTAATCTTGGATGAGCAACTACATATAGTTGCATATGACAATTGTATGCATACTCTTGATAGTGCACTCAATTGAATGAAGTGCAAGTTTTGATTATGTACATGGCTAAAGGTTTAAGCTTTTATGTAAGCTTGATGAAAGCATTATATGCTTATGCATTTGGAGATGTCTATGTATGCATGCTTGTGAATTCATGCTCAAGATGTATGATGATTTTGGACAGCCATGCTTAGGCTGAATAAACATTGAATTTAGAGTTGATGATTGATGTCTATCATGCAAGAATGTATGCAAGTGTGGCCATGGATAATATATACTCATGTTTTATAATGTGTGGATGAGTATGAGGCTATTTTATAAAGCCTATACAAGCTGAAATTTGCAGGTCTATGTAACCATATGAATTGGGGCAAAGTGAGCTGAATATATGCTCAAATGATTGGTGATTTTGCATACATGCCTTTATGATTTTGTTAGCATGGTATTGAAGCTTTAAAGTTTGTTCATGTTCAGCCATAGATGAGCTGAAAGCACATGTGTCTTGATGCCATGAAGATTGGTAAGATGCAGGGTTGCTATGTATGAATTTTGTGGATGTATCTTGTTGTGGATAAAACTCATTGAGGTAAATTTGCAAACAAAAATATGTATGCTTACGTTATGATAACTAAAAAGAATTTGATTCTTGAGTTTAGATACATCAATTGAATGCAAGGTTCATGTTTGAACAAGCAAAGCCAAGGTGAGGAAATCTTGGATTAAGCAAGGACACAAAGCTTGGAGCCAAAGTGAAGGAAGGAGCCCAAGCTACATGTTTGTCAACCACTTGAGTGGAACCCAAGCTGAAGGTTGAAGCCTAGATATGAGCTTCCCAACAAAGGAGGAGTAGAAGACTCCAAGGTAAGGGCTGTCATGAAGTGTTGAAGACTCATCAAGGACTTGAAGACATTCCCCAAGGTTGCAAGGAGCAACAAGCAAAGTGCAAGCTAGAAGGAAGAGTCACTCATGCAAAGTGTGACAAATTATGTGGTCATAAGTGTTGCGAACATTTGTTTTATGTAGGGTACAAGTTTCAAATTATGTAAATACCTTTGGGAAGTCTTCAAATACTTCAAGAAGGCTCATATTATTCATAAAATGTAGCAAAAATACCACGTGAGTTCTAGAACATGGTGAGTCAAATTAGTGAGTCACAAGGGAGCTTCAGTGGTGTCCTAGTGGAAGGTCGATGTGGCTAGTTCTCAAAGTCCATCAATACTTTGCTTATTTGAGCACTTGAGTCATGTAATACCTCCATCCAAGTGTCTACCATGAATTTAGATGTATTAGGAAGGTTTTAGATTAGTTTCCCATGCTATAAAAAGAGGAGAAAAGTCGTGATCTTGTGGGATGTCCAAGAGAGTCATATGTGTATCTCTACACTGCTGTAGTTTTGTATGCAGAGATTGCAGAGCTTGTATCTCCCTCATTATATATCCAAATTACATGTTTGATAGCTCATTGGAAAGCTCTTACTGTCTACTTTCTTCCTGTAAATTTTCATAATCATTGGATTTGTGAGCTGAGAGCAATACTCTCTTCATGTAGTGTGTGTTCTCTGTTTTTTATCCCTGCTGAAGGTCTCCATTAAACCTCAAACTTGCAGAGGTCATATCTCCTTGTGTATGTATCCAAATCATGTGTTCTTTGGCTTGTTAGAAAGCTCTTTAAGTCGACTTGTATTCTGGAAAGTTTCAAAGTCATTGGAGTTGTGAGTTAAGAGCAGTAGTCTCTGCAAGTGATATGTGTTCTCAGGTTCATCTCTGTTTCAAGGTCTCCATTAAAGCTGCATATTGCAGAGGTCATAGCTCATTGTGTATTTATCCATTTGAGGTGTTCTATATCTTGTTGGAAAGCTCTTAGAGTCTAGTTTATGTGTGTGAAACAGTTTTGGAAAATTCCAAGTGACTAAAGAGAAATTTGCTCTGCAAGAAAATTGGTCTGTACATACAAGTTTGTGAAAAAGTCAACTAGGTCCTGTTGGGTTTCACCTACTTCTAGCTGTACTTTGGAGATCAATAAACTCCAACAATAAGTTCCAAGCATAACGCATGTGAATGTATTGTCAAAGGATGAGGCTAGTAAGACCACCAAAAGAGAGTGGCAAGCCAATGTAAAGTCAAGCAAGACCATCCCAAGAGGAATGGCAAGTCTATGTAGAGGTAAGTAAGACCATCCCAAGAGGGAAGGCAACCCTATGTGAGGGCAAGTAAGACCATCCCAAGAGGCATGGCAAGCCTATGGTAGGTGCAAGAAGCATCAAAGACCAAGAGAAGGTCTAGTGAAAGGTTGAGGCAAGTAAGACCACCCAAGAGGAGTGGCAAGCCTATGGCAAGTAAGACCATTCAAAGAGGAATGAAAAGCCTATGTGAAGGCAACTAAGACCATCCCAAGAGGAATGGCAAACCTTGTTAGGTGCAAGAGGCACCATTGTTCACATTGAGGATTTTTGATGTTGTTTTGAAGGTGATGAAGGAAGCTTGGAAGATGTGGAAGCTACAAATGCTTCACATGAAGAGGAACTCATGAAAGAGTTTATGTATGATCAACCCATTGTTTATTTTGTGGGTCTAAAATCAGCCATAAAGAATGAACAAAATATTATGAAGCAAGGGGGAGTTAGCTTGCAAGGATTGGAAGATCCAAAACAAGTACAAAGAAGAGAAAGAGGAACCAAACAAATTTCAGATTTTGAAGACTCAAAGAAAGCGTAAGAGCAGCCACTAAAGGTAAATTGAAAGCATGAAGAGGAGCCACCTCTATGGAAGGATCATCTAGAAGGGAAGGAGCAGCCATGATGCACAAAAGGAGTCATGAAGTTAGAAGAAAGCATGACAACCATGGTGATGTCAAAAGGAGATGCAAAGATTGCACCCAAAGACAAAGTGAAAGATGATCCAAAGACAAAGGAGGCATGCAAAGAAGAGAGAAGCCATGAAGCCATGAAGCTTAGAAGACATGAAGCCATGAATGTACAAAGAGAGGACAAGAAAGAGGAAGAGAGTGAAGCAACGAAGATAAGTACAACCAAGGTGATCTCATTTCATTCTATGAGTTGTATGAAACATATTTCTTGATAGGGATTGAAGAAGAGCTCTTGCAAAGAGCCAAAGAAGCAAGCACAAAGCTGAAAAGAAGCCAAAGAAGCTTGGAAGCAAAGGAGGAAGATCACCAACCAATCAAAGGAAGAGAGACAAGGGCAAAAGAAGAAGCAAAGGTGAAGAGGACAAGCATTGGAGAGTAGCATGGACTCCCAATTGTAGCTTGAGGGGGAGTGTTGAAAATTATGGAACATGTGCAAGCTCCAATTGTGAGGCTTGGCACATACTCACCTCTCATTATTTACCTTTTCATCATTTATGTGTCTCATGTAAGCCCAAAATGAAGCTAGACCCTAAAAATATAAGGGGTACACACTTAACCTTAAACTAGAGTGTTGAATTAAAAAGGGAAAATGTATTTATGGCTTATATAAAAGACAAAATATATTTAGAGAGATGGAATACACAAATAACTCGTGACCTTATCCATATGGAGTGATATGGAGCACCAAAAGTCATTCAAGACAATGGAAGGACAAAGGCCATGAAGTGAAAGGTCAAGAGGTGAGAGAAGATGCAAGGGTAGGTAAAAAGTCCTATGCGCATAGCTCTATATATCGAGCTCATTTGAACGTTAAAATTTGTGGAGATGACAAGGAGATGGTGTAGAAGCATATGTTGGTCGTTCTCGCACCAATGGATATCAGAAGGTACCTCATTTGGATGTTACAAGGCACAAAGGTATTCCACCCGCATACCTTTTCCGTTCACAACCACCTTGTGAAGGGGATATCTCTCTATGTACATATCCATTTAATGGATATCATATGTTCATGGAAGCTTATATCTCATACTCTTTGTATCTCAAATATCTCTGTTAGATCATTCACCAGCAGTTACGGGGAACATTTCTTGTGAACCTTAGTTTTTTGCATAACCTGAGATGATAGGTAGTCTAACTTTGTGCAGTCCATTACCTAGTCAAATGAAATCCAAATGGAAAGTTCTTTGGCTTGTTAGAATATGCATGTATGCATATGTATATGCATGTGTGTATGCATATGCATGTGTATGCATATGCATGTGTGTATGCATATGCATTTGTGTATGCATATGCATTTGTATATGCATATGCATATGCATGTGTATGTATATGCATGTGTGTATGCATATGCATGTGTGTATGCATATGCATTTGTGTATGTATATGCATTTGTGTATGCATGTATGTATATGCATTTGTGTATGCATGTATGTATATGCATATTCATATGCATGTGTGTATGCATATACATGTGTGTATGCATATGCATAGTGTATGTGTGTATGTTTGTATGTGTGTATGTGTATACATTTGTGTATGTGTGTATGTATGAATGCATATGCATGTGTATGTATATGCATATGCATGTGTGTATGCATATGTATGTGTGTATGTATATGTGTGTATGCATATGCATGTGTGTATACATATGTGCCTATGCCTATTCATGTGTGTATGCATATGTATATGTGTGTGTATGTATGTATGTATGCATATGCATGTGTGTATGCACATATGTGTGTGTGTACATATGTGAGTGTGTATGTATATGTATATGTCTCTCTCTTTATCTCTCTCTTTACATTTCTCTAGATCTCTCTCTTTCTTTCATCTCTCTCTCTCTCTAGATCTCTCTTTTTCTTTCATCTCGCTCTCTCTATGTCAATCGAAAACAAAACAATCACATACATCGATGTAATTGTTTGAATCGTTGTCATCAAAATCCACTGTCCTTCATCAAATTCCAAAGACTTGATGACAAAATCTCTTGCAAAACTAAAGAGAGAAGATATTAGAAAAGGGAAACCATAAAGAAAGAAAAAAGAGTGTTATACTATGTGCGATATACTTACCAAACATCTAGAGAAATAGAGAGGTGTGCATAGAGAGAGAGAGAAAGAGAGAGAGGGAGAGAGAGAGGGAGAGAGAGAGGGAGAGAGAGAGGGAGAGAGAGAGGGAGAGAAAGAGGGATAGAGAGAGAGAGAGAGAGAAAGAGTGAGAAACAGGGAGATGTTGCTCGCGCGTGCAAATTTGACAGTAGCAGGTCTAGTTTCAAAATGTGATGAATGTCGAATTTTTGCTCTCGGGCCCGATTAAAACACTACATCAATATGAGCATCCATATGAGCATCGGTATATGCTTCAGTAGTTTCCAGTAATTTAGCGACACTTATATTGACGCTTATACCAACACGCATACTGACACACATGTACTGATGCGTATATTGCCTAACTGGTTTTCGAAAGGTTTTTGACGGTCATATTGATTCCGACATGTGACCGTCGGTATGCAGAATGTTGATATGCCCTTGATATGTTGTAGTGAATGTCATCCAATCAAAAGGTAATTGGTTGCAGATGGGTGTATAAAATTAAAAGAAACTCAAATGGATCAGTTTACAGGTACAAGGAAATATTAGTTGCCAAAGGATGCCCACAAACTCATGGTATAGAGTATGAGGAAACATTCTCACCAGTTGCAAAGATGACTACAATCAGAATATTGATAAGTGTAGCTGCTACAAGAAATTGGAGACTCCTCCAACTTGATGTAAAAAAATGCATTTCTAAATGGTTGGATAAGTGAAGAGGTATACATGTCCCAACCTCTAGGTTTTGAAAACCCTAATCATGCTTCTTATGTTTGCAGACTTAAGAAAGAATTGTATGGATTGAAGCAAGCTCCTAGAGCTTGGAATTGCAAGTTGGTTACATACCTTCAAGATCAAGGGTTCAGATCTAGCAACTCATATCCTTCTCTATTCATCAAAAGGGATCACAATGAGGCTATCTATGTGTATATGCAGATGATAGTATTGTAACAGGTGATGATTTGAATGGTATTCAAAGGATCAAGAGACACATGGAAGAGGAGTTCAAAATTAGTGACTTAGGTGAGCTGACATATTTCGTAGTTATGCAGGTGATATACACAGATAAAGGAATGTATTTGACTTAGAGGAGATACATTCAAGATCTAATTCTTAATTTCAAATGGAGAGTACTAAACCTACAAGTACACCTTTGGAGATGAATCATAAACTTAGTGTCTATGAAGGTGATAAAATTGAAGACACTAAAGAATATCAAAGCTTGGTAGGTAGCTTGATATATGCTACTCAGACAAGGGCAGACATATCATATAGTGTGGAAGTGCTTAGTCAATTCATGCAATCACCTGGAAGACCACACATAAATGCTACAAAGAGAGTACTCAAGTACCTCAAAGGAACACTTAATGAACGTATATTCTATCGTTAATCTTCATATTTGGATATCAAAATCTATTTAGATGCAGATTGGGAAGGAGCTAAGGATGATAGAAGAAGTACCTATGGTTACTTAGCATTTTCAGGTTCAAAGATAGTATCATGGAGTTCCAAGAAGCTACCAATAGTTGCTTTATCCTGAACTGAAGTAGAGTACAAAGGTTTGACCATAGCTACTCAACAGGCAATATGGTTAAAAGTATTGTATACAGATTTGGGACTTGTGAGTTCCAAACCTCATATATTTGGAGATAATTTGAGTTCTATGCATCTAGCAACAAACCCTATTTTCCATGCAAGAACCAAACACATAGAAGTTCATTACCTCTTCATCAAGGAGAAGCTCATGGAAAAGGATATTGACATTTCTTTTGTTCCAACTGAAAAGCAAGTAGTAGATATGATGATGAAGGCACTTGTTGGAATGAAGCTTAGTTGTTTTAATTCAATGGCTGGTATTCAACCTATTAGAGAATGAAGACTCAGGAATACCTTAGCTTGAGGGGGAGCTATTGGAACATCAAGCTTACACTATTCTTGAGGTGGATTTGATCTACATCAAAAAGTTTATGGTTTGGATTATGCCAAAATATCCATTGAAGCGTTCTTTTATCTATGCTCATTTATTGTATTTTTTAAAAAGATTTTTCATGGATCACTTACCATTGTAAAAACCTAGAGCTTTAAACATGTAAAAGGATAAAAAGAGATCCTAAATGCCACAAATTTGTGGTGGCTGAATTGCAAGCAATCAATCAACTAAAAGTAGATCAAACTCGATCTTTACTTTTCCTAGATTGTAGGAAAGTGAATTGATTCCCTCCAACAACTAACCACACCTTCATTTGAATTCAAAATCCACTTTTAGAAATTGTGGAGCACTTAAAGAGTATATATAAAGACTTCAAATCACTTGTACATTACATGGCAACAATATACATGCACTTGTGGCCATCATTGTCTTGCTCCTTCATTTTTTTTGCATTATTTTCTTCAACAACAGTGAGCTTGCAGAGGCTATTGCTCTCTCTAGAGAGCTCCAAATTGGATTGGAGAGAACTTATTGGAAAGCTATTAATGTCTAGTTTTTTTTCTATAATGGTTCAAAGCATTTGGTTCAGTCGACTGGGAGACATCTCCATTTTTCTCTCTCGGGGTCTATCTTTGTGCATTCTTGACAAATAGGGAGATACCACTGTTTGAGTGTCTCATTCATTCCAAAAGCATATTTTGCTTATTTCTTGCACTCTTGTGCATTCTATATACGCAACCCTATGTGCATCACTTCTTCAAAAGGAGTTTTTCTAGTTGTAATCATGCTAGTCGCTATGAGCATTTGAAGTTGATTGTCTCATCCAAAGATAGTAAGTTTTCTTAGCTGGTCAATGCACAAACCTATCTGTTGTGTATCGACTCTTTCTCCTTAATGCTCAAAAGAACACAGTGCATTGTATTGCACTTATAGCATGCCTATAAGGTCTATTTGAGTCTCCATAAGCTCAAGGGCTGGTCTTGTGCTGGTTGGCTAGACCAAACATCGTCGCTTCGCAACTCACTTTTCTACCTCCTACAAGCTTCTCCAAGTTCTTTCAATGCACATCACTTGAGTAAGTGGTGAAGCATTTCTGCTACACTACTAAGGAAACCAATTAGATGGGATCACATAGATGGGTTTGATGAGAGAGCATCGATGGGTGCTTATGTGATTCGAGTGATGGTTAGGAAGGTCATAGGCATGGCACTAGCTCTATGACTTAGAGCATAGAACCCTCAGTAAGGAATAGTTCGGGTACCCACTACATATATGTACATTAGCATCTAAAGAGAGGTACTTAGACTCACTCTTGGTACCTAGGAACAAGTTAGTTTGGAATAGAAAGGAATATCCACTATTATATGTTTCCTAGAACCAAACTATACTAGTTTGAGAACATGGGATTCATTAGAGTCCACCGATATGAGTTGAGGATATGGAATTCATTAGAGACCACCTACATATTCCATTAAATATGTATGGAGTATACATTAGGTTTAGTGTAGGTATGACACCATGAATTGGAAGAAGGTTCCACCGGTTTGGGACGGTGGAAACGACTTCCCTTTGGGCACTCTTCTTCTATGGCCAGAGAGAAAAGGAATCATCATTCATGGCAGCATGTCTCACTAGATTAGAGGAGAGATCTTAGTAGACATCTCCTTAGGATTGCGAGTTATCCTTCATAGATTAGGAAAAATTTATTCTCACAGTAGAGAATGTGATAGGGTGATTTTATCACCATTGGTATCACACACTCATTTTGAGATTTTTAGGAAGGATAATTCCATTAGTTTGATTGGATCATATAGATCCATGCATAGAGGATGGTTGGTAGAGATAGCTCTTTGATATGGATACGCATGTGTTTATGGTATCGTGTGATATCATTGCTAACCATTTCAATAGAGGGCTTTGACCCTTATAAGGAATTTATTTTCTCCACTCTTCACTACATACACCTTCATTAGTTAAGGGAGATTTGTTCTCCATCTGTATAGGAACATATGTACTGAGGGATTAAGCATTAGCTATAAAAAAGAGAAGAAAATGAATTCATAAGTTTCTCATTTTAGGAAAAGAGAAAGAGGTAATTAGCTTAGAATGAAAAGCTTAGATATCTCACTTGAGCTCATCTTCCTTGAAGGGGAAAAGGAAAGGAAAATATGATTTGTTCTTTGAGAAGAATAGAGTATGTTTTGTTTTTAGAAAAAAGAGATGTTTAGAACACATCCTTTAGTTTATTTTAGAGGGAATTCATTTCCTCTACTTCTCAATGTAATTTTCCTTCACATGGGACTTTCATTCTCTACTATTTTGGAAGGAAAAAACATGGAGAACTTATGTGCATGTTCTCAATTATGGATAAGTGGAGCAACTAAATTCAATAGTGTCTTTCAAAGGGAAAGGTAAAGTGGAATATATTCCACTACTAAAGCTCTTTTCCCAAAAAGAGATTAGAGATAGAGAGACTTAGAGAGAGAGAGTTTCACTTTCTCATTTTGGTTGTCTAGATAGAAATGGCACTCTTCTATCGAAGACAAGAGGGAGATCAGTTAATCATGATGGTTGGATTGGGTCTCACCTGTGGACTCTAGAGAGAAGTTGTTATGTTTATTTCTAGTGATGGTCCTTGACCAGATGAGATGATCTAGTTATTTGCGAGAGTGAGAGTAGAGCTATAAATCTTCTCTTAGGGGTTTCTAGGAGATAGGGATAGATCTAACCTATAGGGGTACCAAATATTTAGTTGATGTTTCATCATGAGGATGATGTATGCTTGATGCTCCAAGTTACATAGTGGATTTTATTGCACTAAAAACATGCATATAAGTTCTAGTTGACTCTCCATAAGCTCAATGGCTAGTCCTATGCTGGTTGGTTTGACCAAAAATCTTCACTTCACAACTCACTTTTCTACCTCCTACAAGCTTTTCCAAGTTCTCCTAATGGTATCAGAGCTAGATCAATATGGGTGATGGCTTTCCCTCAATGATTGAGAAACTTCATAGACACATCTATGGAGCTTGGAAAATCAAAATGGAGGCCTTTGTAGGGTGGAAATCTTTATGGAACTATAGTACGTGATGAATTTGTGCCTACTACAAGATCCAAAGGAGGAGCTACACAAGAGGAGACAGCTAAACTCACACTTTTCTTGCAAGGGATGCTCAAGCAAGGTCATACATACTAAACTCTATCTCTGATTTTTTGCTACCACATATAGACCTAGGATGCCCTAGAGACTTTCTTTTCTACTACTACCCAGGCAAGGAAGAACCATCTTTGGAATGAGTTCAACCAAATGAAGAGGACACCTAAACAAACTATATTAGATTTTTTTGCAAGGTCAAAGAGGTTGCACTTCATTAAGCATCCATTGGAGAGCTAATTGAAGAGGCCATCATGAGGCAGATTCTAAATGGAATTAGAAGTGATAAGAAATGGTAATCCTTCACCATGGCTTATGATCTCATCATGGATGTACAAACCCCACATTTCAACATATTCCTTGGACAAATCTTCAACCAAGAAGCCAAAAATAATATAAAGGAAGGGAACTCTTATCATGCTAATTCAACTAGTGCCCTATATGTAGATAAGAGGAACAAGAATCTGAAAGGCAAGAAGAAGGAAGGGGATGAAGAGGAGACTTACCAAGCCATCTTTTAAAGCAAGAGCAAGTGAAAAGGGAAGAACAAAGGAACAAAGCTTGAAAAAACCAAATGCAAGAAAGTTCAACCTTGTGCCATTTGTGATAAGACCAACCACACCACTCAAACTTGCTGGTTCAATGGGAAGACCGAGAAAGGAAGTGGAAGAGTTGGATATGGCAACAATAGAGGCAAAGGTGGACACAATTTGAGCAATAACAATAGAGGCCATAACAAAAGGGATTACTGTTAGGGGAGCACTAGATTGTGCTCTATGACTATGGTAGACAAGATTTCAAAAATATACTTCTGATTACAAGAATACCTACATAGGCAAAATAGTACAAGAATATGAAGTTGATACAAGAAGTCCCACAACCCAAGACTATAGGTATAGATAACTCAGCTAGAGATGATATAGGAGATCCCACAACCCCGGATCGTAAGTATGGAACAAGATCTCTAAATTACAAGAAATCCCTTCTCGGAGATGGACTAGATACAAGAAACAAATCGACAAGATCTCATACTACGAGATTACAAGAGGACAAGGCTAGATGTCCAAGATACAAGACTACGAAAGACTAGACCAAGAGACAAGACTAGAACTTGAACTGGAACTTGAAAGTACTTACTTGGTGATCCAAACTCCTTGAGCTCCCAAGACTAGCATTGAAAAGACTGAGAATGAATGTGGCCAACCCCTCCTTATATAAGTTTTCCAAGGGTGGTTACGAATTGATGGTCATCGATGATGTCATTAATTCGAAGCATGGTCTCTAGATGTCAAAATCAAGCAAGAAGACAGTCATTCTTAGGGTTTTGGCACGTTTCAAATGCAATGGAAGCATTGGTTTCTCCTAATTCTGAACCGATCATGAGATATAGGATTTGCATGGAATCTGCAATTCATGCTGGTTTCCTTTGTTTATGACATCACCTCCCCCTCAAGCGATGAGTTCTATAAGGAGTGGTCATGTTCTCTTGTCCTGACTTCATTGGATTTCTTTTATGGAATTCGTGAACCTTGATTGGTGCTCTCTAAATGTTTGTTGCAGGTTCTCAAGTAGGATCACTGATGTCATACCCTTTCCAATGAATAAGGTACTCTAATCTTCCTCGGGATATTCTTGAATCTAGGATATGCTCGACTTCAAATTCTTCATGATCATCAATCTCGATAGGTGGTGAAGGACTAGTTCTCTCCCCCTTCAAGCTTGAAGGAAGTACATGTTCAGAAGATAAAGACTTGTATACATATGTACATTAATTTAGAGATAGCTCACTTATACCTTTTGTATGGTCATGAGCTTATTCATATATGCCTATATATACAAGTAAAAATTCAGGGCAAAGATGTGAGGCTATGTGAAGAGAAGAATTAGAAGTTGTAAGAGTCATTAGACACTTTAGAAGTGTAGGAAATCTCTCTCATCAATCAGATGTAAAACGTTTCAGAAATGAAGAAATATTGCACCCGATCTTTTGCTTAGTACTCCTGTGTTTAATCGTTTGTGAAATGATTTTGTACAAGTCTAATTCTTTAGTTAATTGACCTCTGTACAAGTTTTCAGCTTCTAATTGTGATCAGGCTGAGATAATTGAGAGTAGGAACATTTACATGTGTAAATGTGAAGAAGTGAAGTTGCAACAGGTGCAAAATTTGATGCTAGTGTTTTGGTCAATTCTCCTTCCATAGTGTAACGTTTTGAGCAAGCAAGCACTCATTCTTTAAGTTGGAAGGTAAGCTACCTATGGATAAAAGCATTCAAATAAAAGGGTTTTAATTTAGGAGAACTATGTGTTAAAAGTTATAGGTGTCAAAGTCAAATGTAAAGAACTACAATTTTAGACATAGGTGAATTGTTTGGATCATTTCTCAAGATCTACTGAGTCTTTTGGAATGATTTAACTTGGAGAAGGCGTGCAAACTATAGGCGACACTTTTGCAAAGTTGTATAAAAAAATTTACACATTTGATTAGTCAATGAATGAGATATGTGCAGCAGACTTTCTGAGTATCAATTCACTTCACAGTTTGTTCAAGATTTTGGTAATTGAGCATTGATCCTCCAAATCGGTACATTTTTTGAGTTATTCTTGATATAAAGGTGCTCTAACATCAAGGATAGCTTGGCCTTTTGGAGATTAACACTCTCCATCAGTGGTATCAGAGCAAGAATCATCAAAATTGAATAAAGGAGGACCCCGACTACTGTAATCATAAAGAAATCAACACGTGAAGGTTCAAAAGGTGAAAGCTTGAAAGGAAAGCTTGAGAAGGAGGCGTGGAGCAATCACGAAGATCAAAAGGAGCTTCATTCGAAGTAAAAGGTACTCTTATTCCTCATAAAGGTTGAAGAATATAATACACAGGTGAAGAAAGGATGGGACATTCTCTTCAGATAGAGAAATTGAATAGAGAAAACTATCCAACATGGTCAATGAGGATGGAAGCTCATCTTATGAGCAAAGATTTTATAGGTTACATTACAGGTGAAGAAGAAAGCCCACAATTCAGAGATCCTAGTGTTCCAACTAGAGATGGATTATCAGATTTGAAGAATTGGATGAAGAGAGATGCTCAAGCAAGGAGCATTATCTACATGGGAGTCAATGACTACATGCTACCTCACATTAGAGGTCTTGAAAGTGCAAGTGATATATGGAATTCTTTGGAGGAGCATTTCCAAAACACTGCAAAGTCAAGGAAGGCATCTTTATGGGCAGAGTTTACCACATTTAAGAAGAAGGCTTCTCAATCCATTTTTGATTATGTAACAAGGATGGTCATTGCCGATGCATTAGGAGAAGTTGATGAAGATATTGAGGAGGATAAATTGGTAAGGAAAATCCTCACAAGTTTGAGAGGTGATGAGAAATGGAAGCCATTCATTTTGTCTACTGAATTGTCACTTGATCATTTTACTCCTGATTTAAATCAGTTGTTAGGACACATGCTAACCTTTGAGTAGGATGTCAAAGGTGAAGGTGATAAGAGTGCAGGTCAAGCAATGTATTCAAAGGATAAGAAGAAGAATAGCAAAGGCAAGCAACAAGCAAATGAAGATGAAGGTACAACTAGCCAAGCTAACTTCTTAAGAGGAAGAGGAGGTGGTAAAGGTAGAGGAAGAGGCAGAAGCAATAAAGATGGAGCCAAAGCTTGCTGGATTTGTGGTAAGACAAATCACTTAGCTCATGATTGTTGGCATAATAATCAGAATAATGGTGGATATAATCAGAAATTTAATTCAAGAGGAAGAGGTGGGAGAAATCAAAGAGGTAACTTCAGAGGTAGAGGTAGTAGAGGATTCCAAAGTCAATCCTACAACAATACTTACTACAATTATGCTTCAGATTAGAAGGAGGATTCAACCTTGATTATGAATGCAACCTGTGAAAGGCAAAGTGAAGAGTCTTCTACATTGACTCAAGATGTAGCAATCACCTGAGTGGCAACATAGCCTTGATGACTGATTTGGAGAATAAGGTAACTAATCATGTAGTTCAAAGAGCTGACAATACAAAGCATAATGTGAAGTCAATTGGATCAGTGAAGGCCAAGGATGGAAGTACTCTCTTGAGTAAGGTTTTGTATGTGCCTAGAATTCCAAAGAATTTGATAAGTGTAGGGCAAATTGTTGAAAAAGGTTATGAAGTAAGGTTCACTAATGAAGGAGTTTTTGTGGAAGACCCTAGCAATGGGTATAAACAAATTGTTTTAGGGAAGAAAGAAGGAAGACTCTTCACATTGAAGATTCAAGGTAATGTTGGTCATGCCTTGTTTACTTATGGAGGACATAAGATCTCTGAGTTAGATCTTTGGCACAAAAGGATTGGACATTTCAATGAAAGAGGTATTAAAGATATGGTTAACAATGGTTCAGTGCTTGGATTGCCTAATGTTGCAGGTCAACATATGACATACAAATGTGATGCATGTCAATTAGGGAAGGCTCATAAGCAATCTTAATCCAAGCATGGTTTTATGTATTCAGAAAAGCTTGAATTGGTATAGACAGATGTGTGGGGACCATCAGAGGATTTTAGTATCAATGGTTCAAGAGATTATGTGATTTATGTTGATGATGCTACCAGGTGGATCACTATCTATGTGATCAAAGATAAATCAGAGGTATTTAATACATTCAAGCATTATCATGTGTATGCAGAAAGAATTACAGGTCAAAAGTTGAAGAGACTAAGGTCAGATGGAGGGGGAGAGTATTTGTCAAATGAATTTAGTGATTACTTATGGAATGCAGGTATAAAAAGGGAAGTTACTTGCAGGTACTCTTCTCAACAAAATGGGGTAGTAGAAAGGAGAAATAGAACTCTTGTTGAGTTTGCAAGATCCATGATGAAAGAGAAAAATTGTCCCAATTACTTGTTGGTTGAGGCTGTAAATACATCTACATATTTGGTCAATAGGTTACCATGTAAAGCTTTGTAGGGTATGACACCATATGAGGCATGGTGGGGTAAGAGACCTACCTTAGATCATTGCAAAGTGTCTGGTTGTTTAGCCTATGCATATGTGCCATCACAGTTGAGGCATAAATTAGAACCTAAAGTAGAGAAGTATGTGTTCATTGGATAGGATGAAAAGCAGATGGGTTATAGGTTGTGGAGTCCATCCACAAAACAACTTCTTGTATCAAAGGATGTTACATTTGATGGGCAAGGTACTTGGTATGCAGGTACAATCAATATTTAAGCAAGTGATGAAGAAGTTGTGAATCAGAAGAAAGGTAAATCAAAGCTTCAGATATTTGATGAAGAAGAGAATAATGAAGTCGAGGTTGAAGTTGAAGAAGTGCCAAGGTTTGATCCAAAATGTGATGAGTCAGAAACTTCAAGAAGTGGAGAACTCAGAAGGTCATCAAGACATAAATGGCAGCCTAGAAGGTATAGCTATGACACTTAGTTTTTGGTTACTAAAGATTATGCTTATATGGTAAAAGCAGATGAAGACCCTTCTACATATGAAGAGGCAAAAGATAAGGAAAATTGGGAGAAAGCTATGCATGAAGAGTATGATGCATTAATGGAAAATGAGACTTGGGATTTGGTTCCTAAACCAAATAGTCAGAAGATTATTGGATGTGAATGGGTCTACAAGACAAAGAGGTATGCAGATGGAAGTGTTTCTAGGTATAAAGCTAAACTTATTGTGAAAGGGTTTGCTCAGACATATGGTATAGATTATGATGAGACCTATAGTCCTATGGCAAAGATGAAAACCATTAGGACACTCATAGCCATTGCTACATGTAAAGGTTGGAAATTATGTCAATTACATGTGAAGAATGCTTTTCTAAATGGTTATATTTCAGATGATGTTTTCATGGAGCAACCACAAGGATTCAGAGATGAAAGGTATCTAGATGATGTATGTAAGCTCAAGAGAGCTTTGAAAGGTTTGAAGCAGGCCTCAAGGGCATGGAATTATAGACTTGTGAAGTTCTTGAGGAAACTTGGTTTTCAAGTACTAAAGTAGATAGTAGCTTGCTTGTCAAAGCAAGTGATGATGGGTTCATTTACATGTGCATATATGTTGATGATATAATCCTTACAGGTACAGATGAGAAGGGCATACAAAGCCTAAAGAAGCAAATGGAGAAAGAGTTAAAGATTAGTGACTTGGGAGACTTGTCATATTTCTTGGGCATGGAGATCTCATACACTCAACATGGAGTGTATGTAACTCAAGAAAGGTATTTGAAGAACTTGTTGATCAAGTTTAAAATGGAAGATTGCAGGGTAGCACCTACTCCAATGGAGGTGAATCATAAATTGAGCAGATATGGAGGAGAAGAATTCAAGGATATGAAGATGTATCAAAGTCTGGTTGGTAGTCTTATCTATGCTACATTAACTAGACCTGATTTTTCATATGCAGTTGGTGTTATCTCAATTCATGCATTGCCCTAGGAAAGAACATTGGGTTGTATGACAAAGAGTGTTGAGGTACATTAAGGGTACACTCAAAGAAGGTTTGTACTATGGTTTTACATCAGATACAAACATCAAGATATATAGTGATACAGATTGGGCAGGTAATCTTGATGATAGGAGATCAACATAAGGATACTTGTGTTATGTGGGAGATAAGTTAATCTATTGGTGTTCTAAGAAGCAACACAGAGTTGCTTTATCATCTACAGAAGCAGAGTATAAAGGTATGGTTGAAGCTGCAAAGGAAGTCATATGGCTAAAGACTCTTATGAAGAGTTTTGACATCATTAAGAGTACACCCACTATTCATGGAGATAACATGAGTTCATTGTATCTAGCTGCTAACCTTGTTTTTCATGCCAGGACTAAACACATTGAGATTGAGTATCACTTTCTAAGAGAGAATGTGATGGATAAGGAGATTGAAGTCATACATACTTCAACAAAAGATCAGATAGCTGATATGCTAACCAAAAGCTTGGATGGACCAAAGCTACAAAGATTCAAAGACATGGCAGGTATAAAGAAGATAGAGAAAACCTCAATTGATGATTGAGGGGGAGCTGTTGGTGCAAGACAATCAACAATTGAAGTTTTGATGAAGGATTAAAGTCAAGGATTAAAGAAAAGATCAATTTATGAAGCTTGAAGAAAGTACATGTTTAGAAGATAAAGACTTGTATACATATGTACATTAATTTAAAGATAGCTCACTTATACCTTTTGTATGGTCATGAGCTTGTACATATATGTCTATATATACAAGTAAAAAGTCGGGCCTCTCTCATCAATCAGATGTAAAACTTTTCAAAAACGAAGAAATATTGCGCCCGATCTTTTGCTTATTACTCCTTCTGTGTTTAATCTTTTGTGAAATGCTTTTGTAAAAGTCTAAGTCTATAGTTGATTGACCTCTGTACAAGTTTTTAGCTTCTAATTGTGATCAGGCTGAGAGAATTGAGAGTAGGAACATTTACATGTGTAAATGTGAAGAATTGAAGTTGCAAAAGGTGCAAAATTTGATGCTAATGTTTTGGTCAATTCTCCTTCCACAATGTAAAGTTTTGAGCAAGCAAGCACTGATTCTTTAAGTTGGAAGGTAAGCTACCTATGGCTAAAAGCATTCAAATAAAGGGTTTGCAGTTTGGGAGAACTAGGTGTTAAAAGTTAGAGGTGTCAAAGTCTACTGTAAAGAACTATACTTTTAGACATAGGTGAATTGTTTAGATCATTTCTCAAGATCTATTGAGTCTTTTGGAATGATTTAACTTGGAGAACGTGCACAAACTATAGGCATAGCTTAATGAAAATTTTTATAAAAAACGTTACACATTTGATTAGTCAATGTGTGAAATATGTGCAACAGACTTTCTGAGTATCAACTCACTTCAGAGTTTGTTCAAGATTTTGGTAATTGAGCATTGATCCTCCAAATTGGTAAAATTTGCGAGTTATTCTTGATATAGAGCTGCTTTAACATCAAGGATAGCTTGGTCTTTTGGAGATTAACACTCTCCATCAATGGTTCAAGGCTGAAGCTTCATGATGGCTTGAAGAGATAGCTGCTAGCTAGAGATGCTCAAGTTTAAGTAATACACTCTCTTGTTGATCAAAGGCGTCTTCACCCTTCTTTGATGCAAGGTAAGATCTTCTGGACAGAGCATCTGATTGACATTGTTTGATGTCCTGGACGGTATGTGATGAAAAATTCAAAATCTGTATAAAAAGTTACTCCATCGATATTGCCTTCTATTGAGGATGCGGGTGGTCATTAAATACTCTAAGTTCTTGTGATCTATATACACAGTAACTTTGTGAGCTGCTCCTTCTAGCTGGTGATGTCAGGTATCAAATGCGCCTACTATGGCAAGAAGTTCTTTATCATGGATTTCATAATTAATTTTTGGAGGGGAAAATCTCCTAGAATGATATGCAACTAGATGTAAGTGTCCATCATCTCCATATTGGGATAGAATGGCCCCTAGGACAAAGTCTGATGCATCTATTTCTAGGAAGAAGGCTTTGCTTGAATCACGATGAACTAGAATTGGGGCAATAGTGAATGCTGATTTCAAGGTTTGAAAGGCTTTTTCTGCTTCTTTGGTCCATGAAAATTTTGACTTTCTTGTAAGCTTGGTAAAAGGTGTCATAATCTTGGAGTAATCTCTAATGAATATGCTATAAAAACTGGCAAACCCTAGAAAACATTGTACATCTCAAACACAAGAAGGTGGTTGCCAATTCAAGGATTTTCTTGATCTTTCTAGGGTCCATAAAGATTCCTTTTTATGATACAATGTACCCTAAAAACTCCACATCTGTCTGATGGAAATAGACTTCTCTGATTTTGCATATAACCCTTTTTCTCTTAGTTTCTCTAGGACTATTTTACGTGACATTCATGATCTTCTAGATTTTTGGAGAATATCAAGATATCATCAATATATATTACCACAAAATCATCTAAATACTCTCAAAAGATATCATTCATCATATGTTGAAAGATTATTGGAGCATTTGTGAGACCAAATGGCATAAATACATATTCAAAGTGTACATAGCTTGTTCAGAATGATGTCTTCCATTCATCTCCTTCTTTGATCGTGACAAGATTGTATGCTCCTCGAAGGTCAATCTTTGTGAAGAACTTTTCTTTTCCAAGCCGTTCCAAGAGCTTTGATATAAGTGGTAGAGTATATCTGTTCTTTATTGTGACTTTATTCAACCATGATAGTCCACATACATTTGAAGAGTTTCGTCCTTCTTATTTACAAATAGGATAGGGGCTCTTGCAGGAGACTTCAAGTGTTTGATAGACCCCTTGGCTAGATTCTCATCAATATTCTTACATAATTCTGTAAGTTCCTCTAGGGATAGTCTATAGATTGGCCCGAAGAGTGATTGTGCTTCCTCTTAAAGTTCTATGGCACAATCATAAGGTCCATGCTCTGGGAGCATATCTGCATTCTTTTTTTCAGAAACATCTTCAAACCCTTGGTATTGGTTATGTAGCTTCACTAAATCATCTTTCTTGCTTGAGTTGGTATGACATAGATCATATACGTCGGTTCCTTCCTCACTACATGCATGAAGGCTTTGGCTCCAACATATGTCGGGTTCTTCTGGATATCTCGCACGTGATTTTATTCTTTTCCCAATTAATTTCTAGATTATGTTTCTTTAACCACGGCATTCTGATGATAACCATCTTTACTGGATTGGCGTTTGGGGCTGATCTCATGTTTTACTGTGCTCAGAGCCCTTAGATCTTGGCTAAATCCGATGGACGCCCGCTTTTGGGGCTGATCCAATTTTCGGGTGTGTCTTGAGCCGTTGGATGCATGATTGATCCAAGGGGAGATATCAAAAGGTGCTTTTGCTATGATGGGAATCAATTCTAACCTTTAGATCAAGCTAAGATCCAAGGGTCCAGATCTTAGGCGCATTTTTGAAGGAGGATCCTCATTTTAGCCGTTGGATCCAAAGCAAATCCAAAGGCAAAAATTCAAAGGCACCTTTTTGAGGATGCAACTCATCTCATCCATTGGATTTCAAGACAATCCAAAGGCCCAAATGCAATGCCCCCTTGAATTTTGCCATTAAGCCTCAACCATTGGACCTTTGAGCCCATCCAAGGGTTCTAATTAGTTTTCAAACATTTGAAAACCATTCAAATGGCTAAAACCACCACTGCTAAGTGGTTTTTACCTTTTTGACCACACAAAAATAAGGGAAGCCTATGCCTAGCCTATGTGTTTAATGGACTAGACTGTGGCCACCACCCTCTTCTCATTGGTCCATCACTAATCACTCCTTAAGCTAAAAGGCCCATGTAGGGTTCACCTTTTTCCTAATGGTCTTCTACTTTCAATGCATTTTTGGCTGAACGTGTGCTAAAACATTAGTATATAGTGTTGTATACACCTCAACAAAATGGATTTGCTGAAAGGAAATGGAGAGGTGTATGGTCAAGATTCACGATTTATCACATAGTTTCTAGATTGAGGCTCTTATGTGTGCAGGATATGTACTAAATATGTTTCCCACTAAAGCATTGTAATCTATCACTCCTTATGAGGATTGGCATGGTTGCAGGCCATCTATTGATCATATGCATATCTTTGGTTTTTTGGCATATGCATTAGTGCCTAAACAACAATGCAAGAAATTGGATGATAAAGTAGTGAAATGTATTTTTGTTCTATATATTTTTGAAAGCAAAGGCTATCGTCTATATCATCCACAATCTAATTGCATCTTGGTTAGCCATGATGTTGTTTTTGTGGAAGATGAAATTCATCCATTACTTTCATGTACTAAGGAGATATTAGTTAGCTCCAAAGATGTGTATGACACTTTGTTGGCTCTTTTTATAGATGGAAAGTCTAGTGCTAGTCCAAATGAGGCATTTTCTCAACCTTTACAGGTTCCACATGATGATGCAGATCATTGCATTTCTGATAGAGATTTACATGATGCATTTGTGGATGGATGGATGGATGGATAGATGGATAGATTGATAGATTGAGAGGGCTGATTTAGAGGAGGCAAAAAATATGCCTAAATGGCTAGTGCATGTTGGAGCAAGTCTATGACAAGCCCAAGTATAGGCTTGAGTCCCACAAAGTCATAGAAGAAGCTTTAAAATGAAGACTATGTAAAGTTCACTTGTGAACTATCTCTTGTAACTTTTGAAGAGTTTACTTAATGTAAAAGTGAAAGACTCTTAAGTGGTTGAGTCCACTTGATTAGAAAGGGAAAGAGGAGCCACGAATTTGTGATTTGTGGTAGATAGAGAATCAAATCAATCACTGATTTATTGGAGAGTGATTGAGGGAAGTTAGCCTCCCAAACTCAACTATAAATAGATGGCAGCTTTAGTCGTGGTTAGAGAGACCTATGTGAAGGCCTCCAAGAGCTGAGCTTTATGCCATATCAAGGTGTGGTTCCAAGGCACATACATGTATCAGTAAGTCCATTGTATTGTACAAGCAATATACTTTCATTTTCATGATCATTTGAGTTCATATTTCCATGTTCTTGTGAAGTGTACTACTCACTGCCATATCTCTCAGTTTTCTCAGTTAGATTGCAGAGATGGTTTCTCTGAGCTTGGTGCATCATTTTCAGTTATTTAACTTGGTAAAGTTAGCTCTACAAATCTACTATGTGCTCACCAATTTTCATTTCATTTGGGTGTTTCAATCTTCAGTTATGTTCAGTTCAAGTCAATAATATCTGTTCATTTTCAGTTCTCTATCAGGTACCTGACTTTTTTTACTCATCTTGTGAGAGCTGTTTCTCAGTGTGTACTTACCCAAATTCAATGATTTAAAGCTTGTTGGATTCCGCATACTGTCTAGTATAAGCACCCAAATGTTCATAATCATTGAATTCTTAAATCTGGAGTTATGATCATTTTTCTGCTCCCTGGTCTCATTACTATAGCAGCCCGTGAAAATCAAGATGATATCATCACTTGTTAAACATCATTCTTAGTGTGTGGTTCATTATTTTTTATGAGATTACTCTTGAACGTTAGCACTTGAAGTTGAATAGACTTCCCCAAGAGGCATTAAGCTAATTGCTACTGTGATCAGAGAAATATGCAAAACACTGGACAGGTGTGTGAACCAAAATAGCAAGTTCTTCACCTCTAAGCTAACTCCAACTTATCTGTTTTGATCTATCTTTTTGAGAGTGATCTTCCAAGGTACATAGGGTGTCTAATACATCCATTGGAAATCTAAAGGGGCCCACCACATACTCCTAGAGTTCATTTGGCTGGTGTAGATCAAGGATTTTTCAACACCTCTTCATCTTCAAGCACATACCTATCCATCTCTTCACAGTGGTATCAGAGTAAGGTTGGACAACATGGGAGATGGATTTCCTTCATCAATTGAAAAATTGGATAGAGGTAATTACTCAGCTTGGTCATTAAAGATGGAAGCGTATCTCCAAGGTAGAAGTTTATATGGTTATGTGGCTGGAGATGAAGTTATGCCAAGTTTCAGGAACAAAAGTCAACCAACACAAGAAGAGCAAGAGAGATTGAGCACATGGTGCTCCAAGGATGCACTTGCAAGGTCTTATCTCCTCAACTCTATCTTAGATTTTTTTGTTGCCTCACATTAGAAGTTGTAAGACATCTCAGGAAGTGTGGGATGCACTTGAAGCTTTCTTTTCTTCAAGTACTAAAGCTAGGAAGCATCAACTATGGCTGGATTTCACAACTCTCAAGAAGGCTCCCAAACAAAATGTGACTGATTTTGTCACAAAGCTCAAGGACATAGCAGATCAGTTGGGAAGCATTGGAGAGGTAATAGATGAAGAGAAAATTGTAAGGGAGGTCAACAATGGCTTGAAGGTAGATGACAAGTGGGAAGCATTCACCACAGCTATGGATTTGTACATGGACATGCATGTACCTGATTTCAATACACTCATTGGACAACTACTTACTCAAGAGGCAAAGCTTATCAAAAATGGAGAAAGCTCTAAAGGTAATCAATCTTCATTATTATACACTAATAAAAGCAAGTTCAAAGAGAACAAAGGAAAGGCAAAGAAAGTGGATGATGAAGCAGGTACATATCAAGCTAACTATGCAGGTAGAGGAAGACATGGCAGAGGTAGAGGAAGAGGAGGTAGACAAGGCAGGGGGAGATCCCAAGACTCCAACTCATGTTCTATTTGTGGATTAACTAATCATACAACTGAAAATTGCTTTAGAAATTCCAGGAATCAAAGAGGCAGAGGATACAATATAGGACAAGGAGGCTAGAAAGACTTCAATAACTACACAGAAGACTCAAACAAAGAGGATTCATTATTGATAAAAAAAATGGCTATGCCACAAGGTAAATCTGATGAGCATGTTTTCTACATAGATTCAGGTTGTTCAAATCATGTGGCAGGAAATGTGGCACTACTATCAGATTTAGAATATCCAAGGAATAAGCATGAGGTACAAACAGGAGATGACACAACACATCCCGTGGAGAAAATAGGCAATGTCAAAGCACCTGATGGAAGCATCAACCTACTCAGTAAGGTACTCTATGTCCCTACCATTAAAAAGAATTTGATAAGTGTTGGGCAGATAGTAGAGAAAGGGTTGCAAGTCAGGTCCACAAAAGCAGGAGCATTTGTTGAAGATCCAAGTCAAGGATTCAGAAGAATTGCAAAAGGTGAAAAGGTAGGTAGATTGTTCACATTTGAATTACAAGACACTAGAAATATTGCTCTCTTTAATTATGGTAGTCAGACACTCACAAAATTGGAAGTATGGCACAAAAGGATAGCACATATTGGTGAAAGGTCATTAAAGCAAATTTGCAGGGACCAAAGTGTACTTGGACTCCCTAATTTGTCAAAACAACATATGATTTATAAGTGTAGTGCATGTCAATTTGGAAAGTCTCATAGGTTACCATTCATGAAGAAAGGTTATATGCATTGAGATCTGTTGGAGTTGGTTCATACAGATGTATGGGGACCTAGCAAGGAAGCTTCAATATCTGGATCAAGGTATTATGTCTCCTTTATTGATGATTGCAGCAGATGGACTATCCTATTCTTTATGAAACACAAAGATGAAGTTTTCTCATGTTTCAAAAGATATTTGGCTCTTGTGGAGAATCAAACAAGTAAATCACTAAAAAGGCTAAGGTTAGATGGAGGGGGAGAATACTTCTCCCATGAGTTTGATTCTTTTCTTCAAGAAAGAGGAATCAAAAGAGACGTAACTACAAGGTACACTCCTGAGCAAAATGGAGTGGCAGAAAGGAGGAATAGGACAAATGTTCAAGCTGCAAGGTCCATGTTAAATGAAAAGCATTTGCCTAATTATCTATGGGCTGAGGTTGTATCTACAGCCACTTACTTGATTAACAGGTTGCCTTCAAAATCCCTTGACGGGATGACTCCATATGAGGCTTGGAATGGAAGAAGAACAAGCTTAGATCATTGTAAAATTTTTGGATGTATTGCTTTTGCTCATGTTCCTTCACAGGTTAGGGGCAAGATGGATCCAAAGGCAGAAAGGTGTGTATTTATTGGATATGACAACAATCAAAAGGGCTACAGGTTATACAACCCTACCAACAAAGGATTCTTGGTAAGCAGAGATGTAGTTTATGATGAAAACAATTCATGGTATGAAGATTCATGCAGGAAGGTCAATTTACCATATGATCTTGAAGAAGATTTTCCAAATCTTGGTAGAGAACAACCAAAGATTGAAGAACAAGACACCTCGGAGGATGATGAAGAATCTCAGATGGAAAAGATCAAAGCATGGAAGTCTAAAGGTAAAGCAAAATTGCAAGAACTTGGACATGAGGCAGAATCATCACATCATGGCCTAAGAAGATCTATGAGGGAAAAGAAAAAACTAGAAAGGTATGGGTTTTACACCTCATTAGTAACTAAACATTCTATCTACATAGCATAGGACATAAATCAAGAGGAGCCATCATCATTTGAAGAGGCCAAAGCAAAAACAGAATGGAAGCATGCAATGAAGGAAGAGATTGAAGCACTTGAGGAAAACAACACTTGGGATTTGGTGCCCAAGACTTCATCCATGAAGGTAATAGCTCAAGATGGGTCTATAAACTCAAGAAGAATTCTGATGGTTCCATCAACATGTATAAGGCAAGGCTTGTAGCAAAAGGCTTTGCACAAACTCAGGGAATTGATTATGAGGAGACCTTCTCTCTTGTGGCAAAGATGCCTACTATTAGGGTTTTGCTTAGTATTGCCTCTTCCAAGAATTGGAAGATACTTCAAGTAGATGTAAAGAATGCATTCTTGAATGGTTGGATAACAGAAGAGGTATATATGGCACAACCACCTGGTTTTGAGAATCAAGTTTATCCTGATTATGTGTGTAAACTTAACAAAGCATTGTATGGTCTCAAGCAAGCTCCAAGAGCTTGGAATTTCAGACTTGTTTCATTCTTATAGGACAAAGGCTTTCAACCAAGCAAGGCAGATCCTTCACTCTTTATTAAAAAGAGTAATTTTGAGATCATCTACCTATGTGTATATGTAGATGATATTATATTGACAGGGAATGATGCAGATGGTATGAAGAAGATCAAAGATCAGATGAGAGAAGAGTTCAAGTTAAGTGATTTGGGTTCACTTACCTACTTCCTAGGTTTGGAAGTTGTCTACAAAGATCATGGTTTGTTTCTCACTCAAAGAAAGTACAACAAGGACATGTTGGCAAAATTCAAGATGCAAGATTGTAAGATTGCAGGTACTCCAAGGGAGGTCAATCACAAATTGAGCTCACATGAAGGTAAACTCATAGAGGACATCATTTCATATGAAAGTCTAGTGGGTAGTCTCAACTATGCCACATTGACAAGAGTAGATATATGTTACAGTGTGAGTGTGCTAAGTCAATTTATGCACACACCAAGGAAACCACATATGGATGCTGCCAAAAGGATTCTCAAGTATCTCAAAGGAACCATAAATGAAGGACTTTATTATCCTTATGTATCTTATTTAGGTTTGAAGCTATTTTCTGATGCAGATTGGGCTGGCTCCAAAGAAGATAGAAGGAGCACTTGAGGTTATCTTACCTTTGCAGGTTCAAAGCTTATTTCATGGTCATCCAAGAAGCAACCCACATTTGCTCTCTCTTCTACTGAAGCTGAATATAGAGGTCTTGCCATAGCCACTCAGGAAGCTATGTGGATGAAGACATTATTCAAAGATCATGGATTGGAGTTTGGAACTCCAACTATTTTTGGTGACAATATGAGTTCTTTTCATTTGGCTGCTAATCCTATTTTTCATGCAAGGACTAAACATATTGAAGTTCATTATCACTATGTACGAGAGAAGGTTCTAAGCAAAGAGATTCAAATATCATATGTGTCCACTCATCAACAATGTGCACATATTCTAACCAAAGCATTGGATGTTACAAAGCTTTGCAAATTCAAGGCTATGATTGGTTTGCAGGTAATCTTGGAAGATTGAAGACCTCAAGCATACTTGGCTTGAGGGGGAGTTGTTATAGCAAGTCTATGACAAGCCTAAGTATTGTCTTGAGTCCCACAAAGTCATAGAAGAAGCTTTAAAATGAAGACTACGTAAAGTTCACTTGTGAACTACCTCTTGTAACTTTTGAAGAGTTTACTTAATGTAAAAGTGAAAGAATCTTAAGTGGTTGAGTCCACTTGATCAAAAAGGGAAAGAGGAGCCACGAATTTGTGATTTGTGGTAGATAGAGAATCAAATCAATCACTAATTGATTGGAGAGTGATTGAGGGAAGTTAGCCTACCAAACTCAACTATAAATAGATGGCAGCTTTGGTCGTGGTTAGAGAGACCTATGTGAAGACCTCCAAGAGCTGAGCTTTATGCCATATCAAGGTGTGGTTCGAAGGCACACATATGTATCAGTAAGTCCATTGTATTGTACAAACAATATACTTTCAGTTTCATGATCATTTGAGTTCATATTTCCATGTTCTTGTGAAGTGTAGTACTCACTGCCATATCTCTCAGTTTTCTCAGTCAGATTGGAGAGATAGTTTCTCTGAGCTTGGTGCATCATTTTTCGTGATTTAACTTGGTAAAGTTAGCTCTACAAATATACTATATGCTCACCAATGTTCATTTCATTTTGGTGTTTCAATCTTCAGTTATGTTCAGTTGGAGTCAACAGTGTCTATTCATTTTCACTTCTCTATCAGGTACCCGACTGTTTTTACTCATCTTGTCACAGCTGTTCCGTAGTGTATACGTACCCAAATTCAATGATTTAAAGTTTGTTGGATTCATCATACTATCTAGTATAAGCATACCAAGTTTTAGAATCATTGGATTCTTAACTCTGGAGTTATAATAATTTTTTGGCTCATTGGTCTCATTATTGTAGCAGCCCGTGAAAATTGGGATGATGTCATCACTTGTTAAACATCATTCTCAGTGTGTGGTTCATTAATTTTGATGAGATTACTCTTGAAAGTTAGCTCTTGAAGCTAAATAGACTTCCCCAAGAGGAATTAGCCTAATTGCTGCTATGCTCAGAGAATTATGCAAAACACTAGACAGGTGTATGAACCAAAATAGCAAGTTCTTCACCTCTGAGCTAACTCCAACTTATCTGTTTTGATCTATCTTTTTGAGAGTTATCTTCCAAGGTACATAGGGTGTCTAATACATCCATTGGCAAGCTAAAAGGGCCCACCACATACTCTTGGAGTTCATTTGGCTGGTGTAGATCAAGGATTTTGCAACACCTCTTCATCTTCAAGCACATACCTATCCATCTCTTCACAGTGCAGACTTTGTGAGATAGCATATTAGATGCACCTCTATTATCAAGCTCTCATAGTGCTTCTTTTGCATCAGATTGATATTCTATGGCTACCTCTAGTCTTTGTTAGGATAATGAGCCTATTTTGTTTGATGAAGCACAAAATTTAAAAAATTGGATGGGACCTATGCAATCTTAATATGATGCTTTTATGAAAAATGATACTTGGTCTTTATGTGACTTGCCTCCTAGCAAGAAGGCCACCGGCACTAAGTGGGCATACAAGCTCAAGTGTAAGCCTAATGGGATTGTTAAAAGGTATAAGGCTAGGCTTGTTGCAAAAGGTTATGCTCAAGAGAGAGATATTGATTTTGATGAGACCTTTGCACCTACATGCCGAATGACTATAGTTCACAACATCTGTGCACTTGCAGCTCATCATGGTTGGAATGTACATCAGATAGACATTAAAAGTGCATTTCTATATGGTGACTTGCATGAAGAAGTGTATGTTCTTCAACCCCATGACGTTGTGTAGAAAGGGCATGAAAACAAAGTGTGTAGGTTGTAGAATGCATTATATGGTTTGAACCAAGCACCATGTGCTTGGTATGAAAAGGTATATGCCTACTTGATTGAACATGGTTTTGAGAACAATCGAACTGAGAGCACCTTATATGTTAAGCATCCAAATGATGTGCTTCTGATCATTGTTGTCTTTGCTGATGACATGTTGCTCACTCGTCCTAATAAGAAGCATATAGCTGATTTTAAGGCTGATTTGCATACCTCATTTGAGATGTCAGATTTGGGGCATTTGCATCATTGTTTGAGCATTCAATTTATGCAAGTTGATGGCAAATAGCTTTCTATAAAAAAAATATTGACACATTATTGTAGCATTTTGGCCTTGAAGACTGCAAACCTATTGCCACTCCTATGGAAACATGTTTATGATTCAGCCTTCATGATGTTGGAGATGCATTTGATGCTATTCTCTATCACCATGATGTTAGATGCTTGATTTACTTATGCATTACTTGGCCAAATGTTTAGTTTGTTGTTTCATAGATGCATAGGTTTATGCATTGCCCATGTGTCAAGCATTGTCAGGCAGTTAAGCGCATCTCATCTCTTCCAAACAAATTTCTGGTCTCTTTCTCAGTATTGTCTAATTGTTGGAAAAGATATTGTTGACACCTATTACAAACCTCACATTAGGACGTCCTCATGCCCCAGCATCAACAAGTATCGATGTTCGTGTGCCTAGAGAGTTTGCTCCAAATACACAGTGCAACAATGATGTGAACTCTCAAAATGAGCGTCCTGAAGCTGGAGAAAAGAATATTGATCTTTGGACTCATGGTTCATTATACCCTCCTGATCCAATGTCTTCTTACCATCCAACATTCCATAACCTCTCAACTTTACTTCAATTCATCGGTGCCGGTAAAGTTGGGCTCTTAGGTTATTGTCAACGATTATCTACACATTCAAGTGTCATTACTAAGTATTGGATTCAACAATATCAACTAAATCATACAAGGTTGGTCACTTTAGAAAGCACAATCATATCTTTACAAGAAAAGCTTGTAGAGCTTGAAAAGCATATGGAAAAAAAGGTGAGAACAATTGAGAAATTAAGAACCACTGTCCAACACTTGAGAGAGACTCCACTTGGGATGCGATGTAGGAGAGGATCATTAACATCCTTTGACTCTCTTTCAATTGGTGGTGGAGCACGCAAACGACGAGTTTTTGCGATAAGGTTTGGCTTGTATTTGTTTCTCTTTTTGGAAGACTTATATATATATATATATATATATATATATATATATATATATATATATATATATATATATATATATATATATATATATATATATATATATATATATATATATATATATATTATGTAGGTCATTCGTTGAAGATGTTAGTGCTTCATCAACAATAGAGGATCAACTCAAGTTATTAAATATGTTTGACCACCAAGCAGGTGGTTAGTATTTTGGAGTCACGAATAGGAAACCTTATCAAGAAGCAAGTGATTAAAGATTTCACAAAAAAGTTACAAGATATTATCACTCCTAGAGACGTGCAGATGGTATGTGATGAAGCAGGAATTAGTACTAAAGGATACAGTGCATTGTACAATTTTTGAAGCATTCATTACAAAGAGAAGGTATTTTGCAGAATATGTTTCCATCTCCTTACAAGGTATCACTTAAGAAGTCAATGTCCAATGAAGATATAGCTAGTATTCATGGAAACTACTTATATATAGAGGATATTATGCCTATGTCCATTTATCATTTATCTATATCCAAAAAAGAGTTTAAAAGTGCAGCTGGAAATGGATTTCCTTACACAAAGTACAACAACATATTCGTGGATTTGGAGAGGCTTCAACAGGAAATGGTTCGATTTTACAAATCTACTATACCAAGTATTGTCGACTATTGTTACCTTGATATACATTGTATTTTGATGTTATAAAAATTTTGGTAATTTATGTAGATTGTAATACCAAATTAAAGTTTATATTGAAGCTAGATGAATGCCATATCATAAAGGGACGACGAATGGAGAGATTGAGTTTGACACTCATGAATGAAGCTATGACAAATGCCATATCTGATGAAAGTATAGCTCTAACTCTACATATAGTGTTCAATCCGAGAAAGATATATGGTGGTTAGGTGCTATTGAAGTACCTAAGGATTCCAATGATGTTCTTTCATGGATTTTTAGTAGGACCCCATGGATCACTAAAGTAATAGTTTCTCAAATTCATGGTGCAAGGCTCAACATAGAAAACTTAGGTGATTTTGAGATAGATTGGCACTTGGGTGGGGATTTAAAAACTATCAAATGCATGTTAGGTTGCAAGCAAGGTGCATCTGCTCTTTATCCATGTCCATTTTGTACACGAGGCTATAAAGTAACAAAGGGACAACAAAAACGACTATCTAGCTTAGATGAATACATAGATGCACCTACTTCCGTGGAATGGGATAGACCTTTGTTAAGGTGTCCAATGTTAGAAATACCTAACCGTGACACATTAGATAAAGATTGGAATCCCATTATTCCATTTCCATTAGTTAATGTTCACTTTTGCACATCGCATGCCTTCATGAGAATATTTGATAGATTATTGAAGCTCCACATAGAATATGCATTTTCCATGAAGCCAATTGATAAATCTATACAAGCCATCAAAAAATTGGAAGAGTTGCTTAATTCGATTGGTTGTCATGGTGGTAATGTAACTCTAGTTGTCAAAAAACCTGATGAATCGCAAAATAGTTTGCAAAAAGTGTCAATGACAGGGAAGAAGGCAAGAAAATTTTTCAGAAGAGGTATGAGCCCTAAGAAAAATGAATGTGGGGAGCTATGGAAAGACTTGTGCATGATCACCACTGATAATGATTCTCAAATTGACCTTAGACTTAATAGGCGAAAGAAGGTTTGATCATGCTTAGATACGTTGGTAGGCTTAATGAGTCTTAATAGCTCCAACAAAAATGACCGTTAGTTGTTTCAAGATACATTAATGGAGTTTGCAAGGTGTTTCATCCTATCTTGGGGAGAGAGCAATATTACACATTACATTGTAAGTTTTCTTATTTTTTCAATTTTCTTGTTGATAAGGTGTTATATGTACTTATATCATTTCAGCATATTTTATTTGCACATGGAGCATTTTTTATGCATCGATATGGTTCGTTGGAGATTTTTAGTACACAAGGAATGGAGAAGTCAAATTACACGGCTAGAGGTGTTTACTTCAAGAACACACGACATGGTGGTGGTGCAATGCAATCAAACTATATGGAAGAGATTTTTAATTGGTTTTATGGTACTACATTTTCAAGGACATATGCAATGGAATGAGCCAAGGAGTCGAAAGTTGCAAAATTCGCAAGAATTAATCAACACAACTTAGCTAGTGAAAAATGGAAGTCACAACTTCATATTCTTGTACTATTTTCCCTATGTGGGTATTCTTGTAATCAGAAGTATATTTATGAAATCTTGTCTACTGTAGTTAGAGAGCACAATCTAGTTCTCCCCTAACATTTTGGCAAGAATAGCTTTTATCCAAGATCCGGCACCATGGAGAACACTTATGAACAGATCGTGGCATCATTTTAGAGTCATGAACAACAAATCAAGGATCGAACTCATAGGCAGACACAAGTCGAGATAACATCCAGTGCATATAGGAACGCTTATCCAAGAGCTACAAGAACAAGTTGGGAATCTTCAAGAAAATCAAGGAGCATTCAAGTGAACCAACGTCCTAATTCATCCTTCATGAAGGAACCCAAGATTTGCATGGCAAAAAAGTTCGATGGTGATCGCATGAAGTTTTGAGGATTCTTGCAACAAGTCAAATTGTACATTCGTATGCAGCCTGATAGATACCCTGATGATGCATCCATCTCCATGAGTGACCTGTTCTTTCGTTCAGTAACTCCATTCTATTGAGGTGTATATGGCACTGTACACTGGGTTTTTATCCCACGTTCATCCAAAAATGCATTAAAATCAGAAGACGTATATTCCCCCCTCGATCTGAACAGAGGGTGCCCATTTTACATGTTGATAGATTTTCAGCCAAAACCAAAAACTGTTTGAAAAACATGAACACTTCGAACTTTTCCTTCAATGGATATACCCATGCATGCTTGGAAAAATCATCAATGAAAGTCACAAAGTAAAGATAATTTCCAAAAGAAGGTGTCTGCATAGGACCACAGACATCACTATGTACAAGCTGCAATTTTTTAGTAGCCCGAACTGAACCAGCTTTTGGAAATGAGGAACGCTGCCCAAAATACAGCCTTCACAAACATGTTTTCTAGGTGCCTCAAGTTTGGGCAAAGAGGACACCATTTCAGATTTCTACAAGCATAGCAAACTAGCAAAATTCAGATGACCAAAGCATGCATGCCAAAGAAGAGAATGGGCAGCCACCGCCTACATAATTGCCATACACGGCTTAGGCTGGTTGAACCTACCTAACAAATATAAATGATTTCTAATTCCGATAGGGAATATTCTAAGACATAACTCATATAAGTTATCACGTCTTATGCCTTTACCTACTACATTACTTGATGAATCCATGATTTGTGAACCACTCTTATTGAAGTGAGCTTTGAGTCCACGATCTATTATTGTAGAAATTGACAATAAATTTCTTTTAAGTGTAGGTACATAGAGAACATCAGATAACGTTTTCTCAACACCTGGAGAAGTGACAAAAGAGATGGTTCCAGTTCCTTCTACTAGACACTTGGAGTCATTTCCCACCACTACATTGATGGATTCCCATAGAGGCACTAGGGAACTATACCAATCCTTTTTACTGGTCATACGGCGAGAAGATCTACTATCTAAAATCCATGGTTCATCAACACGAGCTTGAGCAGATGAGCATACCTCCTCAATAGCTACCCATAGTTCCAGCTCTATGTTTTTTGCAGACTCTTTGTTCTTCCAAGATGATTTCATAGTCCGATTTTGGTCATCAGCTTGCTTCTTTCTGCAATCCTTGATGGCATGACCTTTCTTTTCACAATAGAAGCAACTTCCTATGAACTTTTTCTTCCTTTTCTTCTTCTTTGATCCATCAGAAGAGCCTTTTCCTTTTGCATTGGTTGAGAATGCAGCATCACTTGTACTTTGCCGATTATTCTACCGCATCTCCTCTTCTAATAGCATAGCACAAAACTCTTCAAATGTAAGAGGAGTTGGTCTTTCTTGAGTGTTAAGGGTTGTTACTAATCCATCATACTTTGCTGGAAGACCACATACACATCTTTGAGCCAGCTCTTCTGGTGTTATAACAACACTAACTGCATGCAATTGATCTTGAAGATGTTTTATCCATTTGATAAAATCTTCAGCCTTTTAAGAATCAGAATGTTTTTCATTTGCCAAGTGATTTTCTAAATTTTGTATCCTAGTGTGGTTCTTGGTTTCATATTGATGAGCCAATATGCCCCAAGCCTCATGTTCTTTAGTACTATGTTGAACTAAAGTAAGCACAGAATCACTTACACTAGTAACAATTGCACATAATGCATCAGCATTCCGCCTCTTCCAAGCTTATAGAAGATCTGCATTTGGCTGAATTATCAATCTTGAATTTGCTAGATCTTCAACTGGTATAGGCTCTTATCCAATCCCATCAGACCCATGACAAGGTCAAGTCATTCATAGGAGTCCAAAATTGCAGAAACTTTGAACTTCTAGAGTGTATAGTTGGTTCCATCCAGATTCCGTTCACTCAATGTAGTTGGACGAATTCGAATAGGTGCAACATTAACATTAGCTGAAGCACCAAGACGAGTGTTCAATGATGAAGCCATCATGTAATCACTCGAATAATCTACTGATATTTTGGTCTACTAGTAGGCTAAAATAGTGATACTTCTCAAGCTATTTGAACCTTATGACTTTGATACCATGTAAGAAAAAAGTTATGCAATATAACAGGAGCAGTCGAGAAGATAACAGATATAGGAGAATGTCAACAATTTCTACTAACAGTAAGTACAAAGGTGATGGTGTTGTCTACTCGTGCGTTCTCAAGGTAGAGCTTAAATGGTAATCTAGACAACTCTAGATAGGGAGATACAAGGTAGAGGTATGCTAGCTCGATTCGATGTCTCAGGTAGTGCAGAAGTCATGTATATATAGGATACTGGGTGGCCTTTCATGGATGACTATACATGGGAGGTAGAGCGTGGGTGGCCACCGCCTGCATAATTGCCATACATGCTTAGGCCGATTGAACCGACCTAACAAATATGAATGATTTTTGACTCCGATAGGGAATATTCCATGGAATATTCCCTTTATGGTCGCATCGGGGGCACTACCCCCGGACCCCCACTAGGGGGCTCACTGGCCCCCTAGGACCCTGGTAACTCCCTTTCCTTACAATACCTTACATGGTCCAATATGAACTTCATCCAACATGCAATTTGGGATTCCCATCAATTGGGTAATGCAGGCTTGGCTTCTCCTCATAATGGGGGCCTTACAAAATGTGCATACAATCATGAGGGGTAGACATTGATCATATACTAATAGATTTGTGAAGGTATGTGTGCATATGCAATGCACCCAATGATCCTGCAATGGTCAAGGCTAGGTCTTCTTCCATTCCATGCTTCATAGGATGTCATTCCATCCAATGCTTTTGATGGAAGCCTATTGATTAGGTAGGATGCTGTGGATACAGCCTCATCCCATAGGTAATTTGGCAATCTCTTTTGATTTAGCATTGACCTTGCAGCCTACACTATGGTTCTATTCCTCCTTTTTGCCACTCCATTTTGCTCTCAAGTATATCTTGTTCTAATCTGTCTTTTGATACCCTTCTCTTGGAGATAGACATCAAACTCATTAGAGAAATATCCTCCATTCGACCTTAGTCTCTTGAAGGTTTTACATGTTGGATTCTCAACAAGTGCAAGATATGTTTTGAAACAAGTAAATACTTCATCTTTATGCTTCATAAAATAGAGTATTGTCCATCTACTACAATCATCAATGAAAGACACATCATACCTTGATCCAGAGATAGATGGCTCTTTGCTTGGACCCCATACATCTTTATGGACTAACTCCAATGGGTCTCCATGAATATATCCATTCTTGGTGAATGGTTGTCTATGTGACTTGCCAAATGGACAAGCACTACATTTGTAGATCATATACATCTTTATGGACTAACTCCAATGGGTCTCCATGAATATATCCCTTCTTGGTGAATGGTTGTCTATGTGACTTGCCAAATGGACAAGCACTACATTTGTAGATCCTATTTTCTTGGAGATATTTGGTAATCCAAACACACTTTGATTCCTACTAATTTGCCACATCTCTAATTCTCATAATCTTTGACTACCATAATTGAACAATGCAATGTTCCTAGTGTCTTGGATCTCAAATGTAAATAATCTACCTGACTTTTTGTCTCTTGCTATCCTCTTGTCTCCTTTATGTGGATCATCAACATATGATCCATGCTTTGTGAATCTGACCTGCAAACCTTTCTCCACAATCTGGCCAACACGTATGAGATTGTGTGTTATAGTAGGCACATACAATACCTTGCTCAATAAGTTCATATTTCCATATGTAGTCTTCACATTCCCAAGCTTCTTGAATATATGCCTTGTGTCATCTCCTATTTCGACTTCATGCATATTTCTTGGATCCTCCAAAATCGTAGAGTAGAGCAACATTACCTACTACATGATTTGAGCAACTTGAGTCTATGTAGAAAACATGTTCATCTGCTTTACCTTGCTTCATAGTCATATTCATCATAAGTAATGATTCCTCTTGAGCTTGATCATTTGCATAGTTGTTGTAATCTCTCCTACCTCTATATCCTCCTTGGTAATTGCTCTTATTGTATGAATTGTTGTTGTAGCCATTGTTGTTACTGAACCTTCCTCTTGAGCTTCCATATCCACCTTTGTTATACCCACTTCCTCTTTGATTCCTAGGATTCCTGAAACAATTCTCAGTAATGGGGTTACTCAAGCCACATATGGCACATGGAGGGGAGCTTTGAGATCTTCCCTTTCCTTTTTTCCCACCTCTATCTGTTCCTCTTGAGCCTGTACCTCTACATGCAAAGTTTGCTTGAGAGGTACTACCTTCATCATCAGATTTTTTTTTTCCTTTCCCTTTACTATCCTTATTCTTGTTTTTATCTGTGTATAGCATAGATGATTGATTACCTTTTGAGTTGTCTCCATTCTTCATGAGATTTGCCTCAGGTCTGAATAGTTGTCCCATGAGGGTGTTGAATTCAGGAACGTGCATGTCCATGTATAGGTCCATGTCTGTGGTGAAGGCTTCCCATTTGTCATCTACCTTTATTCCATTGATCACTTATCTCACTATCTACTCTTCATTTATGACTTCTCTAGTGCTCCCAAGTTGCTCTGCTAAGTCCTTCATTTTGGTGACAAAATTAGGCTCCATTCTTCATGAGCTTTGCCTCATGTGTGAACAATTGTCCCATGAGGGTGTTGAAGTTAGGAACCTACATGTCCATGTATAGGTCCATAGCTATGGTGAAGGCTTCCCATTTGCCATGTCAGTTTATTCCTTTGATCACTTGCTCACTCTTTGCTCTTCATCTATGAATTCTCCAATGCTCCCAAGTTGATCTGCTAACTCCTTCATTTTGGTGAAAAAATTAGTCACACTTTGCTTGGGCATCTTCTTGAGTGTAATAAACTCCATCCAAATTTGGTTCTTTCTAGGTTTAGTGCTTGATGAAAAGAATGCTTCAAGAGCATTCCATGTTTCTTGTGAAGTCTTGTAGCTCCTGATGTGTGACATTAAAAAACTAGAGATTGAGTTAAGAATGTACTTCAGTGAACCTTAGTACACACCTTTAGGTTCTCAAATATGCATTTAGAACCACTATGTGCTTTGGAACATCATTCCGAAAGGTTTATGCCAAAACAATAACTTGCATGTACTAGACTTGTGAGAAAACCTTCTATTTTAGGATTGTGGGTGCTCAATATTTTGCTCAAAATCACAACCTAGTATGAATTGACCAAAGAGATTTTGCACACATCTAATTCCAATGTATAGTTAACTAAAACAAGTTGTTTCATGAATTTAGAGGGATGACACACTCAGTAATAAGTTTAGAAACATTAGTGGGTCATTCGGACATTTCAAGAACAAGGTGATGTGGAGATTATTGGAGTTAGACGTCTATGGAGGCACGCGAATAACACAAGGAAGACGAAGAACCTTGGAGCACAACACACAATACTGAATGTATTACCACTAGAATATATAAAAATAAATAACCCATTAGTGCTATAGGCGTATATAAAAGTTGGGGGAAAAACCTCCTAAAGAGGGAAAAAAAGTGCCGCGATGGTCCTAGTGTGTTCACACACATCACTACTTAAATATATCAACAAATCCCCCTTGAGAGTGATGTGATGAACAAGGAGTTGGCACTCATGTATAAGGAAGTGCCAAGCTATGTGGAATCAATCCATGAAAGGAAGTAAGCCCGAAGCTTTGTGGAAAGCTTCAAACTTCTCCCTAGAGAGAACCTTAAAGAAAAGGTCTGTAATGTTCTCTTGCGTGGGCACATATGCCACATTTATCTCTCCAGCAGAGAACCTCTCCTTGACATAATGATAATGCACCTCAATGTGCTTAGTGCAAGCATGGAACACAAGGTTCCTCACAATTGCCAATGTGATCTGACTGTCAGTGAAGATCATCGTGGTAGAAGACTGACCAACACCCAAATCCGACATAAGGCATCTCACCCTCACACACTCAAAAATCATTGTGAAAGCTGCCCTATACTCATCCTCACAATGGGAAGTGGCCACAGTAGGTTGCTTCTTACTCAGCCAAGATATGCATGAGCTACCAAGCATGAAGCAAAAACCACTAGTGGACACACGAGTGTCATAGCGACTAGCCTAGTCAGAGTCAAAAAAAGCATGCAAATCTAGCGGTAGTGATCCCCCCTTGGGATAAAACAACCCAAATAGTCGGGTATCACTCAAGTAGCGAAGGATGCGCTTAATTGTGTGCCAATTCTTGACACCAGGTCAATGCATAAACTTGCTCATCTGTGAGACAGAAAACTGAATATCTGGTTGATTAATGCATAAGTAAATCAAGATTCCAACAACTTGTTGATAAAGAACAACATCAAACGCATCTTCAACATCATGAAGACACAATCATAAACCTTTATCCATAGGAGTGGCAATAGTTTTACAATCTTCAAGGCCAAAACATTGCAATAATGTGTCAATATATTTTTTTGACACAAAGACATTCTAGCATCAATGTGCATAAACTGAATGCCCAAATAATGATGCAAATGCCCCAAATCAGACATCTCAAAGAGGCATGCAAATGAGCCTTAAAATTAGCAATATGCTTCTCATGAGGACCAGTGAGTAGCATTTCATCAACATACACAACAATGATCGGAAGTACATCATTAGAATGCTTAACATATAAGGTGCTTTTAGTTGGAATGTTCTCAAAAACATGTGCAATTAGATAGACATGCATCTCTTCATACCAAGCACGTGGTGCTTGCTTTAAACCATATAATGCCTTCTTTAGCGCACACTTGGTTTTCATGCCCTTTCTGCACAGATCCACGAGGCTAAAAAACATACACTTCTTCATGTAGGTCACCATTTATAAATGTTGTTTTAATGGACAATTGATGTACATTCCAACCATCATGAGCTACAAGTGCACAGATGCTATGAACAATAGTCATTCAGCATGTAGGTGCAAATGTTTCATCAAAATCGATGCCTCTTTCTTGTGCAGAACACTTTGCAAGAAGCCTAGCCTTATACCTATCAACTGTTCCATCAAGCTTATGCTTAAGCTTGTATACCCACTTAGTGCCAATGGACTTCTTGCGAGGAGGCAAGTGACATAAAGACAAGGTACCATTTTTCATGATAGCATCATATTCAGATTGCATTGCAGCTATCCAATGTTCAAAATTTTCTCCTTCATCAAATGAAACAAGCTCAGTCTCATCACAGAGACTAGAGCTAGCCATAGCATAGAAATCTGATGCAAAAGAGGCACTATGAGAGCCTGAACAAGTATGGTATGATAGAGGTGCATATAATTTGCTTTCATGCAAAGTCTGCACCAACCATTTTGGCATAGTTTTGCCTCGTCAATATCAGCTTTCTCATCAATAAGTGCATCATGTAAATCAGCATAAAAAATAGAATGATCTCCATCATCACATGAAACCTGTAAAGGTTGAGAAGTTGCCTCATTAGGACCAGCACTAGAGTGTCCACCTGTAAAAAGAGGCAGCAAAGTATCATACATGTCTTTGGAGCTAACATATGTCCCTTTTGTACATGAAAGTAAAGGCTGAATAGCATTTCCTCAAAAAGAACATCACGACTAACCAAAAAGCGCTTTCATCCAATGGTTGCGATGTTATTCAGGCACTAATGCATATGCAAGACAACCAAAAACACACAGATGAGGAACAGATGGCTTGCGACCATGCCAAGCCTCATATGGAGTGATAGATTGGAGTGCTTTAGTGAGATACCTATTAAGTACATATGCTACACACATGACAGCCTCAAGCCAGAAACTATGTGGTAAAGCTTGATTGTTGACCATACACCTTGCCATCTGCATGAATGACATGTTCTTCCATTCAACAACTCCATTTTGTTGAGGTTTATATGGCACTATATACTAATGTTTTATCCCACCTTTAGCCAAAAATGCATTAAAGTCAAAAGACATATATTTCTCCCTCGATCAGAATGAAGGGTGCCCATTTTACATGCTTGGAGAAATCATCATTGAAAGTCACAAAGTAAAGATAGTTTCCAAAAGAGGGTGTCTGCGTAGGACCACATACATTACTATGAACAAGCTGCAATTTCTGAGTAGCTCAAACTAAACCATCTTTTGGAAAGGAGGAATGCTATATTTTGCCCAAAATACAACCTTCACAGACATGTTTTCTGAGTGCCTCAAGTTTAGGCAAAGAGGACACTATTTCAATTTTTTGTAGGTGTAGCAAACTAGCAAAATTCAGATGACCAAAGTGTGCATGCCAAAGCTTTGCGTCTGACATAGCCTGAGAATCGTGTACTCCACATGCTGAATCATTCATAGATTTTTCATAGTCTATGAGCTTGTATAGCCCACAAAATAAAATGCCAGAAGCAATAATAATGTCACCATTTGACATACCATAGATTGTACATTTTTCATCAACAAATTTTAAAACCAAAGCCAATCTTGGCTAATAAAGAAACTGATAACAGATTTTGCTAGATACAAATAAAGCATCCAATAAAGTTAAAGAACTACCATCAACAGTAGTCAGAATGATCTTACCAAATCCCATGATAGGATAAGAGGAGTTATTGGCACATGTGATAGTATTCTCTGTAGGGGCAAGCTCGACTCAAGTGAATAAAAAAACTTGGAGAAGCTTGTAGAAGGTAGAAAAGTGAGTTGTGAAGCGACAAAATTTGGTCCAACCAACCGGCAGAAGACTGGCGCTTGAGCTTATGGAGACTCAAATAGACCTTATAGGCATGTGATAAGTGCAATAAAATGCACTATGTACTTTGGAGCGTCAAGGAGAAATAGTTGATACAAAACAGATAAGTTTGCACGTCAGCTAGCTCAAAAAAGTTACTATATTTGGATGAGACAATGAACTTCAAATGCTCATAGCGACCAGCGCGATAAAAATTAGAAAAAATCCTTTTATGGGAGTGATAGAGCTAGGATTGAGTGTATAGAATGCACAAGCGTACAAGGAATAAGCAAAATACGCTATTGGAATGAATCACACACTCAACAGTGGTACCTCCTATTTTTTAGGAATATGCAGAGACTGATCCCGAGACAAAAAAACTATGTTTTCTCCCAATTTACTGAATCCAATTCTATGAGCATTTACAAGCCCAAAATGGATAGTAATAGCTTTCCAATGATCCATCTCGCATCAAATTTGGAGCTTCGTAGAGAGAGCAATAGCCTCTGCAAGCTTATTGCTGGCAAAGAAGATGATGCAGAAAAATGAAGGAGCAAGACAATGATGGTCACAAGTGTATGTATGTTGCGTCCATATATTTTACAAGTGTTTTGATGTCTTTATATAGACTTTTAAAGTGCTCCACAAATTCTACACATAGATTTTGAATTCAAATGAAGGCTGTAAGAGTTGTTGGAGGGAATCAATTCACTTTCCTAAATCTAGGAAAACTGAAGATCTAATTTTAGGTGATTGAAGGATTGATTTGATTGCAACTCAACCACCATAAATTCATGGAATTTTAACTCTCTCTTTCTACTTTTTCATGCTTAAAGCTCTAGGCTTTTACAGGTAAAATATCCATGAGAAATCTTGTAAAAAATACAAGAAGTGAGCATAAGAAAAAAAAAACTCTCCAATGGATATTCCTTCAACATAATCCAAGCCATAGTTTTTGATGTAGATCAAATCCACCTCAAGCATAGTGTAAGCTTGATGCTCCAACAAATCCTCCTCAAGCTAAAGTATGCTTGAGTCTTCATTCTCTAATAGGTTGAATACCTGTGATAGCTTTGCATCTACAAAGCTTTATTCCATCAAGTGCCTTCGTCATCATATCTGCTACTTGCTTTTCAGTAGGAACAAAAGAAATGTCAATCTCCTTTTACATGAGATTCTCCCTGATGAAGTGGTAATGCACCTCTATGTGTTTGGTTCTTGCATGGAAAATAGGGTTTGTTGCTAGATGCATGGAACTTACATAATCTCCAAATATGTGAGGTTTGGAACTGAGGATGAAGCAATTGTTGGTTGCTTCTTGGAACTCCATGACACTAGCTTTGAACTTGCAAATGCTAAGTAACTAGAGGTACTTCTTCTATCATACTTAGCTCCTGCCCAATCTACATCTGAATGGTTTTGATATCCAAATCTAAAGAGTAAGGATAGGATATACCTTCATTGATTTCACCTTTGGGATACTTAAGTACTCTCTTAGCTACATCCATGTGTGTTCTTCTTGGCGAGTGCATGAATTGTCTTAGCACTCCCACACTATATGAGATGTCTACCCTTGTATGAGTAGCATATATCAAGCTACCTACCAAGATTTGATACTCTTTAATGTCTTCAATCTTCTCATCTTCATAAACACTAAGTTTTTGATTCATCTCCAAAGGTGTACCTGCAAGTTTATTATTCTCCATTTTGAACTTAAGAAGTAGATTTTGAATGTATCATCTCTGAGGTTATCTATCTATGTGTATATGTAGATGACATAATTATGGCATGTGATGATCTCAATGGCATTCAAAGGACCAAGAGACACATTTCTTCATCTATATATATCAATTGCATACCTAGGAAATATGTGAGCTCACCTAAGTCATTGATTTTGGAATCCTCTTGCATGTGTTTCTTGATCCTCTAAATGCCATTCAGATCATCCCTTATCACAATAATATCATCTACATATACATATAGATAGATAACCTCATTGTGATCCCTTTGGATGAATAGAGAAGGATCTAAGTTCTAGGTGTGAACCCTTGATCTTGAAGGAATGTAACCAACGTGTAATTCCAAGCTCTAGGAGCATGTTTCAATCCATACAATGCTTTATCAAGTCTACAAACATAAGATGCATGATTAGGGTTTTGAAAACCTGGAGGTTGTGACATGTATAGCTCTTCATTTATCCAACTATTTAAGAATGCATTTTTCAAATCAAGTTGGAGGAGTCTCCAATTCCTTGCAACAGCTACACTTATCACTCTTTTGATTGTACTCATCTTTGCAACTGGTGAGAATGTTTCCTCATAGTCTATACCATGAGTTTTTGAGCATCCTTTGGCAACTAATCTTGCCTTGTACCTACAAATTGATCCACATTTTTTTCTTTTAACTTTATATACCCATCCACAACCAATTACCTTTTGATTTGGTTGCATTGGAACAAATCCCAAGTGTCCATCTCGTTCAATGCATCTATTTCTTCTTTCATGGCCTTTTCCCAATTAGGGTTTCCATTTGCCTTTTCATAGGTTGAGGGGTCCTCTGAAATTGAGTCTTTTGCCAAGTAGATATAATGCTTTGTAACAAATATGGAATCATATCCATACTTTTCTGGTTATTTCTTCTCTCTTGTTGATGTTTTAGGTGCTTGCTTGGAGCATTCTCCACACTCCTACATCTTTGTTTTGCCTCTTGACTTCCATAGCTTGTAATCCTTTTCCTTTTCATCTTGGTCATCATCTGTATCACGTCTTGGATCTTGGACGTGTGTATCATGCTTGCTTCCTAATTTATGAGAATTAGAATCAATATCATATGTTAGAGTTACCTTTTTTTGGTCTTCATCATACCAAGACTTGTGTTCTTCAAACACATGTCTACTTGTAGTGAATTGCTTGGGTGAAGGATTATAGAACCTGTAACCCATCTGGGTTCCGTCATAGCCAATAAACACTACCTTTGTTGCCCTTTCATCTAGCTCACCTCTTATTTGTGATGGTGCATGAACATATGCTAAACAACCAAACACCTTGCAATGTCCAAGACTAGGTTTTCTTCCATGCCATGCTTCATAAGGAGTCATTCCTTGAAGTGATTTTGATGCTAGTCTATTGACAAGGTACACCACAGTTGAAATAGCTTATGCCCATACATAATGTTGCAACTTCTTCTCTTCAAGCATTGTTCTGGATCCTAACCAGTGTCTTATTTCTCCTCTGTGCAATTCCATTTAGTTGAGGAGAGTACTTGGTAGTCACTTCCCTTTTGATACCTTTTTCTTGCAAGAACTCATCAAACTCTTTGGAGAAGTATTCTCCCCCTCCATCAGATCTAAGCTTCTTGAGTGATCTACCTATATGATTCTCCACATGTACTAGATACTTTTTGAAGCAATCAAACACTTCATTCTTACTTTTGATGAAGTATAGAATAGTCCATCTCTCCTACCCATGAAGGTTCTTGACTTGGTCCCCATACATCTCTATGTACTAAGTCCAATAAGTTGTTGTGGATGTAGCCTTGTGTGGTTGAATGGTTGTCTTTATGCCTTCTCAATCTGACATGCATCACACCTATTGATCATGTGTTGCTGATCATGTTCGAGAGTCCTAGAACACTTTGATCCCTGCATATATCTTTCAAGGTTCTCTCATCCACATGAGCAAGTCTCTTATGCCACACTTCAAGCTCGCTATATTCCTAGTTTCTCCTACTTGAAAAGAAAAGAACCTACCATGCTTCTCACCTCTGGCTATATTCTTAAAGTCTTGACATGGATCTTCCACAAAAGCTCCATGCTGGGTGAACCTAACTTGGAAGCCTTTTTTGACTATTTGGCCTACACTTATTAGGTTTTTAGTGATAGTGGGTACATAGAAAACCTTACTCACAATGTTTTTCCTACCATTGGAAGCTTTGACATTACCAATTTTCTCCATATTGTGCTTTGTGCCATCCCCTGTTTGAACTTCATGTCTATGCTTTGGACTTTCCAAATCAGATAGAAGAGCAATGTTGCCTGCAACATGATTTGAACATCAGGAATCTATGTAGAACAAATGATCATCGTCTTTAACTTGTTTGTGGCTTAAATTCATTAGAGGAAATGAGTCTTCATGTGGTTGATCTTCAAATAATTTTTTTTAGTCCCTTCTATTATAGCCTCTATTGTTATTGTTGAAGTTGTATCCACCTCTACCTCTATTGCTGCCATGTCCACCTCTTCCACTTCCTTTGTGGGTCTTCCCATTGAACTAGCAATTGTCAGTGGTGTGGTTGGTCTCATCGTAGATGGCAGAAGGTTGAACATTCTGGCCTTTGGCTTTGTCATGCTTTGGTCCTTTCTTCTTCCCTTTCCACTTGCTCTTGCTGGCAAAGTTGGATTGGGAAGTCTCCTCTTCATCTTCTTCCTTCTTCTTGCCTTTCAACTTCTTATCCTTCTTATCTCCATATAGAGCACTAGTTGACTTACCATGATAGGAGTTACCTTCCTTTATGCTATTTTTGACCTCTTAATTGAAGAGTTTTCCAAGAAAGATGTTGAAGTGTGGAGTTTGCACATCCATGATGAGATCATAAGTCATGGTGAAGGATTGCCATTGCTTATCACTTCGAATCCCATTGAGAATCTGCCTTATGATATCCTTTTCTTGAATCAACTCTCCAATGGATGCTAACTGATCCAAAACCTCCTTGACCTAACAAACTATGTGTTGGTTTGTTTAGGAGTCTTCTTCATTTGGTTAAACTCGTTCCAAGGATGATTATTTCTTACCTTGGTACTAGCAGAAAAGAAAGTCTCGAGGGCATCCCAAGTCTCTTGAGATGTCTTGCATCCTGTAATATGTGGTAATAGAAAGTCAAAGATAAAGTTTAGTATGTACAACCTTTCTTGAGCATCCCTTGTGCACCAAAGTGTGAGCTTATCTATCTCCTCTTGTGTAGGTCCTCCTTTGGATCTTGGAATAGGCATAGCTTCATCACTTGGTAAAATTCCATAAAGATTTCTACCTTGCAAATAGGCCTCCATTCTGAATTTCCAAGCCGCATAGTTGTGTCGATCAAGCTTCTCGATTGTTGAGGGAAAGTTGTCACCCATCTTGATCTAGCTCTGATACCACTCAAAGAACTTGGAGAAGCTTGTAGGAGGTAGAAACATGAGTTGCGAAGCGACGGAGTTTGGTTCAGCCAACCGACACAAGACCAGCCCTTGAGCTTATCGAGACTCAAATAGACCTTGTAGGCATGGGATAAGTGCAATAAAAAGCACTATGTACTTTGTGACATCAAGGAGACAAAGTTGATACAAAATAGATAGGTTTGTGCATCGACTAACTCAAAAAACTTACTATCTTCGGATGAGACAATGAAGTCCAAATGATCATAGCAACCAGTGTGATTACAATTAGAAACAATCCTTTTATGGAAGTGATAAAACTAGGGTTGAGTGTATATAATGAAAAATAGTATAAGGAATAAGCAAAATATGCTATTGGAATGAATCAGACACTCAATAGTGGTACCTCCTATTTTACAAGAATATGCAGAGATTGACCTAGAGATAAAAAAACTACAATTTCTCTGAATCTACTCAACCACATTCTATGAATATTTATAGGCATACACTAGACACTAACAACTTTCCAATGAGCCATCTAGCAACCAAATTTGGCGCTCTATAGAGGGAGCCATAGCCTCTGCAAGTGTACTATTGGTGAAGAAGATGATGTAGAAAAATAAAGCAACAACACAATGATGGCCAGAAGTGTATGTATATTGCTTCCATATATTGTACATGTGTTTTGAAGTCTTTATATGACTTGTCAAGTGCTCCACAACTTCTACAAGTGGATTTTGAATTCAAATGAAGGCAGTAAGAGTTGTTGGAGGGAACCAATTCACTTTCCTACAATCTAGGAAAAGTGAAGATCTATTTTGATCTACTTTTAGGTGATTGATTGATTGATTTGATTGCAACTCAACCACAACAAATTTGTGGAAGTTTAGCTCTCTCTTTTTACTTTTTCGTGTGTAAAGCTCTAGGCTTTAAAAATGGTAAAGGATCCATGAGAAATCTTGTGAAAAATACAATAAGTGAGCATAAGAAAAAGAACTCTCCAATAGATATTCCTTCACCATAATCCAAGCCATAGTTTTTGATGTAGATCAAATCCGCCTCAAGCATAGTGTAAGATTGATGTTCCAACAGTGAAGCAACTACACTATGAGGTAATATGTTTGGTTGCCCCACTATCAAAGTACCAAACATCTGAGTATACTGCAGACATACACTATTCAAGAGAAGATGGGTCAAAACAACAAACAGTAGTAAACACTCACTCCATTTTGCACAAGATTAGCAAACTCTGTTTTTGGTGTAGGGGCCTCTCGAACAACCATTCTAGCTTCTTTTTTCTTTGCCTCTTTTGCAGCTAGTTTTGGACAGTTCTTTATGACATGATCATTTCCTTTACAGTACTTAAAAAAGAATTTTTGCTTTTTTGATTTCTTCTCTTTTGTCTTCCTTCTTCAAATGTGCAGCATTTGCAGATTTTTGCTTACTAGTAGATGAGCTCCATTTACCTTTGCCCTTCTGACTAGCTAGGAAAGCTTGATCTACAACATGCATAATGGACCTGTTCAGCTTAGACAGATCTTCTTGCAACAAAACGTAGACTAACTCCTCAAATGACAAGGCATTTGGATTGCCTTTCATCATCAAATGAAGAGTAGAAGAAAAACTATTATATGAATCAAGAAGAGCATTTAGAACGGTCTGCATAAGTGAGCTCTTTGGTATAACTCTTCCTTTAGGTCTTTGATCTTTGTTAGAAAACTACCCATAAAATTATTTTCATCCATATGCTCGCTCTGCAACTGTTTTGGAGGTAAGGAACACGAGCCTCATTCCTAGCCTGGTACAATGTGGTAAGTGTATCCCAAGCATCCTTAGCTATTCTGCAAGAGTGAATGTGAGGAATAATGGCATGTTTGATAGACAAGGCTATCAATGCATGTGCTTGAGCATCTCTACCATCCCAAAAAATTTTCTCTGTTGTAAAAGCAGTAGAAACCGTACCACAAATAGGAATCTGAAGAATATCAATATCAGCTTCAATACTTGTATTTGCAGGTGTAATAAGACGTTTGTCAACACCTTGCACAATGTTCCACAGTCCTTTTGCAACCAATACATGTCACATCATATAAGCCCACAATGGGTAATTGGTATCGTCCAACTTATCCTCAACATCCAACATATGGAATACATCACTGTTTTCAGCCATGGCCATTAGCTAAAATACCCTGATGTAGAAAAATGACTATATTTGAAAACGTTGAACAGAACTATCCTGATGAGTTATTCTAAACCTATAGTAGACTTTGAGATGCTTATATTGGTGAACTAAAACCTATGTATATCTTTGGCACAAAAAGACAAAATAGCCTACACAAACATTGCAGAGTGCGTTTGAAGGCTGAAACGAGCTCATATTGCAATTTTGGCACCATAAAGCAAAGCAGTTTTGATCTCCTAATCACACTCAGTATGCTCACAAAATTTTGTGCGATTCTGAGAATATGACCGAAGGGGTGTTGATGATGCCCTAGATGAAGTGATGACCTACTCTGATACCAATTGTTGGAGTTAGACGTCTATGAAAGCACGTGAACAACACAAGGAAGAAGAAGAAGCTTGGAGCACAACACACAATATTGAGTGTATTACCACTAGAATGTACAAAGATAAGTAACCTATTAGGGCCATAGGCATATATATAGGTGAAGGGAAAAAATCTCCTAAAGAGGGAAAAACGTGCCCTTGTGGTCCTAGTGTGTTCACGCATATCGCTACCTAAATATATCAACAGAGACATAGACTACTTCATGAATACATATGTCGGGATTTGCTCAACCAAATCTAATGAAACTTGGTAGGTATATACTAGACACTTCACTCTAACTATAACAAGTTAAATTGCATCAAAGGATGGAGTACACGTACAGAAATGTCTTTTGTAATGTCACTCGCATAATGAAGAAATGACAGATTGCAATACACAAAAATGATCATGAAGAAATGTATCAATTATTAAGTGATAATGCACATATGATATATGGGAAGTGTAGAGGACTACTCTCACTATAGTAGAGCTCAAGATATGCCCAAATTTGCAGCTCAATAGCTCTCAAAGATAGCTCATATCCGTGTGACTAGGAAGTGATGCTTTTATAAACATAAAACGCATTTGAATTTTGAATTTTTCCACTCGTGAAAGTGTTCCTCCACTTCAGGGGTGGTTGAATTGATTCCCTCAATAAATAAGTTGGGGCTTGGCTTCTCCTATATCCATGAGATTCTCCAACTTTTTTCTTTTACCATTTATCCAAGGTGGTAAAGTGAAATCATTAAGCATGTGTTCCCACACACTTTCTAATGTGATTTGAAGTAGAATGAGATGTATTCATAAATGATTTGGCTAAGCACTTAGGCTTGCCAAATGTACCAACACAAACTTTGCCAGATAGCAGATTAGATGCACCTTTGTCATATCGCACTTGCTCCAGCTCTCATAGTACTTCTTTTGCATTAGATTGCTATGTTATGGCTACCTCTAGTCTTTCGTATGAGAATGATCCTATTTCATTTGATGAAGCACAAAATTTTGAAAATTGGATGGCTGTTATGCAATCAGAATATCATGCTATTATGAAAAATGGTATTTGTTCTTTGTGTGACTTGACTCTTGGCGAGAAGGCCATTAGCACTAAGTGGCTATACAAGCTGAAGTGTAAGCCTGATGGAAGAGTTGCTAGGTAAAAGGCTAGGCTTGTTGCAAAAGGTTATGCTTAAGAAAGAGGCATTGATTTTGTTGATACCGTTGCACCTACATGCAGAATGACTATTCTTCGTAGCATCTGTGCACTTGGAACTCATCATGGTTGGAACGTACATCAATTGGAAATTAAAAATGAATTTTTGAATGGTGACTTGCATGAAGAAGTGTATGCTTTTCAGCCCCGTGATGTTGTGCAAAAAAAGGCATCAAAACAAAGTGTGCAGGTTGAAAAAGGCATTATATGATTTGAAGCAAGCACCACATGCTTGGTATGAAAAGATATATGCCTACTTGATTGCACAAGGTTTTGAGAAGAGTCCAACTCAAAGAACCTTATATGTTAAGCATGCAAATAATGTGCTTTTGATCATTGTTATCTATGTTGATGACATGTTTCTCATTGGTCCTAATGAGAAGCATATTGTTGATTTTAAGGCTTATGTGCATGCCTCATTTGAGATGTAAGATTTGAGGCATTTGCATCATTATTTGGGCATTAAACTTATGCAAGTTGATGGCAAAATAGCTTTGTGTCAAACAAAATATATTGACATATTATTGTAGTGTTTTGGCCTTATAGACTCCAAACTTATAACTATTCCTATGGAAACAAGCTTATTGTTGAGTCATCATGATGTTGGAGATGCATTTGATGTTGTTCTCTATCAGTAGGCTATTGGATGCTTGATTTACTTATGCATTACTCAGCTAGATATTCAATTTTTTATCTCACAGATGAGCAGATTTATGCATTGCCCACGTATCAAGCATTGGCATGAGGTTAAGTGCATCTTTTGCTACTTGAGCGGTACCTTACTACTTGGATTGTTTTATCCCAAGGGGGGATCACTACCGCTATATTTACATGCTTGTCTACTGTGGCCACATCTAGTTCTGAGGCTGAGTATAGGGCAACTTTCACTGTGACTATTGAGTGTGTGTGGCTTAGATGCCTTATGGTTGATTTGGGTGTTGGTCACTCGTTTGCCACCACTATCTTCAATGATAATCATAGCATATTGGCAGTTGTGAGGAGCCTTATGTTCCATGCTCACACTAAGCACATTGAGGTGCACTATCATTATGTCAGGGAGAGGTTCTCTACTAGAGAGATCCAAAGGCTACAAACAATAGTCATTCGGCATGTAGGAGAAAATATCTCATCAAAGTCAATGCCTCTTTCTTGAGCATAACCCTTTGCAACAAGCCTAGCCTTATACTTGTCATCTGCTCCATCAGGCTTATGCTTCAGCTTGTATACCCACTTAGTGCCAATGGCCATCTTTCCAAGAGACAAGTCACATAAAGACCAAGTACCATTTTTCGTAATAGCATCATATTCGGATTGCATAGCAGCCATCCAATTTTGTGAAGTTTTTGCTTCATCAAACAAAACAAGTTCATTCTCATCACAAAGACTAGAGGTAGCCATAGCATAACAATCTGATGCAAAAGAAGCACTTGAAGAGCCTGAACAAGTACGATATGATAGAGGTGCATCTCATTTGCTATCTCACAAAGTTTGCACCAAACATTTTGGCATAATTTTTGCCTCCTCTATATCGGTTCTCCTATGAACAAGTGCATCATGTAAATCAGCAGTAGAATTGGAATGATCTACATCATCACGTGAAACCTATAAAGGCTGAGAACATGCCTCATTTTGACCAACACTAGATTGTCCACTTGTGAAAAGAGGAAATGAAGTGTCCTACATGAAAGTAATGGCTGAATTGCATCTTCTACAAAAACAACATCAAGACTAACCAAAATGTGTTTAGTATCTAGATGATACAGATGATAGCTTTTGCTTTCAAAATTGTACCCAACAAAAATACATTTCACTTCTTTATCATCCAATTTCCTACATTTTTGTTCAGGCACTAATGCATATGCTAGACAACCAAAGACATGCAGGTGAACAACAGATGGCTCTCAACCATGCCAAGCCTTATATGGAGTGATAGAATGCAATGCTTTAGTGGGACACATGTTAAGTACATATGCTACACACATAACATCCTCAAGCCAAAAACTATGTGGTAAAGCCTAATGCTTGACCATACACCTCACCATCTGCATGAGTGAATTGTTGTTCCTCCTAGAAACTCCATTCTGTTGAGGTGTATAGGGCAATCCACATTGATGTTTTATACCAGATTCATCCAAGAATGCATTAAAATCAGAAGACATATACCCCCCCCCGATCACAATGGAGGGTGCCTTTTACATGCTAATAGATTTTTAGCCAAAACCACTAACTATTTGAAACACATAAGCACTTCACACTTTGCTTTTAGTAGATATAGCAATGCGTTCTTGGAAAAATCATCAATGAAAGTCACGAAGTAAAAATAGTTTGCAATGGAGCGTGTCTGCATAGGACCACAAACATCACTATGAACAAGCAACGATTTTTTAGTAGCTCGAACTGAGCCATCTTTTGGGAACAAGGAATGCTACATTTTGCCCAAAGTAAAGCCTTGACAAACATGTTTAGTAGGTCCCTCAAGTTTTGGCAAATTTGACACCATTTTAGATTTATGGTGGCATATCAAACTAGCAAAATTTAGATGACCAAAGCGTGCATGCCAAAGCTTTGCATCTGACATGGCTTGAGAATCATGTACTCCACATGTTGAATCATTCATAGATTTTTCATAGTCTATGAGCTTATACAACCCATGACATATAATGCCAGAAGCAATAATGACATCACCCTTTGATAGATCATGAACTGTACATCTTTCATCAACAAATTTCACAACCAAGCCGATCTTAGCTAATGCTGAAACTGATAATAGATTTTTCTTGATCCTTGGCACAAATAAAGCATCTGAAAATGTTAAAGAGCTACCATGAACAATAGTTAGAATGATCTCACCAAGTCCCATGATATGATAAGAGGAGCTGTTTGCACATGTGAGAATATTCCTATAGGGGCAAGTTCAAGTAAAGTGAAGAAACTACGGTGCAAGGTAATATGTTTTGTTGCCCCAGTATCAAAGTACCAAACATCTGAGTGTACTCTAGACATACACTATTCATGAGAAGAGGGATCATAACTACAATCAATAGTAAATGCCCATTCTTCTATCTACACAAGATTTGTAGACTCTGATTTGGGTGTAGAGGCTTTTGCAACAACCATTCTAGCCTCTTTTTTCTTTTCCTCTTTTGCAACCAATTTTGGACAACTCTTTATGACATGATCATTTCCTTTAAAGTATTTGCCAAACATTTTCTACTGTTCCATTTACCTTTTCCCTTCTGACTACCTAGGAAAGCTTGACATGCAACATGCATAATGGACTTGTTGTGCCTAGCATGATCTTCCTGCAAAAAATAGAGATTAACTCCTCAAATGTTAAGGCATTTAGATTGCCTTTCATCATCAATCAAAGAGTAGAAGAAAAACTCTGATATGAATCTAAAAGACCATTAAGAAGAGTCTACACAAGTGAATTATCAGGAAAGACTTCATTAGTAGAGATCAACTGCTCCTTCAAATCTTTGACTTGTCAAAAAACTGTTCATGAATCTCCTTCATTCATAAGCTCACTCTCCAATTGTTTTCAGAGGTAAGCAACACAAGCCTCATTCCTTGCCTTGTATAAAGTGGTAAGTGTATCCCAAACATTCCTTGTTGCTCTATAGGAGCGAATGTGAGGAATAATGACACATTTGATAGACAAGGGTATTAATGCATGTGCCTGAGCATCTCTACCATCCCAACAAAAATGCTCTATAGTAGGTGTAGCAAGAACTACAACATGAACAGGAATCTAAAGAATATTGCCATCTTCAACACCATCTGCATCACCTTCAATAACTATATTTTGCAAGTGTAATAGGATTTTTTTCAACACTTTGCATAATATTCCACATTCCGTTTGTGCCCAATACATGATGCATCATATAATTCCATTATGGGTCATTGGTACCATCCAACGTATCCTCAACAGTCAACATATAGAATACATCTCTACTTTCAACCATGGCCATTAACTAAAATATCTTGATGCAAAAAAATGATTGTATCTGAAAACGTTGAGCAGAACTATCATGTCGAGTTCTACTAAACCTATAATAGACTTTGAGGAGCTTATACTAGTGAATGAAAACCTATATATATCTCTGGGACAAAAAGATAAAATTGCCTGTACATGCACTATGATAGTGCATTCTAAGGCCCAAACGAACTCAAATCACGATTTTGGAACTACAAAGAGAAGACTTTTTGAAGTCCTAATTGCCTATGTATGCTCACAAAATTTCATGCGATTCTGAGACTGTGATCCAAGGGGTGTCCAAAATGCCCTAGATGAAGTGCCATCCTACTCTGATACCAATTGTTGGAGTTTGAGGTTTGTGGAAGCAGGCAAAGAGCACAAGGAAGAAGAAGAAGATCTTGGTGAAAAGATAAGTGACTCATTAGGGTTATAGGCGTATGTACAAGCTAGGGAAAAAACCTCCTAAAGAGGGAAAAAAGTGCCGCAGTGGTCCTAGTATGTTCAAACACATCACTACCTAAATATATCAACAATGTTCACTTGATTACAAGGACTTGAAAGGATTCAATCCACACTTATGTTCTCATGGGATCCCTATGACACTAGAAGCCAAGCCTACAAAACAAAATCCATACACATATAATGATACTTATGCAGCAAAGATAAAAGGATAAATTGATAGGTTGACAGAAGTTGGATTTATCTATGAGATTGAGCATAAAGAATGGGTATCCTCCACTATTGTGGTGCCTAACAAGATAGTGTGTGTGTATTAACTTGAAGAAAGATAATGCCACCACAATATGAGATAGCTATCTCCTTCCTATCATAGAGCATCTCTTAGAGCATGTGGTAGAAAAGGAAGTTCATAGTTTCCTTGACAGTTTTCATGTTACAAGCAAGTAGCCAATGCCTTGGAGGATTATTATAACATGGAATTTGCCACGAAATGTAGAATCTTTGCATTTTGTGTGATGCCATATGGGATCATCAATGAAGTTGCTACTTTCCAAAGTCTCATGTGTCATGATTTCAAAGAGTTCTTACATACGAATTCAGAATGTTATGTGGATGACTTGTGCACTCATTGCCACATAAAACAAACTCATATTCTATAAGTCAAAGAATCAAATATCAATGGAAGAAGACAAAGTGAAAGCCATAGCAGAGTTACCAAGGCCAAGAATAATTAAAGAGGTATGTAAAAGATAAAGGAAATTTGGCGATGTAGTATTGGTTTACACTTTGAATTAGCATGCGTGTAAGTTAGAGAAACATGGTTATGGACCTATGATTATCAATAGACTCTCTACTAGTAGTTCCATACAATTGGCCACTTTAGAAGGAGATGTCATGCCAAATTACATCAGTGGATTCTAAATCATGCTTTATCAAGAGCCACTAAAGGACAAGATGCTTTAATGACTCAGCGTGGCTCAGAGCCATAAAGAGGAAGAGAAAAGAACTAGAGAAGAAGCTCAAGGTAAGGCTCTAGAATGTATTAAATGCATGAATCTAAGACAAAAGGACTTAGGGCATTTTAGGAATGCCCATGTTGAAGGGCTTCATCTTGTGAATGTCAGCTTCTAGTTAGAAGCCCTCAGGTATCACATGGAAATGTGCAAAACATAGTGGAGGACATCTCCTAAAATAGTTGATAAAAGACCATTCATTTGTATCAAACTAGGATAGGGCACTGCAATCAAGATGTTCAAGGACTTGATTGATTCACGAGTAGCTACTAGTGCCATTGGCTATTCGTGTTGTCAAAACATGAATCTACAAGTGAATCCTCTTAAGGCTTACCTCATAGGATTAGGGGGTGTGGAAGTCAAACACCCAAATGCTATTTTTGGATTAGAAAGCAAGAATTGAATGGGTGTTGTGCAATAAAAAGGATTGTTCACATGTGTTTAGAGTAGGATATCCCCATCGAGAGAGCACTCGTGTACGTAGAACTATGAACATTCAAAAGTGGAAGGCCATACACTTCTAATTCAAATAAAAAGAATGTGAAGCACCATACCTTGTCTCCAATCCACCAAAACGTTGCAATCCTATCAACCATCCCAAAGAGGCCCACAATTGGTGATACACCCGTCAGCATTAGAATTCCATGCCCTGTCTCTCTTAACGTTGAAGGTGAAATCATATAGGAACAACTAATGGGAGACACCACTATGGGTCAAACTGAAGCTGGCACTTCTCAAGGATTTGTTTTTCAAATCTCCAATACAACAACTGAAGAATTTTCCACCACGCTGGATTTTGATACCCTGGTTTCACTTCACACAAAATTCTAGATCTTCAACACAGACTACATATCACAAGAGTACAAGTATTCTATCTCTCAAATAGACCATGAAGAGGGATAAACTAGAACAAATGAAGAAGACAACGAATGGCCCTTAACTGTGAAGTAAGTGTGTTGGCTTTGGTGTGAACACCTTTGAGTGATATTCCTAGAATCCTGTTGTGAACATATCTTTGAAGGTCTATTTGTAACATGCGGGGAGGTATTTTATACCTGCATGCCAAGCATAGGTGTTTTAAATGCTCGTGGTACTGCTTATGTCGTACACTAAGTCATAGTTTTCATTGGTGAAGCTCGGTAGAGCTACTTGTGGTGCTTCTATATTGTGAAAAGTTTTGAGCATGATCTGCATCATATCCAAAATTTTGAGCATCACTTGCGCGATGACATCTGGCATTGGCTTTAAACAAGGGCTCCAGTGGTAGATGATGGCCATCATGTAAGCAATGAAGGTTGCTCCCTACGGTGGCGCAATGTATGGATAATTAAGCCATTCCTTAGATGGGCATTATTCTACACTTTAATATTAAATGCTTTTCATGATATGCATCATGGAACTGGACCATAACATGGATTGTAGATAAGATTTAGAGGTGCATGACTCCACATACACAACATTTTTGGGTAAGTCTCTAAGAGCTTTTCCCACCATGTCAATTGATAGATTTTTCCTTTCTCTACCTCTAGTGGTAGGTCCTCAGGTTGAAATTGGGTTGCAAAGGTGGGGATCTTCCCTGTGACTCTCTGTATTTCCACATTATAATCGGCAAGAATGACAAAGTAAGGCCGGTACTAAAGTTCGGATGATGTGATGAGGCACCTTGGTGTCAAGTTTTGGGAATAGATGGATTGCAACAATCTATCTTCTATATTGACTCACAATGCCTTATTTTGCACCACTTTGCGATCTTCATAATACACCCGATTTCTTCCACTTGTTTTAACCATGGTCGTGGCGTTTCGAATGTATCCTGGCCTCTTCTATTATTTGTCCACTTGGAATGGGTTGAGGCGTGTAGTCATCTTCAAATGTCTGTTCTACTAGAATTGAGATGGTTTCTTCTTCTGTAGGGGCCTCTAGTGGGAATGGTGGCCTTTCGTATTGTAGGAGTCGCGTTTGTATATCTTTGACTTGTTGTTTGAGTTCCTATAGTGCATCTAAATCAGTAAGGGTTGAAGAGGTTGATATGGTGGTTGGGGGGACAGCTGTAGTATCTTACTTTCATTGCTGCTGTAATTGATCCAATTCTTTTGATAACTTGTCATGGGCTTCAAGCAGGTTAGCATAGTCTTCCAGGATGATTTTAATGTTCTCTGGGGCATAACTTGAAATTTTGAGGGATTGATGCGTGCCCCTAGTGTATTCTCTATGGTTGCTACTAGATTTTCTTGATTTTGGAGCTGGAAATGGCAATTTTCCTCTTAAGCCGCTGCAAGGTGCCTTTGTAGTAGTGCCATGTTGCGTTGAAGTTTGGAATTATGTTCCATCTAATTTCCTAGATGACCTTCAACTTGTTGCATGGCGTTTGCATCTACGTTCTGCAACTTTTCTTCCAAGGTACTATGGACTTCCTATAACATCTCAAATTGCATTTGTAAACTCTCATTGTCATCCTCTAGTGTTGCGATGGGTTGTTGTAACTCTATAGAGTGTGCTTGTAATCTCTTATTATGTTCCTCTAACTAAATGTACTCTGTCCTTAGTTGTGACATACAATGAAGCATAGTATCAAGTTCATTACTTAGAGATGAATATGCAGTTTGTACATTGGTTGATGCAAGGGAGAGGGAATCGGGAGTGTAAATGCTATGTCTACTTCAGATGTGTGTGCAAGTGAAGTTGGTGGTTGGGGAATTGGGGATGGTGGAGGCGTGGGGGGTGGGGGAGGTGTTGTGGGTGGCAAAATGTCCATGCTATCAGACGTGGAGGTGAGACTAGTGTCTACCATATACATCAGAATGGTAGGTGGTGTGTGTGATCGTGGTGAATAAGTGTGACATGGGTGTTGAGGATGAAAATGGTGGAAATGGTCAAGAGATGGGTTGGAACATGCTCAAGAAAGTGGCCTGGATGGGTTGAAGGATCAGTGGGACAGAGGTGGGAATGTAAGAGCTTGGAGGTGGGAATGCCGTGGATGAAGCTTCGAAAATAGGGAAACATAGAAATGTGGATCTAATGTCTGGTTGGCCTATGAATGAGGTCATGGAGGTTGAATGTCCAAAGGCAGGCTGGATGAGGGATTTAGTGATAATGGTGGTGGTATGATATAAAGGGTTGTGAAAGGAGAAAAACAAGGTTGAAGTGGAAGTAGGATTACGAAAGATGAAGCTTTGCTATGTGGGGTTAGTAGTTGAGATAATATTTACAGCTTTTCTTCAGGGAGGTGATGGTGGGGTTGTTGGAGGTAGTGGCTCTATTGATTCTTCATGGATGACCATGGGTTCATGGGCAAGAGTTCTAGTTGCTTGGATGTTGTCACAATTGGTTCAGTTGTGGTGGTAGTTTCCTCTATAGTGGTGATCCAAATCTGAATGTTTTTGCTTAACCTTGTTCTTGTTTGGAATCTTCATGGATCGTATTGAATGGGATGCCTTTGGAATGCAAATCTGATGGCTTCAACAAGGTCATAGGCTTCTGCTAGTGATAGTAGAGTTTCACTATATTCAGAGTCTACATCAACCTCTTCCAAGGGTTGGGCCATGAGCATTCTACTCTTCTGTTCAGAGAGTAATTGTTGTGCCCACACCCTTTCCATCATCTGTTATAATTGTCTTCCTCTTCTTCACCCTCTAGTTGTTCTAGATGTTGAGATAGGGTCCTTTGTTGATCATCTTCCCAGTGTACATGGTGACCTTCCATTGATTTAACCCTTCTTTGGGAGGATGTGCCATGTCCCTCTATATCAGAACAGAAATCTATATTTGATAATTGAGGTGTTTGTAAAAAAGATTCAAAGTCAAAGGTATTCATCCCTTCGACATCTCTAGTAGTACCAAATACAAATTTCCAAGGTACAAGGTGTGCAAAGGGAGCTGCTTTCCAGGTGTCTCTAGAGTCAGAGCAGGGAATTCTAATCGTAAAGGGAGGCATTGTGGCTTCTCCTCATGGTGATACCTCTAGGGTCATAAGAACTTCGTGTGTCTGGACACATGAAAGAACTTCTCGTTTTTGGACACATGAAAGAACTTCTCATGTCTGGACACATGAAATAGTGTGCCTCATTCGCTTAGATTGATGTGTGGAGGATTTGTGTCTTCTAAACAGCTGTAGTTGTGACCAGGTCAATGCACACTTGATGGGTACATCGTATGATAAGCATCTATAAATGATTGGCATTAGTGCACAACATCCATTCACCACTTACTTCTTAGAGTACCTTTTATTAGCTTTGTACAGCTAGTCTATAATCCACACATGAAGCTTAATGATTAGTGAACCTGTCTGTGCCAAGTAAAGACTGAACCAGATTCATTTGTGAGGCTGAGTGAATCTATCTTGGCCAAGAAATGCAAAATGCTACATGCACATTCGGAGAGGGATGGTAACATTTGGTGTGAGTGCTTCCATACCTTTTAACTTTTGCAGTTTTCTATTCTTCATGTTATTGGGTATCAAAGCATCCTTCTCAGAGGGCACATGTGTGTCGTGCATGTTCAAAGCATCTCTTACCAGTTCTAGGGTGAGTTCAAACTTTTTCAACTCATTGTTGCCTGATAAATAAGGAATGAAGAAGGTTCTAGGTCGGTCCTTTACATCACTTGCTTGTAATGTTGATACCAATTAGTAATAGTGTAGAAAATCTGGTTTTGGTAAGTGTGCCTTGAAGTATTCCGCCAGCCTTGCACGTTGCCATATGATTTGTAGTTCTGTTGTGTTTTGGATAGTCTCAAAAAAGAATTGGAATCATACCCATGCCCAATCATACTCACACTTGGACTCCCATAAGTACTTCACCTCTCCTAATGACCTTGGCGTGCCATTAAACCAGTGACAGTATGCATGAACGCTCTACGTTATTCTTGTGGGAGGTTCCAACATATGTAATTGTTGTAGATGTTGCACCTCTATAGGTCATTCGGTTGGTGACACTTCAATAGGTAGATTTTCCACCTGCTTCAATCACTCATGCCTATGAGTTGGAGCCTATTGTCTCTACCATGATATTGCTCGTAGTTCTTGGTGCTTATCTATTGAAAGATGAGAAGCATACTAGCATTGCATAGGAAACATGATATTACAGTGTTCCCTCTACAATACCAACAAAATACTCAAAGTGGTTAGGGGTTAGTGGGTGACGTGTTCGTGATGTTTGTGAATGTCAGTTAATAGTTAGTGATTTCCCCAGATGCATACTTTGGATCTGTAATCATAATGCATCTACTTTTGTACATATTCAGTTATGACATTGGGTCAAGGGTTTTGTTACATGGTTTAATTCTTGAAAATTTTATTGTGGGATTGTAGCTTGTGGCAGTGATGAACTCTAAATGCTTCTCGACTAGATCATCTTGGATTTGGGACTTTTTGGGTGCCCATTTCAAGATAATCCTCGATGTGAAGTGAGATGTGGAGGTGTTAAGTGCAAATTTAAGCCATGAAGTTACTGGTGTGAATGTTTGTGAGTGGCACTTCAAACTTGGGATCTTATATACGTCCTTTTGAGCTTGTTAGAAACTCTTGGGCACCCATATTTGTCTAGCATTGGGGTCTGCCTTCTGTTGATATATTTAGGTAGTGATGTGTGTGAACACTCTAGGACCGCCGGGGCACTTTTTTCCCTCTTTAGGAGGTTTTTTCCCCCGGCTTGTATATATGCCTATTGCCCTAATGGGCTACTTATCTTTGTACATTCTCTAGTAATACATTCAGTATTGTGTGTTTGTGCTCCAAGCTTCTTCTTCTTCCTTGTGCTGTTCGCGTGCTTCCGCAGACGTCTATGTCCAACAATTGGTATCAGAGCAGGTCGTCGCTTCTTCTAGGGCGCCGTCGACACTCCTCCGTTTGCAGTCTCAGATTCGCACGAAATTTGGTGAGCATACTCAGGGTGTTTCCGAGATCAAAGCCACTATCGCAGCGCTTGTGCAGGCTATTTTGTCCTTTTGTGCCAAAGGTATATACCAGTTTCTGTTCGCCAGTTTAAGCGTCTCGAAGTCTGCTACAGGTCTAGCAGAACTCATTTGGGCAGTTCCGTTCAACTTTTTGAGATACAGTCAATTTTCTGCATCAAGGTATTTTAGTCACCGGCCATGGCTGAAAGCAGTGATGTATTCCGTATGTTGGCTGTTGAGGATAAGTTGGATGGTACCAACTACCCATTATGGGCTTATATGATGCGACATGTACTGGTTGCAAAAGGACTATGGAACATTGTGCAGGGTGTTGAAAGATGTCCTGTTACACCTGCGACTACAGGTACTACAAATACAGGTGCTGGAGGTACTGGAGCTGATGAAGATGGTGTCAAAGATGATATTCCGCAGATTCCTGTTCGTGCTGCTGTTTCTGTTGCACCTACTGCAGAGCAGATTCGTTGGGATGGCAGAGATGCCCAGGCACATGCATTGATAGCCTTGTCTGTCAAACGTGCCATTATTCCTCACATTCGCTCTTGCAGAACAGCAAAGGATGCTTGGGATACACTTACCACTTTGTACCAGGCTAGGAATGAGGCTCGTGTTGCTTACCTCTGAAAACAATTGGAGAGTGAGCACATGAATGAAGGTGATTCTATGCACAGTTTTCTTACAAAGATCAAAGACCTGAAGGAACAATTGATTTCTGCTGATGAGGTTATACCAGATAGCTCACTTGTGCAAACCGTTCTGAATGGTCTTCCTGATTCATATCAGAGTTTTGCCTCTACTCTTCGGTTGATGATGAAAGGCAATCCGAATGCCTTGTCATTTGAGGAATTAGTCTCTGTTCTGTTGCAGGAAGATCAGTCCAGGCAGAACAGGTCCATTATGCGTGTTGCAGATCAAGCTTTCCTGGCTAGTCAAAAGGGCAAAGGAAAATGGAGCTCTTCTACTAGTAAGCAAAAATCTGCAAATGCTGCACAATCGAAGAACCAGGATAAAGATGAAAAGAAATCAGAAAAGCAGAAATTGTTCTGCAAGTACTGTAAAGGAAATGATCATATTATAAAGAACTGTCCAAAACTGGCTGCTAAAGAGGCAAAGAAGAAAGAGGCTGGAATGGTTGTTGCAGACACCAAAAACAGAGTCTGCAAATCTTGTGCAGGAAGAAGAATGGGCGTTTACTACTGTCTGCAGTTTTGACCCATCTTCTCATGATCAGTGCATGTCTACAGTAGACTCAGATGTTTGGTACTTTGACAGTGGGGCGACCAAACATATTACCTCGCAGCGCAGTTTCTTCTCTTCACTCGAGCCTGCCCCTACAGGGAATACTGTCACATGCGCCAATAACTCCTCTTATCCTGTTATGGGAGTTGGTAGATCATTCTGACTACTGCTGATGGTAGTTCTTTCACTTTGTCAGATGCTTTATTTGTGCCAGGGATCAAAAAGAACCTGTTATCAGTTTCTGCATTAGCCAAGATTGGCTTGGTTGTGAAATTCGTTGATGACAGGTGTACAGTCCATGATCTCTCAAATGGTGATGTGATTATTGCTTCTGGCATCTTATGTCGTGGGCTGTATAAGCTCATAGACTATGAAAGATCTGTGAATGATTCGGCATGTGCAGTTCATGATTCTCAGGCTATGTCAGATGCAAAGCTTTGGCATGCACGCTTTGGTCATCTGAATTTTGCTAGTTTGTTACGCCTACAGAAATCTGAAATGGTGTCCTCTTTTCCCAAACTTGAGGCACCTGGAAAACATGTTTGTGAAGGCTGTATTTTGGGCAAAATGCAGCGTTCTTCCTTTCCAAAAGATGGTTCAGTTCGGGCTACGCAGAAATTGCAGCTTGTACATAGTGATGTCTGTGGTCCTATGCAGACACCCTCTTTTGGAAATTACCTTTACTTCGTGACTTTCATTGATCATTTTTCCAGGCATGCATGGGTATATCCACTCAAAGCAAAGTCCGAAGTGTTCATGTGCTTCAAATAGTTTTTGGTTTTCGCTGAAAATCTGTCAGCATGTAAAATGGGCACCCTCCGTTCTTATCAAGGGGGGGAATATATGTCTTCAGATTTTAATGCATTTCTGGCTGAACGTGGGATAAAACACCAGTGTAAAGTACCGTATACACCTCAACAGAATGGAGTTGCTGAACGAAAGAACAGGTCACTCATGGAGATGGCGAGGTGCATGGTCAAAAGTGAGGCTTTACCACATAGTTTCTGGATTGAGGCTGTCATGTGTGCAGCATATGTACTGAACAGGTGTCCCACTAAAGCGTTGCAGTCTATCACTCCATATGAGGCTTGGCATGACCGCAAGCCATCTGTTGCTCATCTGCGTGTTTTTGGTTGTTTGGCATATGCATTAGTGCCTGAACAACATCGCAGAAAATTGGATGATAAGGCAGTAAAATGTATTTTTGTTGGGTACATTTCTGAAAGTAAAGGCTATCGTCTGTATCATCCACAGACTAAACACATTCTGGTTAGCCGTGATGTTGTCTTTGTGGAAGATGCTATTCAGCCATTGCTTTCATGTACTAAGGAGACATCTGTTAACTCCAAAGACATGTATGATACTTTGATGCCTCTTTTTATAGGTGGACAGGCTAGTGCTGGTCCTAATGAGGCAACTTCTCAGCCTTTACAGGTTTCATATGATGATGTAGATCATTCCATTTCTGATGCAGATTTACATGATGCACTTGCTGATGAGAGAGCTGATATTGAGCAGGCAAAAACTATGCCAAAATGGCTGGTGTAGACTTTGCGTGACAGCAAATTAGATGCACCTTTGTCATATTGTACTCGTTCAGGCTCTCATAGTGCCTCCTTTGCATCAGATTGCTATGCTATGGCTGCATCTAGTCTCTGTGATGAGAATGAGCCTGTTTCTTTTGATGAAGCACAGAATTCAGAAAATTGGATGGCTGCTATGCAATCTGAATATGATGTTATAATGAAGAATGGTACATGGTCCTTATGTGACTTGCCTCCTGGCAAGAAGGCCATTGGCACTAAGTGGGTATACAAGCTGAAGCGTAAACCTGATGGTACCGTTGACAGGTATAAGGCTAGGCTTGTTGCAAAAGGTTATGCGCAGGAAAGAGGCATTGATTTTGATGAGACCTTTGCACCTACATGCCGTATGACTACTGTTCGGAGCATTTGTGCACTTGCAGCCCATCATGGTTGGAATGTACATCAGTTGGACATTAAAACAACATTTCTGAATGGTGACTTGCATGAAGAAGTGTATGTTTTTCAGCCCCGTGGCTTTGTGCAGAAAGGGCATGAAAACCAGGTTTGCAGGTTAAAGAAGGCATTATATGGTTTAAAGCAAGCACCACGTGCTTGGTATGAGAAGATACATGCCTATCTGATTGCACATGGTTTTGAGAACAGTCCAACTGAAAGCACCTTATATGTTAAACATGCTAATGATGTGCTTCTGATAATTGTTGTCTATGTTGATGACATGCTGCTCACTGGTCCTATTGAGACACATATTGCTGATTTTAAGGCTGATTTGCATGCCTCATTTGAGATGTCTGATTTGGGGCATTTGCATCACTATTTGGGCATTCAGTTTATGCACATTGATGGTGGAATGGCTTTGTGTCAAACGAAATATATTGACACATTATTGCAGCGTTTTGGCCTTGAAGACTGTAAGCCTATTGCCACTCCTATGGAGACAGGTTTACGATTGAGTCTTCATGATGCTGGGGATGCATTTGATGCTGTTCTCTATCAGCAGGCTGTTGGATGCTTGATTTACTTATGCATTACTCGGCCAGATATTCAGTTTGCTGTCTCACAGATGAGCAGGTTTATGCATTGCCCAGGAGTCACGCATTGGAAAGCGGTTAAGCGCATCTTTCGCTACTTGAGTGGTACTCGGCTACTTGGGTTGTTTTATCCCAAGGGGGGATCACTACCGCCAGATTTGCATGCTTTTTCTGACTCAAATTGGGCTGGTTGCTATGACACTCGTGTGTCCACCAGTGGTTTTTGCTTCATGCTTGGTAGCTCATGTATATCTTGGTTGAGCAAGAAGCAGCCTACTGTGGCCACTTCCAGTTGTGAGGCTGAGTATAGGGCAGCTTTCACAGCGACTGTTGAGTGTGTGTGGCTCAGACGCCTTATGGCTGATTTGGGTGTTGCCCAGTCTTCTGCCACCACCATCTTCACTGACAGTCAGAGCGCATTGGCAGTTGCGAGGAACCTTGTGTTCCATGCTCGCACTAAGCACATTGAGGTGCATTATCACTATGTCAGGGAGAGGTTCTCTGCTGGGGAGATCAGCTTGGCATATGTGCCCACGCAGGAGAACATTGCAGACCTTTTCACGAAGGCTCTGCCTAGGGAGAAGTTTGAAGCTTTTCGCAAAGCTTTGGGCTTACTTCCTTTTGTGGAGTGATTTCCACATAGCTTGGCACTTCCTTATACATGAGTGCCAGCTCCTTGTTCACCGCATCACTCCCAGGGGGGATTTGTTGATATATTTAGGTAGTGATGTGTGTGAACACTCTAGGACCGCCGGGGCACTTTTTTCCCTCTTTAGGAGGTTTTTTTCCCCCGGCTTGTATATACGCCTATTGCCCTAATGGGCTACTTATCTTTGTACATTCTCTAGTAATACATTCAGTATTGTGTGTTTGTGCTCCAAGCTTCTTCTTCTTCCTTGTGCTGTTCGCGTGCTTCCGCAGACGTCTATCTCCAACACCTTCATCGACTGCTATGGGACCAAAAAAGAAAGGATCTAGCTTGGTTTACTGCTGCAGGACTACTTCACTATAGGCTTGAATTTTCTAGTTTGTTTGGTGTGTTGTTGGGTTTGGGTTTTCTGAGTAGAGGGTGGTTCACCCTTGTGGACCCAGATCTGCTTCACTCCTTGAGGTACTCTGTTTTGCATCCACCGTCGAGCCTGTGACTTGGTTTTTTTGTTTTCTAATTCCTACGTTGCCATGGTCACTTTCCTAGGCCTCTCTTTGGAAAAGAAGGGAGTTCCATATTGGCTTTTGAGACTCCATGCATGGCCTTCCTCTACATCATAGAACTTGGGACAAGAATAGCATCATTATCTTCATGTGTCGTCCTAGAAGGACTAGGAGTGGGTGCCTTTCCTAGTTCCTTGAATGCTTTATTTTCTAACTCAATGCTGATGCGATTTCGATCTACCCAAACTTGAAGAAGTCCACTTCTTAGGTTCACGATCACTACATTGTCATAAATCCAATCCTGACCCAAGACTAGGGGCTTGATGAGATCCTCCTCTTGACACACTAGCACCTTGCTATCATGAGAACATCTTGAATGTAAAGGGGAAGTTCCACCTGCCCATGCAAGGGGTTTCCACACCTCCCAATCCTATGAGATATGCTTCTATGAGATTTTCTTTAAATTGCAATTCTTGACAATAAGAAAGTCCAACTGCACTAGTGGCTACCCCTAAGTTAATCAAAGATCTTATAGTCCTTGCACCCTCTTCCTGTCCTAAATCTAGGGTCACAAAGGGTCGTCGATCAACTATTCTATGGAAATGTACACTTGATGCTTTGCACATGGCCATGTGATATCTCAGAGCTCCCTAAGTGGCTGACCTAGGTTGATCTCTACCTTGTCTTTTCAATTTCATTTTTCGGATGCATTACAAAGCTTCTACGTGCTTTCCTTCTTGAATTCGTTTTTCTTCTTCTTTACGTTTCTTTGCAATATTGAGTCAATTTGGCATTTCCTCCATGAGAGGTTCTTTATATAATTTGACTCTACATCCTCTAATGTAACTAATTGTCCCCTTTTAGAGTGGCTAATTGGATTGCTCCACTTGATATTCTATTAATATACATGGGTCCATAGCCACACTTCTCCAACTTCTTTGCATGTTGCTTCAAGGTGTAGACTAGGACTAAATCTCCCGCTTTCAAGCCCTTATCCTTCACGTGGGCATCAGAGTAAGTCTTTTGCCTTTTCTTGGCTGTGTATATTCTTGTAGCTACTCTTAATCTCATTTGAGCTAAGCATTGCAGATCAAAGATTTTAGATGTGAGCTCAAGGCATGTCCATTGATGCTCTTGTACTACTTTCAATGTAGGTATTAAGAAATCTAATGGTAGCACCAATTTTGGCCAAATACCATCTGAAAGGTTATAACTTGGAGTACTATTTTATAGGCAACTCAATATGCCTAAATAGCATGATGTAGTTGTACATGTCCTTTGGATCATGGCACCTGCATGTTTGAGAAGAGCTCCTTGTTGTAATTCATATGGTTGCTACAACCACTATCAATGTACCAAGTATTTGATCCTTGTTTCTTATATTCACTCACCTACATCATGGCTAGCATACTTTCATTTTCATTTGAAGTAGATACATAATTATCTTCACCTTTATAGGTTGTATTTCTCTTCTCCCTTTAACAATACTCTCTTGCATAGTGGCCATACTTGCCACAAATGAAGCATCCTTCAGAATTTTGATCTTCTCTAGTTTGATTTGACCTTCTTCTTCTTCCTTTGAACTTGCTTGTTACTCTAGATGAAGAGTATTTGCTTCCTTGGTCTTGATTAGAATAACCATTTAATCCTTTGCCTTGTCTTTGTGTCCCTCTACCTTGATTCCTTCCTATTCCTCTAACTTTTCCTGCACAAAAGGCTTGGCCTTCATTCCCCTATGCTTTTGAACCTCCAATATGCATTTCTTGAGTGACCATCAAGGCCACCAACTACTCAAAATATGGAAGAGTATCTCTACATACATAGATGTTGTAAAAGACTTCCACTTCTCATCATCCCTAATCCCATTTAAGGTATATGAAACTAGGTCATCATAGGTCTGTTACCACTATTGGGAGAATTTTCAACTTCCCTATGGAGCCTTGAAGCTATAATTTCTCACAAGAAACTTCAAAGAACCTATGCTTAATGAAATGACTCAATCTTTGATAATATGTAGAATCAACTTGAGACTATTTGCACACTAAAGAAGACTTTGAGGCCTTTCCAATGCAAGCTAGTTTACTTAGATTGGTTATTCCTATTCGGAGAACCAATACCTTCAAGACATACTAAATTTGGTCTTCACTAGTGTACACAAATAGACACCTGTTCACTCCCTGATCCGATTCTCTTGGAATATGCAAAAAATTGATTAAAAACTTTAGATAAGTTAATTGGCTTTCTAAAAAGCAAAAGATTACAAGAATTGAGTGAAATATGACTAATTAACAATGCTTAACTGAGAGCAATCTCGAGTGCTGACACAAAATTTTGTGTGTTAGCTATTTATACACAAAACCTTATTCAAACCCACCCAAGCAAGAAACTAGGGGGCTATCTTAGCTCAAGGGCCTACAAAATTGAAAGAACTTGGAGAAGTTTGTAGGAGGTAGAAAAGTGAGTTGCGAAGCGATGAAGTTTAGTCCAACCACCCGGCACAAGACCAGACCTTGAGCTTATGGAGGCTCAAATAGACCTTATACGCATGCGATAAGTGCAATAAAATGCACTATGTACTTTGGAGCATCAAGGATAAAGAGTCGATACAAAATAGATAGGTTTGTGCATCGACTAGCTCAAAAAACTTACTATCTATGGAAGAGACAATGAACTTCAAATGCTCATAGCGACGAGCCTGATTACAATTAGAACAAATCCTTTTATGGGAGTGACAAAAATAGGGTTGAGTGTATATAATGCACAAATGTATAAGGAATAAGCAAAATATGCCATACGAATGAATCAAACACTGAACAATGGTACTTCCTATTTTTTACGAATACGTAGAGATTTACCTTGAGACAGCGAAACTGCGATTTCTCCCAATTTCCTAAACCAAATGCTATGAAAATTTACATATGTAAACTAGATACTAATATCTTTCCAAAGAGCCATTGCACATCCAATTTGGGGCTGTGTAGATGGAGCCATAACCTCTCCAAGATTATTGTTAGCGAAGAAGATGATGCAGAAAAATGAAGGAGCAAGACAATGATGGTCACAAGTGTATGTATATTGCTTCCATGTATTGTAGAAGTGTTTTTAAGTCTTTATATATACTCTACAAGTTGAATTTTTAATTCAAATGAAGGTGGGAATGGTTGTTGCAGGGAATCAATTCACTTTCATACAATCTAGGAAAAGTGAAGATCTAGTTTGATCTACTTTTAGGTGATTGATTGCTTGATTGAATGCAACTCAACCACCCAAAATTCGTGGGATTTTGGTCTATCTTTCTAATTTTACATGTGTAAATATCAAGGCTTTTACAATGGTAAAAGATCCATGAAAAATGTTTTAAATTAATACCTTAACTGAGCGTAAGTAAATGAACTCTCCAATGGATATTCCTTTGACATAATCCAAGTGATAGCTTTTGATGTAGATCAAATACACCTCAAGCATAGTGCAAGCTTGATGTTCCAATAGCTCCCCCTCAAGCTAAAGTATGCTTGAGTCTTCATTCTTTAATAGGTTGAATACCTTCCATAGCTTTGAATCTACAAAGCATTGTTCCATCAAGTGCCTTTGTCATCATATCTACTACTTTCTTTTCAGTTGGAACAAAAGAAATGTCAATCTCCTTTGCCATGATCTTCTCCCTGTTAAAATGGTAATGAACCTCTGTGTGTTTGGTTCTTGCATGGAAAATAGGGTTTGCCACTAGATGCATGGAACTTACATTATCTCCAAATATGTGAGCTTTGGAACTCACAACTCCCAAATCTGTATACCATGCTTTTAACCATATTGCCGCTTGAGTTGCTATGGTCAAACCTTTGTAGTCTACTTGAGTTGAGGATAAATCAACTGTTGGTTGCTTCTTGGAAACTCGATGAAATTAGCTTTGAACCTACAAATTCTAAGTAACTAGAAGTACTTCTTCTATCATTCTTAGCTCTTTCCCAATGTGCATCTAAATAGATTTTGATATCCAAATCTGAAAAATAAGGATAGAATATACCTTCATTGATTGTACCTTTGAGATACTTAAGTACTCTCTTAGCTGCATCCATGTGTGGTCTTATTGGAGAGTGCATGAATTGGCTAAGCACTCCCACACTATATGAGATGTCTACCCTTGTATGAGTAGCATATATCAGGCTACCTACCAAGCTTTGATATTCTTTCATGTCTTCAATTTTCTTACCTTCATAAATACTAAGTTTATGATTCATCTCCAAAGGTGTACCTATAGGTTTAGTGTTCTACATTTTGAACTTGAGAAGTAGATCCTGAATGTATCTTCTCTGAGTCAAATAAATTCCTTCATTTGTGTATATCACTTGCATACCTAGAAAATATGTGAGCTCACCTAAGTCACTGATTTTGAACTTCGCTTGCATGTGTCTCTTGATGTTTTGAATGCCATTGAAATCATCACCTGTCACAATAATATCATCTACATATACACATAGATAGATTACCTCATTGTGATCCCTCTTGATGAATAGAGAAGGATCTGAGTTGCTAGCTTTGAACCCTTGATCTTGAACATAAGTAACGAACCTGTAGTTCCAAGCTCTAGGAGCTTGTTTCAATCCATACAATGCTTTCTTAATTCTGCAAACATAAGATGAATGATTAGGGTTTTCAAGACCTGGAGGTTGTGAGATGTATACCTCTTCACTTATCCAACCATTTAAGAATGCATTTTTCATATCAAGTTGGAGTAGTCTCCAATTTCTTGCAGTAGCTACACTTAGGAGTGTTGTGATTGTAGTCATCTTTGCAATTGGTGAGTATGTTTCCTCATAGTCTATACAATAAGTTTGTGAGCATCCGTTGGCAACTAATCTTTCCTTGAACCTTCAAAGTGATCCATCTGAACTTGTTTTAACTTTATACATCTACAACCAATTTCCTTTTGATTTGGTGACATTGGAACCAAATCCCAAGTGTCCATCTCCTTCAATGAATCTAATTCTTCTTTCATGGCCTTTTTCCAATTAGGGTTTTCCTTTGCCTCTTCATAGGTTGACGGTTCTTCTGAAATTGAATCTTTTGCCAAGTAGATTGAATGCTTTGTAACAAATGTGGAATCATATCCATACCTTTCTGGTTGTTTCTTCTCTCTTGATGATCTTCTAGGTGCTTGTTTGGAGCATTCTCCAACCTCTTGCATCTTTGCTTTGCCTCTGGACTTCCATAGTTTGTAATCCTTTTCTATTCCATCTTGGTCATCGTGTGTATCACTTCTTCGATCTTGGACCTGTGTATCATGCTTGCTTCCTAATTGATGAGAATTAGAATCAAGATCATATGGTAGAGTTATCTTTTGTTTGTCTTCATCATACCAATACCTGTGTTCTTCAAACACAACATCTCTACTTGTAGTGAATTGCTTTGTTGAAGGAATATAGAACCTATAACTGATCTGAGTTGATGCATAGCCAATAAATAGTGCCTTTATTGGTCTTTCATCTAGCTTACCTCTTATTTATGATGGTCCATCAACATAAGCTAAACAACCAAACACCTTGCAATGTCCAAGACTAGGTTTTCTTCCATGCCATGCTTCATAAGGAGTCATACCTTGAAGTGATTTGGATGGTAGTCTATTTACAAGGTACACAACAATTGAAATAGCCTTTGCCCATAGAGAATGTGGCAACTTCTTCTCTTCAAGCATTGTTCTGGCTAATCGAACCAATGTCTTGTTTCTCCTCTCTACAATTCCATTCAGTTGAGGAGAGTACCTAGTAGTCACTTCCCTTTTGATACCTTTTTATTGCAAGAACTCATCAAAATCTTTGGAGAAGTATTCTCCCCCTCCATCAGATTTGAGCTTCTTGAGTGATCTACGTGTATGATTCTCCACATGTGCTAGATATGTTTTGAAGCAATCAAACACTTCATTCTTACTCTTGATAATGTATAGAACAGTTCATCTACTATCATCGTTAATAAATGAGACATAATACCTTGATGCTTCCAATGAAGTTTCTTGACTTGGTCCCCATAAATTTGCATGTATTAAGTTTAATAAGTTATTGTGGATGTAGCCTTTGTGCTTGAATGGTTGTCTTTGTGCCTTCCCAATTTGACATGCATCACACATGTTGATCATGTGTTGCTTTGATATGTTTGGCAGTCCTAGAACACTTTGATCCCTGCATATATACTTCAAGGTTCTTTCATTCACATGAGAAAGTATCTTATGCCACAATTCAAGCTCACTTAGGGTTTGAGACCCAAAAGTGAATAGAGCTATGTTCCTGGTTTCTCCTACTTCAAAAGCAAAGAGTCTATCATGCTTCTCACCTCTAGCTATCTTCTTCAAGCCTTGACATGGATCTTCCACAAATGCCCCATGCCCGGAGAACCTAACTTGCAAGCCTTTTTCAACTATTTTTCCTGCACTTATTTGGTTTTTAACAAAAGCTCCATGCTGGGAGAACCTAACTTGCAAGCCTTGACATGGATCTTCAACAAAAGCTCCATGTTGGGAGAACTTAACTTGTAAGCCTTTTTCAACTATTTTGCCTACACTATTTGATAGTGGGTACATAGAGAACCTTATTTATAATGTTTGTCCTGCCATTGGAAGCTTTGGAATTACCAATCATCTCGACATTGTGCTTTGTGTCATCCCTTATTTGTACTTCATGTCTATGCTTTGGACTTTCCAAATTAGATAGAAGAGCAATGTTGCCTGCAACATAATTTGAACATCTTGAATCTATGTAGAACAAATGGCCACCTTCTTTACCTTCTTAATGTCTTAGATTCATAAGAAGCAATGATTCTTTATGTGGTTAATCTTCTGAATAATTATTAAAGTCCCTTCTATTATAGCCTCTATTGTTATTGTTGAAGTTGTGTCTACCTCTACCTCTATTTCTCCCATATCCACCTCTTCCACTTCCTTTGTGGGTCTTCCCAATGAACCAACAATTTTGAGTGGTGTGGTTGGTGTTATCCCAGATGGAACAAGGTTGAACATTTTGATCTTTGGATTTGTCATGCTTTGGTCCTTTCTTCTTCCCTTTGCACTTACTCTTACTTGCGAAGTTGGCTTGGGAAGTCTCTTCTTCATCTTACTCCTTCTTGCCTTTCTACTTCTTATCCTTCTTATGTACATATAGAGCACTAGTTGAATTACCATGATAGGAGTTATCTTCCTTTATGCTATTGTTGGCCTCTTGATTGAAGAGTTGTCCAAGAAAGATGTTGAAGTCCATATTTTGAACATCCATGTTGAGATCGTAAGCCGTCATGAAAGATTGCCATTGGTTATCACTTCGAATACCATTGAGAATGTGCCTCATGACAGCCTCTTCTTCAATCAGCTCTCCAACGGATGCTAACTGATCCGCAACCTCCTTGACCTTCGTAACAAACTCTATGATGGTTTGTTTAGGTGTCTTCTTCATTTGGTTGATCTAGTTCTAAAGATGATTCTTTCTTGCTTTGTTGCTAACAAAAAAGAAAGTTGCTAGGGCATCCCAAGTCTCTTGAGATCTCTTGCATCCTCTAATATGTGGTAATAGAAAGACAGAGATATAGTTTAGTATGTATGACCTTGCTTGAGCATCCCTTGCACACCAAAGTGTGAGTTTAGCTATCTCCTTTTGTGTAGGTCCTCCTTTGGATCTTGGAATAGGCATAGCTTCATCACCTGCTACAATTCCATAAAGATTTCTAGCTTGAAAATAGGCCTCCATTCTAATTTGCCAAGCCGCATAGTTGTGTCGATCAAGCTTGTCGATCATTGAGGCAAAGCCATCACCCCTCTTGATCTAGCTTTGATACCACTGAAAGAACTAAGAGAGGATTGTAGGAGGTAGAAAAGTCAGTTGCGAAGTGATGACGTTTGGTCGAGTCAACCGATAGAAGACCAATCCTTGAGCTTATGGAGACTCAAATAGACCTTATAGGCATGCAATATGTACTTTGGAGCATCAAGGAGAAAGAGTCCATACAAAAAACATAGGTTTGCTCATTGACTAGCTCAAAAAACTTACTATCTATGGAAGAGACAATGAACTTCAAATGCTCATAGCGACCTGCATGATTACAATTAGAACAAATCCTTTTATGGGAGTGATATGAATAGGGTTGAGTGTATATAATGCACAAACATATAAGGAATAAGCAATATATGCTATAGGAATGAATCAAACACTCAATGGTGGTACTTCCTATTTTTTAGGAGTACGTAGAGATTGACCTCGAGACAAAAAAACTAAGATTTCTCGCAATCTACCAAACCAAATGCTACGTAGATTTATAGGCATAAACTCGACACTAATACCTTTCCAAGGCACCATGTGGCATCCAATTTGAGCTCCGCAGAGAGAGCAGCGACCTTTGCAAGATTACTGTTGGCAAAGATGATGATGCAAAAAAATGAAGGAGCAAGACAATGATGGTCATAAGTGTATGTATATTGCATCCATGTATTGTACAAGTGTTTTCAAGTCTTTATATGCAATCTAGAACTGATCCATGACTTCTACAAGTGGATTTTGAATTCAACTGAAGGTGAGAATGGTTGTTGGAGGGAATCAGTTCACTTTCCTACAATCTAGAAAAAGTGAAGATCTAGTTTGATCTACTTTTAGGCGATTGATTGCTTAATTGAATGCAACTCAACCACCAAAAATTTCGTGGGATTTGAGCTTTATCTTTCTATGTTTACATGTGTAAACCTCAAGGCTTTCACAATGGTAAAAGATCCATGAAAAATCTTTTAAAAAAATACAATACGTGAGCATAAGTAAAAGAACTCTCCAATGGATATTCCTTTGACATAATCCAAGTGATAGCTTTTGAAGTAGATCAAATCCACCTCAAGCATAGTGAAAGCTTGATGTTCCAACATAAATTGATTCCAATCTATCTAGGAGCACACACATATGCAGGATCTCACAAATTTGAAGCTGAGCTTGTGTAGATATAGAGATGAAAAGATTCCCTATAAGTTAGGAATTACTTGTCCTAGATTTTTAGCAATTACTCACACCTAAGTGACATTGAAATTTAGGCTATTGAGGGGAGGATTCAAATTGAAATTCGATTTATGATTTCTCATGCTTGAATGCTTGCTTTATGAGGCTCCAAGTGGCACTCATTTGATGGATCAGCTTATACTAAGGTTGAAGATTGTATTTGAATAGTGCTTAGTTTCATTCCCTATGTTTAAATGTCCTTGAGTGATGGGTGAGTCTAAATTAAAGAAAAAATCTTTATTGCAATTCATATGGTTACTACAACCATTGTCTATGCAGCATGTAATATCTAAATTTACTCTTTCACTTGAACCATACATCGTAAGAAAGTTCTCATTTTTTGAATTTATCAAAGTAGTAGCAAGATTACCTTGCTTCCCTTTGTATCCTTGATTGCCTCCTCCTTTGGACCAACAATCTCTTGTGTAATGGTCCGATATTCCAGAATTTTACCATTCTCCATTGAATGCTTCTATTCCATGTGATCTTCCTCCTTTTCCTCTACTCCTTCCTCATCCTCTTGATTCATAGGTTTTTTTGGAGCCTTCTTGGTTGCTTGAGCTTAATTTTGACCTTCGTTTCCCTCTTCCTTTGATTTTTTTTCCACATCTTTTGCCTTTGCCTCTACCTTGTTGAGATGTCAAGCTCAACATGTGATGATCATGGATGACACATATTACTTTTTCATTTCTCTCACATGTATGTGGTCACGTTGGTATATGTCAAGGATACTTTAATGAACTTTACTACATTTATCTACCAAGAGTTATGGCATATTTGTTTCTTTCCACACTCATTTCTGGATATTAGAATTTTCCTTATGTACTACTCTTTATATATTGCACTAGTTGTATTGTTGTATTAAGTCGTTCTTGTACATTTCCTTTATGTAATAGAAGAAGAAGATCATTCTTCCTTGGCTTAATTTGTGTGTGCTCCTCTCTTTGTTTGTGAGAGTGTGTGAGGTCTCTCTTCCTTATCTCCTTTCTCTTGACATAGTATCAAAGCCAATGTAACGGTAGAGAGCTCATGGAGAAGGTTGACCGTGAAGAGTACGTGAGAAGGTGTGGAGAAGGCGCGCTTCACAAACAATCTCAGATTGCTTTGAAATTTGGTCTGAAGGTAGAAGGAGTCAGAATATTTTTGTGATTTATCCCTTTAGAGCCACTCATTTTTCTCATAATTCAATTTTGGTGTCGTCTCAACCTTTGTTTCAAGTCGGAAAGGTCGGGCCCACACCAAAACCACATGAATTTCCAAACTTTTAACTTGCCTTATGTTTGACCTCACTCAAATACTAGAGATCCATGATTTCAAGTGATTTCGTGCATTCTTGGTACATGAAAACTGTGTTTTTCTGAGATCGAGTTGTCACATTATATTGTTACAATGTTCAAGTAGAGGCACTATTTTTAGTGTTTTTGCAGTGTTGTGAATTGATATAGAAATGGCAAATGCTAATAGAATGAGTCAAGCTATGAGTGATAAGTTGGGAAAGAACAAGTTTCATGCTTGGAGGTTTTAGAATGAATAATTTTGTGATGGGAAAAGGCTATTGGAAGTACATTGAAGGAGAGAATGAAAAATCTCTACAATTACTAGAGAGGAATTGGACACAGGACAAGTTAAGAGCATATGAAGAATGGAATCGAGAGCACAAAAGATAATGTATTGACTATTTGTTAGCATACAGATATCATGATTAGGCACATACAGGATGCTAAAACTCTGAAACAGGCTTGGAACAATTTGGTCACATTGTATGAGACCAATACAAAGGCATGGAAATTGCAACCTAAGAACGAGCTACATACACTAGGGAAAACCATAAAACATAGCATGCAGGAAACATAGCACTATCCATGGAAGATGGGAAGGTAAATCATCTTTCGGATGTATTACATGTTCTGAATATAAAAAGGAATCTAGTTTCTGTTGGATAAATGGTTGACCACACATTACAAGTGAGGCACAATGTTGATGGTTTATATGTAGAAGAGTACAAATAAAATGGAAGATTGAGTGTGAATGGAAACAAAGTGGACAGTATGTTCACCTTAAATATGAAAATTCTTGAAATGAATGGAGTCACGTTTGCAAAATATGGAAGTGTTATTGTGGATATAGAGATTTGAAACAAGTGAATAGGACATGAAAATTTGCAGAGGTTGAAATTGATGCAATCAAAGGATTACCAAATTTGAAGGTTGTAGTGATGCAAAAGGTATGTGAAGCATGTCAATTTGGTAAATAGTGAACATCATTTTTGCATGAAAAGCATGTTAGTGATAATGTGCTAGAAATAGTACATATAGATGTTTGGGGTCGTGGAAAGACCACATCTATGGGAGGCTACATGTTTTATGTCACTTTCATTGATGACCATACACGAAAGGTATGGTATAACTCATGAAATAGAAGAGTGGGGTCTTTACTCACTTCCAAAATTTCAAGGTTATGGTGGAAAATCAGATAGGGAAGTATATTCAGATACTAAGATCTTATGGAGGAGGTGAATACATGTCAAATGAGTTTAATATTTTTCTAAAAAGACATGGAATGCGAAGGTAATTTTCATGCAGGTACACACTACAATAGAATGGCATTGCTAAATGCAAAAATATGCATATTATAGGAATAGAAAGAGCATTGATGGGTGAGGAAAATACGTCTCATTGTTATTGGGAAAAAGTTTTGCACACTGTTGTATACATCATGAAAAAACTTTGACTATTGCTGTACATCAAGTTCCATCTAAAGAAAATTTTACGGGTAAAAAGCCAAACTTATCACATTTGAAAGTATTGGTTGTGTTGCATATGTACATGATGCAGATAAGATGAGGATGCAACTTGATCCAAAGTAGAAAAATGTATCTTTATTGGCTATTCCCTTGAGCAAAAGGGATATAAATTTTGCAACCCACTCATGTGATAGGTGAAGGTAAGCAGAGATGTGGTGTTTGATGAAATGTCAAGCTTCTATACAGATGCCAGAGAAGGACTTAATCTTGACTCAAATGTAAAAGTAAATGTTGAAAAGATATTGAAAAAGGAAATGCTAAAAAGATCTTGAAAAAGGAAATGCTAAAAAAGGAATTCAACAAGAACTATCTTGGTGTGTTGCACTATCTTTTGTGCGTTGAGTATATACACACAAAAACAAGTATATGGATGTTGCAAAGCCTCAATATTCTTTGAATATTCTATAAAAGTATGGTTAACAATTACAAGACTTGATCTAATTTACATTGTAGGACTTTAAAGTCAATTTATGAAGGTTCCCAAGAAGCCACATTTAGATGCTCTGAGATGCGCTCTACGTTATGTGAGTGCTACTTCTGATTATGAATTATGTTATGAAGTTGGTGCAGAAATGCAGGTTCATGGATACACCAATGTAGATTGGGCTAGTAGTATTCCAAATAGAAGATATACTAGTGACTTTCTTTTCTCACTTCGGAGTGCAGTTGTTACATGGAGCAATAAGAAGCAACCTATTGTTGTTGTCTCAAGTGCAGAGGCTAAGTATAGGGATGTTGCAATGGAAGCATGTGAAGCACCATGGTTAGAGATACTACTTGTAGATTTAGGTGTGAAAGTGCAAAAGACTATCATCATTTAATGTGATAATCTTAACATCATCCAATTAGCACGGAATCTTGCTTTTCATACTAGAACAAAGCATTCGAGGTATACACTTCATTAGAGAAAAGGTATTAGCAAATGATATTGGTATTGTTTATGTGAGAACAGTTGAGTAGGTTGCTGATATTTTCACTACGACACTTGGAGCACAGAGGATGAACAAGTCTCAGAAGATGCTTAGATTAAAAGACATGACATTGATCTTGAGGGGGAGTGTTGAGATATCAAGCTCAACATGTGATAATCAAGGATGACACATATTAATTTTTTATTTCTCTCACATGTATAGTGATAACACTGGTATATGTCAGGGATACTTTAGTGAGCTTTACTATATCTATCTACTAAGAGTGAGGGCACATGTTTTTCTTGTCTGCTCACTCATTCATAGACATAAGGATTTTCCTTGTGTACTATTCTTTATATATAGTACAAGAAGAAGAAGAAGAAGAAGAAGAAGAAGAAGAAGAATAATAATAATAATAATAATAATAATAATAATAATAATAATAATAATAATAAGGAGAAGAAGAAGAAGAAGAAGAAGAAGATCATTCTTCCTTGCCTCAATCTGTGTGTACTCCTCTCTGTGTGTAAGAGTGTGTGAGAGCTCTCTTCCTTATCTCCTTTCTCTTGACATACCTGCATAGAAAACTTGTGTTTGGATGCCCTTTGATTGTGAACCTCCTTGGTTCATCTCCACCATCACCATTTGACTAATTGATCATATTCTATTAGGGAATCACTCACATACATGGATGTCGTGAATGCTTTCCTTCATTAATCCTATCTTAATCCATTACAAGTGTACGTGACAAGATTATCAACTGCAAATGGGGTCCGAATCGAGCCTAGGGCATCCGCAAGCTCCTTAATCTTCAAAATGTACTCATTTATGTTATTTCTTTGTGCTTTCCTAAGATTATTTAGCTCATTCTTGAGGTGAATCTTCCTTGCCTTGGTTGATGAAGACTAGAATCTCTCCAAGGTCTCCCAAACCTTCTTGGATGTTTCTAAGTCTTTTATATGCCCTATCATGCTATTGCTTATGTGTTGGCATAGAATGAATATGACTCTCCTATCCCTTTCTATCCATTCATTAAGTGCCTTGAGGTGTTGCGAGAAGTTTGATATCTCTCACAATTACAAGGCTGGACTTAAGATACACTGTAGGACTTGAAAGTCAATTTAGGGAGGTTCCCAAAAAACCACATTTAGATGATTTGAGACACACTCTATGTTATGTGAGTTCTACTTTGAATTATACATTTTTGTGAAGTTGGTGTAGAATATTAGGTTTATTGATACCAATGCAGATTGGGCTAGTAGTGTTCCAACTAGAAGATCTACTAGGGGCTTTCTATTCTAGATTGGGAGTGGTTCAATTACATGGACCAATAAGAAGCAAGGTAGTGTTGCTTTGCCAAGTATAGAGGCTGAGTATAGAGGTGTTGCAATGGTAGCATGTGAGGCATCATGGCTAGAGATGTGACTTGCAGATTTAGGTGTCGAGCTGCAAACTCCAATCATCATTTATTGTGATAATCTTAACAACATACATTCAACATGAAATTGTGTTTTTTGTGCTAGAACAAAGCATAGTGAGGTAGATTATGAGCTCATTAGGAAAAGGAATGTGTAGGTGATATTGATCTTGTTTAAGTGAGGACATATGAGGCATTTATTGATAATTTCACTAAAGCACTTGGAACAAAAAAGTTGAAGAAGTTTAGAAAGATGTTTGGATTACAATACATCATGCTGAGCTTGAGGGGGATTATTGAGATATAAAGATCAACATTTAATGTACAAGGATGAAATGTACAACTTTTTCATCTCTCTGACATGTATAATGGCTATGTCGATATACGTTAGGAACATTTGTAGTGAGGCTCACTATATTTATCTATTGAGAGTGATGGAACATTAATTTCTTGCCAAGTCACTCATTTTGCTGACATTAGGATTTTCCTTATGTAATGTTCTTGTTGTATATTATTGAACAATGCATTGTTAAAGTGTTATATTATTAATGTATTAATATGTTTTTGATGTTTCTGTTATAGCAGCTAAAGGTTCGTGAGGAGCGTGCAAGGCGTGAAAGGGCGGACATCAATAATCCGAATAATTATTATTTAGCTTGTAAATAAACCTGCGTAGAAGGTTCTATTGTTAGAAAAGTAATGGTTAGAATAAGGGTCGTTGTAGACCGCAGTTTCTGTTATTCAAAGTAATGGCTTTCTGTAAAAGTTACTAACTTTTAGTTTCACGCCTACTTTTTGAAGCCGCCCTCATGTAACCACTATTTTCGACGTAATCAAAAGTCCTATAAATACATGCACTCTGTGGACTGTCGGAACAGAGTGCATGGGGGGAGATTGCACCCAATCTTGCGTTCGGTCTCGTCTCTTGTTGCCTCTATTTTCTGTGTGTTTTTCTACGTCCGTAATCTCTGTATGCGCATGAGCAAGATCCTGACAACAGTGGTATCAAAGCTCTGCACGCGTCAATACAGAGGGTTCTGTTCTCTGTTCGCGATTCTGAATTCCGATTCCATCTCCATCCCCATCTCCGTCTCCGTCTCCGTCTCCGTCTTCGGTTTCGGTTTCTGTTTCTGTTTCATCTTCGGTTTCTGTTTCGTCTTCGGTTTCAGTTTTGGTTTCTGTTCCTGTTCCAGAACTAGAACCAGAACCTACGTTTTCACCTACATTTACTCCTTCGGCTTACTACGTTGACTAAGGCAAAGAACTTAGGCAATAACTTAGGCAATACATTGGCAACATTGGCACCCAAGGCTCCCTTGGCGACCGTTGGCAGCCGTTGGCTAAGCGCGAGGCAATTTTAATTTTTGAGTGGTAATAGAGAGGTTTAGAGTCCCTAAGGTAGGAGGATTTGAACCCACAACCTCCTACTTTCAAGGGAAGTAACTTGACCACTCCACCATCTCTTGGAGTTGTACTCAAGTTCTCTCTCTTTATTACTTGTGGAAGGCGCGCGCGTCGATTTCAAGGATGGACCCAACAAAGAATCAAGTGTATCTCTCAATCCGTAGGTCGGATTGAGGCGTCTAATATACCGTTGGAAAGCTCTCCGAACAAACTTTCCAATGAGCTAGCTTGGAAGTGTGAATTCCTTCAAAATCCTTGGATGGCACTTGATTGAGTGTTCAAGATACCAAGCAAGGTTGAGAACACGGGATCGAGACACCAAGGTTGCAAACAAGAAGGTTCAATACACCAAGGTTGATAGCAAGGGTCCAAGAGCACCATGGAAGATTTCTGTAATTCACCTTTACCTGGAGTTTCATTCGAGCAAGAGTTAGAGATTATGAACCAAGAACTTCAAGCACTTCAACAAGCCATACAAGGACGTTATGCTATGCTTCAATTCGACGGACAAAAAGATGGCCGCTTTGTCTTATCATGGCTATCCCTATTCAACGATTTCTTTTCCGATGAGTTATATTCAGAAAATAAGAAAATCGAGTTTGCCACTAATTATTTGGTAGGAAGAGTGCAGCAATGGTGGAGTGATCTTTGTCATAGTGCAGATTGTCCACGCACCTGGAAGGCTTTTCAAGAAGAGTTTAAGGATTCATTTCTACCTTTAAAGTTTACCCTACATGTTTGATAATTGTGATGCATTTACATATTGAATTTAGTCCATAGGAGCATATTCAAGTTTTGCTTGCCCAAATTCATTAGAAAGACTATGTCCGCATCTCACAGATACTTTTAATAATTTCACACCTCCATGAACATTTCCATGCATGTGTTTTTACATGGAACATGCCTATGTTTTTTTTTTTCGTTCAGTGATGAAACATGTGACTGGCTATCCATGTTTATTATTTTATCAACTGAGGTCAGTTGTTTTTTCAACTAAGGGGCATGTTATGAATTATGGAATATGTTGAACAAGTAATTGTTGGAGTGTTAAATTATTAATGTATTATGGAAGATGTTGGCCAATGCATTGTTGGATTGAAATATAAAATAGCCAATGCATTGTTGGATTGAAATATAAAATAGCCAATGCATTGTTGGATTGTAACATGGAATATGTTGAACATTGCATTATAATTGTTAGAGTGTTGAATTATTTTATCAACTGAGGTCAGTTGCTTGTCAATCGGGAGGCATGTTGTATATTATTGAACAATGCATTGTTAAAGTGTTATATTATTAATGTATTAATATGTTTTTGATGTTTCTGTTATAGCAGCTAAAGGTTCGTGAGGAGCGTGCAAGGTGTGAAAGGGCGGACATCAATAACCCGAATAATTATTATTTAGCTTGTAAATAAACCTGTGTAGAAGGTTCTATTATTAGAAAAGTAATGGTTAGAATAAGGGTCCTTGTAGACCGCAGTTTCTGTTATTCAAAGTAATGGCTTTCGGTAAAAGTTACTAACTTTTAGTTTCACGCCTACTTTTTGAAGCCGCCCTCATGTAACCACTATTTTCGACGTAATCAAAAGTCCTATAAATACATGCACTCTGTGGACTGTCGGAACAGAGTGCATGGGGGGAGATTGCACCCAATCTTGCGTTCGGTCTCGTCTCTTGTTGCCTCTATTTTCTATGTGTTTTTCTGCATCCATAATCTCTATATGCGCGTGAGCAAGATCCTGACAACAGTTCTTTATACATTGTACCTGTTGTATTGTTGTATTAGGACATTTTTTATTCTCCTTACGTAATACAAGAAGTAGAAGAAGATCATTCTTCCTTAAAATCTGTGTGTGTTGCTCTCTTTGTATGTGAAAGTGTGTGAGAGCTACGTTCCTTATCTCCTTTCTCATCAGATACTAAGCTGTTGGAGTTAGACGTCTGCGGAAGCACACAAAAAACACAAGGAATAAGAAGAAGCTTGGAGCACAACACACAATTCTGAATGTATTACTAGAGAATGTACAAAGATGAGTAGCCCATTAGGGCAATAGGCGTATATACAAGCCAGGGGAAAAAACCTCCTAAGGAGGGAAAAAAGTGCCCTGACAGTCCTAGAGTGTTCACACACATCACTACCTAAATATCTCAACAAATCCTCCCTGGGAGTGATGCAGTGAACAAGGAGCTAGCACTCATGTATAAGGAAGTGCCAAGCTATGTGGAAATCACTCCACAAAAGGAAGTAAGCCCAAAGCTTTGCGGAAAGCTTCAAACTTCTCCCTAGGCAGAGCCTTCGTGAAAAGGTCCGCAATGTTCTCCTGCGTGGGCACATATGCCAAGCTGATCTCCCCAACAGAGAACCTCTCCCTAACATAATGATAATGCACCTCAATGTGCTTAGTGCAAGTGTGGAACACAGGGTTCATCGCAACTGCCAATGCACTCTAACTGTCAATGAAGATGGTGGTGGCAGAAGACTCGCCAACACCCAAATCAGCCATAAGTCATCTCAGCCACACACACTTAATAGTCGTTGTGAAAGCTGCCCTATACTCAACCTCACAACTGGAAGTGGCTAGAGTAGGCTGCTTCTTGCTCAACCAAGATATACATGAGCTACCAAGCATGAAGCAAAAGCCACTAGTGGGCACACGAGTGTCATAGCAACCAGCCCAATCAGAGTTAAAAAAAGCATGCAAATCTGGCGATAGTGATCCCCCCTTGGGATAAAACAACCCAAGTAGCCGAGTACCATTCAAGTAGTGAAAGATGCGCTTAACCTCCTGCCAATGCTTGACTCCTGGGCAATGCATAAGCCTGCTCATCTATGAGGTAGCAAACTCAATATCTGGCCGAGTAATGCATAAGTAAATCAGGCACCCAACAGCTTGCTGATAGAGAATAGCATCAAATGCATCTCTAGCATCATGAAGACTCAATCGTAAACCTGTCTCCATAGGAGTGGCAATAGGTTTACAATCTTCAAGGCCAAAACACTACAGTAATGTATCAATGTATTTCATTTGACACAAAATGTGCATAAACTGAATGCCCAAATAATGATGCAAATGCCCCAAATCAGACATCTCAAATGAGGCAGGCAAATCAGCCTTAAAATCAACAGTATGCCTCTCATAAGGACTAGTGAACAACATGCCATCAACATAAACCATAGTGATCAGAAGTACATCATTAGCATGCTTAACATATAAAGTGCTTTCAGTTGGATTTTTCTCATAACCAAGTGTAATCAGATAGACATGTATCTTTTCATACCAAGCACGTGGTGCTTGCTTTAAACCATATAATGCCTTCTTTAACCTGCACACCTAGTTACACATCTTTCAGAGTCTATGAGCTTATACAACCCATGACATAAAAATGTCAGAAGCAATAATCACATCGCCATTTGACAAATCATGAACTATACACCTCTCATCAACAAATTTCACAACCAAGCCAATCTTGGCTAAAGCTGAAACCCATAACAAATTCTTCTTGATCCATGGAACAATTAAAGCATCTGAAAAAGTGAAAGAACTACCATCAACAATAGTCAAAATGATCTTACCAATTCCCATAACATGATAAGAGGAGTTGTTGGCACATGTAACAGTATTCCCGTTAGGGGCAAGCTCGAGTGAAGAGAAGAAACTATGCTGCGAGGTAATATGTTTGGTCGCCCCACTGTCAAAGTACCAAACATCTGAGTCTACTACAGACATGCACTGCTCATGAGAAGATGGGTCAAAACTGCAAACAGTAGTAAACACCCATTCTTCTTCCTACACAAGATTAGCAAACTCTCTTTTTGGTGTAGAGGCCTCTATAACAACCATTCCATCCTCTTTCTTCTTTGCCTCTTAAGTAGCCAGTTTTGGACAGTTCTTTATGATATGATCATTTGCTTTATAGTACTTGCAAAACAATTTCTGCTTTTCTGATTTCTTTTCATCTTTGTCTTCCCTCTTCGATTGTGAAGAATTAGCACATTTCTTCTTACTAGTTGAAGAGCTCCATTTTCCTTTGCCCTTCTGACTAGCCAAGAAAGCTTGATGTGCACCATGCATAATGGACCTATTCTGCCTAGACTGATCCTCCTGCAACAGAACAGAGACTAACTCCTCAAATGACAAGGCATTTGGATTACCTTTCATCATCAACCGAAGAGTAGAAGCAAAACTCTGATATGAATTAGGAAGGCCATTCAAAACGGTCTGCACAAGTGAGCTATCTCGTATAAACTCATCAGCAGAAATCAACTATTCCTTCAAGTCTTTGATCTTTGTTAGAAAAATGTCCGTAGAATCACCTTCATTCATGTGCTCACTGTCCAACTGTTTTCTGAGGTAAGTGACACGAGCCTCATTCCTAGCTTAGTGGAATGTGGTAAGTGTATCCCAAGCATCCTTAGCTGTTCTGCAAGAGCGAATGTGAGGAATAATGACACGTTTGAGAGACAAAGCTATCAATGGATGTGCCTGAGCATCTCTGCCATCCCAATGAATCTGCTCTACAATAGGTGTAGCAAAAACCACAGTACAAACAAGAATATACAAAATATCATCATCTTCGACACCTTCTGCATCAGCTTCAGTACCTACAGTTGTAACAACTGCAGGTGTGATAGGATGTTTTTCAACACCTTGCACAATGTTCCATAGTCCTTTTGCAACCAATACATGTCACATCATATAAGCCCATAGCGGGTAGTTGGTACCATCCAACTTATCCTCAATAGCCAACATACGGAATACATTATTGCTTTCAGCCATGGCTGGCTACTAAAACACCTTGATGCAGAAAATGGACTCTATCTCAAAAAGTTGAGCAGAATTACCCTAACAAATTCTGCTAGACTTGTAGCAGACTTCGAGATGCTTATAATGGTGAACCTAAACTGGTATATACCTTTGTTGCAAAAGACAAAATAGCCTACATAAGCGCTACGATAGTGCATTTGGAGGCCAAAACAAGCTTAGATCACAATTTTGGCACCACAAAACGAAGCTGTTTTGATCTCGAAAACAGGTTGAGTATGCTCACCAAAATTTGTGCGATTCTGAGACTGCAACCGGAGAGGTGTTGACGACACCCTAGATGAAGGGGCGACCTGCTTTGATACCAATTGTTGGAGTTAGACGTATGCGGAAGCACGCGAACAACACAAGGAAGAAGAAGAAGCTTGGACCACAATACACAATACTGAATGCATTACTAGAGAATGTACAAGGGTAAGTAGCCCATTAGTGAAATAGGCATATATACAAGCGGGGGAAAAAAACCTCCTAAAGAGGGAAAAAAGTGCCCCGGTGGTCCTAGAGTGTTCACACACATCACTACCTAAATATATCAACATAACCCTCTTCTTTTTCTTTCTTTTTGTAGACTTTATTTATCTTGTTCTTGTGATCTATCTTTAAGGTGTAACTCTCAATCATGAATCTATGGCTTAGATAGGGAAATAGAGTTAGCCACTTCATCGAATATATTTTTGACAAACCTAACTCTTCGTGGGTGCTTCTCTTTCCAAGTAGGTTTCCATTTTTTTCATTGTTTGTGGTCATGTTTTCAAAAAAATTAATAAATAACTTGTTCTCTATCTCAGATTTTTCATATCATTTCTTATGTGACTCATATAATTCGTTCCCTTTTACAATCACTACAAGGAATACGGGCGTATAACGACGGTTAAGGTGACAGAATTTCGTCGCTATAAAATTGCAACATGCATCGTAATTAGCATCGCGCGTGGACCGGCGATTAAACAATGAAGAAAACAACAGTTTTTGTGACTTGTAGCGCGCCGGGTCGATTAAAACTCCTACAAGATATGGAGCATCGTTTCAAAACATGTTTACTATGGATGATAAGAGCTTATCTGGGTTAAAGACCCATGACTAGCATAACGTTTTGAAACATATTTTACCTTTGGTTATCGATGGATGTACAACAAAAGGAGTATGAGATGTGATCTATCGTCTTGGATCACTTATAAGGTAATTATGATATTTTTGTATGAATATTTGATATCTTTTATTTTTTAATTAACTTCTTTATAATTGTTTTTATGATATGTATAGGTGGATTAGATCCAAAGAGATTGACAAAAACTCGATCCCACCAAAAAAACGTGAATGCAAAGAGCTACTATGTTTGATGGAGAAAGAACTTCCTACTTCATTTTTTGATATTCACGTTCATTTATTAGTCCATCTTGTAGATGAGATAGAGATTGCAAGTGTTGTCAACACTCGATGGATGTTTTGGGTCGAGCGATTTATGGGAATACTAAAAGGTTATGTGCGACAAAGAGCAAAACCAGAAGGAGCCATGGCAAAGGGTTGGATGCTTGAAAGCATGTATTACGTTAGTGAGTACCTTGAAAGAGTTCATGAAGAAGCTCCACGTGCATGGACGAACGAGTCTTCTTCAAAAATAACAGATGAGGTATTATCAAGTAAGGGGGTTCCATTCTTATTTACATTTCAAGAAAAAGCTGGTTCTACTTTTGTAGCATATAATAGCGAATGCATGCAAGCATTCGTTACAGAGTACGAGGAACTTCAAAATCTCCAAAGTAAAAGGCGAAAAAACAAAATATTTATACATAATCTCGATAATAATGAGATTACAGATATACCTTCTTTCATGGATTGGCTATATAGTTGTTTGCAATGTGCCAATGCAAATAATGAAGAAATCTCAGATGAGCAAAGAGAGTTAATGATAGGTTTGAACGAAAGGTAATTTTATTAAAATAATATTTTATTTTTTTTATATATGTATGTTTGTTTCTATTTACTAATTGAATTTATTTTGCAGGCTCGAATGTTCACTAATATGTGGGCTTTTGGTAGCATATTAGAATCAAACCCATTTATTCTTTACGTAAAACAGAGGATTCTAGTATTTTTGCTTCTTTCAAGCAACTATCACGTGTTAGCTCAAAAGACACGAAGCTTATAGATAGCGAACTTGGTTACGTAGGAACTATTGTTGGTATCTACGAAATTTCATTTTGTACATTCAAACAGGTAGAAAAGAGTTTATATTTTTTTATAGAGTTAGTTATTATTTTAAGCACCTAATAATGGGTTTTTGTTGTTATATATTTTGATACGTCATTTTGAAGGTTGACTGGTTTCAAGCGGAGTATAAAGGTAGTAATTCCACATTAAGAAAGGAATAATCTGGGTTTTGGGAAATTGATTCTTCCAAGGTAATGCGATCTACTAAAGAACCATATATTCTTCCTAGGCATATTGAACAAGCATTTTTTTATAAAAACCCAGATGCTCATCCTTGGTGGCAAGTCACTCATGTGCAACCTAGAGGTAGGTCATTGTTTGAACAGTTTATTGTTAGAGAGATCGAAGACAGTCCTCTTGATGATTCAGCATCAGATACTGATACATCAACATTTGAAATAGAAATTAGAATCATTATACGTGATAATTATACTAATCTTTTTTATGAAGAGGATAATTCTCTACATGCTGATTCTACTGATGAGGAAGAGGAATTACCAGAAATAGATATTAATCCATCAATACATGATGTGATTCATGAGAACATAGATTTAACAATAGAAGAAATAAATGAAATCAATAAGGATAATGAAGATGAGACTATATTGATGTCTTACCAAAATGATGGCAATAATGAAAACATATGAGCAGATTAGATGGTAAATTCTACTCTAGTTATCGATCAATAACTTGAAGCTTCTGAATGGATATCAGATAATAGATTTTTTTATTAACTTAAATAACGATGAATCCTACTAGAGAGATGAAATCATGTTCTTCTAAGTTAGAACATGAAGCTCGGGGGTATGCCTAATTATTTTATATATAGCTTTATCTTGGAGGAGCAAATTTTTATCATGTATGTATGCATATGTGTGTGTATTCATGTGTATTATATGTATACATATGTTAGTATGCATATATATCTATTTCATGTATATGTATATGTTTGCATGTGTGTGATATATGTATACATGTGTTAAATATGCATATGTGTATATATGCATATGCATTTATGTAAAATATTCATGTATTCATGTAATATATGCAAGTGTTTATAATTGTGTACATGTATATATGTATAAGTGTCTATGTGTAAATATGTACATGTAAATATGTATGTATGTATATATATATGTTTATGTGTGCATGTAGGCATGTATATGTGATGTGTACATGTATATATGTCTATGTGTAAATGTGTACATGTAAATATGTTAGTATGTATATATATATATTTGTGTGTGCATTTCGGCATGTATGTGTGATGCATAATATATCTACTCCATTTTATATTTATGTGTCCTATCTACATGATGTGTATATATCTTTATATATATTATGATCCTCGTTGATTCGAGTAGCTATATATAGAATCATAAGGTTGGGAGGAGAAACATCTCTCTAGTAGGACGTCGGAGGTGTACATATACTTCAAACATATGGCTAAAAGGTTGAGTTAGAGTTTTTAAATTAGGGGTTTTAAAACCCTAATATCGAGATTAGTGTTTTCAATTTAGGATTTTTGAAATAGGATTTATTTATTTATTTATTTATGCGTATGCATGTGTTGTGTATGTATGTGTATCTATATGTGCATATCCATGTGTTGTGTGTGTGTGTGTGTATATATACATGTGTATATGTATATATGCATGTAAATACGATTATATGAGTCTATGTGTGTGTACATATGATTATGCATGTGTATGTGTATGTGAGTATGTGTACGTGTATTTGAGTATGTGTACGTGTCTGTGAGTATGTGTATGTGTCTATGTGTATTCATTATATGTGTGTAATTTCGTGCATGTGTATGTGTGTGTAAAAATGTGCATGTATGTGTGTGTATGTATAAATGTGCATGTATATGTATATGTGTGTAAATGTGTAGGTATGATGTATATGTGTGTGTATGCGTGTATTTATACCTCTAGTCTCACTCTTTTCTCTCTCTCTCTCTCTCATATACATACATACATGCATAAACACACATACTCATATCCACATATATATACATAAAAGCAGTGCATACCGTGCATTATCGCGACGATGAGCCATAAGTGTCTGCATCTCTTTTAGACACCACTTAAGCGACCATCCTGTCCCAAAATCTGTCTCAAGTGAACTAAGTACGTATTTTTTATCCCTCTCATCATGCTCACTACAAAAATAAAAAACATAATGTAAATAAAACAAAAGATATTTATTTCAATTTATATGTAAAATTTTTACTTACTTCCACGGTAAGTGGACAAAGCGCACGTAAGAGTCGCATAGTGCCCACATTCTTCTCTTGAACTCCAATCCATTCCCTATGTGCACAATGTTCCCCTCTGGCTCTATGTTGCACTCTAGTCCTAAGGTGCCTATGCATGTCCTCATAGGCAACTCTCCTCTGCTATCACGATTTGGAGGTGGTATAGGTGTCCTGAAAATAGATTAGATAAAAATAAATAAAAATATGTGTTCTAATATCATTAAAAAAGTTTATGAAAAAAAAACATACCTATGAGAAGATAGCTCTCTTACTGCATGTGGAGCCATAGAAGAGCCCTCGTCTGATCGTTGGGTAAGCATCTGGATCGTACAGTCCTATGAGAGTGTGTTTCGCCTTTCTCTCTCTACTGGGATCCATAATACCTAACATATAAAACAAAATGGTTAGTAATTAATATATATATGTGTACATATGTAAGTGTGTATGCATTAAGTATGTGTATGTATGCATGTGTGTGTATGTATGTGCATGTATGTGTGTGTATGCGTCATTATGTGTGTATGTGTGTGTGTATATGTGTGTGTGTATGTGTGTGTATATGTGTGTGTATATGTGTGTGTGTATGCATGTGTATGTATGCATGTATGTATGTATGTATGCATATGCATATGCATTATGTATGTATATATATGCATGTATGTGTATGTGTGAGTATGTCTCTCTATGGGTATGTATGTATCTATGTGTATGTATGTTTTTGTGTATGTATGTATCTATGTGTGTGTATGTGTCTATGTGTGTATATGTATGCACATATGTATGCATATATGTGTGTGTTTATGCATGTGTATGTGTGTGTATGCATCATTATGTGTGTATGTGTCTATGTGCATATGTGTGTGTATATGTGTGTGTGTCTATGTGTATGTGTGTGTGTGTCTATGAGTGTGTATGTGTTTATGTGTATGTATGTATCTATTTGTGTGTATGTGTCTATGTGTGTATGTGTATGCATGTATGTATGCATATGTGTGTGTATGCATATGTGTGTGTATGCATATGTATGTGTGTGTATGCATCATTATGTGTGTATGTGTCTATGTGTGTATGTTTGTGTGTGTGTGTATATGTGTGTGTGTATGTGTATGTGTCTATGTGTATGTGTCACTATGCGTCTATGAGTGTGTATATGTCTATGTGTGTGTATGTGTCTATGTGTGTGTATGTGTCTATGTGTGTATGTGTATGCATGTATGTATGCATATGTGTGTATGTGTGTGTATGCATTATGTATGCATATGTGTGTGTATGCATTATGTATGTGTATGTATGCATGTATGTATGTATGTATGTATGCATATGCATATGCATTATGTATGTATATATATGCATGTATGTGTATGTGTGAGTATGTCTCTCTATGTGTGTGTATGCATATATGTGTGTATGTATGCATATATGTGTGTATGTGTGTGTGTATATGTGTTTGTATGTGTGTATGCATGTGTATATGTGTGTATGCATCATTATGTGTGTACGTTTCTATGTGTGTTTGTGTGTGTGTATATGTGTATGTGTGTGTGTCTATGAGTGTGTATGTGTTTGTATGTATGTATGTATGTATCTATGTGTGTGTATGTGTCTATGTGTGTATGTGTATGCATGTGTATGTGTGTGTATGCATCATTATGTGTGTATGTGTCTATGTGTGTATGTGTGTGTGTATATGTGTGTGTGTGTCTATGTGTATGTGTGTGTGTCTATGAGTGTGTATGTGTTTATGTGTATGTATGTATCTATGTGTGTGTATGTTTCTATGTGTGTATGTGTATGCATGTATGTATGCATATGTGTGTATGTGTGTGTATGCATTATGTATGCATTATGTATGTGTATGTAAGCATGTGCATTATGTATGCATGTAAGTATGTATGTATGCATATGCATATGCATTATGTATGCATATGTGTGTATCTGTGTGTATGCATTATGTATTCATATGTGTGTATGTGTGTGTATGCATTATGTATGCATTATGTATGTGTATGTAAGCATGTGCTATATGTATGCATGTAAATATGTATGTATGCATATGCATATGCATTATGTATGCATATGTATGCATGTATGTGTATGTGTGTGTATGTCTCTCTATGTGTGTGTATGCATATATGTGTGTGAATGTGTGTGTATATGTGTCTGTATGTGTGTATGCATGTGTATGTGTGTGTATGCATCATTATGTGTGTATGTGTGTGTATATGTGTGTGTATATGTGTGTGTATGTGTGTGTATCTATGTGTATGTGTGTGTATCTATGAGTATATATGTGTTTATGTGTGTGTATGTGTCTATGTGTGTATGTGTCTATGTGTGTGTATGTATCTATGCATGTGCATTATGTATGCATGTAAGTATGTATGTACATTGTATGCATATGCATATGCATTATGTATGCATATGTATGCATGTATGTGTATATGTGTGTATGTCTCTCTATGTGTGTGTGTATGCATATATGTGTGTGTATGTGTGTATGTGTGTGTATATGTGTCTGTATGTGTGTATGCATGTGTATGTGTGTATGTGTCTATGTGTGCATGTGTGTGTGTATATGTGTGTGTATGTGTGTGTCTCTATGTGTATGTGTGTGTATCTATGAGTGTGTATGTGTTTATGTGTGTATGTGTCTATGTGTGTATGTGTATGCATGTATGTAGGCATATGTATGTGTATGCATGTCTATGTTTGTGTATGCATCATTATGTGTGTATGTGTGTATGTGTTTGTGTATATGTGTGTGTGTGTATGTGTGTGTGTGTGTATGTGTATGTGTCTCTACGCGTCTATGAGTGTGTATGTGTTTATGTGTGTGTATGTGTCTATGTGTGTGTATATGTCTGTGTGTATGCGTCTATGTGTGTATGTGTATGCATTATGTATGCGTAGGTGTGTGTATGTGTGTGTATGCATTATGTATGCATATGTGTGTGTATGCATTATGTATGTGTATGTATGCATGTAAGTATGTATGTATGCATATGCATTATGTATGCATATGTCTGCATGTATGTGTATGTGTGCGTATGTCTCTCTATGTGTGTGTATGCATATATGTGTGTGTATGTGTGTATGTATATGTGTGTCTATGTGTGTCTATGTGTGTATGCATGTTATGTGTGTGAATGCATCATTATGTGTGTATGTGTCTATGTGTGTATGTGTCTATGTGTGTATGTGTGTGTGTATATGTGTGTGTGTGCACGTCTATGTGTATGTGTGTGTGTCTATGAGTGTGTATGTGTCTATGTGTGTGTATGTGTCTATGTGTGTATGTATATGCATATATGTATGCATATGTGTGTGTATGTGTGTGTATGCATTATGTATGCATATGTGTGTGTATGCATTATGTGTGTGTGCATGTGTATGCATATGTGTGTGTGCATGTGTATGCATTATGTGTGCATGTGTGTATGCAACATTATTTGTGTATGTGTGTATTTGTGTGTATGTGTGTGTGTGTCTATGTGTATGTGTGTGTGTCTATGTGTGTATATGTGTGTGTGTATGCATATGTATGTGTGGGTAAGTGTGTGTGTGTGCGCATACCTTGGTTGAAGAAGATCTCTCTCTCTCTCTCTCTCTCTCTCTCTCTCTCTCTCTCTCTCTCTCTCTCTCTCTCTCTCTCTCTCTCTCTTTCTTGGTCTCTTCTTGCACGCGTCCAAATCCCGGCACAAATGTGCCGGGAGAAATCATTTTTTTTTTTAACTTTCCAAAGCATCGCATATGCGACGCTCTTCAGTTTGCCAACGTCGCTAATCACGTCGCTAGTCAGCGACGTGACTAGCGACGCTCTGAGTTAGTGTCGCTTATTTAGCATCGCTTATGCAACGAGGGTCAAAAAAAAAAATATCGGAAATTGTACTGTCGCTTATGCGACGGCAGCGTCACATAAGCGACGGTACCCGTTTTTTGTTTTCAATTCGGGGGTGTCGCTACGCCCCCCTATTTCTTGTAGCGAATTCTTGGAACAATCCTTTAATACATGGTCAACTCCACAACCCTCCCTAACCCAAAAACTATTTTGTTCTATTAATTTGAGCTTGTACGTACAAATGGAAATTCATGAATCAAGTGATATCCATTTCACTTAAATCATGTACTCCATTGCACTAGTGGCCTTTCTAGATCTCTAACTTATTTAGTTACAAAGGGTCTAGAATTTGTATACAAAGAAACCATCTATTCAAGATCTTTTTTTCATAATTCAATTGAATTTTATCCCATTGTGGATTTTATCCCAAAGAATAGTCACTTGTTGCTTCATAGTGTGCATCATATCCATAGTCATAATATGTTTCATTACTTCCCCAATTTGTTGCCTATGTCATTAGCAATATTATCCTCTAAGAGTATTGTTTCATTATATACGTCAGTGTCACAAATTGGTTAGTGGAGAGGCTATTATCCAAGCACTCATTATGTTGGAGGTTGCTCACATTTGTTCAAGGTGGGTCTTGTAACATAGTATTTCCACCTCGGACTATAGGAAGGTCCCTATTTCAGTACTATCTTTGTTTGTACTGATTGTATTGTTGGGGAATGTTTTGGCATTGAGGTTGTGTTTTTTGATATTGTGGTTGAATCTCGTAATTTTAAGGTTGGCCAAAATTGACAGCACATCGCTCCCTCCAAATCTTCCAAAGAGTCTCACCCATGATGGCATTCCAAAGCCTCGATGAGCAGTCGACCGCCTCACCCAACAGCACCTGTTGCCAATTGATTTGGTTCGTGAGTCTCAATACTCGGGTCACGTGACGCCAGATAACATGGGACTTGGGGCAATGGAAGAACAGGTGAGCTAAATCTTCGATGCATCGATGGTAACACTTGCATCATGGTGGCACACCACAGATTATGTTAGCCGTTGCATTGGACCAGATACCTTTATGCAAGATCTGCCACATGAGAACGGACTTTTTTATCTTAATTAGGGGGTACCAAATAGACATGAACTTTAGTTCCCATCGAAGTTTGGTCCAAGAAAGGCACCATCTCTTGTTAAGAGTGTGATGAACATCTAAGTTCTCTTTGAAGTTGGGGATTATCGGCAGTTTCTTTCCATTGCTCCATTTGAGACCCTCCAGGCAAGGAAGATCCTGACCGCACAGAAGGCGGCTAGTTGAGTGGTCCCATGCTAAACACCTGCCTTAAAGAAGAGTCCATTCCTCTAGCGTAACTCTAAGTCTCGGGTCCAAGTCTTCGAACCTAATCCATTGGCTGGTCTCTTGTTTCCAGAGTTGTTTCCAATGTTTGAACCCCTTGTTCCATAACCGCTTTACAGTTTGGAGGTTCCAAGACTCCACCCCCTAATGCTGCCGATCGAGAACCAGATAGAGTCATTTTGTCTTATCTCAGTCACCCACTTCCACTCATCACTGATTCTGATGAATTTTTTGGCCTTGCTCCAACTCTTCCATGAAGAACACATGAGGCTAGAGCCTTTAGGGGACACCGGGTGGGGGGAGAACAAAAGCGTGAGAATCCCTATGTCCTTCCAACCAGGATGGCCAACTAAGGTAAGGTCTTCCATGTTTCTAAAGATCAATTTAGCCCAAGAGGACTCACTATTGCTCCAAGCCTTGATAATCAATGATTGAAGAATAAAGTCCCATTCCAATATGTCATACGCTTGGTCGAAGTCGATCTTAATGAATACCAGATCTTGTGCAGACTCCTTAGCAAACGCAAGGCCTTTCCAAATATCAACAATTGCTTCAAGTATAGATCTACGTAAAACCTTTCTGAAGTCCATGATCCTTTGCAAAGTAAAGCAGCCCACGACGCTTCTAGGTCCACTCTTTGTTTTTTTTTTTCTTTTTGTACAAAGAATTGTAAAGACACACAGACCTGGTAAGGTAGAGGCACCCATCTTGGGGAACTTCATGGACACCCATCTTGGGGAATTTCATGGACACCCATCTTTGGAAACTCATAGATATATCACGAGATTTGAGCTCAGGATTTCCTCCTTGAGATTCAATGCATCAGCCACTAGGCTATGCAGGCTATACAGGTTCCACTCTTTCTTGCATACACGGATGCGTTGTATCTTTTCGTAGTTGCGTGAGCCAAAATACACACCTCTTTGTCGTTCGAGAGCGACAATAATGAAAGAGAATCAAAATTGTCTTCTTCCGCGGTGCCATTCGAGACTCGCCCAATTCTATCATAAGAGGAAGTTTACAGTATATAATGCCGTGACTTAGAAATAGCTGTGTGTCGCCTTCGATGATTCCAGATGAGTTGTTTCACTATATACGTATCAAACGGCGACCAAGGACGCATTTGGTTTGGATGTACTAAGATAATTAAACCGGCTTAAAATATACTTTGACTAGAACGTAAGAAACAATAATAGAAAACTTGAGGATTGATGATTTTTTTGCCTCGAGATGACCTAGGGTTTTTCTGAGTTTTCTCGGCAGGTCGTCTTCTTCGTCCTCCAGGCTCTCCTCTCCTCCCCCTTCCTTGGGGGAGGGGCTTTCCGTGTGCGCGCAACCTCCCTCTCCTGTGTTCGCATGGCCTTGTTCGAAGCCCTCAGGAATGGGCTCTCTGTCCTTGGGGATGATCAAAGTGCAAGTCTTGGACAGCAGCCACATGGTAACCACATTTCCTCTGCGACCCCCAAGCCTGACATGGGAGACAGGTGCTCTAATGCTCAGTTCGATCCTTGCTCTGGCAAGATCTCCGCTTTCCCACAGTAGAAAAGCACAGAAGATCACTCTCTGTTGAGGTCTTATGCTGACCTGGCAAGAACCAGGACCAATCATGACGATGCCTTCTATGATATCCACCATTTTGCAGGTAACATCAACTCAATTCTTTCTCCTAACAAAGGGAAATGTAAGATTTCTGATAACCCCCATGAAATTTTTCTTGATAACGTTCCTAATGATGAAGAAGAGGATGCTTTGATCATTGAAAAATCTTCTCTAGATAACTGGCATGAGCATCTCACCGATAGAGTGGTCATTGGTTTATGTCACGGACCTAGGCCAGCTCAAGAAATATTGAAAAGCTGGATTAAACAACGCTGGGAGTCAAGAGGTCTCATGGTTAAACACATTCAGTATTGCCCTGATAATTACTTCCTTTTCTTTTTTGAAGATGCTAATAGTGCTCTCTAAGTTATAAGTGAAGGTCAGTGGTTAATCAGAAATGTTCCGGTGTCTTTTTTCAAATGGTATATTGGGTTCAACCCTAAAGGTCCTAAACCCACAAAAATCCCAGTGTGGGTGGATGTCCCTGAACTTCCCATTGATTATTATCCTTGGGTTGAAAGCTTAGGAAAGATGGTTGGTAAAGTTCTTGGTCAAAAAAGTAGAAATAACATTATTAACCCAAGATGGGACCCCCAAGTCTTAATGGAAGTTGACATAGCTACTGAAATCAAACCTTATATTGTTATCAAGGACTCCAACATCGATAAAAAACTTCACACCCAAAAGGTGTTGTACCGAAATATCCCCAATGCTTGTTATAATTGCTACAAACAAGGTCATATCATCAAAGACTGTCCTTTACTTCAGGGGCAAAAGCAAACAGTAGGTGAAGACTCTAGCAAAGACTATGTCAACTCTGTGCCTAATAGTGGTGCCTCCCCCACCCCCCTGTTAAGAGAACGATTAATAAAGGTAAGAAGAAAGTTTCTAAGAATGATAACATGTTTCGTGTTCTGCTAGAAGAAGTTCAAAACCCTTTTGAGGATTGTCCCAATCAATCTGACAACATCGGTCCCTCAAGCCCCAAAGAAAACATCAACCATAATAAATTGGTTGCAGGTACAATCAATGATGCTGCAAGGAGTTCTAAGGATCAACAGAGTAAGTTTGAATCTGGTTGGTCCCTAATAGGAAAAAAGAACAAAGTGGTCAATATGTCCACTCACATTGACCTGAAGGGGAAGAATATCTTTGACCCTCTCCCTACTCAGGCATTATGTGAGGATTCTAAACTATCTGATGAGATTTTCATGCAGGAATTAGATGCTATGGACCAGGACAAATTGGAAACTATGGATAATGACATTGTCAATGAGGAAATTGTGCCTATGTCGCAGGATGTAGATATGCCAAATCAACTGGCCATTACAAGTAAACCAAAAAGAAAAGATATAGTGAGATCATCTATCTCAGCAATTAAGCCTACCAAAAATAGTAGGAAATAATTTTGTTGTTTTGCTGATGTCTAATCTTTCTATTCTCTCAATAAATGTTAAGGGGCTTATAGATCCTGTAAGACCTAGAATGATTAGCAGGTGGATTCAGTCTTTACATAGACTCCCTGATGTTGTTTGTCTTCAGGAGGTTAAAACTGGTGGCGACTCTCTTAAGTTTAATCTCAATATTCTTTCTAATGATTTCATTTGGTATTTCACTAACCATCAGGATGGTAAAGGTGGTGCAGTGATTGGTCTCACTAAGTCCCTGGCCCCTACTTTGGATGGTATGTCCTCTAGTACCACCAACCAATGGTTCTCTATCAGGCTGGGTAACCCCTATAACCTCTCTATCATTTCTGTTTATGCTGCTAATAAGAGTCTGAGTAGAAAAACCTGCTGGAAAGAGATCAGTCAAGTGCATGGGCCTTCTATCATGATTGGGGATTTTAATATGGTCACTTGTATCAAAGACAGGTGGGAGTGCAAAGGTAACACCATTAATGGTTCTGAAAAAGCTGCTTGGAATGAGTTATGTAACCTGCATGATTTTGTGGATGCTTCTCAAAATTCTGGTTTTACTTGGTCCAACAAGCAAACTGGTATGGCTTACGTTGCTGTTAGACTGTTTAGATGCTATGTCAATAATAATATTCTTCAAAAAAGTTGGGAGGTTAGTGCCCTTACTGATAATTCTCTTTTGATTTCTGAACATAAACCCCTAATCATCACCTTTAGAATGGGTAATCCTTCCTTTAGGTTTGGATGGCCGCATATTGATGCCAACCTCCTTAAGCTTCCTTGTATTAGGTCCGAGACTAAAAGGATCTTTTCCCAACATTTTACCAATACTAGATCTCCTAGTTTGGCTTGGGAAAAAGCGGTCAAAGATGTTCAATGTTTGTTTACCCACTTTAAGAAACAAGCTAGGGAGTGTAGAGCTAAAAGACGTAGAGCTATTGTTGATAAGCTAAAAGCTCTGGATGTTACTTCTCAAGAGTACCAAAGTTTACACTTGAGATTGTGCAAGGAAAGTTGTCTTGAAGCTAGCTACTCTCTTGCCTCATCAAAAGAATTTTGGAGTGAGAAAATGGACAGGAACAACAAACATATGTTTTCTCTCTTGAAAAAAAACAAAGTCAGGGACTTCATACCCAATTTGAAAAAAAAAGAAGGTGGTCACACTTTAAATTATGAGGAGACTCTTCAGGAGGCTAAAAGCTTCTTTATGGATGTTTTCTCTGGTTCTCCCAAGTGGGGGGAGGATATCCAGAGGGCCAGGGCTTCTATTGCTTTGAAAAGGAAAAAGATGATTCCTGAAAGCCTGGTTCCCATTCTAGACTTGCCCCTCACTGCCGGTGAGATCAAAGAAACCATTTATAAATTGAAACCCTGTAAGTCTCCGGGAATTGATGGTTTGCCCAATGAATTCTTCATGATGCTGTGTGAATTTCTTACTCCTTATATTCTCTTGGTGTGGGAAGAGGCTTCTAGCAAAGGATTTCTCCCTTGTAACATTAACACTGGGGTTATTAGACTTATTCACAAAAGGGGTAGCAAAGATGACCTTAACAATTGGAGACCTATCACTTGTCTCAACACCATCTACAAGATTACAGCTTCTACCATAGCCAAAAGACTTAGTCCCATGATGAAAATTTTTATCCTCCCTGAGACAAAGGGATTCATCAAAGGTAGATACACCCTTGATGCGATTATTTCTCTTTGGGAAGGTATGGACAATGCTAAGGATTTGGAGCAAAACTTTTATTTTTTTAAGATTGCCTTGATAAGGCTTATGACAGAATTGAATGGGAATTTATTCTTCAATCTCTTCAAGATTTGGGAGCTGGCAAAAGACTTATCAAAAATATTAGTACTCTTTTTGGCAATGGGCATATTTTTGACCCCTTTACTCTCAGCAAGTCCATTAGACAGGGTTGCCCTCTTGCTCCTTTGCTTTTCGCCATTGCTAGTGATGCTTTGGGGTGGCTTGTGAAAGATGCTATGAACAGTGGATTAATAAAAATATTAATGTGCATAACTCCCCTTCCCCTCTTGGGCTTCAAATGTTTGGTGATGATACTAATGTTGTTCTTAATGCTGATGACCTCTCTGTGAGTAAATTTTTGGAATGTTTAGAGACTTTCTGTCTTGCTAGTGGATCCAAAGTTAACCACACCAAAACTGGATTTAAAGCTTCTAATGATGTTATTCCTGACTCTGTTACTAGACTTGGCTGCAACATCATCAAGGATGGGGAGATCTTTAGATTGTTGGGGATTCCCATGGGTTTTCAGATTACTTTTGCTCAAAGGTGGGATTGGGTGGTTGAAAGGTTAAAAAAACACCTGCTTTTCTGGTATGATGCAAACAGCTCCCTCCCCCATAGAGCTTTTGTTCTTAATCACTACATCCTTCCTAAGTTGGTTTATTTCTTGGCTTGTTGGTCTCCTTCTAATAAACATCTTGAACAAGTTATCTGTCTAGCCAGGAACTTCTTGTGGGGAAGCAAGTCTGACAAAAAAAAAGTCCCTAAGGTGGCCTAGAAAATCTTTTGTCTTCCTAAATATCAAGGTGGATTGGGTATTATAAATCCTGTGAAAATGGCTGATAATTTGGCTGCTAAATGGATCTTGAGATGTATTAATTGCAATGATGTGTGGGCTTGTCTCGTTAAAAGAAATACTACTAGATTCTGTCTGTCTGATTACAGAGCTTGGAAGAATATCAACTTATGGGACATTTTAATTTCTCCTCATCCTATCACCCCTATTGGTAGCCCCTTGGTGTGCAGGATGTGGCAGGCCTGGTTCAAAGCTAAGCAATCTTTTAACCTCCCTAAAGATTTTTCCTGTTCTCTTCATTTTTATATGCAAGAATCTCCCTGGTTGGGCTGGTTAGGATTCTGTAACAAAAAAAGTCTGACTATCAAGCAACACAAATGCCACAAAGCTGGAATCACTACCTGGAATAATTTTATGTATGGGGGAAGAGTAAGGAATGCTCAAGATGTCTTTTCTGGCACTGACTTGTCTATGTCTTGCTTACAGGTGATTCACAATCATAGAAACCTTCTGCTGGAAAAGATTGACAGTTGGCATAGGAAAAAGGTGGCCTTGTTGGATATTGCTGCTGTCATTTTCAAACACTTCAAGAAGGACAGAGGAACTATTGCTCAAATTTTGAACAAGCTTAATACCAGGTGGCAAGTTAATTGGTCTCCTCACCAATGGACCTACAGATTTAAAGCTCTGTGTGCTTTCCTTGACTGCAACAAACATTCCTTTCTCCAGTGGCTAATGCTGCACCATGGCCTATGGTTAGGACACAAAGTCAAGAAAGTTTTTACTAATGGTGGAACCTGTATATTTTTTGGCCTTGTGGAGGATGTTTCACACCTCTTTTTTGAATGTCAACATGCCAAAAAATTCTGGACTCCTGTGGAAAAATATTTACAAGGTAATGATTTCCCCCAACTGAGCAAAATGGAGGTGATTCTTGGTTGCTGCAAGAATTTAGATATTCTGTTGTGGAATATCTGGAGGGGTCACATTCTTTGGTACATTTGGCTCAGTAGGAATGAAGCTATGTTTGGCAGAAGAAGGAGAAATTACCTCATTTCTCTTCTTGAAAAACTAAAAAAGGCCTCCTTGACTTGTATTAGGAAAATCAAATATGCCCCATGTAATAGTGATGATGTGTACAAGGTTGTGGCTGAAAATTTGCCTTCCAGTTGGAAGAATCTCCTAGCTGCTCAGTACTCTTGTAAAAGATTTGGCATGTATTATGATTTGTAAGTAAGCCCTTGGAGTGGGTGTCTCCTGCCCAAGGCACTCTGTATACGGCCACCATTAATGTAAATTTTACTTGTTCTTTCAAAAAAAAAAAAAAAAAAAGAAAGAAAACTTCACGTGTTGCTCATTCACTGTCGGTAGAGCTACGCAGCGATGGCGATAAAGATATTCTTGTGGCATAGATTTCATACGCATGGCTCTCAGCAATGCATGATTCGCAATTCTGAAATCCTTCCCCCGAGGAAACTTATTGATGTACTGAGATAATCAAACCCACTTCAAATATACTAGAAAGTAGAAAAAAATAATAGAAGACTTGGGGTGAAGCTCTCTCAATGTCGGCTTTCAATGTCGGTATAGATACGCAGCGATGGCGATAAAAACATTCTTGTGGTAAGGATGCCATACGCATCGCTCTCAGCATTGCCTGATTCGAATTTTTTTTTTCTTTTTTAAATGGAGGTTCGGCTGAGGCCATGATTCGAAATTGTCAATTTCTTCACCGGGGAAACTTATTGCGGTCAGGTTCTGCTACTTTATCCGCTACTACTGAAGAAGCTTGCTCGTGCGGAGATCTAGCTCTGCACAGAAATACATGATTAGACTGAAAGGGGGGAGGGGTGGTCCATGACGTAATTTTCATGGCAGGACGCGCGGAGCTCCAAGATCTTTGAAGCCGTTAGCGACAGGAACACAATGCAAAGGCGGGCCACGATGTGACGTCGAAGAGTAACAAAGTGCAGCAGTATCAGCGTGACGGCTGCACTAAACGAAAAGCGTGATGTAGCAGAACACGGGACGGCATCCCCTTCATCGCCATTCGCGAGTAGAAGGTACGCGGTTGGCATCGTCTTCTTGAAGACATTTCCTGGGAGGACCTCAAAAGGAGTTGATGACACATACAGAATACACGATTGCCCGTCATGCATGGCCACCAGATGACGTCCAAGAGAGCAGAAGCGAGCGATATTTGACGCGTACACTAAACCTAAAGCGTGATGTCGCTGCCTGCCCACATTAAGCTACGGTAGCAAGAATGTACACGTTGCCAACTTGCCATATCTCCAAGAAAGTGTTGTCATGCCCGGAGACTAAGCAATTGATAACAGGAGTATACATCATGAACGTCAAGGCGGAGACATTACGTCAAAGAAGGGGAGCCACCCAATTACAGCATGACGGCTGCAGCATCTCGATGTCACCGATCACGTGACGCACAGTATTACACGACACAACAACAATGGCGGCATTCGAAGTAAGGGTACTAAGGGGATAGAGTGATAGAGAGCTGCAAAAGATTCATTTGCGGAGTTCTACGCTCTGCAGAGAACATAAATAGGTTGAGGGGCCTGCGATGACGACACAACATCGCTGTCAGGACGAGGGTATCTAGTAAGCATGGGGTCGACGACCTGCCGTGCGCAGCCTGCTAGGAGGAATGGTGCGTACGCTCTCATGAAGACGACCATCAAGATGACGGAGATGTACTCAGAGCAGAAAGACAACTTCGCCAATGTACATGACGCAAGTAAACATGGATTTTTTTTTGAAGAACCAGGAAAATTATATTAATGGAAGAAGTTTACATTCTACTCATAGGACAAGAGCCACTACAACAACAATTACAATGAAAGCAACATATCAAATCTCTTACTTGAGTACAAAGGGGAGATAAGAGATCTCCATCTACAAAAATTACATTCCGATAGTAGCCTATGAATATCTTGACTAGGGATGGGGGCTTTGCTGATGTTCTAAGTACATTTAACAAAGACCTTCCTCAGAATGTAAGAATGTAAGGGAGGGTAATGAGGAAATTCCTATTTCCTTTACAAATGATGACATTATTCCTACTAAGCCAAATAGACCAAAGAATTTGTCCTCTCCAAATGTTCCACAATAGTAAGTCCATATTTTTGCAACATACAAGCAGCATAGCTAGTGTATTGAGCTTGGGAAATCTACTGACTCGCATGTAATTTTCCACAAGCTGCCAATACTTCTTGGCATGAATACAATCAAAGAACAAGTGGGAAACATCTTCCACTATGCCAGAGAATGTACACAACCCTCCACCAAGAATAATTTTTCTGACTTTGGGGCCTATCCATAACCCATGGTGAATCATAAGCTACTATAGGTAAGACTGTTTATTGCAGTCAAGAAAAGCCCACAAAGCTTTAAATTTGTAAGACCATTGATGAGTAGTCCAATTGACCTTCCATCTAGACTTTAACTTAACAAGAAACTGATCAATTGAGCCTCTGGTCCTCTTAAACGTTTTGAAGATGCAAGCAGCAAAAGCTTGAATCTTCATTCTCTATCTTTCACAACACTCCAACTTGCACTCCAACAAGGACTTGTGATAAGCTAGCACCTGCAGACAAGACCAAGAGATGTCAGTAGAATTAAATAAGACGTGATCAGATATTACCTTCAACCATAAAGTCACTCCAAGACTTGAAGCCAGCTTTATGACACTTGTGTTCTTTAATAGAAGGACTAGGATTATTCTAGTATGAGATCCATCCCAACCAATGGGATTCCTACACATAAAAGTCAGAGACACAAGTCATATTAGCAGGGAGAGAGAAGCATCTTTTAGCTTTAAACCCAGCTTTCCGAAACCTGCACACC